>OY728141.1:265467773-266132484 GCA_963277665.1 Viscum album
TTTTAATTCAAAAATTCTTATACATTTGGGAAATGATCTTGAAAACCAAAAATGTTGTCCTAATACTCTCATATTTGATGAATCATATTGTACCTTATATCATCACAAATTTATGGCTTTGTGATTTTTGGCTTTTTCATAGCCATGTTCTCTACCACTCTCTGACAGAAATTGATGGTTAGATTTCTCTTCCATGTCCATATTTTCACATATGTTCTCATATGTGGAATCCAAATGATGAGTTAATTTGTTCAAATATTAAATTTCATAAATTAGTTATTAAAAATAAGTTTTAGTATTCCTTTTTATGTTTTGGGTTTTAATGAATGAAACATTCTAGTAGTAAACCATTTATAACCCCGATGAATTTCGAGGGTGAAATTAATTTTATGGGGGGTAGAAGGTAATAACCCGAGATTTTATGAGAAATAATATTTTTATTTTAATTGATGTCTTCTGTTGTACGCTACACCATGATTATCTTTCACTATATGCAACAATGTATTTTCATGTAGTATATGAAACACTATTCTTGTCTTGCATTAATGCAAGAGTAACCTTCCCCGATAACTTGTGTTGTACGCAATACATATTTTCAGTAAACTACGATATGTTATTAAAATATTATATAAACTAGCCGTTATGAATAGTAATACCCACTTTTTGAAATTCTATAAATTTTATCATTCAAAATGGACTTCATTTTTGGATTCGGAATATCGAAATTATCCTAGGGTGAATTTTTGGTATTTTTCTAAAAACATTCATTTTTTTATGAATAATGAAAACAATGAGTTATTGGTTAAAACCGACATTTTATTCGAATAATAATTTATTTAATTACAATTATTTTATATAAAAATACATACATAATACCTATACAAGTTCAATAAAATTCATTGGAGTCGTATTATAAAAATTTATATATATAAAAATTTTATTGAACTTTTTACCGTCTTTTACCATCCTCCTAGGAACATTTGAAAATATTCATAAAACATAACATGAATGCTTCAGTGACTTTAATTTCAAAAATCTAAGAGACACGGTTGATATCATTTTGTTAAATTATGTTCAATTTGATGAAAATACTTTTTAAGTGAGTAGTAAATTTTAACTTTTATTTACCACGGTTAAAATTAAATAGGGTAATTAATGGTAAAAATGTTATTATTATTACCCTAAAACATGTATTCATTCTATTTTTTTAGTTTAATTCGACCAAAAATAGTCTTAGGAATAAAATATTACCCCTTATGTTAAAATGGAATAGATTAGGACATTTATTATTATTTTATTTAAAGAAGAGTAAAAATAGTTAAAATCAAAGTATAATAACTAAAACATTTTTAATATATGGTTATACATAAGATAAATTACACTGTAAATATTAAATATAAATATAAATTTTTTTCTAAATAATGGTATTTTATTTATATTTTTAGAATGAAATGATTTAATTTATTTATGACACAATGATGATGCAGTAATTACGTTATTAATGAAAATTTTACATAATTGATATTATGAATACCCAAATAAATGTTATATGAGACTTTTTATTAATTAAAATACATTTTTAGGTTAATATAATATACTAGGGTTGGTTATATGAATTTTAATGGACATAATAATGCTGTTATAAATTTAGAAAAAAAATACCAAATATTGTCAAAATTGATATAAAAGAGTATTTAAAACTAATATTATATTATTAATTGATATAATGGTCCTAAAATATATAATCATCGGAAAAAATAAATATATAATAATATATATGAAATTAATGAACCAATTTGGGTTCTATTGGCCGTTAATAGAATTATTATTAACTATATAGTGTAAGAATACAAGAAGACACGGTAAAAGGCAAATTATTTAACTTAGAGTTAAATATAAAAAATAAGGTTAAAATGGTAACCTCAAATTTTATAAAACATATTGTTTGAGATTATTTAGTCCCATAACTACCCTAGACTTGAAATATGTCACTTTAGAGCCATTATTAACCGAATATTAATTTATTATAAAATAATATCTTAAAATTTCCCTAAGGTTCGCCTCACCCCTCCTATAAAAGGGAACCTCATCCCTCTCCTCTTCACAAAAATTTGAGCTTTGAATCTCATCCCACTGCCTCCCATTTCACTTATAAACTCCCATAGAAACCTACTATATGTCCTGGACTTCTTTAAAGTCCAACATTAGTGCCCTAAGAGGAGGTTAAGAGGAGGCACGTCGAAGAATAGTTAATATCTTCTACCGATTGTTTCAAGTTTCTTTATTCTTCTACTTCATAGAAATTAGTTAATTCATTATAAAGGAATGAAATAAGTATGAAAAATATACTGATATGTCATTATAATTATGAAACAACCCCATTTGACTATATATTAATCCTACGGAAAACTAAATTACTGCGCGTGCGTACGTACGGAATACCGTCTCCACACCGTGGTGTAATCTGTTTTTCCACCACCACGTTACTTGAATGTGTATTAAGGTGTCAAGAATAAATATATAAGGTTATTATAAAATTATACATTTTCTGAGATAATATATCATCCACTCCAATTCCATTCAATAATTATGGGAACGATTTCATCACTCATGTGTACGTACAAATTACTATCTCCATGATACGATGATATTCATTCTCTAAATTAACCATTCAAGAATGATTATAAAGTATATATAATAAATAATAATGATATTTAATACATAATAATTCTACTGGATATATATATAAATATATATTTCTTCTACATACTTCCATTCAAGTCAATAAGGAAAACGAATACATCATTCATGCGTACATATGGCCTATCGTCTCCATGAACAGTGTGTTTCATTTCTTTTATCTATCTACTATATATATATATACTGAATATATTTGTTATATAAATAATTTTTTACAATTTTTATGTAATTAAATCATGATATAAGTAATAATAATATCAAGAAAAACAAGTCCAAACATGTAAGATAAATGAAACGATTTTACCCAAAACGCAGCTTTAACATGGAATTGACAAAAGAATGGGTAATATAAAGTCATAAGTGAATCATATATTATTTAATAAATATTATTATGGTTCAATTACAAGTTAATAATATTTTTAAACCCAATATACATGAGTTTCAGACACGTCCAGAAGAAATTGGATCTGAGGCAAGGGATAATTTTTCAATCTCATTTTTATCTCAGATTGCTTATACCTAAGTATTTAATGGGGTTATATTTTTCATCCATGTACATAAAAATGTTTTTCATAAAGTGTTTAATATTATTCCATTTATTTTTAAATTCATGTTTACTCCACTTTTACTTTTACATTGTGATATGGAAGGAATTTTTCTTTTGTTTACCATACAAGAAACTTTTTGACTTTTCCAGCAAAAGTACTTGGAGAATGTTTTTCATAACTTATATAGAATGAACAGATTTTTATGGTTTCATAATGCCGAAACTTATTGATGCATGCTCTTAAATATTTCATGATTAGTTTCATAAAAATTATTTTATTAACAATGAATATAATTTCTTGAGAATAAAATGATTTTGAAGAGAAATGATAATTTCCTAATGAATTAATTTCAATTGTTTTGTTAAAACCATTTTACATCTAAAATGAAATTATTTAGTGTGATTATGTTTCAAGTATAATGTATCTATTATATACATGGTTTTATTCTTCATATTGTGAAATGATATCCATTTATTTTATATGGTTTACATTATGATGGGATGATGTTTATGTAACACATTTTATTCTTTGGGTTATGATGAATGATTTATGATTATTTTGTGTCATAAGTAAGAATGATTTCATTATGAGATGGATGAGACCTATAACTCCCTCCAATGAATTTTTTAAAGACTCATATCTCAAGAGATAGAAATGCTTGGAATTGAAAGTGAATCTGGTTTAGTAATATAGGGATGGAACGGCAAGTAAAACCGGTTGAGTAACAGAATTTTTCCACTATTATGGACTTGGAAGCAATGCCTTGGATACTATATAAATCCTAACATTTGTTTAATGGTTTCCACAATTTCATGTTTTATTCCCATTCTATTTTATCAAAGATAATATTCCTTTATTATCTATGAATTATGCACTGCCAGGATTTATGTCATTACTCATGATTTTGATGTTTTATGTTCATGTTCTTACGATCAAATGTTTAGGGATTGTTTTATGTTCACCATGTTTACCGTTACTAAGCATTTGAGATCACCCTTTTTATGTTTTCATTTACCTAGGATATAAAGAAATTTTTTGGGTAAGAAAACCGAAGGGGAAGATCATTATGAGATATGTTGAAGATCTTTCACCATTATTAGAAGATTATGTTCCGTGATTTCAGAGACACGAAACTAATACGGTCTTTGGGAGTCTATGTTTTCATGTATTATGTATTTCACAAAAGTAATGTAATTTCTATGTACGTCAAGCATTGCGTCTCTAAAACATCAATCCATGAAGGATTCTATGTTCACATATTTTTGAATTATGATTGTAACATCTATAGTTTTTAAAAGAAATGAATATGATTCATAATGTACAAAATAGACCACATAGACATTAAATGAACAATTAAATGATTATAATTAAATTGTAACATTATAACCAATCCATTAAAATTTTGGGAATGAAGTGATTTAAAAAAATCATAAAAACATGATTTAAAAATATTTAAATTGTTTATTCATTGCAGAAAAATTAATTATAAATCATAAATAATCCCTTAAAAAATTATTTTCTAAAAAGGTATTCAAATTTGAACTAGTGTGTTTTATACCAATAAATTTAAATAAATATTTTTTATTATATTAATGAAAAATATATTTAATATATTTAATCTAATTTTTTAATTTCACCATATGTGTTTTGTAGACATTTTATAAGAACAAATTTTATTTATATATTAAAATTTTTATTTTAATAAAAAAATAGTTATACACCTTTTAATTCTACAATTTTTTTAAATTTTATTTTTGAAACCTTTAAAAATAAAATTTTATAAAAATAATCTTATTAGTTTAAATAATAATAAGTAAATTTACATTGGTTTATTTTTTTGTGTTTTCTTATTTGTTTCATTTTTTGATGAATAAAAAACAATATAATATTTCAATAGAATTTTTTTTATAAATATAATTTATATTTATAAATAATATTTTTTTATTTGTTTTTAATAATAAAAAAAAATTTTGATATAATTAAATCCAATTTAGATCATTGGAATCAATTTGAAAATGACTTTGGTTATAAAAAATTTCAATGTTTTCAATGTATTAGCATTATTAATATGTTTTTTTACCCCGAGAATGAAAAAAAATTAAATTAATTTCATCCAATTATTTGTTTTGAATTTGGATAAATGAATTCCATATTTGAAATCATATGGTTAAAATTTAGTAAATAGTTCACTTTTATTTTTTGAAAATATGAATAATAACATTAAAAATATTAATTGTCGGTGTTAATGGTAAATCAGGTAATTAAGAGTAAAAAAAATTATAAATATTTAAAAATATCCATAAAAAATATCCTAATTTTATTGGATGATAGATTATTGATCAAAATAATCCGTTAAACTATTTTTTGAGATCTATGTGCCATATTTAAGACTTCAATCCATTTATATTATTTTATTTAAAGAAAATTCAATTTTATCATAATTGTATTTTAAAGTAGTCTAATATTTTTAATCTGAGATTATATGGGGTATTTGTTCATATTTTATAATTATAATTAAATATGTTATGTTTTTTAGAGTCTGGGTAATTTCTTTTTCATTTTTAAGAGATAAATGATAAACTTAAATTCTTTCATAATGATGTAAACATAATATTTTAGATAATTGAAATATAAAATAAATGGTATTAGAAATGTTAAAATTAATATAATATGAGATAATTAAAGTATCAATTTTTTTCTAGATTAATTTAAAATATTAGTGACTTTTTAAAAGAGGTATGTAGGATATTTCAATTTTTTTTGATATTTATATAATTAAAGTTATTGAATAACGTCTTAATTAACATTAATGATATTTTTAAATATAAATTAATTTTTTTAATGATAAAAAATTTATTGAAAACTGAATAATAGTCAAAATGATTGGCAGTTGTCATAAAATTTCATAAATTATTCATTTAATGGTCTTCTTTTATTATAATTATAATTACTCTTAATGTGTAAATTACATGATATCAAAGAAATAGTAAATAGGGTTATATAAACATTAAAAAAATGACAAAGAACAAAAAAAATTAAAATTTCTTATAATTTTATTTAAATGAATGTATTTTAAGGCATAATTATCTTATTTTAAATGTAAATCAGTTTTTAACCATTTGGATTATAAAATAAATTCAAATTAATTTAATAATATGATGAATTTAGGAGTGTCCCATACACTCCTATAAAAGGGAACTTGTTATTATCTTTTATATATACATAAAAACCCTATTTAGATCATCTAATATCTTAAAATATTCATTCATATAATACATCCCCAAAATATTTAGCTCTTATTTTATGGAAAAAAATCACCATAGAGGTGTTAATGTGTTAATCAAAGGAGTGTGTCGAGAAAAAATGTATCATTTTTCATTAAGTGTTTTTGTTTTCTTTTTTCTTCCACATAATTAAAATTCACTTACGCCCTGATTAAATAATGGATACAATATCTTCTAAAAACTAAAATGTTTTTATATAAATACAATCACATAAAACTATATCCACTTTCATCTAATGGAAAAATAATTTATCGTTCGTGAGTAGGACAAACTACAACTTTAAGAACATATATAATTTTGATTCCATAACCAACTCTCAAAAATTGTTATTATGAGGAAATTAATGTTTATATTTTATATTCCTGACTTATATATGATAATATTAGAATAATATATCATTCTGTTTCATAAAAGTTTCATTTACCTGAAAATGATAATGTCTTTTGTTTATACGTATGAACTATCACATCCTTGAAGAGATTAGATTACTTTTTCGACACCATGTCACATAAATGTTTTATATATCTATATATTATTTATTAATATGATATTAATTATATTATTATCATTATATAAATATAAAATAGTACATTCCTTATTTCATTAATTTTCTTGGAAAATTGGAAATGATATTTCAGTGGTTATACAGACTACATTCTCAATGATTATAACGTATTTAATTTTACATAACCATTCATAATTGTTTGATTAAATTTATAATTAAATTATAGTACTAATTATTATTCAATTAAAATTATTTTTTAGAATATTTACTAATTCCACTTTGACTATTGACATCATACCGAATTCATTTTGGACTCAAGTATCGAATATCATTGAAACATTGGACATGAACTTAAATAATTAAGTACTTGTTATAACAAGATAATAAGTGATATAAAATGTATAAAAAATTTAAAAAGGTAGAAAATCATATAAATATTTGTCTTATGTATTTTATTTAGTAAGATAAATATTTTATGTGTTGATTAAGACTCAAGGTGTGATATTTTTTTAAAACCAGTCTTCTAGAGTTACACTTTATAATATTTAAAAAATAGATGAAATGAATGTATTATAACATATACTACATATGTTGAATTTATTTATTTAATATCACATTAGTATTTTAATTCATCATTTATGTGTGTAAAATTTTATTTTTAAATATTGTGAATTCAATTATGAGTGCAATGATTTGTATAATTTAATTTGATTTTAAAGTGGAAAATGTTCTTTTTAATTTTATTATTGATTTATGTGTTATGATTATGTTATGGTTCTTGAAAATTATATACGATTAACGGTGGTTATATTATAAAATAAAGGAAGTTGAGTCAATTATTTCTCTCTAATTCATTCTATAATGAGTTGAAGTTAAACTATAGGGTTTCTACTAGGAAATGAAATGAATATACTATGGTGTCTATTAAAAATCTAACAATGATGGTTTTTCCCTGTATATCCTTGAGTGATACAGTAAATGTAAAATTTATCACAAAAATTACATTTATGTTTATGTTTTTTATGTATTTTTTCATAAAATGTTTGATTTCTTGATGTATTTTTATAAAAGTAGGTTATAGGAGATAAAATTATATCTTTGTGAAAAACATTAAATGGATTTATAAGTATTCATGTTAAAATGGTTTTTTTATTATCATTATGTTCCTTACATAGCTTTATGTGATCATTTCAATTTGTCAAATGTTTTTCATAGTTTGTAAGTATTGGTAATAGAAATAATTTAGTCAACATTAAAGTTATAAATATTTCCCATGAAAACGAATTATTATTTTTTAATAAATATTTATTTCTTAAAATAAATTTATTGAGTAAAAGTGTCATCATTTAATTATCTAATCATTTATTTATGTATTATTGCCAAATTATCTAGAAAAATACACTTTGAAATATCCATAATATGAAATAAAGTAATTATCTTGACTAAAACACATGATTATATACTTTTTAATAATGGTTCACTATAAATTATATAAAAGGATTGTGTAGAAAATGTTAATAGATATGTTGTCATTTAATAATTAAATACATGACCTATATAACCACAAATGTTTTTCTGGAAGAATTCATAGTATTTAATTTAGGTATATTTATTGAGTATGAGTAATCCTGAATTGCTTTTTTTTGATTTTATCATCCTTATAAGATGGTATATTATGATTTTATTTATCACACAAACAATGTTTTTTAGTAAATTGTTGGATCCAACCAAATACAAAGTAAAAAATGGATGTGAAGTAAAATTTATTGGTTCTCTGAATATGAAGCTACATAAAATAGGAAATAAAATATGAATAACTATAGTTATTATAAAACAACTATAATGAGTAGTGGTAATCCAATTGTAACATGTGGAGTTTTCAAATGCATTGTATTTGAGTAAAAATAATTCATGTGGAGGTTTAAGTAAAAATGATCCAAATGGAAAATATATTCAACAAAATTTTAATCATGGATGAGGAAATAAAAACCTTGAAAAAGTAATAAATTGATGAGATTATTTTTAAAATTTGTTAAATGATTTCATAAAACATTAATATTCTAAGGAAAAAAGAAAGCATCCAGTTTACATCATGAATGATAAATAACTTCTCCTATGATATCAGTTAAATTTCATAATTTTGGGGAGTATGATCATAATTAAAATCAATATATTATGAAAAATTATAATTAATTTTATCAACATGATCATATATATGTTTGTTTACGAATACCTAATGCCATTAAAATTGATGATAATTACATAGTAAATGAAATATGCAAGTTATGGATTATTACTTGGTTCAAGATTCAAATTTGTACATCAAATGATATAATTCATGTTTTCTGGTTAGAATGATGGGGTAATTAATATTATAGGAATTAATAGTTATTAGATTATAGTGAATTATTATTTATTAATATTCATATATATAATGGATTTAAGAGTTGTGGTGTTTTTAAGGAGGGAAATGGTTAAAAGTATAAATACAGTTTTGATGAAGGGAGTGATTTGTAATTATTTTTCAGAGTTTATGTTATTTGTAACCCATATTTTCATCATGAGAAAATTTTATTTTAAGATTAATTCTATTATTATTTTTTCAACAAAATTATAAATGTATTATGGTTCTTATTGTAATTAATGTTGGGGTAATAGTTGGTTTTTACTATTCGTGATGAGAAATGAAATGTATGAGATAAAATTTTATGTCAAAACATGATATGGTTATTTTATATAATTCTTCTATAATTTATAATAATTTTATATGATTTATATTGTTTTATGTAAAAGAAAACACATAAGATTGGTTACAACCCATCACATCTATCATGACAGTGGAAATCAAACCCACAACTGAAAGGCAACACGGTCACATCACGTACCTATGGCCTACCTGAAGTACATATTTGTATAACTATATAATTATAGTTAAAATATTTTATTTTTAAAAAACAATTTGATTTTGAGAACATGTGTTTTATTAAATATATATTCATTTTATTGTCAAATTATTTCTTTATTATTTTATTAATGTTATTTATGAATATATAAACTAATTGGGGATACTTTTATTATTGATTTTAAAATAATACTATGGAAATTTAATCATGAAATAATGGTTTAATTATATTTTGAATGAATATATGATTAAATTGTAGATTTATGTTGATTCATGTTATTTACGGTAATAGTAATCACATCATATTGATTATTAAAGAAATCACTTTTTGATATAAGTATTCATGATTAGTTAATAATGTTTGGAGATAAATTTTAAAATTTAACATGGAAGACCATGTAATATACTCCTAATAATTTTAATGATTAAATCATGTAATAGGATAATTTTATGTAATTTTAAGGATAATTATTTTTTGAATGGTCTGTGTTGAACATTGGGTATTAGTATTGAATTTAGTGATTAATGATTTTCTTCGTTCTATAATGTTTTATTGTATTTATAAAATTACCTTATCCTATAATAACAATTTGGTTTCAGTAAATTTAAAAAATATATTAGTAATAAATAAATATTATTATTTTTTATGACCATTATAAGTTGGTTCCAGTGCTTCATGCATGAAAAATACATTGTCTATATTCATTATTTGGTCAAAACAAGGGGTTTCTTGTTGAAATTGATTAATAGTTGGAGCTCCACTTATAAAGTAATTATACATATGGAGGTTAATAATTTATGTAGTAAAATAATACCTCAACTCTATGAAATGTTTCATGAAACAATAAATTTATCTGTTTTCAAAACCTTGTTATATCTCTCTATCATAAAAAACATGGAAATTAATTTTCTATTACATGTCAAAAAAATTATATATAGAACCCAAGAATGTGTTATCTTTGGTGACCATCAAAATTACCTTTACTTCATTTAATGATAATGTTTCGTTAATTATTTGTCAGATTAGGATTTTGAAAAAATGTATTTTGAAATGTTAAACCCCTAGTTCAATATTCCATCTTAAAATTTTAAATAAACAATTTAGTAAGGTGGGGGTTAATTTTGTATCCTGAGTTTTTAAATTAATCATTATGTTTAATAGCATAAACAATTTGCCACATTAAGCATAAATTAATAATTAAATATTGATAATTAAATTTTACTATTATAACCTAGTTGCAATATTGGATGGTATGAAAAGAATAAAATAAATAATGAAAATATTAATTATAAATAAATTTATATTTAATTTTTTGGAAAAATAAATATAATTTATGATAAATAACTTTTTGAAAATAATATAAAAAGTTTTTTTTTAAAACAATTTCAATGTGCACAACTATGTTATGTATCAAAATATGAAATATTCCCTCTTGTTGGACTATATTAATGAAATTTATATATAATATATTTAATCTATATTTGAAAATTAATAATAATTTTTTAGTATAAATAAAATAGGTATAAATAAAAAATTACTGTTAAAAGTTGAATTCTTAAAAAAATTTGTCTGTCCTACTAATGATGGCATGATTATTTTGAATTTAATGAATAAAAAATTTATAAATTCTACTTGAAAAAATAAAATTCATATCCAAATAATAATATCAATATTTTCTTTGGGTTAGTTTTTTGATATTTGATTAATAAGATTCATGTTTTGTTAAATAGTAAAAAGTACTGGATTTTAATTCAAAAAACATTCATCTAAAAAAATTATATTAGTAAAAAAAAATTTGTTATAAATTATAAATACATAAATTTAAATTAAATTAATACAATTTAGTTGATTATTATAATGGTAAAATTGAAATTTCTTACAATTTTTTTTTATAAATTTGAATGTTTTCACGTTAATAACTCATTTTCACACCCCATAATCCAGATTAATGTTAAATTTATTTTATAAAAGTATGTGTGCTGAATATAAATAAATTGATTCCATATTTTTATTAATAAGATAAAAATTTATTAAAAATTTATATTTAGTTTTCTCAAATACTAATATTAAATTTAGTAATTTATATTACCACATTTAAAGATAAATTTGGTAAATAAGGGTAAAAATAATATTAAAAATATTTGAAAATCACACTAAAACATCTAATAATGTTATTGTACGAGTGAATATAGGAATAAATCATCAGTGAGACAAATATGTGAGCTATTGTATCCACATGAATATCTATAAACCATTTATCATATTTTATTCAATGAAAAGTCAATCATGTCATTATTTTGTTTTTAACAATAGAATTTTTATGGGGTTTTATAGTGGATATGTTTGACAATAAAAACTATTTTATAAATATAATAATTTTATAATCATAATTATAATTTATTAATAATTTTTGGAAGATAAATAATAGCTTTAAACTATTACACAATGATCATTCAATAATTGTTTAATTAATATAAATCTAAAATAAATGAAATTATAAATATTAAAACAAATTAATTGAAGGATAATTAATGTCATTCAGGAATTTTATTGATGAGTTTTACATGTAAGCTAAATTTTAATAATATTTTTTATAGTATATCATGTTTTTTTGATATTTTTTAATTGTTATGTATTGAATAGTGTCAAAATTGTAATTAATGATATTTAAAATATAAAATATTTTAGAAAATGACACAATGTTTATAGAAATATAAAATTCATCCAAATTATTCAGATTAAATATAAAATTTCATAAATTCCTAAATTATTTGTATTTTTTATTTTATAGTAATTATATTATCCACCAAATTGAAAATTACATGATATCACACATAGAGTGAAATGAGTAAATGGTTAAAACAAAACATTAAGGATTTAAAAAATATAGATGTCTAATTTCTATCGTATATATTTATATAGACCATGTTTTATCCAATTAATAAATCATTTTTGATCCATCTAAAAAATTAATTTCATTTATATTAATATAAAAATTTGAAAAATTCCCAGAGTGCTCCTACCCTACATTGTTACAGAGAACCCATTATTCACTTTTCTTCACCCTTAAAAAACTATTTGGATTGTAAAATACAAACTCAAATTCCATTATAGTATCCCTACCCACATTCTGGATTTATTATTTTATGACTAAAAAAACATTAGAGGTGTTATGGTTTTTATCAAAAGAGATAGTCCGATGAAAATGAATCATCTTCAATTAATTATTTTTGTTTTGTTTATTTTAACCCTTCCTTGAAATATTATTACACATTGAATAAATAATAACACCAGTATCCTCAATGAGTATATATTTTATTATGTTAAAATCATCACCTAAATCAATACCCACTTTCATCAAATGGGTAAATAATTAATCGATCGTGGGAATCATGTACAACAACCTCAGGAGATGATATAACTTGTACCTATTTCCATCTATAAATAATGTTATAATGAGGAAATTAATGTTATATATGATATTAATGAAATAATTTTCATCATAAATTAATTATTTATAATTTTGGTTCTTAAATTTCCTTGCACATTAAAATGATAATGTCATTCGTGAATACATGTGAACTATCATCTCCATTAA
This sequence comes from Viscum album, assembly GCA_963277665.1. Taxonomy (NCBI): domain Eukaryota; kingdom Viridiplantae; phylum Streptophyta; class Magnoliopsida; order Santalales; family Viscaceae; genus Viscum; species Viscum album. The sequence goes on from OY728141.1 coordinate 265,481,312, forward strand.
GTGATGTGATTAATTTTTATTCCCCACATCACAAGATTATTATATAAAAGTATTTATAAATGATTAATATAATAATAATATTATTATTATCATTATTTAAATATAATATAATATATACCATCATTACATGATGATCATTGTAAAATAGAAATGTTAATTATGTGTACGTACATACTACCATCACTGGGATTATAACATAGTTCATTTTTGATAATTAAACATATTATTTTCATTTAAACGTATAATTTATGTATAAAATTTATCAATATTTCTTAAATATAATTCAGGAGATTATTTTATAATTCAAATTTGTATATTTCCATCATATTAAATCATTTTGTACTAAAGTACTAAATATTGTCGAAACATATGACATGAATATAAATAATTATGTAATTGTTATAACATGAGAATAAGTTATATCAAAGAAATAATAAACATTAAATATTATATCATGAATGTAAATAATAAACCAATGGTTATTATTAATGAATATAATGATTGTTTATGATGAATCAGACTCATAGTAAGGGGCATTCTTTCAAAAAACTTTCTTTTAATGTAACTATTTAAACAGTTTTTACAAAAGTCAAAAGAATGATTTTAATCAAATAATGAAGGAAAAATGTTTCTCACGGTCATGTAACTTTAATGTTTTTATGGATCATTTACATTTAAATATTTTTATTTTTAAATAATGTGTTTTCATTTATTAGAGTGCAAGCATGTAAAAATGACTTGTGATTTTAAGGTTGAAAAGATATTTTTCCCTTTTATACAATATTTATGTGTTATTATTTTGTTTTATTTTGTGGGAATTTTATTCATATATAGGTGTTAATATGATAAAATATGTTTGGTTGGGACCATTCTATATTTTTATTTAGTCTCTAATTATACAGAATTTAGTAGTAGGGTTTTTCCAATGAGATTAAAGCAATATACTGTGGTGGGTATTTCAAATGTAATAGTGAATGTTACATTATATTTAAATGTGAGAGATAAAAGAATTTTATGAGTCATATGGAAATAATTCTATAATTTACCTATATTATTTATTTTTTCTATTGAGTTTTATATGTTACTCATGATTTAATTATGAATTGATAATATGATTATCTTCTATTTGTTTAACTTATATCTTGTAGAAAAAAATTTCATGGGTTTATAAGTATTCATGGACTCATTGTTTTTGTAATAATTTTTCATGTCATTTTTAGAATCCAAATAATTAATGTAGATGCTCAATATATAATGGTGGTGAATTGTATACTTTAAAAAAATTCATTGGAATGTTTAATAATGGTAATGTTAAACAAAGTGGATCTAGGTAAATTCCCAAAACCCCTTAGTTATACAAACATTCAAGATTCAAAAATGTGGTTTCAGAAATGAATCATCAGAAAAGTTTGTAATGACAATGATTCTACCATAGAGTGTATAGAATCTTATTATTTAGAATACAAGTATAAGAATGTATAAGATTGCGTTATTTTCCATAACAACCAAAAGGCAGCAGAAAATATGAAACAATATGCGTAACAGGTAGTAAATATTTTATCCCAATGATAATGTTATAAAAAAAACCTAGGAAAAAGGCCAATTGATTTATACATTCATTAAATTTTATCTTACCCACACGAAGGTAAGCCCTTGATATGAATATCGGAGTTTGTCTTGCTATCCCCGCAAAAACAAAAATTTAAATGTAGTCAGCACCTCTATCTTCCTATCCCTGGAAGCCCTCGAATGTACCCATAAACATTCTGAGTCGCATGAAGATATTCTGAACAAGATTTTTAGTACGTAAAAATAAAGAAAGTATCTCTCAATAAATCACTTCAGCAGCATGCAATCTCTATTGTCGTAGAACCATTTTGAGATCATTCAAAGGAGATCTTATTTATAGTCACATGTTCAACTGTCAAATCCCTCATCCAACTGTCATATTTTTCCTTTATTTTTAGTGAGACCTGTACACTTGTCACTCAAAAAATGGTTGGTTAGAAAAAAAAAATCATGTCATCGTTTTATAATTATAATAAGAGTATGAAAAAATATGGTTGCTTATCCAAATCCATTTGTCAAACTGTAAGTAAAGAAAGTTAGGAGTCTTAAAAAATCACATTCGGTGTATATAAAACATGGGTATTCAGATTTTGTCTTTGAAATAATTTGGAACCTAACTTCTATAGAATTCAGGAGTTTTATTTTCAAATAATTTAGAAGACATATGTCATAAGAATTTGGAGTATGAATTCATAGAATTTGGTGTCTGAATTCATAGAATTTGGAGGCTGAATTCAAAAACATTGGAGTCTAAAATCAGAGAATTATGAGTTTATACTCAGAATGTTTAGAGTCAGAATTCAGTGAATTTGGTGACTGAACTACGAAAATTTAGAGTCTGAATTCAATGAATTCGGAGTCTGAACTCAGAATTTTTAGAGTTTGAATTCAGAAAATTTGTAGTCTGAACTCAGAATTTTTGGAGTCTGAATTCAGGGAATTCGATGTCTGAACTCAAAATGTTTGGAGTCTAAATTCAAAAAATTCAGAACCTGAATTTGGATCCTAAAGAATAAAATTCCCTTTGTCTAATTATTTATATTATTTTTAGTTTTTAGATATGAAGTCGAATTTTATACTTAAAATGAAAATGAGATAGGTTTTGAGAAATTATGTTATGAAAAATGAAAACATGATAAGGATAAAACATAGGGGAAAAGAAATTTTCCATATGATAGAGTGTTTTTAATTTTCAAAACAGGAAGTAATGGAAAATTCATAATGAAACCATATTGACTCATGGGTCTCTCCCTTTTTTGAAAGGAGAAACCTCCTTACAAAAAATAATATAAGGGCTTAGAAAAAATATATTTGGACATTGAAAATAAAACTTATATCCCTCATAAAATGGGAAATTATCAAAACAACTATCTCCCCCTTTGTCTTTGGAAGCACTAAGGATCGTATAATTGATTTTTTGGATTGAGACATATAATTTTATTACATACGAAAATCATCTTGGATATGAACTCTCCCTTTGATGAAATCCTCCTTACTTGGGGAAATTTATTATTTATTCAGTCCTTTTTTATAAAATTCCATTCTCCCCCTATGTGATTTCCAGAAAGGATTAAAGGGAATGGAATATATAATATGGTACTTGATATATTAGTACTAAATAACAAAATTTATAAAGAGTAACCCAAAATTTTCATTACGATTGGAAAAATTTATATAATTACAGAATACAAAAAAAAAGATCAGAATTAAACAAGATTGTCATTATTTTTCCTTCAGCGTCATCTTCTTCACTATGCTTTAGAGATTCATGATTTCCTTATGATCCTCCTTTGCTCATTTGAGAAGCTGATCTTGATCTACTTTTTTCTTTTCTATGTCTTTGATTGTTCCTTCCTGAGCCTTAAGAGATTCTGTTTTACCCTTTAGAACAACTTCTTGCATAGAAAATGTTTCTTCAAGTAATATTCTAGGATATATTTCCCTCATTAAACTCTACGAAACTGAATATAATTTACTATTTATATCTTTAACTTCTTGCATCCGAGAATTCAGTTCCATAGTAAGCTTTTCCGTAGAACAATTTGTGAGATCCTTGATCATCATATCTTCAGTTTCAAATGAATCCTTGAAACTTTCTTGGAAATCATCATGAATTCTCATGTCTTCTATAGTTTTCATTGACATACTAATCATTTACTTGTAAGAACTGTTGTGGGATTTATAGATTATGTATATTATTTTGAAATCAGCCTCATGTTTGATTCACGTATCCATCACTATGGATACTATATCTGATTTCAGAATTAAGGAACGCTAAAGAATCTTTCGACAAGAGTCAATGATTGGAAATAGAGGGATAGTTCCCACAATATTTTTCAATTAATGGACTAGAAAATCATGTCAAAGAGAGGGAGATTCCAAATAATAGATTTTTCTTGGTGGGGATTATTTTTCCATATTAGCAGCTTTCCTCTTCGATGAAGAACCCACTTTATTCTTCATCCCCACTGATTTTCTAGGTCTATCAACAACCTCTTTTTTCCCATATCAGCTTTTAGAATTACTTCTTCTTGATTAAGTGATTCATGTTCACTATTGGATAATTTCAAAATTTTATCTGCATCTACCTCTTCCTTCTGAGCTCCTACATCAGCATCATGTGGCCAAATGAAATCATGGTTTGAGCTTTATTCCTCAGACACTTTGTTGACTTCATCTTCATTTTTCTCATATTTCGTAGGAGTATCAAGTATTGAATACTCGGTTTCAAGGGATCAGAATGTTAATTTCTCAGAGGGGGATTTATTCTCATAAAAAGACTCTACATTATTTATCAAATCATCATCATCACCACTATATTATTATTCTTCTTCTACTTATATTTTTCTACTTGTTTTTCTTGTAATTTTTTTCTTTCCATTTTTACAATGTCATGAACATCTTTCTCAGAGTCTCTAGTAATGATTCTATCAAAAATGATTCTATACTGGAATATTCTCATATGCTTTCTCAGCAGCCTTCAGAAGTGATTGGACTATCTCTACCTTAGAGAGTTGTTTCTTCTTCTTCTTTTCTTTCTCATGATTCTCAAGATTTTCAGCTACCATTTTCATCAATGATTTTGCCTCACCAGGGTCAAATCCAAACATAGTCTCTCCTTATTTATGATTTTTTATGTCTTCCCTCCAATTAGCCACAACCTCATCCGGATAGGTGTTTTTTTATTTGGAATTGGTGGGGTAGATTGAGTATCCTTTTCTTTTTGGGGGTTTCCTTCTCTTCCACGTCCTTTAACTTCCTCATTCATCCACTCTTTTTAGAGGTTTCAGTCACCACATGTTTAAATGAATGAGATTCAACATTCTCTTCAGAAAAATAATTTAATTCATCAGATTCATTGAAAAAACAAACATTCATCATTCTCTTGGTGTCATCACTCAACAACATGAAATTTTAATTTCTTGACCTTGATATTCAAGTAATTTCAAAGGATTATAGACATTGAACAATAATCTTTGATAGAATTGCTTGATACAAAATAATTCAAGCCTTCATATTTCTGTTGGTTGTGTTTTCAATAATAAACAAGATATACTTAACCATGTATATCTTTTATAAGTTTACAAATAAATCCAGAATGTAGATGTCACTCTTCCTTAATGTATCCTTATCACCTTTTCTCAGAATGTTGAATCCTTGAACCCACAATTCATGAATCTAAAAATTTGTTGGTAGGTGAAGAATATTCAAAGTCACTCTCTTTGAAAGACCATGAGAAGAATGGTTTTTTCTTTAATAAAAAATCCTTTAACATCAAGAAACTTATGTGAGCAGAACTGTGCTTTTCCTTTAATCAAAATAGCAACAAAGTATGTAGCCTTGGTATATGAAAGATAATATGTATTCTCATAACACATGACTGAAAATGTTCCCCTGCATTCATACTTGATGAATGTTACTGTCTAATATAATTCAATCAGCAACTCCATTTACTCCAGATCCTTTCTCTTTAAACCAACCATTCATATATTTCTATTATAGAGTCTATTTCTTTTTTAGACGATGCATCAAAATACATTCGAATCTAAGGAAACCTTGAAGATCTATAACGAGCTTCTGTAGGAGGGTTAGAGATTCAGCATATGAAGGATTGAGTTTTGATGTCGGACAACCATTGGGGGTCTTTTATATATGAATTTGAGGTGAATTTTCATCATCCATACTCAATCCAATTGTCCAAAAACCTTCTGATCTGATTTGACTGCTTAAAAATGACTGATTGATTATATTGATTGATTCTGATCTTTTGAGGTTTTTAATAAAAAAATTCATATTCAGGGAAACGATAATATGAAAATTTTAAAAACAAATGAAAATAAAAACAATTAAAATATGATTATGAAAATATATGAAAGGAAGCATACCTTTTGAATTTCTAGGAAGATTATTCGTAACGATGAAAATTTTTTCTGAAGAGCTTTACATTTAAAATATTTTGATTACAAAAAATTTTAATATAAAAATCTCCATTATGAAAATTGAAGTGATAAAATATTCATTACAACAATTCTATGAATGATAATATTCATTAAGAATATTTTATGTACAAAAATATTCATTTCTAAAATTTTATGTACGATAATCTTCATTAAAAAAAATATGTATGAAAATAATCATTAATTTTTTTTAAATACAGAAAAAATTTGACTAAAAAAGTCTTTTTAGACTATGAAAAATTTTAGACTATGAAGAAATTTTAGAATACGAAAAAATTTAGACTGTGATAAAATATTAAACTAGAAATATTTTTTTTGAAATATAACAAACAAATGTACTCCCTCTATAAAAAAGAGTTCCTTACTGAATAGATATTAGTTTCAATATGAAGATAACATGGAATATTTCCTTAATGTAATCATTCCTATCATTATTTTTATGTATTCAAATCTATCGGGGGGTAATGATTTTGTGAAAATATCAGTAAGTTGATCTTCTGTTTTGATAAATTGACGAATGATATCTAATTTGTGTGCGTGATCCCTAACAAAGTTATTCCTAATTTCTATGTGTTTTGCAAGAGTGTGATGTTAAGGGTTTTAACATAAAGAATATGGTAGTAGTATTATCAATAAATTTTTTTGTTTTGCTAAGACTCATACCATAAGTTGTGAGTGTGTGCCTCATCCACAAAAATTGAGCACAAAAACAACCAGCGGATAAATATACAGCTTGAGTAGAGGAAAGTGCTACTGAGTTTTGATTTTATTCATGAAAAATAATAAATTGAATCTCTTAATAAATGACATGTTCCAGATGTACTTTTCCTATCCATTCTACATCCACCAAGGTCAGCATCCAAAAAAAATTAAACCAAAATCATTTCCAGAAGTGTAAAAGAGTCCTACATCCATGGTTCCCTTTATGTTATGAAAATTCATTTTCCCTTCCTTTAAATACGATTCCTTAGGAATGGATTTATATCTTGAAAATAATCATACTAGAAACATTACATCTAAACGAAAAGTTGTCAAGTAATGTAGGGTTCTTATCATACCTATAAATGATGTTTGACCTACTTGTTTCCCATCTTCATCAATATCAACTGAATTTGAGGAAAATATAGGAGTACCTATAATCTTAGTGTGGTCATATCCATATTTTTTAAGATGATCATTAATATTCTTATGTTGGGATATTTAGATTCCTTCAGGTTTTTTGGAAATTTCAAAACCATGGAAAAATGATTACTCACCCATCATACTCATATCAAACTCAGATTTCATTAGATCTGCAAAAGAGTTAGTTAAAAATTATTGAGTTGATCCAAATATAATGGAATCAAACTTATTGTTAACAATATAATTTATTCGTACCTTTCATTATAAAAATGGTTGGATTATAATTTCCCCTTACATAATTATTTTGAATAAAAAATCTTTTAAGTCTATCAAATCATGCTCGAGGGGCTTGCATAAGTCCATACAAAGCTCTGGAATATTTGTAAACATGTTTAGGATGTTTTGAATATTCAAAACTAGGAGGTTGTTTAACAAAAAATCATCTTGTACAAAAACATTATGGAAAGCTCATTTAACATCCATTCGAAAAAGTTTGATAAATGATGAATGCTGCAAAGGCAAGTAGAATACATATAGATTCAATTTTTGCTACTGGAACATTCGATTATTCATAGTCTATTCCTTCTTGTTGATTATATCTTTTAACAACCAATCTATAATTATTTAATACTATGATTCTGTTTTCATCACATTTATTTCTCATGAACCATTTTACTATAATAAAAAAAGTTTCCATAGGTCTTTTAACCAATGACCATACATTATTTTTTTGAATTAATTTAGCTAATTTTTCATAGATTTTATCCAATCACCATCACCTAAAGCTTCATCAATTACTTTTTGTTCTAATTGGGAATGTAATGATAAATGTTATAAAAAATTTCTAAAGGAAATTTTTGTCCATACAGGTTGATTTACATCACCAATGATAATATCACTAGGATGAATCATTATAAACAACTGATTTGGGCATTATAAAGCATGTTCATTAACATATGGTAAGAATTCTTCTAGGGTAAATGCTTCTGAAATATTTCCTTGTACATTTTCCTAACAGAAGGATCTTCTAACAATGTATGTTAATCACTTTTTGAAAACACATACGAAGTTGTAGGTTGAGGTTGTTTATAAACAAAAGGATCAGTTTCATCAAATTTTACATGTACCGTTTCCTCAATAGTACACATATTGTTATTGAAAACACTATAATCCATAGAAGTAGCATAGAAGCCTATGAAAATTCCTTCATCAGATTTTGTTGAGAATTTTTGTAGATTATCATTAATATTCAAAATTAATACCTTGAAACCAAAATCCTTGTTGTAGAAAATTCTAGGATTTCTATAATTCCATAACTCATAAAGCGTTTTATTAATAAAAGCTCTAATCAAAACATGATTTATAGCATAAGAAGAAGTACTTACAACTTCAACTCAAAAATATTAGCTATCGAATATTCATTCAACGTGGTTCTTTTTATCCCATGAAGAACTCAATTTCATCTTTCTATAACACAATTTTGTAGATGTGTTTTGCGTGCTGAGAAGTTATGAGTAATTCCTTTTCTACTAAAAAAAGTTTCAAAATCATAATTTTGATATTATACTCTCTGATCACCCTAAATTGTTATCACATGAAGGTTTATCTCATTTTTAACTTGGGATGCGAAACATTTAAATTAAGAAAAGGTATCAGATTTCTTTTCAAGAAAATAGACCCATGTAAATCTTGTGTAATCCTCAACTAAGACAAATACATAATATTTTCCTCCAATGCTTCTAGCTTCTATTAGACCAGAAATATACATATGCACTAACTGTAATGCATCAGTGGTTGAGACTTCACAAGCTGATTAAAAACATTATTTTTATTGCTTTTAATATTGACAAGGATCACAAAATTTTGATGAATCAAATCAATGCTCTAGTAAATACTTAAATATTCCTTTCTTAGATTGTTTTTAAAGGTTCTTAAGGTTACAATGTCCTAACTCTCAATTCCAAAACAAAAAATGATCATGAATTTCACTAAGTCAAGTTAGATATTGGCTCATATTGTCTTCTATATTTAGTGCGTATACATTCTCTTGCCTATGAGAAGAATGAATAAACTCTTCTATGGAATTGTGTACTATGTATTGGTCATTCCTAATATTAACAAGGTAACATTCCTCAGATAATTGACTTATGCTAATGATGTTGTGCTTTAGACCTTTAATAGATATATAATATGAAATCAAAGATTTTCCATGATGAAAAATATTACATATACCAATAATTTATCCCTTAGAATTATCTTAGAGTGTTACTTTTACTCCTTTCATCTTTATAATATTTTCAAAGATGTTATTGTCACCAGTAATATGCTAGGAAAATCCACTATAATTGTACCATGTACTGGTTTTGGTTCATTATTTTTTTAAAGAATATAAGTTTTTTATACATTCTAAACCAAAAATTTCTCGGATCCAAAAACATTAGAAAGAAAAATACTTGGAATCCACATTTTATTTGAAAAATATGATGTATGAAAAATTAAAGACTATGTTTTGATTGAGGAAAATTTGTTTTTCCAATTCCCACCACACTACCACATAGTGTAGAATGGAGCACTATGTGGAAAAAATAAATGTTTCTAAAAATTGGTTTTGATCTTGTATAACCAAAACAAAAATTATGGTTTAGAAGTAAAATTCGGGAATAAATTTTAGCAATATTTTCCTTACCTATGTTAAAGTTTGACATACAATTCATCAGGGAAAATATTTCTGACTTTAGTCTAATAACTATGTTATTATCCTCAAAAACATCAGTTTAGGTACAATAGTTAGGATTGAAAACATTTGTCATATAAATTACATTTTCTATATCATAAAAAACTTTTTCTTTATTAGAATTAACATCATCGCAGTTTTTTGCAATTCATTAAAAATCAAGGGTAATCATATCATGATCATTAGAATGATATAATATTTACATAGTAGGAATAGAAATCCTAGAATTTGACTTATCAAGCTTTTTCTTTTCTATAGAATTTTCATTATCAAAGGTCTTAGAAAACCAGGAAAATTCATCATAGGTAGGTAATGTATTATCATCATCCGAAGAAGATTATTAATCTGAGTATTCATCATATTTACTATCACTATATTTATAATTCAAGGATACATTGGTTATGAATTCATCATTGTATACCTTTTCTTTAAACAATGATTTTCAACAGGATGTTGGGTACTAGACCAATATTTCTATGCCCAGAAGATTCGTAATTTGATGATTCATTAGAAGACTATCCACCACTATCACTCCATGTGTCATTAGAATTAAATAAATTCTTATCTTTGGCTTTGTATAAATTCATTATATTCCTTTTAGAATGATTTTCCTTTCTATCATTTCTCAAATGCATTGGAAAATCTAGCCTTATATGTCCAGATCTTTTGAATTCATAACATGTGACTTCATAATTATTCTTATCCTTTCCTTATTTATTCTTGTATCTATACAAAAATTCTTTTTTTCCAAATATCTTGACCATACATTGAGAATGATTATCTAGTTCATTCTCAAAATGTTCAATTTAAATTTATTCAGATAAAATTGTGGTCTTATTAGATTTAGATCTCATAACTCTATTAGGAGTCTTGGCTTACATATGATTTGAAGTATTTGTAAAAGAAACAGTTCCATTTCCATTATTTTTCTAAATATTGTCATCATATCTATTAATTCTAGTCACAAGTTGAAGAAGAGTTCCATAAAGTACATCTAGATTTATCTGTGAGACTTTCCTATTCTCATCTATAGTTTTCCTCTTGGATTGCCACACATTATGAATGATGTCTATAATATTGTTTACAAGTTGCTCATCATCAAAACAATTTTAACACATGGATTTTAAGTTGCTAAAAATAGTCCTAAATCTCTGTTGTTCATTACATATAGGTTCTCCATATAGAAAGAAAAAACCATTGTACTCAACTCTAAGCACAAATCTTCTAGTTTCGATAACATTGGAGTTCCAAAATGAGTTACTTCAAGATTCATCCAAATACAATTTGCAGCTTCAAAAGATGAAATAATTATATGTATATTCATGGTGATGGAACACAAAAAATTATTTCTTACCTTGTAGTTTAGTTGATATTATGACATTTAATGATTAATATAAGTTATAACTTCATTATTATAAATCATTCAATCTCTAGTAAACATAAATAAGTTTTCCACTCCAGTGTTAATAAAAATATTCTTCATTTGATATCCCCAATTTTCACAATCAATCCCATTGAAAATAGGTGGTTACGTAGGATTACAATTATAAATTGAAGAAACATTTATTCCTACCTTATTAAAGCAAATTGTTCCACACAATTTTTTCAGTGATATATTTTTGTAAACAAGGATAAAGATATCCTATCAATGGAAAATATAGAATAATGAAAAACATGAGAAAGAAAACATATTTATGAATATAAGTATTTCAGACACCTTCTCTAATACCAATTATAGGATCAAAATAATGAATCTAAATACAAATTATATAAGAGGGGATGGTGAATTGTAAAATTTAAAAAATTCCTTTGGATAAATTAATGATGTTATTTTTTAACAATGTAAGTTAAGGTAAATTAACAAGAAATTTTAGTTCTACAAACTTGCTTGATTCTAGAAATGTGGTCCCGGAAATGAATCATAAAAAATGTTTACAATGATAAAGATTCTACCTTAGAGTTTATATAATTTTATTAATCAGTGTACAACTATATGAATGTATAAGATTGTTATACATTCATTATCAATCAAAATGCAGTGGAATACATGAAACAATAAACGTAACAGGTTTTAAATATTTTAACCTAATGAGAAGGGTATCCCACAACCATTGATATAGGTCAGCTGTTTTATACTTTCAAGATATTCTATCTTCCATCAAGAGGGTAATCCCTCGATTTTATTATTGGAGTATGCCTTGCTATCCCTACATGCCCTTGATCTTCAAGGTCGTCGACACCTTTATCTATTTATCCCCGGAATCCTTCAAATGTACTCAGAAACATTTTGAGTTACATGAAGAAATTCTGAACTAGATGTCCAGTACACAGAAAGCATGAATGTCTCTCTCTAGAAATAGCATCAGTAGCATGTAATCTCTAGAGTCAGAGAACCATTTTGATCTCATTCAAAATAGATAATATTTATAGGCACATCATCAACGGTCGACTACCTTGTCCCACATTAATATTTCTCAATTAATTTTAGAAGTACATGTACACATGTCACTCAAACAATGATTGGTTAGAAACAGAAAGCACAACATCATTTTAAAATTACAACAACAGTAAAAAAAATATGGTTTCTTAACCAAATCCATTTTTCGGAGTAGATGGAAAAATAAAATTTTGAGTCCTCCCATAATCACATTTGGTGTCTATAATACATAGGTATTCGAATTTAGACTTCAAAACAATTCAGAACTAGAATTCAATAGATTTTCAGAGTCTGAATTTTAAGGAAATTTAGAGTCTTGATTCTTAAGAATTTGGTGCCTGAATTCATAGAATTTTGAAACTGAATTCATAGAATTTTTAGTCTGAGTTTAGAAAGTTCAATTTATGAATTTGTAGAATTCAGAGTCTGAACTCAGATAGTTCGAGTCATAATTTAGAACATTCAGAGTCAGAACTCATAATGATCGGAGTCTAAATTCATAGAATTCAGACTCTAATCTCATAAATATTGGAGTATGAATTTAGAGAATTTGGATTTTGAACTCAGATAGTTTGGAATATGAATTAAGATAATTCAGAACATGAATTCAGATCCCAAAAACAGAATGCTCTATGTCTATGTATTTATATGATTTTGAGTTTATAGATATAAAACATAATTTTATACAAGGAATTAAAATGAGTTAGGTTTAGAGAAATTATGATATTTACAATGAATACATTATAAGGATAATAGATATGGGGAAATAATGTTTCCTTAAGATAGAGTGTTTTTTATATTCAAAACATGATGAAATGGAAGTCATAGGGAAACCTTATTGACTCAACATCATGTACTTTGAATTTTGTTCACATACCTTATATTAAAAATATTTTCACATGGTATATATATGGGTATGAAAAATAATTAATTCATGTTGAATGTTATGAATATTTTTCATGAAAACATCATTTTTTATTTTGAAAATATTTATTTTGTTAATAAAATAAATATCGAGTATATGTTTCTAATTTGAAATATTATAATGTTTATTTCACATTTATGGATTATTTCTAAAAAACCATAAACCTAGAATTATGCTCAATGTGAATGAAATTATTATTTTTGAACAAAAAATCTATATTATATAATGAATAAGGGTGGGTCCTTTTAATGACTTTCTCATTGGAAAATGGAATAGAAGAACATATTTTATGATTTAATATTCATAAATAAGTCTTAATTATCATATTTATGTTATAATTTATTGTATTAATTAACCGTTTATATATTTAGGTAATACAAAATTATTACCTCAGAGTGTTGGTAGTTTACAAACAAGAATGATTCATGTTTATGTATTTTTTTAACAGACATGGGTGGAGTGTATAATTTTTCAACTGTCATTATAATATCAATAAGAAATATTAATTATAATTATATATTTATATTTATATAATTTTATTGAATTCGATGATGAATTACTGCACATAAATAAATAGAAATTTGAAATAGAGTATAAGAATATCTATTTCATTATATGTATTATCTCTTTTGAAATATATGGACTAACTATCAAGGGATGGTATTTTGAGAATATACATATCTATTTACAGTTTATAGTAATGTTGAATAGTTTTTTTTGTATAGTTTTTAATGAAATATCTAATATTATGAGGGTTAGTGATTGGAGGAGTGACCATTTTATAAATGAATATGGATGGAATTATTATAAATTCCCAAAAAATTCAAATATGAGAACTCGCTTTCCAGAAAAGAGAAAGAAAATATATTAATTGAGCATGAAAGATATTACGGTAGACCAAAAGATATCCACACAATGAGAAAAATTCATTTTCATATTTGTCATATTAACTCTTATGTTACTCATTGATATAATTTTGGTGTTCCCCACAATAAAAAATTTTATGAAATAAATTTATCATTAATTCTAAAAATTAAAATAGTACTTATGATAAAATTTTTGAATAATATTTTCAAAAATTATAACAAAAAATTTCCCCAATTTGGATATGTAATTGAAATAATTTTAATATATTATATGTATAATGTATTAAAAATGTTTATTATTCAAATATATAATAAACAATAGTATTTAATATAACAATTGACTTATTAAATACAAATTTTAGAAAATTATAAGGTGGCATTTAAAATTAATATATGGTTATAGATTAAGGATTCATATATTTTTATTTATAATTATTTACATATAATGTCATATGATTCAAGTTATTTGTAAAAATGTTATTTTTCGTTATTCACGTAAAATCAGTTTTTAAAATAATTTAATAAATAACCCTAAGATAAATTTAAAATAATAAATTATAAATTATCGTAAAATTTGATAAATTATTTTTATAACATCTATATAATTAAATTTTCTATTATAATATATAATATTTATAAAAATTGGTATTATTTAAAAGAGTCCATTAAGATTAAATGATTCCAATCTTATAGAGTATTAATTTTTAAATATTTTTAACATTGAAATATTATTTTTAAAATATAATCCCTACATGGGGAAGCATAGTGGTATCATCCTTATAGTTGTTTTTTGGTTGTCACTTTTTGCACACTCCTTGTACTCATGTATGGAAGATTTTGGTTGTTATCCCCCTTCCTACACCGAAGTATTAAATGTTTGAAAACATATATATTAACTAAAATAATTAATCATAGAATTTTATGAATTAAATTTATTAAAGTAATATACCATAAACATTTTAAAACAGTTCCTTGAGATACTTCTTCTCTTAGAGAATAATAAAATATAGTTTCTAAATTGATTATTATCCTTTTTTCTACATTGATTATATTATTCTTGACCTTTTAATATATAGTGATTCATTTTAATCTAGAGTTTAATGATAACATAATTGGATGTTAAACTAGAAATTGACGATAATTTTAATTTTAATAGTAAAAAATAAAATGCTATTACACCCATAATAATAACATCTGTTAATTTTGGTCTTTTATAAATTTTACTCTCGGATTTTTTTCCTAAATAATTGATTAAATCCATAGTATCATGGAATACCCTTGTTTTATATTGTATTAACTATTACCACCATGAACAATACAGTGAGTTTTTTTTGGAATATAAATTATTTTTAATTTTTCATGCCTTCTGATGGGAAATCGATGAGGTTTTGATGTTCAAATCATTCAAATGAGATATATTATGTATGATAAAATCAAACAATAATTTATTTTCAGTGAATTAATTGTTATATTGTTATGAAAATCACTAAGATGACTATTGGATTTGATTAAGACAGAAGATGTAATTGAATAAGTATTGGAGATACATGGAATAATCTAACTATTGAATTTCATATTCTACATGATTTTGAATTTTTATGAGATTTAAAAATAAAATAATATATTTCGATTAAAAATATTTTTTTCGTAATGAAATTGAGAGATTTATAAGGATCGTAGTTTAATTAAATAATAACATAATTTATTTAATTATTTTCTATAATATTTATGTTAATGATGAATATTTGGAAAAATATTACATTAAAACTACTATCTAGTAAACATAAAATAAAAAAATTCAAATACATGAAATCTGAAAATAAAATTTTAATTTTGGAAGAGTGTTTAAAAACATTGAATGGTAAATTATTGATATAAGAATAACATATAGAGACATTATAAGATTCACTAAATTAGTCATGTGACTCTTTTAATTAATCATATAAAAGATTAAAATAAGTAAGATTAATCCAATGATCTCTAATGTGTAGTTTTTATAGATAAATAGTGTATCATGAAACATTTCAAGAGTAACTCTATGTAATTTGAATAATAAATCATTACAATTGAAGAGAAATTTTGTATTTTTTTAATTCTAATCAATGAGTTTGGATATATGATTAAATTTAATTATTCAAAAATTATGACACTATGAGGAAAAACTAACGATTATCAAACACACCCACTTTTGAAATTATGTTTTTCATCCAGAATAAAATTTCTAATAATTTTTATAACAAATATTTCCTTAATGAAATGATATCATATGTTTCTGATGTATTTATATCATCACCAAAAATACCATGATGAATTTTTAATATAGGATTGATGCCCTGCTTTCTATATTTAGGATTTTCAAATATGGATATTTTAAATTCAATAATAATGTTAAATGTAAAATGAAATATTAAAAATAACTAATTGTGATGATTATTGGACAATTAACTAATGAATTGAATATCACATTTGAATTTTTTATTCATATAGAATGTGTGAGAATGTGTATCATGATTAAACAGAAAAAAAGATAAGAGTGAGATTAACTATGTGGCTAATGAATAATATAATACTCATTTTGAAATTTATTGATTTTGACGACTCGGATGAGATGATCCATGATGTGATAAATGTTCTATTTTAAAATTTTCTTCCTACAAAAAATATTTCATTATTTTGATTATGTATATTGAATATAATTGAGAATAATATTAATGATCTTCATGGAATAATTATGTTCAGATTAATTCAGTAGGTCTTGAAAGGGGAAAGACAATTTGAATTGTATTTGATGAAATGATTTTTATATAAGATGTTTATATATATAATAGATTATTGGTAGTATAATTACAATTAAATATAGACAAGACATCACAAACAATACGGAATGGGAAGCCATATCCACTCAAGGGATTGACCACCCATCAATTTATATTTATTCAGTGTGAGGCCCATAATCCTAGTGGGAATGAATCCCATTACATGTCCCATAGTCCCAGTGGTCATAGAGTCCCATTATATGGCCGTAAAAGCCACAATATTTTACCCAATGTCCCTCTAGGGAATATGACTACTATAATATCATGGCTGTAATAGTTTCATCACTACCACATTTAATTCTACAATCCATACTACTACTATAATGTCACAAGTCAAGAGTTCCTCCGATGCTATTGTGCACTAGTGTACTGATACGATACCATGTGCCTAATGGGTTTATTTCCCCCATTTTTCCTGTAGTTTTACAAGGTTATTACCACTAAGATATCCCCTAAATATAGATAATAAGTTGTTTAATATTGAATATATGATATTATGAAAACAAATGCACTTAATAAATATGAGTAAAATGAATAAGATCATTTATTCATAAAAATATTTAATATTTTCTGAATAAAATATATAAACAATGGACCAAATAATATAAAATCATACTAATGAAATACAAATGAGTATAATTTGTTACTATCAGAGATGAAATCTATAGATAATTCTACAATATGAAAATTGATAACCCCATAAAAATATAATTAGTTAAATTATATTGTTTCTTGTGGAATAGAAATATCCAAGACACATTATATTAATCATATTGATTCATCTAAAGGGGAAGAAGAATAAAACAAAGAATAATAATTAAACTATATATTATATAATTGATAAAATATGATAATTATATAAGAATAAGTAAAATAGTTTGATGAAAGCATGTAATTCACTAATCACATATATATAAAATTTTTTGCTCTTCAGATTGGGGTGTTGTTGGAGAATATCTGAAGATCGCATTAGTAAAAGAATCCAATTATTCAATTTTGATGAAGATCTAGAATCAATCATATTTAAAGATACATAATTACATATGGTTGTTCATAATGATCAATATAAATTGAAAGAATATATTGAGGAATTATGTGAGATTATTTTGAATAAATAAAATTCTAGGAATATTACTGATCAATTTCATTAGGTTTAACAAATGTTTTTAACTCTAGTAATAATATTAATTACTCTGAAATGCATTATAAATAAAATGGGATGTTGGGATACACAATAGGATTCTATGTATGTGTGGGATTCACTATGTGTAATGGATATCCCTAACCCACGTCCGTGGTAATTTAAGATAGTATTATTAATGTAGAATAAGTGACATAGTGTAGAAATTTGATTAAAAATGTGTAGGTTTCCTATAATGGTTTTTGAACAGTAAAAAATATAATGTATATTTCTCTCACATTAATTATACATTTAATGCGGGTTTTCCACGTTTAATACATTATTAATAGATTAATTTATATCAAAATAGGAGTCACTTGTTCATATAAAAAGGTTTCAAAATATTGTTAGATTTTTTGGAATTTTAGAAATGGTAGTGACACCTAATTAACCCATTCTCCTCAATGTTAATGGACATGATCTTAAAATAATATCAACAAATCTATATTTACATTGTTCTATTTTTTAATTTACATTCTTTCATTCATATTCTTTTATCTAAATTTCATAATGTGTTGATTTTAAAGTTTTTATAATATGCACTATTAGGAATGTTTATTTGTACTCATGTCACAATAAACATTGTTTTTTAAAAATACAGTGAAAAATAATAAATATTGAGTTGTAAATATAATAAATAATAAATTACAATTGAAATTTGAATCAAAACATACTAAATGTAACCATAGAGGTTTATTTTTAGATAAATCTGTAGATAATAAATCCTCTAATGGATATTGTTTTATCGATTATGATGATTTAATTAATTATTTTACATTGTATGTTTTAATGTAATATCGTAATTTATTTGAAATAGGATCCTATTAATGTTTTCATATATATATATATATATATACATTAAAATAATACATAATTATATAAATATGTAAGAGTTATAATATGATATAATGGAAGATAAATTTTGTAAAAAAATTGTAAGAATATATAATATCCACTAAAAATAAGTTATTCTAATGAGTAATTAATTTTAATTTTTATAAATTATTATCTCCATTTGATGAATTATAGAAAATAGTTTTTTTACAAGAAAATTATTTTTGATCATTTTTCATAGGAGTAATCCAGACATTGGAATGACTACATGGAGTCATTTCAAATATCAATGATGGTCCTATGGATGATAAATAAAATAATATAATAGTTTCTAGCCATAATAAACTATAATAGAGAAATATGAATACAGATTAGATGAATAATTAAAAAAGATAATGGTTGATATGGTGATAAAACTTGAATAAGAGAAATTATTTATGAATATAAAATGTCTAGAGTAGGATTTTATAATTAGGAATCTATAATTCAAATATGTATAATGTTAAAATGTTTTTGTTTATATAAGTGTTGGTATGAAAAATATAATAATATTGTTTCATATATTGGACTTATATGAGTTTAAATAATTTGATATCACATTAATAATTATCTATGAAATGATAATTAAAAAATGTAATTATTCTTCTAGATAACAATATTTCAACCCTTGTGGTTTCATATGATAGAGAAAGACTAGAAAAAAATTCATAGAAACATTTGTGAAAAAAAATTCTGATAATCCCACCAATGTTTCATGCTTTGATTCAGTCACATTTAGTATGAGAATCTCAATAAATCAGAAAAAATATAATCTTATTTCTATCAAAAATTTAATGTAAGAAAATATATACAAAAATATACATAAATATAACCATATAATATTTTTAACCATAAAAATTACATTTTAAAGTAATGATCACAATATATTAAATTTTCACAAATAATATTAACCTAAAAAATTATTAAAAGTCTTATATTTATTGCGAGAGTATCTCATTTTAAAATAAATAGTTTGTATAAAATTATACATTACATAAAAGAAGAAATGTTTCATATGTGAATAGATTTTAATATATTCATTAAATACAAGATCACAGTTAAAAAATTTGTAAAAGTTAATTAATGATATACTATGTTCCGTTAATTAATAATTCACTCATTGGTTTGATGAGAATACCATTAAAAAAATTACTTGTGGGAAAATAAGAAATGTAGTTAATAGGGAGGAAACAATAAAGTAGTTTTAATATATTATCACCCATGTGGAGTATTCAAAATCATCATCACTAAAATAATATATGGATAAATTTTTATTGACAAATTTCACATCTCGGTTTACTGAATTTGGTGAATGAATATTACTATTAACGAAGGATAGATATAATATAAAAGTGAAAACGTATAAGAGTGGAAAAATATTGGTTTATATGTTGAAATTCAAGAAGAAGAGTTAGAGATATTACCAAACAAAGGTAATCTAATGGAATTTTTGATATGCATGGAAGATGTAAATTATCTGTGAATATAATAACTTAGGGTATAACTATCTAAAAAAAGGTTTATATTTATAAAAAAATGGTATGATACCCATGAATCAAATTACATAAAATGATAATACCAATGGGAAGACCAACCAAGTCAAAAAGTTTGATAATGTTACATATAAAATATAGTATTTAGATATCCCAATTTTTATTATCAATGAATATATAGAAGTAATAATGTATTTAATATGCTATAAAATATAGAGGAAATAAACATACTCTATTAAAAAATAAATCCAAATAAGAAAAATTCCAAGATGTATAAAGATTAACATATTTGGTAAATCTATTTTCAAGAAATTATGATGATCTCTAAACATTTTAGAGATTCAATGAACATATTTTATATGTTGAGGTTCATGTCTCAACCATGTTAATCTCATTATGGAAATGATGGAATCCCACCATCATCTAATACAATAATATTTTTGAAATACTGAACATGGAATTAAAGGTGAGGAATGAATTGGGATAAGTGATTCAATGTAATTATGAGTATAAATTATTGAGATTCAACCTGCATAGAATAGTAAAATTTTTATTATCTTTTCTTAAAAAAATATGTCCCATGTAACATATCAACTAGTATCTGAAATGAACTATTATCAGAACACTCTGAGATTATTTCTCTGGAAAACCAATTATTATAACATTATTTGAATAGAATATTATGAGGTCAAATATGAATTATAAATGTTCTGAATTTATTCCATTAAATGATTATATCTATATTTTCTCATAAATTTTTAAAAAATATGTTTTGAGGTATGTTACCATTTTCTTATTAATATTTTGACTTTTGATAAATATTGTTACTAATGTCTTGTGATTATAATGAATAAATAGAGATAAAAATCATCTTTCACTATAAGGTTTTTATTTTATCAATGATTTTGAGCGAAGCTTCATAAACTTCACGAAAAATAATTTTTTACATACCTTAGGAAGTGAAGTCAATGTTGATGTCCCACTACACTAAGAATATAGATAAAATATTATTCAAAATTGCAGAATATTTTTTTCATTATCAATATTAGATCATGTAGACTTAGTATTGATTATTTAATGTAATATTTCCATAAAATATTTTTTCCCACCATTATATAAATGATAATTAACTCATTATGTCTAAATTGTGAAAATAGAGAGTGACTGATAGAAAAAATGGATAGAATTGTTTTCTAAGTCAATGATCTTATAGAGGTGATCATAATTTTCTCTAAAAATATGACCTAAGTATTTATTATCAATATTGGTAGAGGGGTAAAGACACACTATATATAAAAAATAATTTTTTTAAATAGACAATTTAATTTATATAATGGTATTGTCAACAAACCCAATCAGTGTGATTTATTTACCCACATATTTTTTTGGTTGTATATGTTCCCAATATGAATTAATATAATCATGTAAAAGAGTGTTGGGTGATATTTGATGAATCCAATAACTTATGTATATAAATATGTGATGCATACATTGCATTTTTATGAATATTGGTGTGGTTTTACTAGAATAAATAGATACAAATATTCAAAATAGTATACATAAAAATTTGTTTTTTATAGAGGTCATTTAAATTAAATAAACAAAATTTTAAATTTTAAAGGGATAACATTAACTATGAAATATTATAATTAGATGATATACATGATATTTACCTAATATTAAAGCATCCAGAAAAACTAAAATAACTAAACATAGGTGTTGAAATTTAATTCACTATGACAAATAGTGTAGAATATTGTTTATGGGAAAAAATGTCAAGATTTCCCAATCATGATTATTATTCTACAATTAAAATTCATTCATTTAGTGTATATTTTTATTTTTAGAGTTTAAAATTATTATTTTATAACTCAAACAAAAGAAAAAAATATTTCAAATAAACGTGACTTTTTAGTGGTATACATTTTTCTGATAAATGAATGTTTTTAAATAAAACAACACTTGTTTTCTTGAAACATATTCATGAAATTAATAATTTATTATTATTTGACCTTACTGATCCATAAATCCTTAGTTTAATATGTTATGAAAATATATATCATAAAAATATAAGTTTGAAGAATAAAATAAAAATGGAAGAAATATTATAGACCATGAATATTTATATTAATTTTCATTCTTCAAATAATTTTTGGGCTCAAAATAAACATGTTCATAACCATTAAATCATCTTATATTAAAAAAATAAAATTAAAAGACCATTTCTATATAAATATATAATGAAATATAAAACTCAAAGAGGTTTATTTTCAATAATTAACATTAAATTTTTTAGAAAATATGTACGTTTCACCGTTATAATTAGCACATAAAAAATTTTCAACATGATATCCTTTTATTACATTGATAAAGTATAATATTTCTAAAAAACTGTATCTTTAGAATATATAAAAAAGTATGATACATGTTATATAATTTCTATATAAAACTTACAATCACACTTTCAATTGAAACAATAGTAAATATGATATCCAACACAAATGAATTGTCGAGTTATCAGGGACCCACTAGTTGTTGGTTTCTAATAGAACCACGTATCCATGATTAATAACATAATTATCATTCCTATGATTATAGATATTACACATATAATAGTTTCATAATGGAACCACCCATATTCATAAGAAACACCGATGAACCAAAATAGAATCATAACACATTACACTATCTTTATAAAATCATTCTTTTAACTAATAAGAATTTTTTTTCGATATTATTATATTCCATTAATTTAAAACCATATTTCTAAAATTAAAATTTACAAAATAAAGGGAAATAGGGTATTTATTCAATGAAAAAAATTTATTCTTTTAAAGGAATCTATAAATAAAACAACAGTTAATGTGGTGTGAAAATTCATTTTTGTAATATACGTTAAAATATAATATACATTTTTTATTTTTTAATGAATGTCAAAACATGATATGTAAAATACATAAAAAGAATATTGTTGAGTTTTTTAATAAATTTTTAATTTTTTAATAAAATATATTTTATAAATCTACTATTTCTATATTAAACATCCATTAAATAAATTTAAAAATATGGAAGTCGATAAAAAATAGGTAGAAAATAAATCATTCAAATATGATATTTTAAAAGAATATTCCTTACCATTGGTCCAACTCATCATTTATAATCATTATCATTCTGAATAATTAATATAATTTATTTAGTTTTTTATGATTTTATTTAATTTTAATTATTCCTTTCACCATATTTTAATTTATAACATAATCATTTTTGTTTAAATCAAATAATATGATGAAATTCAATTCACATGTCCAAAATTCAATCACTTAGATGACCAAGGTCAATGTATAAATAAATATAACCGATAATGAAAAATAATAATGATATAATTATCATTTTTTGATCAAAATTTCTCTTTTAATAATATTCATCATATAAGGTTATGAAAAACATATTATGTTATAATCATTGAGTTGGGAGGATGGCTGTAATCTAGAATAACATTTAAAATTTTTAAAAATATTTATATAATGAACGTTAGTATTATATTATGATTAATTAATTATCATTTCATTATAAATGAAATATTAATTAATTGAATATATTTTCACATTTCATCCATGTGATGTGTTAATAAAAAATCATATGCCTTTTCTAAGGGGTAATCCACATGTACGCACAAACGATATTATTATTGTTTAGTAATTTGAAATGTATATTTGAAATGATATAAAAAATTACAAGAATGATAAATATGTCAAGAATATCTAATATAAACTTTTATTCCATCATTATTACTAGGGTTCACGAGGCAGTTTCTCCCCACACATGAAAATAATGACTTCTTTTCCAACAGATGGATGATAATATAGAGTTAGGTCAATAAATTAATAAAATAAAATATATTTATATGTGATATAAATTTTTAATACGAAAATGATTTGGTGATATTTTATGGATATCGATTAAGAAATATCATAATGTTTTTTATTTAGACTATTACCACTCTTTCAGGCCATCACGATCAGATTTTACCTAATACATATCATGTTTTAATTATGATCCCAAATGGCCGCTATATTAATGGATGGTACATGGGGAAAAATTTGTTCAAGGATCGAATAAAGTAAAATGGTTTGAATGTGTGAATAAAAAATGATAGGATGTTGTATTATTATTAGTAAGAACGAGGGGATTTTTTTGTAAATACCACAAACTATCCATTAATGCAGATTCAATCTATAACCATGTTCCACTAAAATTGTAAATTATTTTATTGGATGGAATATAAGCTTTATCAAAACCAAAACTACAAAAAAAATCCCATTTTAAAGAAGTTATTCCTTAACCACCATGGTTAGTAACTACTATCGTTTTAATTATTACCTATGGAATGAGTTTTTTTAATTTATGGGGAGAAAGATAAATAATATAATAGAACATTTTTCACATTACTATAAAACAGGTTTTTAATAATATCATAATCCCATTGATAAATTTATGAAATTTACTAATTTTAAACTCTATAGTATAACATTATTTATTATATTATATTATTATTTTCAATTTAATAATTTTTCATTTAATATGAGGTCAAAAACATCAAGATCATGATAGAATTTTATTATATTCCTTAATATAATTTATAACATGTTATTAGTTTATATTAAATTCATCGATCATAATAATTCATTCAATTTATATTAAATTTAAAAAAATTTAGAATCCTCTAATATGAGTTTCTATTTTTTAAGTATTAACTATCTCATAATTGTAATATATTTTATCGCAATTATTTAATAAAAAACCTTAGAAATTAAATACCATAAAAATTTAAAAAAAAATAATTTTTTACTACCAAATATAGGTTTTATTTTGTCCCTATAAAAATATATTATAGATATTAAAAGTATTGTGGGTTCCATTTTTCACATCTTCATTATATAAATTATTATAGAGGTCATAATCATGGAATATAAATCTATACATGTAAATTTCATGTAAATATGTGATATAGTGTAAAATTATTTCTAGAAAATATACTTGAAGGAATCGTTTATGTAATTTTGGCCATTATTTTTATATTGTTACCCCTTCATAGACCTGTTTTCTTCTTAACGGCTTTAAAACATTTTTCTGCTTTCACTATTTATTAAGAAAAACATTATATTAACCATATTATATAATATTAACTATAATTATTAAAAATTATAAATTAATATTATCATATTATATTCCAAGAAGATGACTAATTTAATAACAAATTATACCATTAGATGGTATGAAATGGTAAATTTTCTAGAACTATTATTTTCAAAAATTATATCATCATATAATAACTTAATGACTTGTAATAATTATTATATGAGTTTGAAATAAATTTTATGGAAATATATTCAATGAATATCAATTATATCTTACATAGTTAGGGGTTATTTTATTTATTTCAAACAGATAATCATTATTCACTTAATAATAGTTTAATAAAAAATGGGGTTTTAAGTATAATGATTATATTATACCTAAATAAAGTATAAAGATGATTAAAATATAAATAATTAGGATAAATATAAATACATATTTCCTTTGTTAAATTAAAAATAATTAAAATCATGGTCTGGATTTTGAATTTCATAATTTTTTGAAAAGCATTGACTATTTTTCATAAAATTGAATTTATTTATAATCACAAATGAATGAATAGTTTATAAAAAAAAAGAAAACATTTTACACTGTGTTAATTATAATAATATGATTTAAAAAATGAAAATAATTTTATTAAGTATATTTGTTTACATTTTGTGAAATTATTTACTATATTTTCTATCAAATAGATATCAAAATCATTTATGATGAAAACATGTTTATGTTTGAATAATAAAATATCATTTCTAACAATTTAGTGTTTCATTCCTATGAATTTATCAAAACATATATGATGATATGGATAATTATATAAGTTTAAAATTTAAGTAATTATTATTCAAACCCATATATTTAATTTCTAGGTTATAATTGTCATATATTTTATGGGTTGTTCATGTTGGTCGTGCTGTCTGTTATATGCTATCGAACATAATATTCTTCTAGAATAGGGATGTCTTACATTCTCCCCAATTTAATAATATTTTTCCTTGAAAATGTATAACATATTAGTTATAAATTTTTTTCAATTTGGAAATTTTAACATTTAAATTGGAAACACTAAAATGGTTTTATAAATATACCTCTTGATAATTGGGGAAAAATATTAAGGTCACAAAGAATACCACATTCAAGGTTTTCCAAATATGAAAACATTTATAAGAAGTAAAAATTATTACAAGAATGGAATGTTATATTCCAAAATATTTTTAGGGATTTTTTTACCATATTGTTCATATTAATTTGAATGATCGTGATATTTTTAACAATGATAAAACCCTAAACTAAATTAGTTTGAAAAATATTGTAATCTCGTCAGATATAGATGATGTTTGATAATGTTTTTATTTTATGTGTCCTTTTTATATAGGTGAAAATTTTGTTTTAATATCAAATAAAGAATAATTATAATATGCTTATGTGATAGGTATATTATTGCGTTTAACAAATTTCACCACATACATAATAATTTTAGCTAAATGAAAATATTTCATGATAATTTGGTTATTTATAAAGAATAAAAATCCACCTATAATTTACATAATAGTTAAATAAAATGATAATAATTATTCATATTTTTATTTTACACTATCCAAAACATTATGTTTTGGATCATGGAAATATATTTTCTTAAAATAATGAACCCTTATTTGATGAAATAAAACATTATTTTCCAAAAACTAAAAATTAACACCAAATGGTTATCATGCATAATTTGATGACCAAAGATCCTTAAATTTTAAAATATTAACTATTAGTATTGAAAATAATTCAAAATGGTTTGATCGCATATTATTTAGATATTGATTTATGATTTTATATCAAATAACATCAATTAAATTTAAAGTATCATACCCACATAATATGACTTATTCAAATAAACATTAATATTTACCTATCATTTCAAAAAAAATGCTCGTCCAAATGCATATGTTAAATAATATATGACTCTAAAAGATAATTCAAAATTTATTCCTCAAATAAAATCCCATATTGTTCTATCAATATTAATAATCTAAGGCTTACAAAATAATTAACATCTTCCCATACAAAATTAATCAACTAGTCACCAAATAAAATTTTAATCACATAATAATCTATAAAAAAAATTATTTCCAAAATAAAGTAAAAATCTGTCATTCAAATCATTTTAGTAATTAAAATAATTCTATACTAATAAGGCCATCACATTGGCTAGTGGTAGGTGCGTCAATCATTTCACCCTTCAGTAGTGGGTTCAAGCATCATGGCCTTGCGGGATGAGATGGGTTGTTTCTCATCATGGGTGTTTTCATTTTTCTAAAACTATATAATTAATATTAAATTTTGAATAAATATTTTTAAAAATATTAAAATTAAAATTTTTGAAAAAAATAATAGAAAAAATTAATGTTCTCAATACAATTAAAATTAATAAAATAAAATGAGTCCTAAAATAATACATTAAATGATAGACCTATGTTTAAAATATAACATAACATAAAAAAACAAAATCAATTCCTCCCAATGTAATCCCATCACATTAATAATAAAATGTGTACTAATTATTTTAAACTTATGATCATCCTTAAATATTAAATAATAAATCATTATATGTATAATACTCAATCATTCATTATTCTTCATTATTCATAATCCATGTTATTCAACATTCATTATTTCTATTTTTATGACTATTTCGGGATACACATCAGTGTAATAGCACACCTCCTTACACCTAATGATTCATTAAATTGGCATAACATCAATTTGCATTTTAATTTTCCATGATTTGAATATCTATAATCCAAAACAATCCACATCATAATAATTTAATATATTTTTTAATACATTCCCCTTAGATGGTTATTTATCACATTTCACAAGATTAGATGTTTATTTCTATACAATAATATATTATTTATGGATTTCTACCCATTTTTTCTCTCCTGACTATATATTCTTATAGTAATAAATGAATAAATGATGTCATGAAATGTCTATTTATAACTTCTCAAAAAAATCTACTAAATTTATCATAACCTTTTTGAAGTGCATTGTGTTGCATTTGTTGTCAATGAGGCATGAAGTTGTCTTGGAATGAATGGAAGTCAGGGAATGTCAAGATGTGAATGACAAAGGTAGTGATGGTGTTGGTGGTGAAGGAGAATGGCCATAGTACTAAGATGCATGTCACTTAGGAGATTCAATAAGTGACATTGGAGAATATGGTTGAAACATTCTCCATGGACATCAGACGATTGTTGAACTGATCATTAAAGTTCCAAGAACTTGTATCAACTGGATACAATGTCACAACAAGCTTTAGAAGACCATGCATTGTATTGACAATGCATGAGAAGAGGAAGATGATCCATCCACACCTCCTAAGTGGATGAAGTGAGCTGAAGAAGTCCATGCACTATTACTTAGTGCATGAGAATTAGAAGAAGCCCCAATTGATCTCTGATTAGATCAATGAAGCACTTTGAATAATTTAAGTGATTCAGGAGTTCGGTTGAAGATGAAGAACCTTCAAGAATTTCCATTCCTAAGTGATGAACATTTGTTTAAGAAGTATGGAGGAATTCTAAGAAGAAGAAGAATAGAGATGGGAAGAAGATGGCTTGGAGTGGCTCTTGGCATTTCAAATTATGTATGTGGTTACTTTGTTTTTATACAAAGTACCCTATATTTACTTTGCCAAAAATTTGGCCACCAAGGAGGCCAGCCTTAAGGGTTCAACCCAAGGCACATGTGGGACCAGGTCACCACGCCCAAGGGGATCCCATGGGGCCAGCCCCCGAGAGGCAGAGGGGGCCGTGTATAAGCCCCCGGAGGGCACGCGGTGGTGAAACCCGCGCGCCCGAAGGGTGCATAGTGGGCGCCAGTGGCGCGCCCGCAGGAGGAATGAGTGGGCGCAGAGCGCGCCCGCAGGGAGAACACGGTGCGGGGCGGCACCGTGGAGGGGAGAGAATTCAACTGAGCGCTTTCCCCCAGCGCTTAGTTAATAAGCTGCGGAAAAACCGCGCCTCTTTTCGATGTGGGACGCGGAAAATTTCCTGGGATTGAATCTGAGCCGCTCGATTGATCGCGCGCTTGATCTGCGCCGCACATCTGATCCGCGGCGTCCCGATCTGATCCAGGCCGTCCAAAGTCGTTTGATCGGCTGATCCAACGACCCAGCGACTGTCTTCTTCCCCGAGCTCGCACAAGGCCATCCGACGACCGCCGACGAACCAGAGGCCTCCGAGCACCAGTTTTCGAGTTCCCGGCCACCTTTGCCGAAGCCGAAGGCTCCAATGAGATCGTCTGGCTCTACTGATCACATTCACGCTTCAAAATACATTTTCATGCAACGCATGGGAGATTTCGAGGTAAGCCGAAGCAAACCGAAGGTGCGAGGCTTCGGTGAGTTCGTGCCTTTGCATGGATTGGGTTTCAACAGAGGCCGTGCATGCGTTATAAATCGCATGCACGAGGAGGAAAGGAAAAATGAGATCCCGCGGTGAAACAGAGGAGAAAATCAAGATTCATAAAATCTTGAAGATCCGAAGATCTCGGGTGTTTGAAGTTATTGCACGCGGATAATCTGAGGCAGTCTCTGCCTATAAAAATGAGGTCGAGCCCTCTGTGCCGCTTGCTGATACGCTGAAAGTTTGAAGAGTGTCCCGCGAAGCCTCTGCCTCGCGAAGTAGAAGCCCCGCGCAAGTTATTTGCGCGGCTGATTGTCCCGGTGCCACCCGAGGCCCGAAGTGTTCCCTGCGCGCCTCTCTTGCGCGACAGGAAGGAGCCGAGCCGCATATTTGCGCGCTCGAGACTCTTGTTCCCTCTCTGCCCGCACCCTTGCGCGGCAGGAGGAAGGAGCCCGCGGCAGTGTTGCACCCTTGCACACGTGAGCCTTGTGCGGCTGCCCCTTGCACCCGAGGCTTGTGCAGCTGTTGAAGAAGAAGAGGCCGCACCCCTTGCGCGCCCTTGGTTGAAGCCCGCGGGTGAGACCCTTGCGCGCCTCCTTTGGCATTTAGGTGGAAGACTCGAGCCTTTGTGCTTGTTTGCCAAGTGAGGAGAACACCCTATGGGATGATTGAATTTGGGCAGTGTGTGTGCTAAGTGAAGAAGAAGTACCCGAGGCACTTTGTGTGCAATTTGAAGAAGAAGGTCGTAGCCCTTGTGTTGGTATTCGGGTGTGTGCAAGAGGAGGCCGAGGCATGCCTTGTGTGTGCAAGTGGGTGAAGTGGAATACCACATATAGTGTGTGAAGTGAAAAAGGCCGAGAGGAAGACCACAACTAAATCCAAGTTGTGTGTGCAAAGTGAAAATAGACCCTACGGATTTGTGGGTGCAAAGTGGACAAGAAGGCCGAGGGCACACTTTGTGTGTGTGAAAAATTGATGAACACAATTTGTGTGTGCAAGTGAAGTAGGCTGTATCCCTTGTGGGGTGCACACTTTGAAGAACAAAGAATAGTTTGTGTGTGTGCAACAAGAAGAGGAAGGTCACTACAAGTGTATGCTAAGTGAAGAATTTGTGTGTGCAAATTAAAGAAGTGGCCGAACCTAGGTGTGTGCACTAAGAAGTGTGTATACACTTAGAAGAAGAAAAGGGAGGACATCCACACTAAAGTATAACACACATTCTAGTGTGTAAGCTAATTGCATAAAGTGTGTGAAGTCTGAGAAGTATGTGTGTGCTCAAAAGTCATTACACCCTTTGTGGGTCTACTGCACCAAGAAGAGGAAAGTGAAAGTGCATGCATGCATGCATGCACGTGCACACGTGAACAGTGCTAAATCAGTGGTGTGCATCTGAGTCCAAGACTTGAAGATCTTGAAGATATTGTGATGCCATGCATTCAGTGCATGAAGTTGAAGTGAACTGAGACTGAGCCAGACTGAAGTTAAAGAGAATGGTTGTCTGAGTTTTCAGTAGATTGAGAAGATCCTGATCATCACAAGTGATCAGAGGTACAGAGCAAGGCCAGCAGTCTTTATCCCAGACTGCTGAGGATACTTGAAGAAGCTTAAAGTGAAGAAGAGCTACTCGTGTGACTCGAGGAGCCAGGAGAAGACCCTGTGTGACTCAGGGAGAAGAAGTCTTCAGTGGGATTCTGGAGCAGGCCAGTGGGACTCTGGTAACACTGTGGGACGCAGTATAAAGACCCTCCTGTGGGACTCAGGAGAGATACGGTGGGAAGCTGTATCGACCATTGTAATACTAACAGATTATAATGGGAGAATCCATGCTGAGAGAGCATGGCAAGGATGTAGGCTTTTGGTGCCGAACCTTGTAAATCCTTGTGTCCTGTGCCTTTTCATTACTGCATTATCCGGGAAAGGTTGAGAGATACAAGACGAGTGGATCGAGGCTTTAACCAGCCATAGAGGTTTAATTGATTAAGAATCAATTAGTTAAAAGTTTTAAAGGATCACTGATTCACCCCCTCCCCCTCTCAGTGATTCACACTGATCTGGGCACTTCAATTGGTATCAGAACGAGGTTCCCTCTAAAAGATCCAAGGGAGTCTTTATGAAGTGCAGATTTGAGGAAATGAGAACAGCCTCAAATGGAGATATCTGCCAAGACTCTGAAAAACAGAATGAAGAAACAGGCAAAGAAGATGAGGAAGAAGGTTGCTGCAATCAGAGAAACTCCTTTTATGGAAAGAAATGTGAAAGTCACATCAGATGACAATTCCTTTTATCATTCTTCTGATGAAGCCTGCTCTAGCTGTGATGAAGATGGAAGGAACAATGATCTTCTAAATGCAATCAAATATCTTCAGAAGAGAGTCCCCAAGGAAATTGCAATGTGTATAGCTACAGGCCTCCTTGATCTTCAAGAAGAAAAATTACAGCTAGAAGATGAAGCCAATTCTCTAGAAGTCCAATTGGCTAAAAGGGTTGGCATAACCAACACTCTCAGAAAGCTGGTAAATGCCAAAGATGAAATAGTATCTCTTTGCAATGAAAGATATGAAGACACTGCTGAAGAATTGCAAAGAAGCCTTTCTGAGAAAGAAATCTTTAAAGTATTGGTCAAAGAAGTTTTCCATGCACTGGAAAAGAGGCACAAAGTGTCAATGGTTGTCAGAGATGCTCAACTAGAAGACAAAGTCAAAAGGGTGAAGGAGCTGGACAACTCATTGCTTGAAATGAAGCAAGTGCATGAAGACCAGATGAAACAGCTGGAAGAGAAATGGGAAGGAAGGCTAAGAACAGTTAAGGATGAGAAGAACTCCCTTAACATGAAATGCCTAGAACTAGAGGTGATATTGAAAAATCTCCAATCACCCAAAGCTAAAGCCTCCCAGTCAGCTGAAAGGAGAAATGTTGCTACTCAAGTATGCCTTGAGAAGGATGATTCTAAAAGAAAGACATCCTCTAGTGAAAGTGCAACAACTTCTAGAAAGAAGGTACCATCCATACCATCTTGTACTGATGCTTCTAATTGTGTTTCCACAAAAAGTGCAGGATGGAAAAATAATTCCAAACAAGTATGGATGAAGACAGTAAAGAAAGAGAGCTCTCCTAAAACAACACAACTTGTCAAGAAAAGTACCCAGCAATCAGAAGTACACAAGAGGTCAAGATTTGTGGGTCAATGCTGGTGTTGTAATAAGTATGGGCATTGTGCAAAGGATTGTTGGTACAATCCAATGAATGTCAAAGCACAGAGGAAGCCCATGCCTAGGGGGAGCAAGCCAGAAGGAAAGAAGCAACATCCACAGGTCCAGAAACATCTGTTTACTGAAAATAGATTTGGATTACTTGACAACATCTGGGATGATTGCAAAAGTGGTCAAAAAGATACATGTCAATCTCCAACTGTATCCAGAGCTCAAAAGAAGAAAAGATCACTGAACCTGGCTCAGAAAGATTCCTTGGGAAGCAAGCAGAAGAAAGTGGAAGATGCTCCCAAGAAGATTTTGAGAAATGAAGAGAAGTCCTTGGAGTTTGAATCCAAGAAGGGTGATGCATCCAGAAGGACCACCAAGAAAACATGCTTCTACTGTGGAAAGAATAGTCATATCATGGATCTTTGTAAAGAAGCCATGAAATTCAATAGAGGAAGACTGAACTCAAACAGACAATCAATCCAGAGGAAGCAGAAGGGATTGATTGAAAACAAGTTGCCTAAGAAAGGTAGCTTGACAGCATCTAAGGAACCATGTGAAACTTCCAGAACTGGGGCCACTCTTCCAAATGATATACTTGTCATATGGCCACATCAGTTGCAACTTGCCAGAGAACTACAAAGAGCTGAAGATGAAGCTCTGGCAATTGCTAAAGCAAAAGGGAAGAAGAAGGTTTCACATGAAGATGTTTTGAGAACCACACAAGCACAAACATCAATGAAGATCAAATGTGCAAGTGTGAAGACTGGTGAAAATGGGACATCTCGGTTGAGAGAATCTTCTCAACCTTGTTGTTCACATTGATGAACCAAGGAGGTTCCATCTTATTCCCTTATACATTGGTATATACATGTGCTAACATTGCAGGGAATTGAAGATGATGATCATTCTCAGCTGGAGGATGGTTTGGAAGGAATGGAGTGCACCCCTTGAGGGGGAGCCAATCTGGAGAAGATGGTATTCTAAGATTTAATACTATCTTGAGAAAAGCTGAAGGTATTCCAATCATACTTTCATCCCTTGTTTCTTAATTGAGTTTATCTTGTCAATTAAGGGGGAGTATGGATTGAAGACAAATGGATGAAAGGGGGAGCTTTATCTTTGCACCTGAACTTTCTAATGAGTTTTGTGAAGTATGTGCAGGATTTAGCAATTCATTGTTATATCTGAAAAATTTCAAGCCCCTAAGCATGATCTCACATGTGTAGAGAATTGTGGACAGCATTGAGTTCCTTGGTTACATCACTCTTGTTTTCTACACCGGGTTAGCCCAAGTAGACTTAGAGTTGATTAGCTAAAGGTTCTTTGCTAAAGAAGAACATGTGACATCATCCCTCTCCTGGTGTTTTTCAAGAAGATACTTTTTACAAGGGAGGAAGAGATCTTTGAAAGAGTACCACACCACACCTTTGCATTTGATTGCCAATAAGGGGGAGAAAATATTGGCACACATATTGACCCATTCATATGTGCTAAAGGAGTGTATTGACAACAAATACAAAGGGGGAGATTGAAGTGCATTGTGTTGCATTTGTTGTCAATGAGGAATGAAGTTGTCTTGTAATGAATGGAAGTCAAGGAATGACAAGATGTGAATGACAAAGGTAGTGATGGTGTTGGTGGTGAAGGAGAATGGCCATAGTACTAAGATGCATGTCACTTAGGAGATTCACTAAGTGACATTGGAGAATATGGTTGAAACATTCTCCATGGACATCAGACGATTGTTGAACTGATCTTTAAAGTTCCAAGAACTTGTATCAACTGGATACAATGTCACAACAAGCTTTAGAAGACCATGCATTGTATTGACAATGCATGAGAAGAGGAAGATGATCCATCCACACCTCCTAAGTGGATGAAGTGAGATGAAGAAGTCCATGCACTATTACTTAGTGCATGAGAATTAGAAGAAGCCCCAATTGATCTCTGATTAGATCAATTAAGCACTTTGAATAATTTAAGTGATTCAGGAGTTCGGTTGAAGATGAAGAACCTTCAAGAATTTCCATTCCTAAGTGATGAACATTTGTTTAAGAAGTATGGAGGAATTCTAAGAAGAAGAAGAATAGAGATGGGAAGAAGATGGCTTGGAGTGGCTCTTGGCATTTCAAATTATGTATGTGGTTACTTTGTTTTTATACAAAGTACCCTATATTTACTTTGCCAAAAATTTGGCCACCATGGAGGCCAGCCTTAAGGGTTCAACCCAAGGCACATGTGGGACCAGGTCACCACGCCCAAGGGGATCCCATGGGGCCAGCCCCCGAGAGGCAGAGGGGGCCGTGTATAAGCCCCCGGAGGGCACGCGGTGGTGAAACCCGCGCGTTCGAAGGGTGCATAGTGGGCGCCAGTGGCGCGCCCGCAGGAGGCATGAGTGGGCGCAGAGCGCGCCCGCAGGGAGAACACGGTGCGGGGCGGCACCGTGGAGGGGAGAGAATTCAACTGAGCGCTTTCCCCCAGCGCTTAGTTAATAAGCTGCGGAAAAACCGCGCCCCGTTTCGATGTGGGACGCGGAAAATTTCCCGGGATTGAATCTGAGCCGCTCGATTGATCGCGCGCTTGATCTGCGCCGCACATCTGATCCGCGGCGTCCCGATCTGATCCAGGCCGTCCAAAGTCGTTTGATCGGCTGATCCAACGGCCCAGTGACTGTCTTCTTCCCCGAGCTCGCACAAGGCCATCCGACGACCGCCGACGAACCAGAGGCCTCCGAGCACCAGTTTTCGAGTTCCCGGCCACCTTTGCCGAAGCCGAAGGCTCTAATGAGATCGTCTGGCTCTACTGATCACATTCACGCTTCAAAATACATTTGCATGCAACGCATGGGAGATTTCGAGGTAAGCCGAAGCAAACCGAAGGTGCGAGGCTTCGGTGAGTTCGTGCCTTTGCATGGATTGGGTTTCAACAGAGGCCGTGCATGCGTTATAAATCGCATGCACGAGGAGGAAAGGAAAAATGAGATCCCGCGGTGAAACAGAGGAGAAAATCAAGATTCATAAAATCGTGAAGATCTGAAGATCTCGGGTGTTTGAAGTTATTGCACGCGGATAATCTGAGGCAGTCTCTGCCTATAAAAATGAGGCCGAGCCCTCTGTGCAGCTTGCTGATACGCTGAAAGTTTGAAGAGTGTCCCGCGAAGCCTCTGCCTCGCGAAGTAGAAGCCCCGCGCAA
Source organism: Viscum album (assembly GCA_963277665.1). Lineage (NCBI taxonomy): Eukaryota > Viridiplantae > Streptophyta > Magnoliopsida > Santalales > Viscaceae > Viscum > Viscum album. The sequence continues at coordinate 265,517,709 of OY728141.1, forward strand.
GTTATTTGCGCGGCTGATTGTCCCGGTGCCACCCGAGGCCCGAAGTGTTCCCTGCGCGCCTCTCTTGCGCGGCAGGAAGGAGCCGAGCCGCATATTTGCGCACTCGAGACTCTTGTTCCCTCTCTGCCCGCACCCTTGCGCGGCAGGAGGAAGGAGCCCGCGGCAGTGTTGCACCCTTGCACACGTGAGCCTTGCGCGGCTGCCCCTTGCACCCGAGGCTTGTGCAGCTGTTGAAGAAGAAGAGGCCGCACCCCTTGCGCGCCCTTGGTTGAAGCCCGCGGGTGAGACCCTTGCGCGCCTCCTTTGGCATTTAGGTGGAAGACCCGAGCCTTTGTGCTTGTGTGCCAAGTGAGGAGAACACCCTATGGGATGATTGAATTTGGGCAGTGTGTGTGCTAAGTGAAGAAGAAGTACCCGAGGCACTTTGTGTGCAATTTGAAGAAGAAGGTCGTAGCCCTTGTGTTGGTATTCGGGTGTGTGCAAGAGGAGGCTGAGGCATGCCTTGTGTGTGCAAGTGGGTGAAGTGGAATACCACATATAGTGTGTGAAGTGAAAAAGGCCGAGAGGAAGACCACAACTAAATCCAAGTTGTGTGTGCAAAGTGCAAATAGACCCTACGGATTTGTGGGTGCAAAGTGGACAAGAAGGCCGAGGGCACACTTTGTGTGTGTGAAAAATTGATGAACACAATTTGTGTGTGCAAGTGAAGTAGGCCGTATCCCTTGTGGGGTGCACACTTTGAAGAACAAAGAATAGTTTGTGTGTGTGCAACAAGAAGAGGAAGGTCACTACAAGTGTATGCTAAGTGAAGAATTTGTGTGTGCAAATTAAAGAAGTGGCCGAACCTAGGTGTGTGCACTAAGAAGTGTGTATACACTTAGAAGAAGAAAAGGGAGGACATCCACACTAAAGTATAACACACATTCTAGTGTGTAAGCTAATTGCATAAAGTGTGTGAAGTCTGAGAAGTAGGTGTGTGCTCAAAAGTGATTACACCCTTTGTGGGTCTACTGCACCAAGAAGAGGAAAGTGAAAGTGCATGCATGCATGCATGCACGTGCACACATGAACAGTGCTAAATCAGTGGTGTGCATCTGAGGAGTCCAAGACTTGAAGATCTTGAAGATATTGTGATGCCATGCATTCAGTGCATGAAGTTGAAGTGAACTGAGACAGAGCCAGACTGAAGTTAAAGAGAATGGTTGTCTGAGTTTTCAGTAGATTGAGAAGATCCTGATCATCACATGTGATCAGAGGTACAGAGCAAGGCCAGCAGTCTTTATCCCAGACTGCTGAGGATACTTGAAGAAGCTTACAGTGAAGAAGAGCTACTCGTGTGACTCGAGGAGCCAGGAGAAGACCCTGTGGGACTCAGGGAGAAGAAGTCTTCAGTGGGATTCTGGAGCAGGCCAGTGGGACTCTGGTAACACTGTGGGACGCAGTATAAAGACCCTCCTGTGGGACTCAGGAGAGATACGGTGGGAAGCTGTATCGACCATTGTAATACTAACAGATTATAATGGGAGAATCCATGCTGAGAGAGCATGGCAAGGATGTAGGCCTTTGGTGCCGAACCTTGTAAATCCTTGTGTCCTGTGCCTTTTCATTACTGCATTATCCGGGAAAGGTTGAGAGATACAAGACGTGTGGATCGAGGCTTTAACCATCCATAGAGGTTTAATTGATTAAGAATCAATTAGTAAAAAGTTTTAAAGGATCACTGATTCACCCCCTCCCCATCTCAGTGATTCACACTGATCTGGGCACTTCACTTTTATTTCATGAAAATAAATTATTCAGTATCTGGGATTCAATCCTGAGTAAAACGAAATAGTATTTTTTTCAATATAAGTAATAAAATTTTATACATACGATGACAATAATGTGAGTTTTTCATCACATGTGTAAACTGAATATTCCTCTTATAAAATCAATAAAAATAAATTTTTTCTATTATAAATATTGAATCATTGTGAAATCATTATTGGGGAAAATATTAAAATAGTCATCCAATATAATGGTATCAATCTCTTAACTATCTATGATATTCTTAACAATCAACCACCTTTTTTGAAATCACCCTTAAAATGATAAATATATAGAATTTCCATCAGATGATTTAAAAACCTCATCACATTTAATAGAATCTATATGGAATTAATTGATCTCTCAATTACAATAATTTCAGATGAGCCCTTAAATATTTTAGGGTGTTTCCTTATAAAATACATCACTACTGAAACATACCAATGTGACGAATAATGTTTCTATCTATAATGGGTACAATTTCTTTTATATATTTCATAAATTAATCCATCCAAATATGAAAGAGATCAATTCCAATTCCAACCAATCAAATCTATTTTTTTTAAAATTACATTGTTCTGTTGGTTCGTTCATATTATAACATTACTATTTTTCTATAAATATAAACATTTTGAAAAAACAATATTTACACAATGAAACAAGTTAACCATCCGATTTTATTACATAAATGTAATAACATAAAATCACATAAGTTTAATTATATATATATATATATATATATATTAAACAAAAAAAATTTCTAAACCATACTTCCTATTACAACTGTAAGGGAAAATCCCTAAAAAATATGTTTACACGGGTCTCAGTCAACAATTCACATTAATTATTTTTTTGTCTCTTTTTTATTATTTTACTTGATACATAAGATATAATACATACATAATGAAAAAATATTTTAAAAAGATGGAAAATCATATCAGTGTGCATTTTTTATGTAATATAAATATATTAAAATTAAAATGATTTTTCTTCAGGAAATATAATAAAAACATTCACCTTCAATTAATATTTTATATATACCCTTTATTAAACAACATGAATAACCTTTTATAATGTTTTATGGGGACTAATTTGACATTATGGTATATAAAAAAATAAATAATGAAACCTATTATATAATAAATTTTTTTTAAAATAAAATATTTTTCAAAAAAATATTGGTCCCGAAATAAAAATGATCTAACCCAATAAATATCCGTACCTATAAAAATAATTCATTAAAAAATTTAATAATAACCAACAAATGAAAAAATTAAACTAAAAATTTATCTATCTAGTTTGGAAACCCTTGAAATTATACAAGAAAATGTTAAATTTTCACCCTTAAAAGAAGTTAATAATTTCATTTTAACATATTATTGTTATCTTTAATTTTGGAATCAAATTATTTTAATAAAAACCCTTATAAGTCAAAGATAAAAATATTTTTAATTTAGTAACAAAAATTATATCCCACTTATAATAACTCTTGTGATTGTTATAGATATATGGTTGACTTCCAGGACTAATGCATTGGATTGATATCACAAACCCAATCTTAGTTGGATTATAACTGAACTAGCAATACTTGGCTATAATGTAGCCACAAATAATTGGTTTATAATGGTACATCCAATCGTTTTTATAATATAACAAACCTTCGCCATAAAAAATCATAATAATGGAAAAAAATCATAAGAAATTAAATCTTCCTTTATAAACACATTAGTTTAACACATAAAAATCATTATTCATATATTGATATATCAATTTTATTTAAAACATATTTATCAAAAATCAAAAACAAATATAGTGTTAAATATTGATTCATTGAAGAAATCATTGAATATTTACAACGAAGAAAAAAAATACTTTTGTTGATGTGGTAATGTTCATTTCTTCTATATACATTTAAATATCGCATGAATGTTTTTCTTTTGAAAGGAAATTTATAACAATACCTTAAAAATATGTATCACCTTCATTTATAAATTAATTTATAGATTGTAAAAATAGTCATAAAACATCCATTATAATGCTTTTATGTATATATATATACAACCATAAAATAAATTTAAAAATATTTATATTAAAGAATTTTTTTTGGAAAATAAATGTTTACATGATATTTTTATAATAAAATATACCTTTACTTAATGTAGGTTAATTATCATCCTAAAAAATAAATATATATTGGCTACATACTTGATTAATAACCTTCTTCCGGTTTATTGTCCCTTTTATCATATTATAATTTTTTAGTTAATCAAAATGTTCACATCATATGTTTTGATGATATTCGAATTATATGTAAAAAATGAATATTGTATGTTAAAAATGGTAAAAGTGGTCATTATTTTAAAAAATCTAGCATAATTATCATGAAATATTAATTAATTTTAATATAAATTATTCTCGTATTATAAAACATGAAATAAGGCTATGAAAAATGTATTATTTTACAATTATATAGACGGTAGTTCATAAATACTCATGAGTAATATTTCCAAATTTTCTACAATAATTAGGAAAATAATGTGAATATTATCTTGTTTTTTCAAGAATCATAAATAAATTATTAATAAAGTACTATTTCTATAATTACCTCGACCCCAATAGACTGTATATGGTTCCTTACATTATTATGTTAGCATATATAATGTGGGTCTAATCCCTAAAGAACAAATAGTTTAATAGTTTTAGAGAACTAAAATATACATAATACCCATTTTACCATTGGAAAATTAGATAATTTTTTATAACATTTATAAATAAATTGTATCCTTGAAGACTCATTCAGTGATCTATTATTCAAATCCCAGAGAATAAAGAAAAGGTTGAGCTCGAATTCGTGGTAAATAAAAAGTAAAAAAAACATTTCATGATTCAATAATGGAAAACATATATATAAGGTTAAATAATTAAAAACATAATTAATTTAAATAAAATGTATTCATAAATAAATATAGAATAATAAATATGTATAGGTAAATAAATGAAAACAAATTCCATGTATTAAATAATATATAAAGGAAATGAATACATAGAGAGAATATCATTATAATAATATATTCGAATATAATATATTAATTATTAATAAATTAGTGTATTAATTATTAGATTCCAAGATCTCCACAATCACGGTACCTCTACATTGAAGACACTTTACAAGGAAATTAAAATACAATTGGTATAAACCCATTTAAATTAGACAACCTAAAATGACCCGTGAGACCTAAAGATGCATTAAGTGGATATATTATTCCAATATACACCTAACAATAAAGGTCCAAACCATTAATCTTATATATAATAATCTATTTAATTAATAAAAAAATATTCATGCTCATGAAATATCTATATGGATTAATGGTTGTAGATTTATCAATATTTCCACTGTTATTAATTACAAGCTAACACATTCTATAAAAAAGATATAGTGTTTAGAAAATAATTATTTCCATAAAAAATATAATATATATTTAATATAAATTTATTTACCATTGAAAAATTATCAAATCAATGAGATTATTTTAACATAATGTTAAACATCACAAATGAAAATGAGATTTCACAATAACTATAACCCCTTGTAAATTTCCCAATAATGTCCAATAGGAGAAAATCATTCAATGTGAAACATAATATACCATTAATTAAGAATGAGTCAAGATATTAAATGATAAATGGGTTATTATTCCTATCATATAATAGTGAATTTTCGAATAATAATAAATAAGTCTCAATGGAATTTAAATTCAGATGAAATACCATACCTTGCGCTAAATTTTTGTTAAGACTACTTTAAAATCCTATATATTAGTTTTATGAATATTATTTATTCATTCCAAAAATATATTAATAATAATAAAAAAATATTTTCTCTTTTTATAGCATCTTATCACTTTTTCCTTTCTTTTTTTATTGTTCCACGAGTTATTTTCCATTTTTTCTCCAGATTTTCTTGTTATTAAATATCAAATTCATTGGTATATTACCTAAATTAATATCTTATAGAATAATAATTATGAAAAAATATTAATAAATATACATCAAATGATATTTTATGATCAAATATGAAATATTATTTTTGAAAAATAAAGTTTTTTATGAACATGGATATGGTAGGTCGTAATTAGGAATATGTATCCTTTCCATTTTCGATGATTATTATAAAATGGTGGTATTAAATATATTAAATTACCAAAATTATTATAATATTTTAAATGAAATATTATTTTATAAAATATAAATATATATTTTTTACATGTGGTGTGGGGATGCAAAGAGTCATATCACTATGTGAAGGCAATAGTCCACACATACATTAATCATGTTCTCATCATTATGTTAGTGAAAATTAAATTTAAATAAAATGATTTCATATCATCATAGAATGATAAATATGTCATTAATATTATAATTAAATCATTTATTTCATATATTTATTAAAATTATAAATATCCCCATCAGTGTAAATAAATAGTGAAAGATGATTCACATAACATTTCTAGGGGTAGTCTATCGTAGACAAATACGATGTTATCATATAACATATTATAAGGAATGTTAATAACATATATATATATATATGATATAATAAATATGTGGTAATAAATATGTTATAAATGTCCTATATAAACTCTATATCCATCATCATACCCAAATATTAAAGGTTGTAATGGAGGAAATAATGACATCTTTTCCCAAGGTGGTAGTCTTCCATACGCATAAAAGAGAATTTCATAACACTTTGATTTAACAAGAGATGTATATACTATATTAAATTATTATAAAAACATGAAATTTATTTATGATACAAATTTTATTTTATCATCATGGTATAATTATAATATATTTATTATAGAAGGAAATAAAATAAATATAACCATTGAAGAGTGTTACCTCTTCTCGAGGTATCCTCCATAGGGTTCCACTAAAGCCTTCCTATGTTGGATATCATAAATAGATAAGTACTATTTTATTATGGAAGGTATGATTTTATGTTATTAGGTTAGTTATTTACAAAACCAAATTTTTTTGAAGGTATAAATGGATTGTATTGGGTGTGGCCTTTTGTAAGTGTGGGTAGTAATCAACATATAATTATTCGATAATATAAAACTATAAACACAATTGTATCAATACAAAATATTAAAAATTGAGACATTATAAAAACATATATTTGTAATGGTTTATATTAGAGCATTAAATTGTTTTTATTCATGTTTATAGGTAATTTTTAACACTATTTGTATTGTTTAACAAACCCATAATTAAATTTTTACCTTAGCTTCTATAATTAATTTTTAATTCATCTTAATTTTTATTTTTGGAAAAAAATATTTATATTTTATTAGAAACAATATTTCCTAATAAATCAAATTACTTAAAATAATTTAAAAATTCAATTTTTATATTTATAAAAGTTTAATTTAAATTTATCCCACAAATGTGATGAAAAAGTGGGTTTTTAATTTGAAAATGTTTAAACGATTACAATGTTCTTATATCAAAATTTACAATGAAAATTATTCCAGTAATCTGTATTTAATTAATTAATAAAAAATTTACCTAATTACACTTTAATCCCTTTTAGTGACATAATTTTAATTCTTAATTATTTTAATAAAAATTTAGTTTTCAATTATAATTCAACATTTGTCACTATTCATTCAAAAATGAAACAATTCACAAAAATTACAAAAATAAAATGTTAGATAATTTTGAAATCCATATTTAAAAATTGATATCTGTTTTTTAATATAAATTTTCTTAATTTGATAGAAATTAATATTAATTTATGTCCGTAAAGTGTGACTGAACAAACTTTTATAGGAAATTTTTATTTTCAAAAGACATTTATTTTTTATTTTAAATGATATTTATTATATTTAATATCATTGATAACTAATACAAATAATTAAACTATATTTATTATTAATTTTGTGTATCATACTCATTCACCCCCATTCCAATGGATATGTTATAATGAACATTTTAAATATTAATATTAATTTCATATTATTGTTCAGCAAAACACGACCATGCCTAAAATGTCACATGTTAAATAAACTAATTATGGCATGTAATGAAAGCAAAATTAATTTTTGGGGTAAAATATTCTACTGAATATAATTTTTTCCTTAATAAATTTTGTGCTATTAGATTCAACCCACCTTAAATTAACTATATCCCCATAATTTAATCATTTCCTCAGTAATCCAAGGTTTTATAGTAAAAGATAACATTTTTGAAAGACCCACACTGTAAATGGGTTCATAAATAAAATATTATAAAGAAATTTGAAATATTGGTATGTTGTTCTTCCAGAATAACACATACATAGTTTCCAAGTCTGATAACATAGGTTGAGAATGAAAACATAGACATAGATGGAAAGAAAACATAAATATAGATAATAATTGAGGTTATTGATCATAAATATGTAATGATCAATAGAATATTATGTGAATAAAAGAAATATGTTTTTCATGATTAAGAAGTTCATATGATTCGTAGTATATATATTTTACATGATAAAATTTTCATTTCATGTTTCATTTTCAAAAACATAACGAATTATTTTTCTTTCCGAAAACATATAGAAAGAAACATAGTTGATCTGTTTATAATTAATAAGAACGATTTTTCATTTGTTTGTGCATTGATCTAATTACAAATAATCCCTTTATCCATGAAATTAATATCCAATATTAAATTTTCTATTCCAAAATCATTTAAATTAATGTTTACTGGATCGTAAGATCTATAATAGATTGAAATGTCTTTCGATATGTATCCAATTTATTTCCAAAACAAATAAATTTATCATAAGATTTACTAAATAATAAACTTTTCTCTAAAAATAAAATTCACTACATTGGATCATCAATAATATTTATTTCTTAAATTTTATTACTAAAAAACAACATATTTACCAAAACATCACATAGGCCAGTGCTAAGCACCAGACCCTTATCATCAATAGCTCATAGGTGCATGTCCTATGACCGTACCCACTGTAATGAGTTATCACCAACCATATGGATTATATATTTATAAACAATAATAATATGATTCATAAAACATAACAAAAACAATATTATGGGTATCGTGGATGTACATTTATTAATTGTATATCATTTTTACTAAGATTTTAAATAAAACATATTTTTGCACAACGTATTATAAACATATTTGACTATTATTTCCATTTGATTAATGATAATATTAGCCCAAATGATTAATAATAATCTTAAAAAAATTAAGATTTTTAATGGAATAATTAATTAACTAACTTCACCACTAAGACATACTATTTATATAGATTTCTCCAAAAACATCATTAATCATGGTGCATTATAATAACATAATATTTAAAAAGGGGGGTTTATGGATTTGATCTTATGATAAATATTAACTCACAAACCTATTATTATATCCCTAACTCATAGGCTAATAAATTATTATATATTTCTAGAATTTAACACAATTCATTGGTGATCATCAATTATATAAAAAAAATATTGGTAAAAACACTGCTACATTTTAATTATTGAACTCCAAAACATAAATATTTTATCCATTATATTTACAAAAATATTATTCATTGTTATTTGGGATAAGCATTAGAGGATCTTATTAACTTAAGTAACTCCACAGATCCCCATATTTAATGAAATGAACTATAAATGTATTCATATGAGGAAATTTATTTCATTCCATAATAATTTTCATTCTAACATGAAAATTATTTATTTTGTTATCTTTTTTATATATATAACACATTTTTACATTTCTTTGAGACTCTATATATTAAATACATAACACCATAGGCTCATCATAGGTCATTCATTAACATAATATATTCAAATAATAAGTAATTTATTGTATTTAAAATTTAAAATATTTTAAAATTTTCATTATTTGTTTCAAATAAAAGTTTATATTAAGGGCTATTTACATTTACTAGGTAATGGTATAGACAAAATTGACATTTAATTTTATGAGTGATTTCCCTCTAGGTACCTCTATTGTACAACCATTTATAACATTGGTATCTAGGATGATATTTATATTTGGGAAATACATCATAATTTGTACCTTAAGAAAAAATAGTATTTTCATCTCTACATATGAAATAATATTATTCTAGGGTTAACCTGTATAAAATGTTGAATTCAGAACAAATATCTCAATGTATATATTAAACACTCATTGATAGAAACAATTTTGAGCCTGACCACAATAGCCTATATCTGGTGTCTTACATTATTACATTTCCATAGATACAATCGTGTGAATTAATGAGGTAAAATAAGTTTAGTAGTTTTGGAGAACTAGATAAATTAATTATAACAATTAGAATAGTATTATAATGTTAAACATATTTTATAAGATCAATAAATATACTGAATCCTTGAAAACTCATTTAATGTTTTCCTTATCACATCTTATGGAAATGAAACCAGATATTTGTGAGCTCAAATGCTCAGTAAGGGTGATGTACAAAAGACGATTTAAGGAATAATTATAGAATACTCAAAATGGCAAGGCAAATAAGTAAAAAACATTTCATTTAAATAAATTGGAAATATACATAGATAATAAATAATCAATATGAAAAGGTTTATTACATAAAAAACATTCCATTTAATCAATAATCATAAAATGAAGTAAATTCATAGATAATCTCATTTTAGAAATATCATGGATAAAAAAAGAAAAATTCTTAATGAATGAAATGAATAATTATTGGATGTGATTATCATTAGGATCTAGAAACCAATTTTTTTATGAGAATTCAAAATTTATTTAAATACTATTTGTTCAACCCCGTTTAATTTGGAAAAATTAATGATTCTCATGAGATCTACCAATTCATTGAAGGAATATAGAAGACTAGGCCGTGCCTATTAGTATATGTCCAAAAAATTGTCCATATATCTAATAATTGATATATTTCATAAATCAATATTCATTATTATCAAATATTTGTATTTAAAATGGATATAGAATTATAAATATTTCCACATTTCACCATTCAATGTAAACATGAAATGTAAAAATGATTTAAATTTTTCAAAACAAATAATATCAAATATACAAGAATATATATATATAAGAGAAATGTAATGAAAAATGACATATGATCAAAATAATCGGATTGTTTCATAATAATGTTAACAATTACCAATGAAATGGAGATTTCACAACAACTTTTACCACATAGAAATTATCAAGTCAAATCCCCTTGGATGAATTGATTCAAAGTGGAATATAAAATACCATAAAGTATAAAAGAATCATAATATTATATTTTTATGTTTCATTATATACTCAATATAAAACAAAATTCATACATAATAACAAATAAGTTTCCATGAAATACTATTTCTAATGAATTGAAATACCTCACATGTACTTCATCGATATATTTATTTATCCTCATGTATAATGTTTTTACAAGTGGTTAAAATTACTAATATAAAAATATTAATATGTAGAATATCATATATTATCCAATTATTACATCTTATCAATAATTTTTTAATAATCAATCATAATATTTTCTATTTCAGGTGTTGATTTCCTTGTATTACCATGTTATTTTTGTTATTAATGATCCAATACATACAAATATTTTATTGTTTTATCGTATCCATAATAAATAACATGAAATGTTTTTTTATTTAAAATTTTTTATACATATTTGGTCTATAATGAAACATGTTTTGAGAAAAATAGTATGTTATGATAATGGAGATGGTAGGTCATACATACGAAATAGTAACATTTCCATTTCCATTTATCATTATGTAATATTATTAATAAATACATATTATATTAAAAGGGAATTGATGAGGTTTATAAAAGTCGATTGAAATACAATTTTAATAATTTCTGAAAAAAATAAAATAACAAAATTACATTATTAATCTGAAATGTACACAGAAAGATGATATATTGATGAATATGGGAAAAAACAAATATCATTTTATAAAAATATTGAGTATATAATTTAGTTCAATTATATTTATAATACGTGTCTTTCAACTCATAATACTCTTATTCGAGAAAATTTTTCATCATAACATCTAAATAAATTTCTACTGCATACATATTGAAATAGTTAATCTGCTTCCATGATAAATATAGATTTACTGATACAACATTATCAATTTGTATAATATTGAAATAGAAATATCAGAAAATACTATTTAATAATAATTTTGTGGAATAAAAAAATATATCAGAATTTTATGCTATGTTATCCCAGAACAGAATCTCTTAAAAATCATGCTCAAAATAATGGTGTTTTTAACAAAATATTTCAATATAAGAAATCTTGAAACACAACTAAAAAGGTGAAAGGAAAAAAAATTAAATGTTACCAACAACTAGTATTGTTGGTGGACCACAAAAAAATTATATTGAATAAAAGAAAAATTCTTATCTTTTTAAAATAACCAAGGACTATATTTATTGGTAAAATAAAAGAGGGAAATAAAATATACCATAAAATTGTTACATGAATTATAAGGAGAAACATATTAGCTAGGAAAACATTTTAAACTCTTGATAACATATTTGATTCGTAATACAAGGTTGTATAAGGTGAATATAACTTTCCATATATTCAAATTATAAGTAATTCAAAATATACTTTAAAGAAAAGTCCATTACTACAAAATAAACATGCCAAAAAGAAGATAAGTATTTAATGGTGTAAAAAAAATTGTAGACTGCAAGAAAAAGGGAATATATAAATAATATTCATTGGGATGTAAATTATAGGAGGAGATGCGTATATATTAGTATAAAAAGTCAATATCATGGAACATTTATGTAGAGACCCAAAGCTTGACATACATGGATATTACATTACATTAGCGGAATACATAATACATAACAATAACATACACACAAGGATCATAATAGTTTAGTGTCTTTGGAAACATGGAACGTAATCTTATAATCATGATGAAAGATCTTCATCATCTCCCATAAATATCTTCCCCTTTTTTTCTTAACTAAAACCTTTCATTATATCCTGGGGAAAAGAAAACATAAAAAGGGTGAGCTCAAATGCTCAGTAAGGGTAATCATGGATTAAATAAAACATACCATATACAGTTGAACTTAAAAACATGAACATAATGTTTAAACATCAAAAGTTTGAGCAATGACATAAAACATGGAAGTACGTAAGGCATAGATCATAAAGAAACATTAAGAATGATAAAATAGTATGGGAATAAAAAATGTAATTTTGGAAACCATTAAGCACATGATATGATTTCTATAGTAGCCAAGGCATTGCTGCCAAAACCCTCTTAGTGGACAAAGTCCTTTTTTGAATCGAGTTCACTCCTCGTTCTTGTCCTGCATTACTGAAGCAGTTTAAGTTTCCGTTCCATCCATGTCTCTCTAATGAGATATAAATCATTACCCAATGAATTGGAGGGACATATAGGTCTCACCCATCTCATAATGAAATCATTCTTACTTATGCCACAAAATAAACATACATCATTCATAATAACCCAATAAATAAAATGGGTTTCATAAACATCATCCCATCATCACATAATCCATATAAAATAAATGGATATGGTTTCATAATAAGAAAAGTGAAACCATGTAAATCATAGAGACATGATACTTGAAACATACACATATGAAATAATGTTATCTTAGATGGAAAATGGTTTTGATAAAGCACTTGAAATGAATTCTTGAGGAAAATATCCTTTCATCTTGAAAATCATTTTCTTTTCACAAAATGACATTTAATTTTAAAAGAAAAGGATTTTGTTGAAAATATTCATGAAATCTTTTGGAGGAAGCTTCATGAAAATAAGGCTTTATAAAAACGTAAAAATCCTTTTAATTCCGTATAAGTTAAAAAAACATTCTTCTCATAATTTTGTCAGAAAATTCAAAAAGTAGAGTGTAGGGTAAATAAAAGTAATATTCCTCCCATACCATTGGGAAAAAGTCAAAAATGGTAAAAAGGACATTAAACATACATGAATACACTTTTATAAAACATGGACATGTATGATAGCAATATCCCCAGTAAATACTTACGAATAAGCAATCTCGGATAAAAATGAGATTTGCACAATTATCCCTTACCTTAGGTCTGATAAGCTTCGTACATATCTGAACCTCCTGTATAATGATTTAAATAATGTCATTGACTTATTACAGAATAATATTCATTGTTATATATGTTTCACTTATGACTTTATATTACCTGTTCTTTTGTAAATTCTATGTTAAAGCAGCGTTTTGGGTAAAATCATTTCATTTATCATATGTGTTTCGACTTTTCGTTCTTGATATTATTGATTATATCCTGATTTAAATAATTTCATAATTTAAAACATGATTTACATATATTCATCATATTAATATATATATTCTAGGTCGATAAAAGGAATGAAATACACCGTTCATGGAGACGGCAGGCCGTACGTACGCATGAACGTTGTTTTCGTTTCCTTATTTAATTGAATGAATCTAAATAGAAGACATACATATATATATATATATACATAAATCCAGTAGCATTATTATTTCATATATTTCATTATTATTCATTAAATAAACTTTATGATCATTCATGTATGGTTAGCATGGAGAATGAATCTCATCACGTCGTGGAGACGATATTCCGTACGTATGCACGAGCGATGATATCATTTCCATAATCATTGAATTGAATTGGAGTGGATGATAAAATATTTCAGAATCAGTATGATGTTATAATAACTATTTATAGTAATTATTTACCCCATTATACCCATCCAACTAAGGTGGTGTGGGAAAAACAAATTACACCACGGCGTGGAGATGGTATTCCGTACGTACGCACGCGCGGTGATTTCTTTTTCCGTAGAATGTATAGATGATGAAATAGGGTTGTTTCATAATTATAATAACATATCAGTATATTAGTGATACTGATGTTATTACTTCATAATGAATCAACGAAAGAAGAATAACTGGAAGAAGAAATAAAGTTGAAAGAATCGGTAACAGACATTACCTCTTCTTTGAAGCGCCTCTTTGAGACCCCCTTTTAGGGCACTTAAATTGGTCTTTGAAGACGACCAGGACCTCTAGGATATTTATAGGAAAGTGGAGAAGATAATTTTTCAGGTTTTGGCCTAGCATGAAGGCTCAATGTGGAGTGAGGAAGAGAGGGAGGAGGTGCCCTTTTATAAGGGAGGAGAGGGGCACCTTTGGAATAACTAAAAATATTATTTTATTATCATGAAAAATTCGGTTTTAAATAGCTCCAAACTGATTTATTTAGAAGCTAAGGTAGGGATGGGTCTAAATAATCTCATCCAATTGAATTAATACAAGATTAAGTTCCTATTTTAACCTTATCATTTACATTTAACTTTAAGATAGATAATTTTTCTTTTACCGTGTCTTTTTTTGTTCTTACACTATTAGGTTAATAAACATACTATAAGAAGCCAAAAGAACCCCAAGTTGTTTATTATTAATATATATAACCTTATCTAAGTCATTTTGCCGAACCTTAGATTTTTTAGGAATAAAATAACAATTACTAATATAATATTTGTTTTAAAAACTATTTTATGTCAATTTTGAGACTATTAAGTAATTGATTTTGGTGAAAATCATAAAAGAATTATTAGATCAAAAAAATTAATTAAATCAATAATAACGTGTAATATTAACCTAGAAAATTTGTGTTAATTCATAAAAAGTCTCAAATTATATTTATTGGGGTATTTATAACATCAATTATGTCAATATTTCATTAATAAGATAATTACTGCATCATATTTGTGTCATAAATAAATTAAATTATTTAATGTCTAAAAATGACAAATAAAATACCATTATGTAGGAAATCTTTTTATCTTTCTAAGAAATATCTATAGTCGAATTTATCTTCTGTATAACCCTATATTAAAAATTATATACTTATTAAACATTGATTTTAACTATTTTAACCCTTCTTTAAATAAATTAATAATAAATGTCCTAATCTTATCCAAGTGGGCCTAAATGGTCATATTTTATTCCTAAGTTTTTTTTTGGTCGAATTAAACTTATCCAATAGAATTAGAACATTGTTAGGGTAATAATAATATCACTTTTACTCTTAATTACCCTATTTACTTTTAACCGTGGAAAAAAAGTAAAAAGTTACTATTCACCTAAAATTATTTTCATCTCATTGAACCACATTTCACTTAATAACATCAACCGTGTCTCTCAGATTTTTGAAATTCTACTCACATAAGCGGTAAAATAATGTTTTATGAAAAATTCATTTTTTTTCACTACCACTTAGAGGTTTCACTATTCATCAAAAAATGAAAGTTTCCAGAAAAATACCAAAAATTAGGCCTAAGCTATATTTGATATTATGAACTGAAAAATGATGACTATTTTACCAAATTCAAAACATATCAGTTGCATTACTTAATTTAAAAATAAATTCTTGTTGTCAAAACAAATAGCATGTTCTTAAGAGATAATAACTATCAAAAGATTGACATTTGATTATGTCTGGTTTAAATGTGAAATTACATCCAATGACCAACATTGTATTAAATTGTAAAAATATATTCTAAATATACTTTAAAACCACTCAAATTAATAATTTATCACTATTAATTATTTTGATTTAAAAGGTTGTTTTTAATTAAAATTTAGTTATGTTCACTATTCATCAAAAAATGAAAGTTATCCGAAAAGTACGAAAATTTCACCCTAAGCTAATTTCAATATTCCGAATCCAAAAATGAAGTCCATTTTGAAAAATAAAATTTACAAAATTTCAAAAATTGGTTATTACTATTCATAATGTCTAGTTTTAATAATATTTTAATAGAATATCATTGTTTAGTGAAACTCGGTATTGCGTACAACACACGTTATCGCGGAAGGTCACACTTGCGTGTAATGCAAGCCAAGTCAAGGTTGCGTGATGTGAAAGAATCCTTCGTTGTTTCATATAACATAATCCAAAAATATTTCTTTTATACATTGACTATATATATATATATACTCAATGTTGCGTAGAATAACTATTATCAAAATTGTGTGTAACACGATCCAAGAATATTGTTGCGTATACTGCAAGCTAATACGGTGTTGCGTATAACGCAAGGTAATCTTGGTTTAGAATAAAACACAAGACATTAATGAAATTAAAATAATATTTTTCATAAAATCTCGGGGTGTTACATTCTACCCCCCTTAAAATGAATTTCTCTCTCGAAATTCTTTGGGGTTATAAATGGTTTACTACTCGAAAGTTGGTTTAATAGAAACCCACATCGTAAAAAGGAATACCCAAACCTGGATTTAAAAACTAAAGTATGAAATGTAATGGTTACCCAAATTAACTCCTCACTGGGTTTCCACGTAGTAGAACATATGTGAAAATATGGATATGGAAGAAAAATCTAACCATCAAGTTCTGATGGAGAGTGGTAGAGAACATGGATATGAAATAGAAAACAATCACAAAGCTATAGATTTGCGATGATATAAGGTACCATTTGATTCATCATATATAAGGGCACTAGGACAACATTTTTGGTTTTCAAGATCATTTCCCTAAAGTTGGTGAATTAAAAGAAATACTTACATGATTTTGGTATAATTTCATTGTTTTCGTGAATTGAACAATTTCCCCTTCATCCCTTAATGAAATGAAGTTGAATTTGTTATTCATGATGTGTTAGCAGATCATGTGATAGAATGATGGTTCATTCCATTTGATTCAAACGAATGGTTATCAAAAGTTATAAGTCCATCTTATTGTTAAATTAATCGTATATGGTTCCACAAATGAACTTATACTTCATATATCATACCACTTAATAAAATAAAACTAGTTTCTACTAACTAGGGACTTCCTGTAGGCCAGTGGTAGGCGATAAAGGCTTGTCGCACTACGATTGTGGGTTCAATTCCCACAGCCTTGTCTGACGCGATGGGCTGTCACTCGTCCTACATGTTGTCTTTTTTTCTAAAACTATATTACAATAACATCCCATCAATAATATCGAAAAACCTTTTATCCTTAAACAATACTAACTTATGTCCAACATAATCCATTCCAATCTTTAGGCTTATCCATAATACTGCAGTCCACTCTCATAATATAGCGAAAACGATTACTAGAGATCTCATATAACAAGCATGTTAATACCATCGTTGATCCCTATATATCATAAGATATGTCTTTTTGGTCACATTCCAAATATTCTAAGGCCTTAATCATGTATTCTCTTGAAAAATGAATACCCATTGAATCTGAGTAAAAACATGAGTGCTGTCAAAAGTTAACTCATTCCACATACCAAAAACCCAAAATTCTATATACTGAAACCATGATGTAACTATTTCCTTATATTATTCATGAGCTCATGAATACTATAAAGCATTTAATTTTCTCCTTATCCCTTCATTATGCGCATATCATCTAAATTCCAAAAATATCTGAATAACCTTTCATGGATACTGGTACCATTAATCATAGACTTTCAAATCCCAAGGAAAGACAACAGTGTAACAATCCTTAGATGTCTTTTTATTCCATAGTACCATGATATTACTTATACAACATTACACATGATAAACATGTAATCAATCGACTACATTCTTAAACCATTGACCGAGCTTCAACAATTCTTTCATCTCACATATCATTTGTAGTCTCTTCATCATCATCTACATAAATACTACCCATATGACCATACTGATTCACTTCATGAGACTTTCCCTTAGAGCATTGGTTTTCATAATGGCCATACATTCCACATTTAAAACATTTAACCATTGTTGATGTCGTAGAAATACCATTATCCTCATCCCTGGTGTTAACTGAACCTTTTCCTTTGCACTTACTGGATTTGTGTCCTTATTTTCCACACCCAAAGAATCTTTCAGTTCCTTTGAAACATTATCCTTGATGCCTCTTCCCACATGATTTACATAGGGGAAATTGAACTTTAATTCCTCTATGATCATCATGAAACTCCATCTTTCTCTTATTAGCCGAGTCGGGAAACATACCAAATTTTACATTATTGATCATATTATGAGATTACTGATTCGGCATAATAATGATGTTTGGACTTCCAAATCCCATTTCATTTGGTTTCTCATGAAGAATATCAATCCATTGTCCATCATATCCTCCATTATCGTGAATCATCTTGTTTCTAGCCATTTTCTAAAACCCAAAAAGAATAGTGTGAGAGGAAAAAATTATAACAAAGGGGGAGTAACTTCAATATATAACATCTTTGGTTTAATCTAATATTGTTACCATAGTTCTAGGACTATATCCTATACGTATACTTATCCTTAGGGACATATCTAGACATACCATAGAAATATCTCTAGGGATCTCACTAATGTTTTCACATCCTAGTTTCGATAGGTTGACTAAACATTTCCTCTGATACCAACTCTAGAGACCCAAATGTTGACGTACATGGATATTACATTACATTAGCGGAATACTTAATACATAACAATAACATACACACAAGGATCGTAATAGTTTAGTGTCTTTGGAAACTTGGAACGTAATCTTCTAATTGTGGTGAAAGAACTTCAACATCTCCCATAATGATCTTCTCCTTTTTTTATTACCTAAAACCTTTCTTTATATCCTAGGGAAAAGAAAACATAAAAAGTGTGAGCTCAAATGCTCAGTAAGGGTAATCATGGATAAAATAAAACATACCAAATACATTTGAACTTAAAAACATGAACATAATGATTAAACATCAAAAGCTTGAGCAATGACATAAAACATGGAAGTATGTAAGGCATAGATCATAAAGAAACATTAAGAATGATAAAATATCATAGAAATAAAACATTTAATTGTGGAAACCATTAAGAACATGATATGATTTCTATAGTAGCAAATTCATTGCTTCCAAGACCATCTTAGTGGACAAAGTCCCTTTCTGAATCGAGTTCACTCCTCGTTCCAGTCTTGTATTACTGAACTGGTTTAATGTTCTGTTCCAGCCATGTCTATCTCATGAGATATAAATCATTACCCAATTCATTGGAGGGATATATAGGTCCCACCCATCTCATAATGAAATCATTCTTACTTATGCCACAAAATAAACATACATCATTCATAATAACCCAATAAATAAAATGGGTTTCATAAACATCATCCCATCATCACATAATCCATATAAAATAAATGGAAATCATTTCATAATAATAAAAGTGAAACCATGTAAATCATAGATACATGATACTTGAAACATACACATATGAAAAAAGTTATCTTAGATGGAAAATGGTTTTGATAAAGCACTTGAAATGAATTCTTGAGGAAAATATCCTTTCATCTTGAAAATCATTTTCTTTTCACAAAATGCCATTTAATTTTAAAAGAAAATGATTTTGTTGAAAATATTTATGAAATATTTTGGAGGAAGCTTCATGAAAATAAGGCTTTATAAAACCGTAAATATCCTTTAATGCCGTATAAGTTAAAGAAACATTCTTCTCGTACTTTTGTCGGAAATGTCAAAAAGTCCCTTGTATGGTAAATAAAAGAAAGATTCCTTCCATACCATAGAGTAAAAGTCAAAAACAGTAAAAAGGACATTAATCACACATGAATACACTTTTATAAAACATGGACATGGATGATAGCAATATCCCCAGTAAATACTTACGAATAAGCAATCTCGGATAAAAATGAGATTTGCACATTTATCCCTTACATTAGGTCTGATATGCTTCGTACGTATCCGAACCTCCTATATAATGATTTAAATAATGTCATTAACTTATTACAGAATCATATTCATTTTTATGATATCATATATGTTTCACTTATGACTTTATATTACCCATTCTTTTCTAAATTCCATGTTAAAGCATCGTTTTGGGTAAAATCATTTCATTTATCGTATGTGATTCGACATGTCGTTCATGATATTATTACTTATATCCTGATTTACATAATCTCAGAATGTAAAACATGTTTTACATATATCCATCATATGCATATATATATTATAGGTCGATAAAAGGAATGAAGTACACCGTTCATGGAGACGGTAGGTCGTACGTACGCGTGAACCCTGTTTTCATTTCCTTATTGAATTGAATGAAACTAAATAGAAGACATACATAAATATATATATATACATAAATCCAGTAGCATTACTATTTCATATATTTCATTATTACTCGTTAAATAATCTTTATGATCATTCATGTATGGTTAACATGGATAATGAATCTTATCGCGTCATGGAGACGGTAGTCCGTACGTACGCACGATCGATGATATCATTTATATAATCATTTAATTGAATTGGATTGGATGATACAATATATCAGAATCAGTATGATGTTATAATAACTATGTATAGTTATTATTTACACCATTATACCTATCCATGTAAGTTGGTGTTGGAAAAACAGATTACACCACAGCGTGGAGACGGTATTCCGTACGTACGCACGCGCGATGATTTCGTTTTCCGTAGGATTGATAGATGATTAAATAGGGTTGTTTCATACATATAATAACATATCAGTATATTGGTGACACTGATGTTATTACTTCATAATTAATCAACTAAAGAAGAATAAGTGGAAGAAGAAATAAAGTTGAATGAATCGGTAACGGACATTACCTCTTCTTTGAAGCGCCTCTTTGAGACCTCCATTTGGGGCACTAAACTTGGTCTTTGAAGAAAACCAGGACCTCTAGGATGTTTCTAGGAAAGTGGAAAAGATAATTTTTCAGGTTTTGTCCAAGTTTGAAGGCTCAAAGTGGTGTCAGGAAGAGAGGGAGGAGGTGCCTTTTTATAAGGGAGGAGAGGGGCACCTTTGGAATAACAAAAAATATTATTTTATTATAAAGAATAATTCGGTTTTAAATAGCTCCAAATTGATTTATATCAAAGATAAGGTGGGGATGGGTCGGAATACTCTCATCCAATAGAATTTATACAATTTTAGGTTCCTATTTTAACCTTATCATTTAAATTTAACATTAAGGTAGATGATTTTACTTTTACCGTGTCTTTTTGTGTTCTTACACTTTAGGTTAATAAACATACTATAAGAAGCCAAACGAACCTCAAGTTGATTATTATTAATATATATAACCATATATAAGTCATTTGGATGAACCGTAAATTTTTTAGGAATAAAATAACAATTACTAATATAATATTTGTTTTAAAAACTATTTTATGTCAATTTTGACACTATTTAGTAATTGATTTTTGTGAAAATCATAACAGAATGATTAGTTCGACAACAATTAATTACATCAATACTAAAATGTCTTATTAACCTATAAAATTAGTTTAATTCATAAAAAGTCTCATATTATATTTATTTGGGTATTTATAACATCAATTATGTCAATATTTCATTAATAAGATAATTACTGCACCATCTTTGTGTCATAAATAAAATAAATTATTTAATGTCTAAAAATTACAAATAAAATACCATTATGTGGGAAATCGTTTTAGAGATCTAGTTAATATTTATAGTCGAATTTATCTAATGTATAACCCTATATTAAAAATTATATACTTATTAAACTTTGATTTTAACTATTTTAACCCTTCTTTAAATTAATTAATAATAAATGTCCTAATCTAATCCATGTGGGCCTAAATGGTCATATTTTATTCCTAAGGTTGTTTTTGGTCAAATTAAACTTAATCAATAGAATTAGGACATGTGTTAGTGTAATAATAATATAATTTTTACTCTTAATTACCCTATTTACTTTTAACAGTGCTAAAAAAAGTAAAAAGTTACTATTCACCAAAAAATATTTTCATCTCATTGAACCAAATTTTACTTACTGAAATCAACCGTGTCTCTCGGATATTTGAAATTCCACTCACAGAAGCGGTAAAATTATGTTTTATGAAAAATACATTTTTTTAACTACCACTTAGTGGTTTCACTATTCATCAAAAAATGAAAGTTACCAGAAAAATACCAAAAATTATGCCTAAGATATATTTAATATTATGAACTGAAAAATGATGTCTATTTTTCCAAATTCAAAACATATCAGTTGCATTATCTAATTTAAAAATTAATTCTCGTCCTCAAAACAAATAGCGTGTTCTTAAGAGATAATAACTATCAAAAGATTAACATTTGTTTATGTCTAGTTTAAATGTGAAATTACATCCAATGACCAACATTTTATTAAATTGTAAAAATATATTCTAAATATACTTTAAAACAACTCAAATTAATAATTTATCAATATTAGTTATTTTGATTAAAAAGGTTGTTTTTAATTAAAATTTAGTAATTTTTACTATTCATCAGAAAATGAAAGTTATCCGAAAAGTACCAAAATTTCACCCTAAGTTAATTTCGATATTCCAGATCCAAAAATGAAGTCCATTTCGATAAATAAAATTTACAAATTTTCAAAAAGTCGTTATTACTATTCATAACGGCTAGTTTTAATAATATTTTAATAGCATCTCATTGTTTAGCGAAACTCGGTATTGTGTACAACACACGCTATCACGGAAGGTCGCGCTTGCGAGTAATGAAATCCATGTCAGGGATGCGTGTTGTGTAAGAATCCTTCGTTGTTTCTTATAACATAATCCAACCATATTTCATTTATACATTGAATATATATATATATATACTCAATGTTGCGTAGAGTCATATCACTATGTGAAGGCAATAGTCCACACATACATTAATCATGTTCTCATCATTATGTTAGTGAAAATTAAATTTAAATAAAATGATTTCATATCATCATAGAATGATAAATATGTCATTAATATTATAATTAAATCATTTATTTCATATATTTATTAAAATTATAAATATCCCCATCAGTGTAAATAAATAGTGAAAGATGATTCACATAACATTTCTAGGGGTAGTCTATCGTAGACAAATACGATGTTATCATATAACATATTATAAGGAATGTTAATAACATATATATATATATATGATATAATAAATATGTGGTAATAAATATGTTATAAATGTCCTATATAAACTCTATATCCATCATCATACCCAAATATTAAAGGTTGTAATGGAGGAAATAATGACATCTTTTCCCAAGGTGGTAGTCTTCCATACGCATAAAAGAGAATTTCATAACACTTTGATTTAACAAGAGATGTATATACTATATTAAATTATTATAAAAACATGAAATTTATTTATGATACAAATTTTATTTTATCATCATGGTATAATTATAATATATTTATTATAGAAGGAAATAAAATAAATATAACCATTGAAGAGTGTTACCTCTTCTCGAGGTATCCTCCATAGGGTTCCACTAAAGCCTTCCTATGTTGGATATCATAAATAGATAAGTACTATTTTATTATGGAAGGTATGATTTTATGTTATTAGGTTAGTTATTTACAAAACCAAATTTGTTTGAAGGTATAAATGGATTGTATTGGGTGCGGCCTTTTGTAAGTGTGGGTAGTAATCAACATATAATTATTCGATAATATAAAACTATAAACACAATTGTATCAATACAAAATATTAAAAATTGAGACATTATAAAAACATATATTTGTAATGGTTTATATTAGAGCATTAAATTGTTTTTATTCATGTTTATAGGTAATTTTTAACACTATTTGTATTGTTTAACAAACCCATAATTAAATTTTTACCTTAGCTTCTATAATTAATTTTTAATTCATCTTAATTTTTATTTTTGGAAAAAAATATGTATATTTTATTAGAAACAATATTTCCTAATAATTCAAATTACTTAAAATAATTTAAAAATTCAATTTTTATATTTATAAAAGTTTAATTTAAATTTATCCCACAAATGTGATGAAAAAGTGGGTTTTTAATTTGAAAATGTTTAAACGATTACAATGTTCTTATATCAAAATTTACAATGAAAATTATTCCAGTAATCTGTATTTAATTAATTAATAAAAAATTTACCTAATTACACTTTAATCCCTTTTAGTGACATAATTTTAATTCTTAATTATTTTAATAAAAATTTAGTTTTCAATTATAATTCAACATTTGTCACTATTCATTCAAAAATGAAACAATTCACAAAAATTACAAAAATAAAATGTTAGATAATTTTGAAATCCATATTTAAAAATTGATATCTGTTTTTTAATATAAATTTTCTTAATTTGATAGAAATTAATATTAATTTATGTCCGTAAAGTGTGACTGAACAAACTTTTATAGGAAATTTTTATTTTCAAAAGACATTTATTTTTTATTTTAAATGATATTTATTATATTTAATATCATTGATAACTAATACAAATGTTTAAACTATATTTATTATTAATTTTGTGTATCATACTCATTCACCCCCATTCCAATGGATATGTTATAATGAACATTTTAAATATTAATATTAATTTCATATTATTGTTCAGCAAAACACGACCATGCCTAAAATGTCACATGTTAAATAAACTAATTATGGCATGTAATGAAAGCAAAATTAATTTTTGGGGTAAAATATTCTACTGAATATAATTTTTTCCTTAATAAATTTTGTGCTATTAGATTCAACCCACCTTAAATTAACTATATCCCCATAATTTAATCATTTCCTCAGTAATCCAAGGTTTTATAGTAAAAGATAACATTTTTGAAAGACCCACACTGTAAATGGGTTCATAAATAAAATATTATAAAGAAATTTGAAATATTGGTATGTTGTTCTTCCAGAATAACACATACATAGTTTCCAAGTCTGATAACATAGGTTGAGAATGAAAACATAGACATAGATGGAAAGAAAACATAAATATAGATAATAATTGAGGTTATTGATCATAAATATGTAATGATCAATAGAATATTATGTGAATAAAAGAAATATGTTTTTCATGATTAAGAAGTTCATATGATTCGTAGTATATATATTTTACATGATAAAATTTTCATTTCATGTTTCATTTTCAAAAACATAACGAATTATTTTTCTTTCCGAAAACATATAGAAAGAAACATAGTTGATCTGTTTATAATTAATAAGAACGATTTTTCATTTGTTTGTGCATTGATCTAATTACAAATAATCCCTTTATCCATGAAATTAATATCCAATATTAAATTTTCTATTCCAAAATCATTTAAATTAATGTTTACTGGATCGTAAGATCTATAATAGATTGAAATGTCTTTCGATATGTATCCAATTTATTTCCAAAACAAATAAATTTATCATAAGATTTACTAAATAATAAACTTTTCTCTAAAAATAAAATTCACTACATTGGATCATCAATAATATTTATTTCTAAAATTTTATTACTAAAAAACAACATATTTACCAAAACATCACATAGGCCAGTGCGAAGCACCAGACCCTTATCATCAATAGCTCATAGGTGCATGTCCTATGACCGTACCCACTGTAATGAGTTATCACCAACCATATGGATTATATATTTATAAACAATAATAATATGATTCATAAAACATAACAAAAACAATATTATGGGTATCGTGGATATACATTTATTAATTGTATATCATTTTTACTAAGATTTTAAATAAAACATATTTTTTCACAACGTATTATAAACATATTTGACTATTATTTCCATTTGATTAATGATAATATTAGCCCAAATGATTAATAATAATCTTAAAAAAATTAAGATTTTTAATGGAATAATTAATTAACTAACTTCACCACTAAGACATACTATTTATATAGATTTCTCCAAAAACATCATTAATCATGGTGCATTATAATAACATAATATTTAAAAAGGGGGGTTTATGGATTTGATCTTATGATCAATATTAACTCACAAACCTATTATTATATCCCTAACTCATAGGCTAATAAATTATTATATATTTCTAGAATTTAACACAATTCATTGGTGATCATCAATTATATAAAAAAAAATATTGGTAAAAACACTGCTACATTTTAATTATTGAACTCCAAAACATAAATATTTTATCCATTATATTTACAAAAATATTATTCATTGTTCTTTGGGATAAGCATTAGAGGATCTTATTAACTTAAGTAACTCCACAGATCCCCATATTTAATGAAATGAACTATAAATGTATTCATATGAGGAAATTTATTTCATTCCATAATAATTTTCATTCTAACATGAAAATTATTTATTTTGTTATCTTTTTTATATATATAACACATTTTTACATTTCTTTGAGACTCTATATATTAAATACATAACACCATAGGCTCATCATAGGTCATTCATTAACATAATATATTCAAATAATACGTAATTTATTGTATTTAAAATTTAAAATATTTTAAAATTTTCATTATTTGTTTCAAATAAAAGTTTATATTAAGGGCTATTTACATTTACTAGGTAATGGTATAGACAAAATTGACATTTAATTTTATGAGTGATTTCCCTCTAGGTACCTCTATTGTACATCCATTTATAACATTGGTATCTAGGATGATATTTATATTTGGGAAATACATCATAATTTGTACCTTAAGAAAAAATAGTATTTTCATCTCTACATATGAAATAATATTATTCTAGGGTTAACCTGTATAAAATGTTGAATTCAGAACAAATATCTCAATGTATATATTAAACACTCATTGATAGAAACAATTTTGAGCCTGACCACAATAGCCTATATCTGGTGTCTTACATTATTACATTTCCATAGATACAATCGTGTGAATTAATGAGGTAAAATAAGTTTAGTAGTTTTGGAGAACTAGATAAATTAATTATAACAATTAGAATAGTATTATAATATTAAACATATTTTATAAGATCAATAAATATACTGAATCCTTGAAAACTCATTTAATGTTTTCTTTATCACATCTTATGGAAATGAAACCAGATATTTGTGAGCTCAAATGCTCAGTAAGGGTGATGTACAAAAGACGATTTAAGGAATAATTATAGAATACTCAAAATGGCAAGGCAAATAAGTAAAAAACATTTCATTTAAATAAATTGGAAATATACATAGATAATAAATAATCAATATGAAAAGGTTTATTACATAAAAAACATTCCATTTAATCAATAATCATAAAATGAAGTAAATTCATAGATAATCTCATTTTAGAAATATCATGGATAAAAAAAGAAAAATTCTTAATGAATGAAATGAATAATTATTGGATGTGATTATCATTAGGATCTAGAAACCAATTTTTTTATGAGAATTCAAAATTTATTTAAATACTATTTGTTCAACCCCGTTTAATTTGGAAAAATTAATGATTCTCATGAGATCTACCAATTCATTGAAGGAATATAGAAGACTAGGCCGTGCCTATTAGTATATGTCCAAAAAATTGTCCATATATCTAATAATTGATATATTTCATAAATCAATATTCATTATTATCAAATATTTGTATTTAAAATGGATATAGAATTATAAATATTTCCACATTTCACCATTCAATGTAAACATGAAATGTAAAAATGATTTAAATTTTTCAAAACAAATAATATCAAATATACAAGAATATATATATATAAGAGAAATGTAACGAAAAATGACATATGATCAAAATAATCGGATTGTTTCATAATAATGTTAACAATTACCAATGAAATGGAGATTTCACAACAACTTTTACCACATAGAAATTATCAAGTCAAATCCCCTTGGATGAATTGATTCAAAGTGGAATATAAAATACCATAAAGTATAAAAGAATCATAATATTATATTTTTATGTTTCATTATATACTCAATATAAAACAAAATTCATACATAATAACAAATAAGTTTCCATGAAATACTATTTCTAATGAATTGAAATACCTCACATGTACTTCATCGATATATTTATTTATCCTCATGTATAATGTTTTTACAAGTGGTTAAAATTACTAATATAAAAATATTAATATGTAGAATATCATATATTATCCAATTATTACATCTTATCAATAATTTTTTAATAATCAATCATAATATTTTCTATTTCAGGTGTTGATTTCCTTGTATTACCATGTTATTTTTGTTATTAATGATCCAATACATACAAATATTTTATTGTTTTATCGTATCCATAATAAATAACATGAAATGTTTTTTTATTTAAAATTTTTTATACATATTTGGTCTATAATGAAACATGTTTTGAGAAAAATAGTATGTTATGATAATGGAGATGGTAGGTCATACATACGAAATAGTAACATTTCCATTTCCATTTATCATTATGTAATATTATTAATAAATACATATTATATTAAAAGGGAATTGATGAGGTTTATAAAAGTCGATTGAAATACAATTTTAATAATTTCTGAAAAAAATAAAATAACAAAATTACATTATTAATCTGAAATGTACACAGAAAGATGATATATTGATGAATATGGGAAAAAACAAATATCATTTTATAAAAATATTGAGTATATAATTTAGTTCAATTATATTTATAATACGTGTCTTTCAACTCATAATACTCTTATTCGAGAAAATTTTTCATCATAACATCTAAATAAATTTCTACTGCATACATATTGAAATAGTTAATCTGCTTCCATGATAAATATAGATTTACTGATACAACATTATCAATTTGTATAATATTGAAATAGAAATATCAGAAAATACTATTTAATAATAATTTTGTGGAATAAAAAAATATATCAGAATTTTATGCTATGTTATCCCAGAACAGAATCTCTTAAAAATCATGCTCAAAATAATGGTGTTTTTAACAAAATATTTCAATATAAGAAATCTTGAAACACAACTAAAAAGGTGAAAGGAAAAAAAATTAAATGTTACCAACAACTAGTATTGTTGGTGGACCACAAAAAAATTATATTGAATAAAAGAAAAATTCTTATCTTTTTAAAATAACCAAGGACTATATTTATTGGTAAAATAAAAGAGGGAAATAAAATATACCATAAAATTGTTACATGAATTATAAGGAGAAACATATTAGCTAGGAAAACATTTTAAACTCTTGATAACATATTTGATTCGTAATACAAGGTTGTATAAGGTGAATATAACTTTCCATATATTCAAATTATAAGTAATTCAAAATCTACTTTAAAGAAAAGTCCATTACTACAAAATAAACATGCCAAAAAGAAGATAAGTATTCAATGGTGTAAAAAAATTGTAGACTGCAAGAAAAAGGGAATATATAAATAATATTCATTGGGATGTAAATTATAGGAGGAGATGCGTATATATTAGTATAAAAAGTCAATATCATGGAACATTTATGTAGATACCCAAAGCTTGACATACATGGATATTACATTACATTAGCAGAATACATAATACATAACAATAACATACACACAAGGATCATAATAGTTTAGTGTCTTTGGAAACATGGAACGTAATCTTATAATCATGATGAAAGATCTTCATCATCTCCCATAAATATCTTCCCCTTTTTTTCTTAACTAAAACCTTTCATTATATCCTGGGGAAAAGAAAACATAAAAAGGGTGAGCTCAAATGCTCAGTAAGGGTATTCATGGATTAAATAAAACATACCATATACAGTTGAACTTAAAAACATGAACATAATGTTTAAACATCAAAAGTTTGAGCAATGACATAAAACATGGAAGTACGTAAGGCATAGATCATAAAGAAACATTAAGAATGATAAAATAGTATGGGAATAAAAAATGTAATTTTGGAAACCATTAAGCACATGATATGATTTCTATAGTAGCCAAGGCATTGCTGCCAAAACCCTCTTAGTGGACAAAGTCCTTTTTTGAATCGAGTTCACTCCTCGTTCTTGTCCTGCATTACTGAAGCAGTTTAAGTTTCCGTTCCATCCATGTCTCTCTAATGAGATATAAATCATTACCCAATGAATTGGAGGGACATATAGGTCTCACCCATCTCATAATGAAATCATTCTTACTTATGCCACAAAATAAACATACATCATTCATAATAACCCAATAAATAAAATGGGTTTCATAAACATCATCCCATCATCACATAATCCATATAAAATAAATGGATATCGTTTCATAATAAGAAAAGTGAAACCATGTAAATCATAGAGACATGATACTTGAAACATACACATATGAAATAATGTTATCTTAGATGGAAAATGGTTTTGATAAAGCACTTGAAATGAATTCTTGAGGAAAATATCCTTTCATCTTGAAAATCATTTTCTTTTCACAAAATGACATTTAATTTTAAAAGAAAAGGATTTTGTTGAAAATATTCATGAAATCTTTTGGAGGAAGCTTCATGAAAATAAGGCTTTATAAAAACGTAAAAATCCTTTTAATTCTGTATAAGTTAAAAAAACATTCTTCTCATAATTTTGTCAGAAAATTCAAAAAGTACAGTGTAGGGTAAATAAATGTAATATTACTCCCATACCATTGGGCAAAAGTCAAAAATGGTAAAAAGGACATTAAACATACATGAATACACTTTTATAAAACATGGACATGTATGATAGCAATATCCCCAGTAAATACTTACGAATAAGCAATCTCGGATAAAAATGAGATTTGCACAATTATCCCTTACCTTAGGTCTGATAAGCTTCGTACATATCTGAACCTCCTGTATAATGATTTAAATAATGTCATTGACTTATTACAGAATAATATTCATTGTTATATATGTTTCACTTATGACTTTATATTACCTGTTCTTTTGTAAATTCTATGTTAAAGCAGCGTTTTGGGTAAAATCATTTCATTTATCATATGTGTTTCGACTTTTCGTTCTTGATATTATTGATTATATCCTGATTTAAATAATTTCATAATTTAAAACATGATTTACATATATTCATCATATTAATATATATATTCTAGGTCGATAAAAGGAATGAAATACACCGTTCATGGAGACGGCAGGCCGTACGTACGCATGAACGTTGTTTTCGTTTCCTTATTTAATTGAATGAATCTAAATAGAAGACATACATATATATATATATATACATAAATCCAGTAGCATTATTATTTCATATATTTCATTATTATTCATTAAATAAACTTTATGATCATTCATGTATGGTTAGCATGGAGAATGAATCTCATCACGTCGTGGAGACGATATTCCGTACGTATGCACGAGCGATGATATCATTTCCATAATCATTGAATTGAATTGGAGTGGATGATAAAATATTTCAGAATCAGTATGATGTTATAATAACTATTTATAGTAATTATTTACCCCATTATACCCATCCAACTAAGGTGGTGTGGGAAAAACAAATTACACCACGGCGTGGAGATGGTATTCCGTACGTACGCACGCGCGGTGATTTCTTTTTCCGTAGAATGTATAGATGATGAAATAGGGTTGTTTCATAATTATAATAACATATCAGTATATTAGTGATATTGATGTTATTACTTCATAATGAATCAACGAAAGAAGAATAACTGGAAGAAGAAATAAAGTTGAAAGAATCGGTAACAGACATTACCTCTTCTTTGAAGCGCCTCTTTGAGACCCCCTTTTAGGGCACTTAAATTGGTCTTTGAAGACGACCAGGACCTCGAGGATATTTATAGGAAAGTGGAGAAGATAATTTTTCAGGTTTTGGCCTAGCTTGAAGGCTCAATGTGGAGTGAGGAAGAGAGGGAGGAGGTGCCCTTTTATAAGGGAGGAGAGGGGCACCTTTGGAATAACTAAAAATATTATTTTATTATCATGAAAAATTCGGTTTTAAATAGCTCCAAACTGATTTATTTAGAAGCTAAGGTAGGGATGGGTCTAAATAATCTCATCCAATTGAATTAATACAAGATTAAGTTCCTATTTTAACCTTATCATTTACATTTAACTTTAAGATAGATAATTTTTCTTTTACCGTGTCTTTTTTTGTTCTTACACTATTAGGTTAATAAACATACTATAAGAAGCCAAAAGAACCCCAAGTTGTTTATTATTAATATATATAACCTTATCTAAGTCATTTTGCCGAACCTTAGATTTTTTAGGAATAAAATAACAATTACTAATATAATATTTGTTTTAAAAACTATTTTATGTCAATTTTGAGACTATTAAGTAATTGATTTTGGTGAAAATCATAAAAGAATTATTAGATCAAAAAAATTAATTAAATCAATAATAACGTGTAATATTAACCTAGAAAATTTGTGTGAATTCATAAAAAGTCTCAAATTATATTTATTGGGGTATTTATAACATCAATTATGTCAATATTTCATTAATAAGATAATTACTGCATCATATTTGTGTCATAAATAAATTAAATTATATAATGTCTAAAAATGACAAATAAAATACCATTATGTAGGAAATCTTTTTATCTTTCTAAGAAATATCTATAGTCGAATTTATCTTCTGTATAACCCTATATTAAAAATTATATACTTATTAAACATTGATTTTAACTATTTTAACCCTTCTTTAAATAAATTAATAATAAATGTCCTAATCTTATCCAAGTGGGCCTAAATGGTCATATTTTATTCCTAAGTTTTTTTTTGGTCGAATTAAACTTATCCAATAGAATTAGAACATTGTTAGGGTAATAATAATATCACTTTTACTCTTAATTACCCTATTTACTTTTAACCGTGGAAAAAAAGTAAAAAGTTACTATTCACCAAAAATTATTTTCATCTCATTGAACCACATTTCACTTAATAACATCAACCGTGTCTCTCAGATTTTTGAAATTCTACTCACATAAGCGGTAAAATAATGTTTTATGAAAAATTCATTTTTTTCACTACCACTTAGAGGTTTCACTATTCATCAAAAAATGAAAGTTTCCAGAAAAATACCAAAAATTAGGCCTAAGCTATATTTGATATTATGAACTGAAAAATGGTGACTATTTTACCAAATTCAAAACATATCAGTTGCATTACTTAATTTAAAAATAAATTCTTGTTGTCAAAACAAATAGCATGTTCTTAAGAGATAATAACTATCAAAAGATTGACATTTGATTATGTCTGGTTTAAATGTGAAATTACATCCAATGACCAACATTGTATTAAATTGTAAAAATATATTCTAAATATACTTTAAAACCACTCAAATTAATAATTTATCACTATTAATTATTTCGATTTAAAAGGTTGTTTTTAATTAAAATTTAGTTATGTTCACTATTCATCAAAAAATGAAAGTTATCCGAAAAGTACGAAAATTTCACCCTAAGCTAATTTCAATATTCCGAATCCAAAAATGAAGTCCATTTTGAAAAATAAAATTTACAAAATTTCAAAAATTGGTTATTACTATTCATAATGTCTAGTTTTAATAATATTTTAATAGAATATCATTGTTTAGTGAAACTCGGTATTGCGTACAACACACGTTATCGCGGAAGGTCACACTTGCGTGTAATTCAAGCCAAGTCAAGGTTGCGTGATGTGAAAGAATCCTTCGTTGTTTCGTATAACATAATCCAAAAATATTTCTTTTATACATTGACTATATATATATATATACTCAATGTTGCGTAGAATAACTATTATCAAAATTGTGTGTAACACGATCCAAGAATATTGTTGCGTATACTGCAAGCTAATACGGTGTTGCGTATAACGCAAGGTAATCTTGGTTTAGAATAAAACACAAGACATTAATGAAATTAAAATAATATTTTTCATAAAATCTCGGGGTGTTACATTCTACCCCCCTTAAAATGAATTTCTCTCTCGAAATTCTTTGGGGTTATAAATGGTTTACTACTCGAAAGTTGGTTTAATAGAAACCCACATCGTAAAAAGGAATACCCAAACCTGGATTTAAAAACTAAAGTATGAAATGTAATGGTTACCCAAATTAACTCCTCACTGGGTTTCCACGTAGTAGAACATATGTGAAAATATGGATATGGAAGAAAAATCTAACCATCAAGTTCTGATGGAGAGTGGTAGAGAACATGGATATGAAATAGAAAACAATCACAAAGCTATAGATTTGCGATGATATAAGGTACCATTTGATTCATCATATATAAGGGCACTAGGACAACATTTTTGGTTTTCAAGATCATTTCCCTAAAGTTGGTGAATTAAAAGAAATACTTACATGATTTTGGTATAATTTCATTGTTTTCGTGAATTGAACAATTTCCCCTTCATCCCTTAATGAAATGAAGTTGAATTTGTTATTCATGATGTGTTAGCAGATCATGTGATAGAATGATGGTTCATTCAATTTGATTCAAACGAATGGTTATCAAAAGTTATAAGTCCATCTTATTGTTAAATTAATCGTATATGGTTCCACAAATGAACTTATACTTCATATATCATACCACTTAATAAAATAAAACTAGTTTCTACTAACTAGGGACTTCCTGTAGGCCAGTGGTAGGCGATAAAGGCTTGTCGCACTACGATTGTGGGTTCAATTCCCACAGCCTTGTCCGACGCGATGGGCTGTCACTCGTCCTACATGTTGTCTTTTTTTCTAAAACTATATTACAATAACATCCCATCAATAATATCGAAAAACCTTTTATCCTTAAACAATACTAACTTATGTCCAACATAATCCATTCCAATCTTTAGGCTTATCCATAATACTGCAGTCCACTCTCATAATATAGCGAAAACGATTACTAGAGATCTCATATAACAAGCATGTTAATACCATCGTTGATCCCCATATATCATAAGATATGTCTTTTTGGTCACATTCCAAATATTCTAAGGCCTTAATCATGTATTCTCTTGAAAAATGAATACCCATTGAATTTGAGTAAAAACATGAGTGCTGTCAAAAGTTAACTCATTCCACATACTAAAAACCCAAAATTCTATATACTGAAACCATGATGTAACTATTTCCTTATATTATTCATGAGCTCATGAATACTATAAAGCATTTAATTTTCTCCTTATCCCTTCATTATGCGCATATCATCTAAATTCCAAAAATATCTGAATAACCTTTCATGGATACTGGTACCATTAATCATAGACTTTCAAATCCCAAGGAAAGACAATAGTGTAACAATCCTTAGATGTCTTTTTATTCCATAGTACCATGATATTACTTATACAACATTACACATGATAAACATGTAATCAATCGACTACATTCTTAAACCATTGACCGAGCTTCAACAATTCTTTCATCTCACATATCATTTGTAGTCTCTTCCTCATCATCTACATAAATACTACCCATATGACCATACTGATTCACTTCATGAGACTTTCCCTTAGATCATTGGTTTTCATAATGGCCATACATTCCACATTTAAAACATTTAACCATTGTTGATGTCGTAGAAATACCATTATCCTCATCCCTGGTGTTAACTGAACCTTTTCCTTTGCACTTACTGGATTTGTGTCCTTATTTTCCACACCCAAAGAATCTTTCAGTTCCTTTGAAACCTTATCCTTGATGCCTCTTCCCACATGATTTACATAGGGGAAATTGAACTTTAATTCCTCTATGATCATCATGAAACTCCATCTTTCTCTTATTAGCCGAGTCGGGAAACATACCAAATTTTACATTATTGATCATATTATGAGATTACTGATTCGGCATAATAATGATGTTTGGACTTCCAAATCCCATTTCATTTGGTTTCTCATGAAGAATATCAATCCATTGTCCATCATATCCTCCATTATCGTGAATCATCTTGTTTCTAGCCATTTTCTAAAACCCAAAAAGAATAGTGTGAGAGGAAAAAATTATAATAAAGGGGGAGTAACTTCAATATATAACATCTTTGGTTTAATCTAATATTGTTACCATAGTTCTAGGACTATATCCTATACGTATACTTATCCTTAGGGACATATCTAGACATACCATAGAAATATCTCTAGGGATCTCACTAATGTTTTCACATCCTAGTTTCGATAGGTTGACTAAACATTTCCTCTGATACCAACTCTAGAGACCCAAAGGTTGACGTACATGGATATTACATTACATTAGCAGAATACTTAATACATAACAATAACATACACACAAGGATCGTAATAGTTTAGTGTCTTTGGAAACTTGGAACGTAATCTTCTAATTGTGGTGAAAGAACTTCAACATCTCCCATAATGATCTTCTCCTTTTTTTCTTACCTAAAACCTTTCTTTATATCCTAGGGAAAAGAAAACATAAAAAGTGTGAGCTCAAATGCTCAGTAAGGGTAATCATGGATAAAATAAAACATACCAAATACATTTGAACTTAAAAACATGAACATAATGATTAAACATCAAAAGCTTGAGCAATGACATAAAACATGGAAGTATGTAAGGCATAGATCATAAAGAAACATTAAGAATGATAAAATATCATAGAAATAAAACATTTAATTGTGGAAACCATTAAGAACATGATATGATTTCTATAGTAGCAAATTCATTGCTTCCAAGACCATCTTAGTGGACAAAGTCCCTTTCTGAATCGAGTTCACTCCTCGTTCCAGTCTTGTATTACTGAACTGGTTTAATGTTCTGTTCCAGCCATGTCTATCTCATGAGATATAAATCATTACCCAATTCATTGGAGGGATATATAGGTCCCACCCATCTCATAATGAAATCATTCTTACTTATGCCACAAAATAAACATACATCATTCATAATAACCCAATAAATAAAATGGGTTTCATAAACATCATCCCATCATCACATAATCCATATAAAATAAATGGAAATCATTTCATAATAATAAAAGTGAAACCATGTAAATCATAGATACATGATACTTGAAACATACACATATGAAAAAAGTTATCTTAGATGGAAAATGGTTTTGATAAAGCACTTGAAATGAATTCTTGAGGAAAATATCCTTTCATCTTGAAAATCATTTTCTTTTCACAAAATGCCATTTAATTTTAAAAGAAAATGATTTTGTTGAAAATATTTATGAAATATTTTGGAGGAAGCTTCATGAAAATAAGGCTTTATAAAACCGTAAAAATCCTTTAATGCCGTATAAGTTAAAAAAACATTCTTCTCGTACTTTTGTCGGAAATGTCAAAAAGTCCCTTGTATGGTAAATAAAAGAAAGATTCCTTCCATACCATAGAGTAAAAGTCAAAAACAGTAAAAAGGACATTAATCACACATGAATACACTTTTATAAAACATGGACATGGATGATAGCAATATCCCCAGTAAATACTTACGAATAAGCAATCTCGGATAAAAATGAGATTTGCACATTTATCCCTTACATTAGGTCTGATATGCTTCGTACGTATCCGAACCTCCTATATAATGATTTAAATAATGTCATTAACTTATTACAGAATCATATTCATTTTTATGATATCATATATGTTTCACTTATGACTTTATATTACCCATTCTTTTCTAAATTCCATGTTAAAGCATCGTTTTGGGTAAAATCATTTCATTTATCGTATGTGATTCGACATGTCGTTCATGATATTATTACTTATATCCTGATTTACATAATTTCAGAATGTAAAACATGTTTTACATATATCCATCATATGCATATATATATTATAGGTCGATAAAAGGAATGAAGTACACCGTTCATGGAGACGGTAGGTCGTACGTACGCGTGAACCCTGTTTTCATTTCCTTATTGAATTGAATGAAATTAAATAGAAGACATACATAAATATATATATATACATAAATCCAGTAGCATTACTATTTCATATATTTCATTATTACTCGTTAAATAATCTTTATGATCATTCATGTATGGTTAACATGGATAATGAATCTTATCGCGTCATGGAGACGGTAGTCCGTACGTACGCACGATCGATGATATCATTTATATAATCATTTAATTGAATTGGATTGGATGATACAATATATCAGAATCAGTATGATGTTATAATAACTATGTATAGTTATTATTTACACCATTATACCTATCCATGTAAGTTGGTGTTGGAAAAACAGATTACACCACAGCGTGGAGACGGTATTCCGTACGTACGCACGCGCGATGATTTCGTTTTCCGTAGGATTGATAGATGATTAAATAGGGTTGTTTCATACATATAATAACATATCAGTATATTGGTGACACTGATGTTATTACTTCATAATTAATCAACTAAAGAAGAATAAGTGGAAGAAGAAATAAAGTTGAATGAATCGGTAACGGACATTACCTCTTCTTTGAAGCGCCTCTTTGAGACCTCCATTTAGGGCACTAAACTTGGTCTTTGAAGAAAACCAGGACCTCTAGGATGTTTCTAGGAAAGTGGAAAAGATAATTTTTCAGGTTTTGGCCAAGTTTGAAGGCTCAAAGTGGTGTCAGGAAGAGAGGGAGGAGGTGCCTTTTTATAAGGGAGGAGAGGGGCACCTTTGGAATAACAAAAAATATTATTTTATTATAAAGCATAATTCGGTTTTAAATAGCTCCAAATTTATTTATATCAAAGATAAGGTGGGGATGGGTCGGAATCCTCTCAAGCAATAGAATTTATACAATTTTAGGTTCCTATTTTAACCTTATCATTTAAATTTAACATTAAGGTAGATTATTTTACTTTTACCGTGTCTTTTTGTGTTCTTACACTTTAGGTTAATAAACATACTATAAGAAGCCAAACGAACCTCAAGTTGATTATTATTAATATATATAACCATATATAAGTCATTTGGATGAACCGTAAATTTTTTAGGAATAAAATAACAATTACTAATATAATATTTGTTTTAAAAACTATTTTATGTCAATTTTGACACTATTTAGTAATTGATTTTTGTGAAAATCATAACAGAATGATTAGTTCGACAAAAATTAATTACATCAATACTAAAATGTCTTATTAACCTATAAAATTAGTTTAATTCATAAAAAGTCTCATATTATATTTATTTGGGTATTTATAACATCAATTATGTCAATATTTCATTAATAAGATAATTACTGCACCATCTTTGTGTCATAAATAAAATAAATTATTTAATGTCTAAAAATTACAAATAAAATACCATTATGTGGGAAATCGTTTTAGAGATCTAGTTAATATTTATAGTCTAATTTATCTAATGTATAACCCTATATTAAAAATTATATACTTATTAAACTTTGATTTTAACTATTTTAACCCTTCTTTAAATTAATTAATAATAAATACCCTAATCTAATCCATGTGGGCCTAAATGGTCATATTTTATTCCTAAGGTTGTTTTTGGTCAAATTAAACTTAATCAATAGAATTAGGACATGTGTTAGTGTAATAATAATATAATTTTTACTCTTAATTACCCTATTTACTTTTAACAGTGCTAAAAAAAGTAAAAAGTTACTATTCACCAAAAAATATTTTCATCTCACTGAACCAAATTTTACTTACTGAAATCAACCGTGTCTCTCGGATATTTGAAATTCCACTCACAGAAGCGGTAAAATTAAGTTTTATGAAAAATACATTTTTTTAACTACCACTTAGTGGTTTCACTATTCATCAAAAAATGAAAGTTACCAGAAAAATACCAAAAAATATGCCTAAGATATATTTAATATTATGAACTGAAAAATGATGTCTATTTTTCCAAATTCAAAACATATCAGTTGCATTATCTAATTTAAAAATTAATTCCCGTCCTCAAAACAAATAGCGTGTTCTTAAGAGATAATAACTATCAACAGATTAACATTTGTTTATGTCTAGTTTAAATGTGAAATTACATCCAATGACCAACATTTTATTAAATTGTAAAAATATATTCTAAATATACTTTAAAACAACTCAAATTAATAATTTATCAATATTAGTTATTTTGATTAAAAAGGTTGTTTTTAATTAAAATTTAGTAATTTTTACTATTCATCAGAAAATGAAAGTTATCCGAAAAGTACCAAAATTTCACCCTAAGTTAATTTCGATATTCCAGATCCAAAAATGAAGTCCATTTCGATAAATAAAATTTACAAATTTTCAAAAAGTCGTTATTACTATTCATAACGGCTAGTTTTAATAATATTTTAATAGCATCTCATTGTTTAGCGAAACTCGGTATTGTGTACAACACACGCTATCACGGAAGGTCGCGCTTGCGAGTAATGAAATCCATGTCAGGGATGCGTGTTGTGTAAGAATCCTTCGTTGTTTCTTATAACATAATCCAACCATATTTCATTTATACATTGAATATATATATATATATATACTCAATGTTGCGTAGAATAACTATTATCAAAATCGTGTGTACCACAATCCAAGAATAGTGTTGCATATACTGCAAGCTAATACGGTGTTGCGTATAGTGCAAGGTAATCTTGGTGTAGCATACAACAAAAGAAATTAATGAAATTAAACGAATATTTTTCATAAAATCTCGGGGTGTTACAATTTAATGATTTAAATAAATTTTAAACTAATAAAAGCATTATAAAATCTAATTGTCAATCGATCCAAGAGTGGGATGACATAATTGTTCTATTATAAGACATTATTAATTATGGGTTAAAACTATTAGAAAAAT
Organism: Viscum album; assembly: GCA_963277665.1. NCBI lineage: Eukaryota > Viridiplantae > Streptophyta > Magnoliopsida > Santalales > Viscaceae > Viscum > Viscum album. Next base: position 265,558,982 of record OY728141.1, read on the forward strand.
TTTTAAAACAAATTATGGTAAAAATATTTTTTGAATGTGAAATATTTTGAAGAATATATCTACTAAATGAATGAGTGTTTTATTATAAAGAGTAAATTTTTTTTAAAAAAAATAGGAAAAAATTAATGAATCAATATAATAAAAATTATAATATAAAATTTTATCATAACCAGAAGATAGAAGTTACGATTGAGAAAAAAATATATAACAATTTTTCTCTCCCATAAGAATTTTCGGATGATATTATTGAGATTTTCATTTACATCCTATGTAAATAATCATGTTCAAAATTTATAGAAAAACAATTTAAAAGATAAATCCTAGACTCCAAAATAATAATTTATATTTAAATTAAGGTTAGAGACATCATGAATATTTATCAATATCTTGTATATGTAAGGAAATGTGTTTCTAGATCGAGACTCTAATCTATTCCATGTTTCTCTAATTAAAGAGAATATAAAATCTACGTGTATTATAATAAATGTGTATTTGTGGTACATTGAATTTTTAATAAAATATAAATCACTAAAAGGAAATAATTATTGAAATCAGTAATCATTATACATCAATAAGATTATTCCTTCATGGAACACTAATATTGGCATAATTGTTTCTTTTCACAACATATTATTTTCAACCAAATATTTGGTATTTGACATAAACTAGAATAAAAAATTCTTGGAGATTATTTCTATGGAAAACAATCACATCTAATGATTATTGAGGAGAATCCATTAAGGTTCTCAAAAGAATATATTCATTTAAGTCATTTTCAATATATTCTAAATTCTATACATTTTTATAGATGTATATATAATTAATTTATTAGGTGTATTGAAAATGTTCCCATTAAAATTCTGGATAATATTATATATGGTAATCATGAAGAGTGATTGTAAAAAAAATATTGCTAATATTTTTACATACTCTAAATTTTTTTTTATATTTTGATGATTAATTAGTGTTAATAAGTTTCATGAAAATCACTTTTTTTATCCTCTTTAAAGTGAATTTATTTATGTTTTCTCGTTATAGAATTTATATAGACAATATTTTATTAAAAATATAAAATATTATTTGTTATAGAATTAATGAGTCAAATATAAATTAGGAATAAAAAATAATGGAACATGTCAATGAATAATGTCTCTCTAACAAAATATCATGTATAATAATCTATTTCTATCATGAAGTTGGAAAATTTTAGTGTTCGTAAAGAAGTGGATAATAATTTTTTTTATCATGGATATTAAAAAATAACTAGGATTTTATGATATAATAATTTTTTATTTTCAATACCATAAAGATGGAAAACTACATAGAAAAATGAATAAAATTGTGAAATTAGTTTTTTAATCAATAAAATGGTATTAACAAAAAACACAAACATGTAGACACAAGTACCCAATGCTTTATTGTATTTATTATCATCATGTATGTCAATATATAATTATGTTATATATGATGATAGAGGAAGAATTCATCTAATTTAAAATAAGGAGAAATTACCAATACATTAATAGGAAATTAATATTAGATATATTTTCATTGAATAAATGGTTGGATAGATTCTATGAAGATGATATTTAATAATAAAGATTTTAGAAAATGATTGTATATATTAATAGAAATTTTGCGTCTTATGTATAGAAAAATATCTAACACGTATTTTAAGATTTTTTTTGATGGATGATGAATTTACTATAAAATTTCTTGTAATCTAGTGATTAGGGAAGAGATAAATTAGCATTCAATGTTTTTCTAAATGACAGAAAAAGAATAAATATGTTGTGTAATGATTTATCGAGAATAGACAAAACATTGTTTAACAATAACATTCCCATAGATAAATAGTGGATTTTATTGAGTTTGAATTTTTAATTGAAATATCTACAAGGATAATTTAAATACATAAAATTGATTATTTAATATAAAACATGATTTTAGAAATACGATTAAAATGATTTTAAAAATATACCAAGTTATCCAATGCCATTTTATGTGATTAAATATAAATACAAGTAATTGAAATTTTTTCAATATCAATTAATAATATATATGTATTGGTATAACATTATATGATCATCTATTGTATATAATATTAATAAAAGGAACATTTATTAAATTAAAATAGTAATTTAAAAATATTTTTATTTGAAGACATACAAATACTATTTTTTAATTTTGATGATTTAGTTTAAAATTTAACAGAGTCAAATAATAATATAGAAGAGTACCCTTGTACAATAATAGAGTAAATTAAATTTTACTAATATTCATTACATGATATCATAGAAGTAATTTTAGGACATTGTAAGGGTAAAAAATAAGTTAAAAGTGTAACTCTATTATATTTAACAAAATATTTAGTATAATCAATGTGAAATCTAGTATATTCTATAAATAATATAAGTTATTGAAGGGATCATAAATTTTATACACTCTATAATGGTATCCTTGAGTTTATTACCTAAACAACAAAAGAATCTTACAATTGTCAAATAATAATGTTTTTCAAGAATGAAATATCTAAAAATTAAAAAATATACATTCTAATGAATAATATAAAACCATATGATGCTGAAAATACTCATTACAGATCAAAATATAATGATTTTTTTGTAATCAATGATTTGAGAATTATTCTATAGAATAATAAATGAGTAGATCTATGTTCCATTTATACAAATATTTTAATATATATATTTTGAAATCAAAATTATTGATCTATTTTCAAATTAATTATTTAATTTAAATAAACATTGTGATTCCTAATGTATAGTTTTCTTTATATAATATCAAAACCTGATTTTGGATTTAGGTTTGATGTCTCAGAACGAGTATTTTCAATATTTTGACAAAAAGATCAAACTGAGATTTGTCATATACATTATAAATAAGATGGTTCCAATTCAAAAATGCATAGAATGTTGAGGTTTCCCAACAATATTATCCATAATTATTATATTTTATTTGATGAATGTTAATAACATATCATTATGATACATTATAAAACCATAATGTATTATTATCTCTAGAAACATGGATAAATAATGAATTGGTATTTACACTATTTATATCTACACATACAAATTTATACACAATTACGACCCTTATTAGAAATATAATTCGAAAAAACATTCTTCATATCTTATAGATAAGTAAAACTAAGAACACATTAGCTAATATTCTTAGTAATGGTATGATTGGGAGATATCTTTGACCATTTAGGAATAATTTTATAACATTGGTATGAAAATATGAATATATCATTTAAATCCCACACACAAAAATTGATATATTATTCTTGATTCATGGAAGAATTTCTTGTTGTTTATAAGATATAAATCATAATGGAATCACATAAAATTATTCCTGAAATCATACCCTTCACATAAGATAAATTTATTAAATAGTGTAATCATGTGTAGCATTGTAATGAACTAACCTAGGTTGACCTAAAACCCGAAACCCGGCCTGATCTATCACATAGTTGAAGGGCACTCCAAATCCCTAGGAGTTGGTGGAAAGCACCTGGGCAACGAACAATAATAATGTGGGATCCATTTCTACCAACCTGAATGGCCACACATCATATATATATATATGTATATAGAATATAAGAAAAAACATATAACTAGCAAATATATATTCCATAACTATAAGAAAAAAAGTAGAAACAGAACAACTAAAACAGTAGCTAAAAACCCCATAGGAAAATTCTAACATCACGAGACTAAAAAAACACATACTCCAACGATGGAATGGACAAAATCCAACCATATCATGAACATATACACATTCCAGCTGACATGAACCTCACTGCCTCATTGTGGTTCTATGCCTTTCCATTCACTGGAAGACAAACAATGGTCTACCCATCATAGATGTATTTCATACTATGTGAGAAAACAGGATCAGTAGGATTCCACACTAGTGTTTTATATAATCTCTCTATATAACTATTCAAGTATGATTATTTAAAAAAAATAACATGGAATAACAAGAAGTAAACTAATTTTATAAAAAATGCAGCAAGCAATCCCTTTTCCACTATTGTTAACAAAATCAGGTATATTAGTTTCAATTAAGATTTTCCATATCACATTCCATAAGCATAAACGTTCATATCAAGGATAACATATAAATCCATTAAATACAAAATATAAGAACATGTACCACTCACCATGGAATAATACAGGTCTAGGAAACACACTAATCCACTGAAAAGAATCAACTGCAGAAAAATAATCCAAGAACACAGGCCTATGAAGCATAGGAATACGCAATAATGAACCAACCATCCACTAACTTCAACACATCATTATCTTATCCCAAAATTAAAGGGCCTAGGAAACATCAGAAATTCCTAATACAAACCTCCTTGATAATCACGATGCAATGGATGACGGCCTTAAAATAAACCTTGCAACTATATACCAAATGTAACCCATGCTATCTTTACAAAAAACACATTTCAATTCATTAAAAACCATTAGAAACCATTAAAAATAAATTTATCAAAAACCATGGAAAAATTTTTTCCTTCCAAAACACCTTTTCAACACAAACATACAATCATGAGAATTTCATAAATCAATTTTCAAAAAAATAGAAAACAGGTTCGTTAACCTAGACTATAGACAAAACCACCATCCTCATTGTTTGGGTCTCACATGCCATCAATAGAAATCAAAAGTAATGAAACACAATAATGTTTCCATCCAAGGAATAATAATCTATCATCATCCTCAAAGAATTGTGTCAATATATGAAACAACGGGATTGAGGGTGGAGGAAAGACCACATTCCACAATAACAATATTCTGATGCACCACAACTATAAAAGGAATATTCTTTGAAACATGATCATATAATGGATTCAGAGACACACACACCGTAGAATAAATGATTAACCGAAGAGGATTTCATTAATACAGAAGTTAATACATATCATAAACATGCATAGGAGATGATTAGGGTTGAGAATCCAGAGTTATGAAAAGAAAATGCCAATTAAAACTGAATTTTTTTTTGACTTAATCCTCGGTGTGGATTGGGTCACGACGTGTACCTCGGTCAAAAAGTGTTTTCCATGATGAATATTGTATTCTAAAAAACATTTCACATTGGGTTAATAATTTTCTATTTAACCCCTACAAAACATGTACCTCAGGTACACAATGTGTACCCACTCACTAATCTATCACTGTGCGACCCATCATTCACGACATGAATCCAGAAAAATGTACATGACATGTAATTCCATACATGACTAGTAATTGTCCTACATCCTGCAGTACTCCCCAAAAACAACATTAATGTATTTTAAAAACCAGAAGGGAACATTGAAAAGTGAAAACATACCCAATCAATATAATGGTATATTAAAAATTACCCATAATAAATACATTTTGTCCCTGAGAAGTAATGTGGATGATTTACTCCATATAAAAAGTTAATGCAACTACTCCTTCATCAATGAATTGAATTCCCAAGTCACATGTGAATCTGATCTATGTTGAAATAAATCTCTGACCAATATAATTGACTTCCCATGTGATACATTATTTTTAGAGTCATTGATCTCCACTGATTTCACCAAAATAGAATCATATGGATCAAACTCAATTTCACCCCAACATAGAACATGTAGGGGGTCAGGAAGAAACTTCTTGATCTATGATATGTAAAAAACATCATGAATGGTTTTCAATTGAACTGGTGGTACTAACTAATAAGAAACCTGCCCATGCCATTCAATGATCTCAAATGGTCCAACATATAAGGGAACCAACATTCCTTGTTTTATTAGTGGATGGTTACTCAGCCCATAAGAAACATTCGATAAAACACAGTCAACAATGGAGAACTACAATGGATGAAATTATTCATTAACATATTATTTTTGTTGACTCTAGGTTATAACTAGATATCGTCGTACAACCTAAATTTTTTCCAACGTTTCATGAACCAGACATGGTACAACTAAAGATACTTTTTCCATCTATGCACAATAGTTTGGTGATCTACATGGGTGACCATACAATGATTTGAATTTCTCCATTATGATCAATGATCTATAACTAAATTTTTAAACCATCTCAACTAGTCCAAGATGGATATCCCATGATCCCCCAAAATCCAAAACACAGGCATGAAGAATATCCTCTAGGATCTAAAATACATGCTCTATATGGCCATCTTTATATGGATGGTATGTTGTGATAAACCTGAACTATGTCCTCATTGACTCATGGAGACTCATCCAGAACTATGTGGTAAACCTAGGATGCCAATCTAAAACAATGACATAAGGACTCTCGTGTAACCTTATGATTTGTTGCACATACATTTTACTGAAATACTCAACCGTAGTGGCGTAATTTTTGGAATTAAAAGATAATACATAGTCAACCAATCAATAACCACCCAAATTAAATATTTCTATAGGATTTCATTGGTAATCCAACAAAAAAAATCCATGGACACCTCATCCCACTTCAAAACTAGAACAAGAAGATACTAAATCAAACCAGAAGGTTTCAAGTGCTCTTCCTTCATTTGTTGGTAGGTGTAACAGTGAGACACATAAACTACAAAGTCACAACTCATACCTATCCATAAGAATCATCTCTAAATCTCTTAATACATCGTCATAGTTCCATATAGAATGGACCATGAAGTGCTACAGAAAAAATTCGATCTTCTCATAGAATCATGGATGACAACTCACTTTTTGATGTGTTGTATGTTATATAAAGAAAGAGATGAACTAGAAATGATCTCCCCACCAAAATATTTTCCCAAATATTATAAAACTCACCATCTTGTAGTATAATTTTTAGGATAGACTCTAGGAAAAATGATGACAACGGAATACTATCCAGAACTATACCTTATACATTTTTTGGAGCATCTAAGTCTATCTATTTGAAAATCCCCATAGGATTTAACTCCTCCTTCGATTCCAGAACAACCTATTATGGTACCTTCCTGCTTAATGCCTCTACAAGTACATTCCCAGTCCCTAGAGTGTAGACGATGTTAATGTAAGTAATCTAAAGGTATTAAAACCTTCATCTATATATAAGATTCATGTCTTTCTATGAGAAGATATATCATAGAATCTTATTATCAGATAAGACTGTGAACTTATCCGCAAGAGATAGTACCAATAGAACTTAAGTGCATGCATCACAATTTTAAGCTCAATATCATGAGTGGGTAGTGATTCTCATGTGGTCAGAGCATATTAGATATAAAATCTAACATAATATCATCATGCATTTTTATTCATCCCAAACCATCCCGAGATGAATCACATATCACCAAGTGCCCCTTATAGGGATTTGGTAATATTATAAGATGTGTTGTTGTCAGAAGTCGATTCAATTCATCGAATGAAGACTAACAATTCACATCCCACATTAATCTCACTACCTTCTTAGTAAGAGTAGTCAAATCTGGTCTTATATTATAGAAATCCATAATGAACTATCGGTAGTACCCATCAAGTCCAAGGATATTTCGAATTTAACTGAAATTCAATGGTTCCATCCATAATAAAACTTCTTTTACCTTCTCCTGATAAACTCATAATCCATGATAAAAGATTATGTTCTGCAATAACTTCACTTATTTTATCTAGAAACTACATTTTGAAAGCTTCCCAAATAGATGATGACTTATCAAAACTTCTAGAACAATAATATGGTGGTTCTCTCTCTCATGTTTATATTTTCAATAATATCGATTATCATAAAACAAATGACCAATATAATGTCAATATATTGTTAGAAATTATTATTCATCATGACCATAAAAATTACCGACATTTAGTCACACAAAAATGTATCACATGATATTCATAACATCTATATCTTATCATCAAGGTCGTATTTGGTATATCATACTCTCAAACTCTAATATGTTGATAACCTGACCAAAGATCAATCATTGAGAAACACTTTCCCCCCATCCACAGATCGAAAATCTTCTACAAGATGCAATGAATATTTATTCTTAACTGTTACTCTATTTAACATCTGATAATCCACACATAACTGAAGTGAACCATCATATTTATTGGAAAAAATCATAGGCTACGCCCAAGGTGAAATTCAAGGGAGAACTAATCACTTCTATAGTAGGTAGTCCAACTGAATCTTGATTTATTTAAACTATTATAGTTTTATATGATTTGAATTCATTCATATTGGTTGAATTCTTGTAACTAGGTCTATTGTAAAATCCTCCTACTTCACTGGAGCAAGATGACAGAAGTAATCTTGAAAAACGATTGGAATGTCTCGGACCGCAAATAGTAAGAACCTCAATATAAAAAAACAGCATCATGCTAAAACAAAATGGAAAAAAAAAATAATTTTGATCCCTTGGTAAGAAGGACCTATACAACATTATCTCAGATACCACTCACCCTTGAACACATGATTGCATCCATCGACCACAGGAAATGGAACACTCAGATGATAACAATCATCCTCACCTTGAGGATTGACAAGACATCCCATATTGATTATGATGTCAAACAGATCCCAATCAAGAATGGGAAAATCCAAAAAAAATCATTGTGCCTGCTATCGTCAATGACTAATAATGACAATGAATCCCATTATTACGACCAAATCATTTTACAAAAATAATTTCATGATTTTATGAAAAATTATAAATCATAGTACAATCCAAGAATCTCGATGTATAGTGTATTTTGAGACTTTGTACAGAATATATAAAACATGGAGATAACAAAACAATTCTTTATATAACCTCCATAATGATCTCCTAACATCACTTAAGCCCTTACATTTTCATTGGATACCCTTGGGATCACATGAACAATGGGATTAGCTAAAAGGCCAGTAATGGAATAAGATTAAAAATAAATCCTTTGCACATGGGTTAGAAGGAATGACATAAATATATACAAAGGAATGTAGCATAAGGAATCAGAACATATAATCATGGGATCATTTAAATTTTGAATCATAGAAATTTGGTAGAAACATAAAACATGTCATTAGTATGATTCAAGGCTAACATCCAAGATCATTTCATATAGTAGCAGATGACAAGGCTAACGGCCATGATCGTCGCACATAACTTCTCATGAGATTTTTCTTCACCAAATGAATTGGATATCTATTTGGGCACACCAATATTAACATTTTATGAAAAAAAATTCCACAGATTTCATCATACATACTCAATATTACATGAACATAATGGCCACCCATGGAAATAATTGGGTACCATAATCATGTTATAAAGCATGAGAGTAGTGCGTATCATAAAAGTGTACATGAATGAATGAATCTAAAATAAACATGGACATTCAAAAGTGAAAATAGGAATGTCAGATGGTAATTGATGTCATTTTTACGTGACCGCATTTAAGAAATGTATTCAATAAATTTGATCTTAAAAACATTTTTGAGCTGTTTTAAAGAAAATACTATAGATCCATTAAAGTTGAAATGAAAAAATCATTTATACCAAATCAGAAGTGCACCAGGAAGGTTTTCATAACAAAAATTATTATTTTAAAAGGAAATGGTTGCTTTAAATATATTTTATAGTTCACCTGAATTCATGTAAGAATATGGGAAGTTCCATCCAAACAGGTTTTCTTATCTGGTAATATCGAGAAGGGAATAACTAAAAAACATATATATCCCCAATACAAAATGTGGTATGGACCATTAAACATGATTTTAAAAAATATAAAAATAATTTATATGTTTTATATAAAAAAGTATACAACGTTCTATTGGTAAAAATAAATATTAGGAAACCCGGAGGAAAAAAGACTGTTTGGGTGGAATCCCATATGGAATTTTGGTATGGTATTGGGTGTACATAAAATAACATAATGATAGTTAATTTGATTTGGAATCTTTAATACATCATGATGAATTTATTTGGGTGGTTATTAATCATTCCCCATTTCTACTAATTAAACATAAAATTTCATAACATAAAGGACATTATTTAATAAAAGAGAAATGGGGAGGATCCCTTACAGTACATATGGTCGTGTTCTCAAATTAAAATTAAACACTTTAATAAAAAAAATTAGGTTCATTAATTATTAATTCATGAACCCATTATATATGTAAAATACATTTTATAACCCTTTTTTTCATTTATAACCATTTTGACTGGTTATGAGGTTCAATTATTTTGTTTGAATTTGTTTGCATAATTGGTTTTAATGATCAGTTCACTTATATTAAGGTTTAGATAAATATGAATGATGAAGGTGATTGTTCATAATTGATGTTTTTTTATTTAACATCCATAATTCTTAATGGTTTTAAATTTAATATGGTTACATGGAGGGTATTTGAATAATTATATAAAATAATAGATACATCATTTTTGGTTAAATGGGGATTTTTTACCACTAAAATATGTTTTCTTTTATAAACGAAAACCTTGTTTAAAAAATTAATTACACAGCCATATATGATAATGAATACATATATTATTGTAAGTCTCAACCATGAAATGGTTTTATGATCATAATTGAATATGGAAATGGAAATTCAAAACACATTGTCCTTGAATGTGGTAAATTACCACATCTCGGATGGCGGATTTACTACTAAATAAATGTATATTAAATTAGAGATGATAATAAATTATTCCATTATCAAAAAATGTTCTAGTACACGTTTGAAACAGGATTTTTCCTAAAATTTGTATGGGGAGAGCTATGGATAGAAAATAAATTAAATGATCATGAAATAAAAAAAGAAAAAAAATAGAAGAAGAATTTACCTCTTGATTCAATCTTCCTTGATAGCCTCTTAAGGGGAGAGGATTTGGAGTTTTGAGGAGACCAAACTCTATTGGAAGTGAGATAGGATCATGAAGAAATATATTGGTAGTATATAGGAAAGGCACAAGTCTTGATAGAAGTGATGAGAATGGGTATTAAGGGGTAGTATTTATTGTGGTGGAGTGGAGGGTTTTCATAATATTTTAATCATTAGTTTATTATTTTTTCATAAGACAATATATAGTGATGATTCCAAGGATATGAATTATAAATAATTAAATTTAATTCATGGTTTTGGAGCATAAATTTCTTATGATGTTAAGAATAGTTGGTTAAAATTATAATGTATTTATACAGTATGTTAATCTATTTTACTATTCCAAAAATTTAAAGTATTTATGAAAAATCCTAAAAATTAACTCTAACCATTTATCAACATGTAGAATCCATAAATGACTCCAGTTTTAAAAAATAATTTTCTATTTATAATTAATTTAATACATAATTTAAATCACAATTCCTTGGGAAAACATCAATTTTTTTAAAAAAATTATTTCATTATTCTCAAATATAAGTATATCGTACATTCATGTGAATCTTATTTTTGTATTTTCATTAGTTAGGTTATTATAAATTAGGTTATGTGACTTTTTATATGGATAAAATTACAATTTATAATGGTATTTTACTTTTTGCCCAAAATTATGTTGGTCATATTAAACTCCCAATATCTTACTGATTGCTATCATGTATGTCAGAATTTCAAAATTCAAATCAAATAAGTGACAAATTTTTTATTAAAGGTCACATTCAATATAGTTTTTCCTTATGTAATGATTTTATTTGATTATATGAAACAATTATAAGAAATAAATTTCCATTGAAATCATTTTAACGTTACATTATTTCCCCTATTAAAATTCTTACCTTGATATTTCGTTTTACATTCTTAGACATATATAGGTTTGGGTACTTTTCTTTAATTTTTTCCTCTAGTTCCCATGTTTCTTATTTTTACTTACAATTCCTCAATTGTACTTTTAATTGGTGATTAGTCATGTTACATAAAACACTATCTATATGATTCAATATCTTAACCAGATGCCCTTTGTGAGAAGGATCATTCTCCAATTGTACCACCACTAATGAGAGTACGCATGAATAGTCAGGTATATATAATTCCTTAATAGGGATACATGAATTTTATCATTTTCATTGGACATAGTAGGTTGAAGGGACATTAGATATTCCATAGCTCTGACATGATCAATGATCTATAAGGGGAAAATGTACCTAGTGTAAAACTTCCCTTTCTTCAAAAAACTCTTGATATTCTTCCATGATGATATGTTGAGAAATACCATGTTTATAACTTTGAACTCAATGTATTATTGATAATTGACTACATTACACTTTTTTAATCATTAGTCTAATATGATGTGCTACTAAATGGTTTTCACCTTTTTAACCATCTCATCGACCATTTCTGGTCCAAGCAGCTTATAGTGACAGAATTCATCCTAAATGCTGATGTTATACACCATTATACATGAAGGTATTCATATGGTGTCGTTCAGTTTCATGGGGGGAAAGAGTTGTTGTTTGGGAATTCTACTAGTGGAAGTTGTTAGTCCCATCCTCATTTGAATTCCATAAAAAATTCCCTCAACATTTAATCCAATGTCTGAATTGTTCCCTCAAGTTTTCCATCAATTTTAGGATGATAGTTTGTACTATATTCTAGTTTTGTGCTTAGATCATGTTGAAGACTTTTCTAGAATATAGAGTTGAATCTCATATCTCAATCATATAAAATATAGAGTGGTACTCCATGGAGCATTATGACCTCTTTGATACATATTCAAAACATTTATCCAATGAGATGCCCTCTCAAATTGTGATAGAGTGAAATGTCATTGTAAGATGATCCACAATAACCCATATATCATTATATCCTCAAGATATCTTTTGTAGTCTAGTGAAAAAGTCCATGGTAATGTTCCCCCAATTCCATGTTGGTAGGGGTAGTGGTTGCAACATCCCCTTAGAATATGGTATCACAACCTTCACTTGTTGACATGCGAGGAACATTTACTTATATTTATTAATATTCATTTTAATATTTTACCACTATGGCTGTTCTTGGAAATATCAATACATATTTTTAATCCATGGCTGTATAGAGAAGATTGAGGTATGTAAACCATTCAGAATCTTTTTGTTTATCTCTAGATTGGATGGTACACATAATCATGATCCAAATCACAGAACCCTTTCATAATCAAAAAAATAAATATGATGATTTTTTATTTCTGATAGATTCTATAATATTCATAATTTCCACATCTTCTCTTTGAGCATCCAATATTTTTTCTAATTGGGTTGGTTGAGTAGTCATTTGATAAAGGATTGTTTATTTTTCTCCATTAATTATTTTCTTGTCAATCCTCTTCATATCAATGAATAATGTATCCTTTTCTATTACCATCATTAATAAATATATAGGATCTTTTCAACTTAGATCATCTAGCACAATATTTTTCATACTGGGGTGGAAGTGGATTGAGTTTTCATAATCATTGATTATATCAATCTAGCATCACTGGTTCATATTAATCTCTTTTTGTGTGAATATATATTTGTGACTTTGGTGGTTAGTAAATATCCCACAGTTCGTATCATAGAGATAATGCCGCATGATTTTTAATCCAAAGAACTCCATTGCCCACTCCTGATCATGGGTAGGATAATTTTTCTCATGTACTACAATATTCCTTGAGGTTTATTCTATAATATTATAATTTTTCATCACCACACAACCAAATACCTTTCTTATAATAGTCACTATACACAATAATGAGTTTTAGAATTTTTGGGATTGTGAGTACCGGCGCAGTGATAATCCCTATTTTCAAATCCTTAAAATACTTGTTACATTCAAATTTCAAGAAAAACATTACACATTACCCTTTTATCTTGGTAATTTGGTTTGAAAATAATTATATGTTGTTTATAAATCATCAAAAACACGCAGCTTGTCCCAGAATGCTGCAGAACTCCATTACAGATGTCCTTTGAGGCCACTCATCAATTGCAGTTGTCTTAGAAGGGTCTATAGATATATCTTTGATGGTGATAGCACGCACCAATAAAGATACATCATCCTTCCTAAACATACATTTACATTATTTTTCATAAATCGTCTCCCTTTACAAAGTCTCCAACACATAATTGAAAAGCACCCCATGTTTCTCTCTTCCCTTGGTTTTTATCATAATATCATCAATTAAGACTAACAAGTTTTTTTTGAGATAATATATAATGACTCAATTAATAAATTACAAAAAAATTATTGAGAATCAATGATTCCTAACTGGATCACAATTCAATCATAACATTCATACTATGGTTGAAATGATGTTTGGGATTATCTTCCTTCCTCACCTTTAATTGAAGATATTTTGATCGAAGTCCCACGATAGAGAAATAACTAGACCCACAAAGATGATCGATCAAGTCATCTATCCATGGTAGGGGATACTTGTTCTTTATTTTCATTTTAATGAGCATGTGATAATCAATGTAGGGGTGCACTGATACATACTTCTTCTTAATGAAGAGGTCTGATGCACCCCATGGTGAACACTCAGGCGTATAAAACCTATCACCCAATCCTCCAGTAACTATTTATTATGATCATCTATCTCTACAATGGTCCTTCTGTATGTTTCATTGATATAGGTACATATATAGCAATAAGTTCAATATATAAATCATCCTCATGATCAGGAGGAAGACTAGAAAACTCTTGGTGGAATACATCTGTGTAATCGCCCATGATGGGCTTCTATACAAGCATGATTATCTCCAATTTCTCAATATTTTGAGCAAGATATGCCTGATCATAAGGGAATAATATATACATCTCCCTCCATACACTTGTATATAATTGGAGGATGGTTTAGGATGTGAAGAGTGATGTCTCTTTCTAGATAGGTGATGTTGGATTTGTATAAAGTTATACAATCCATGACCAATATATCATTGAACTCCACTAATGATAGTATTACATGATTTTTATAGAAGTCTTGTCCATAAATATTAACTTTTGATGAGTTATAAATCATGGGGACAGTAATTTTTCCATTCACTATTCTAACATATATCTTATACCAGATATCTTGATGTGGTTTTTTAGTAGTACTACTAGATTTCCTGATATGAAAGAATTCATAGAACTCTAATAAAATAGTATATTCGAAATTCATGAATGAATACCTAGAATAAATTACACCACATATTTTTCTAGATCCTCCTTAGAGGTAGTTATAACATAATCTCTTACTTTTTTTCTTGTCTGTTAGTGTCGATTTCCTCTAACAACCATTGGAATTGTGAATTTTTTCCAATTATTCCCATGATCCATATAGTTGTAATACTACACTACAGGATGAGTGTGGATCTAATCCTTCGTTTCAACATCCACATTAGTGGGATTCTTCATATCATGATGGTAGTTTTTAGCCAGATGTCCGATTTTTCCAAAATTGAAGCAATTCTTGGATCCCTTCAGACAGTTACCAAGAAGCTTATTCCTACATATTTTACAGGTAGGATATTCAGGATTCTTTACAACATAGGATTTGGTTGTTAAACCACCTATATTTTTGTCTATTTTCCACATTGTATCATTGGGTCCATGAGTTCACTAGGAGTCTCTACTCACTATTAAAACCTTGAGAGAATAATATAACATCACCACAAATTGTCAGAGTCTCAAATCACTAACAATTTTCATAGACTATATATTTTTCCACTAAATAAGTGATTCCCTTTACATTCGGAGTTCATGACAAATCTAGAGGTGTACCTTGAATGTCTTATAAGGTTTTCATCATACATATCGATGGAATCATATTCCTACCACTTGAGACAAAGGGAATTTCATTCCATCTTGAGATGAAGTATTTGAGGAAAATATTTATTGAAAAACAACCTCTGGAATTCATCCCAATCAATGGAATCAATTTCCACTCTGGACTTTGTATTCTTGATCAATGTCCACCACTGATCAACTTCCCCATCAAAATGATAGTCATCCAATACAACATTCTTTTCCCTTGAGCAAACAAGGATAGATAATATCATTTCCATTATTATAATCCACTTTTCAAAGAGGAGGGAATCAGACGATATACTAATTGTGGGATCCCTTTTCGATATAAAGGATTCTACGGCAACATTCTCAATCCTTGGAGTAGAAGGGTGTTCTACATGATTCATGTTATTATCATTATCTTGAGAATTCTAAGAAAGTACTATCATGATGTTTTTAACACCCATTCCCATTATATAAGTCATATAATTAGGGAAATCATCACATTCCCTATTACATTGATTGCGGGCACACATTATTCTATTTCCCTCCATTATCTATGAAAAAGAATGTACAAATAAGGGGTCTCAATACGTATTTATTTAACATAAAAAGGAAACTTTAGATCACTAATGGACTAACATGTAAAGGAGAATTATATCATAACTCATGGTTTCTTAGGATTAAATCAAGGTTATCCTTGATCTATTTCATAACATATATTTGAATGGGCTTCTTTGTTCCCTTAATTATGGTTTGTACTCATCTCATTAATTTTACAATCCAAATCCTCCATGTGTGTCAAACCTAGAGTAAAGCGAGGCCCATTTTATTGTACCAGGATACCCTGGGTCAGGAAAAAAACACCTTGTCAGTGTTTCCACTCCTAGGTAAATATGTTCTAGATCTACCTCTACTTATTTTTATCCCTACAGTGATGTATTTTCATGATAAACCACATACTCTATAATTACAAAACATTATATATATTTTCTTATATATCATCTCATACTTATGGTTCTTAATAAAGATATATATTCATAATATCCTTAAATTACTATACTATTATTGGATACCAACTATAGAAACTATAGCCTTTGACAGAAAACATTACATAAATTTTTGAAAAATTATACAACAGAGAACAAGACACGGATCGTGACGTCAACTATCTTGAAATACTAGGTACATAAAAGAGAAAACATGAGTCTAAAAAATCATTATATAATATTAATAAAGAGATCCTAACTTCCCTGGGGCCCTTATATCTATATAGAGTACCCTGGGGATCACATGAACAAAGGGAGTAGCTAAAACTGTTGTAAGGGAATAAGAATGAGAATAAATCCTTAACCCATGGGTTAGAAGACTTGACATAAAAACACACAAAGGCATGTAAGATAATGAATCAAAACATATAAACATGGAATCATTTAAATATGTAGTCAGGGAAATGTGGCAGCAATATTAAACATGACTTTAGTATGAGTCAAGCCTAACTGTGATGATCATTTCATATAGTATCACAAGCCAATGCTACCGCCAAGACCATCGTACATAACATATCATGAGACATAACATTGCCCAATTAATTTCGCACTATCTAGGTGCTACCATAGTACAATTTCATGAATATTTTTTCAACATAATGAATCATACATAATCAATCATACATAAACATATTGGTTTCTATTGGAACAAATTCAGTACCATAATCATGTCATAAATATAACAAATGGATGTATCTTTAATGTTTTGAGGAAATAAAGGAAATATAATATATATGGACGTTAATAAAAGAAAATAGGCATTTATCATTGTAATTTAGGTCATACATAAGTGACCACATGTATGAAATGTATTCCAAAAATTTTAGCATATATAATTTTTGTTTGGTATTAAGGACTATACTATTGAGCCATTAAAATAGAAAACTGAAAAATAATTCATACAATACTAGGACTAAATTAAGAATATATTCCCAATAAAAAGTCTTATTTTATAAAGACATTGGTGTATTAGAATATAAGATAGAGTTCACTAGAAATAAAGTATGCATTTGGGATGTTCCCTAAAAACATGTTTTCTTAATGTCATGTATAGAAGATGGAATAATGTAAAAACATGAATAATCCCAAAAGAGAGTGATATATGGACATTGAAAAAAATTGTTTGGTTCATTAGAAAGTATGTCAATTTTTTTTATTAAAATAAAAGAAAAAATTATTTGGTTAAAAAGAAATAAAGGGAATCTTGGAGGAATAAAGGCAGTTCGGGTGGAATCGCTTACGGAATATCAGAATGGTATCAGGTGTACTTATGTGGGATTAATGAGACATAAATGGATTTATAATATATTATAAATCATTATTAAATTATGAGATGAATAATAATCATAACCTATAACTAGTAATTACACACAATAGCGAATAACTTAGAATAAAAGTGAAATGGAGAGGATCCCAAAACATAAATATGATAGTTTTACTCCCTTTTTATTAATGACCTGAATAAGAAAAAAATATGTTCATTAATTATTTATTACAAAAACTATTGTTTAAGTAAATTTTTATTATAACCTATTTATGATTATTTATAACAATATTTATAGTTTATGATGTTCAATTTCATTGTCTGAGCCCATTTTCTAACGTGGTTTTAATGATCTGTTCACATATATATCTGTTCGGATAAACATGTATGATGAAGTTTGTTGACCAGAATTGATGTTATATTTTATTATTTATGAAAATCAATGTCCTAGTATGAAATATACTCAAGGTAACCTCTAATGTGGTGTGAGTAATTGATATATTGATGATGATGATGATACTATAGATGAAATGTTAAATTAGATGGTAATTTTATAATAGGTTAACGTATGCTTGACAGTGGAATAATGAAAATGTGGGATAATAAATTTTTTATATATTTGTATTCAACCAGAATATTATATGAATGGTGAAATATTTAAGGGTCATAAAATTTATCTTTTTTACCATGAATTTAAAAGGAAAAATTAAATGGATCTCACTGTAATATAAAGTTTTATAATGGAAAGATGATTTCCATGGAAAACATATTATTAAGGAAATGATAACCCCTTATATATTCTTCATGTTATGATAATGTGTTTTTTATTATATGTGGGATATGAATAAGTAATTTGGAAGGTATTGAATACAGTGAACTAATTAAGGATTCCTTGGCATATAGTTCATCATATCAAAAATGAAATTTAAAACATGTTGGATTTATGGAATATATCTTGTAATATATGGAATAAAAAAGCATTCATGTTTTCCAAGAGGTATTTATTGTAATTCAGGTCGTTATCATGATCCAAGTCAATTTACCATGTGGGTATTCACATTTACTAAATTTAACAACCAAGAGTTACATTGTGATGTATAGGGGATCAATGGTAAGATGGTTAAATGACGTATATTCTAAAGGTTTTGATTTTTTTCATCAAAATGGGTTAAAAGGCACTCAATTATTGAAAAGTATAAATTAAACATTAAAGGATGTATATATGTTTCGATATTGTATTGAAAACCCTAGTTAGAACACAATTTAGGTATTATCCATATATTAGGGATGTCTATCATATTTTTGAAATTATATTAGTATGGATTTAAAAAAGTAACCATGTATTTTGGATGAAAATGAATCATGTATGACAGGGACATGGGTCTTGAACCCATTACCAAAGGATTATAAGGGTTTCTTGCCTACCATTTCCCTACACAATGTCTTCGTTAATGTATAATTATTTTTTTGAGATAATTTTATATGATGAAATGTTATTATTTTCTTATAATGATTATATATTACTTTATTAAATATAACAATTTATATGAATAGATGTTGAAAATTAGTTAAAAATTTCATTATTTAATGATCCTTATGAACTATTAAAAGTGTATTTTAGCACTTCATTTATAAAATTTACTTTCTGGACATCTATTACATGATGCAATTGATGAAATATACATATATAAATGAAAAGGTATAGAATTAATTTTTTATCATACAAGTATTTCTTGTATGTATATTTCCCTATATTCATGGAAAATAAAATAATAACTCAATTTTAGGATAATGATCAAAAAAGATGTGTTTTCCTAATTCCATATGTTTGTTGAACTGATGGACTATTAAATCATTTCATATTTCTTCCTTTCTGGCCCTCAACATTTCATTTGACATTTATTTATTTTTTATTAATGAACATAATAACACCCAAAAAATATTTACACATTTCGTCCATGTCAAAACAATACTCCCAATTTATTTTCATCAATGTGGAAACATGTGTATATGTTAATTTGGGTAACGCAGCTTGAAAAATGACATATTTCCATGGTTCAAAACCATGTCAATAGGCCCCAAAATCGTGGTCGTAGGCTACGACCACAGTTTTGTACAACCATGGCTATTATCAATGTGGCAGTAGGTCCTAGCCTATTTCCAAGGTTTTAACTATGTAAATAGCTACCTATAGCCACAATTCTGAAAACTATGGCCATAGGCCTTAAAAACTACCATCGTGGTATTTGACCAATGGCCACAGTTTATACCGTGGAAATAGGGGCCTATTTCCATGGTTTTAACCATGGACATAGCCCTTGAAAACCGTAGAAGTAGCCTAAAAATAATATGTGTATACCCAAATATGATCCCAACACCTTCCCTTCCCATTCTAATGCTCTAACCACTACACCAAAAAGGATTTTGTGTGTATATATATAATATGTAATATATATTATTAAAACCTGTGGAAATATCCTAAAAACCCGGGATATAGTTCTTCCCACCATTTTTTGGTGGGAAATGTTTTCTCCCACGTAAGGGAGGGAGACCTATAGCCACAATTTTCAAAACCAGGGCTATAGGCCCCGTAAAATGTGGCTAGAGGTATGGGCTTTATCCACAGTTTTAAAAACTTTGACTATTGCCCAAGAAAAAAAACCTATAGCCATGGTTTTAAAATCGTGGCTATTTCCCCCATAACAGTGGCCGTAGCCACCTATTGACATGGTTTTTGAAACCGTGGCTATAGGTTCGTTGCCGTAGGCTGTTTACCTAGTAGTTAAACTATTATGGTTCCATCACTCCCTTTTTATGGTATATTTTAGTTTTCCTTTTTATGTTGTATGATTATATTAATGAAACATTAAATTATTAAAACTTTCATAACATTGATGAATTTTGGGGATGATATTCATTTTATGGTTGTAAAATGTAACACCCTGAGATTTTGTAAATTATTTTTGGAATTAATTTAACTTTTTTTTATTTCCACATGACATAAGAAATAGTTCATTATATATATATATATATATTTGAGTGTGTGTACATATATATTATCACATTAGGAGATACATCCTTTCACATGGATCCAACCTGGATTGTGCTACATAAATACCGACATGGCATTCTCTACCCACAACAAAAACGTCGCTTGTGCTATAGGCTGCAACGACATGTCATACGTTACACTCTACGTAGATGATTCTACAAAACATCATTTGGTTAAGATATTTATTTAAATAATTTAATTATAACATATCCATAATACATAGTTACATGAATAGTAATAAATAATTTTCAAATATTATTTATAATTATTTAATATAGATAAAAAAATATTAGAAATGAAATATATGATTTATTGAAAATATCCTTTCTATTTAAAAATACCATTGTCTTGAATGAACCAATTTTAATAATAAAATATTTTTTAAAAGATTTTAGGAATTTAATTTTCAAAAATAATCAATATTTTTTAATTTTAATGTAGAAGTAATCATAGTGTGAATTTTTTTGATTTTTTGGTGAAACATAATTTTTTGAAAAATAATGAAAATACTACTATTATGTTAAATACTACATTTTCATTCAAAAAATTATTAATGTTAAATTATAATATATTTTTTCTGTCACATTATTTTATTAATTTATAATTTATTTCAATTAAGGTAATTATGATCAATTTTAATTTCAAATTGAATGTAAATATTTAATAAATATTTTTATCATCTATTTTAATTTAGAAACCCGTAATTTCATCCTATCGGTTGTATTATAGCTAATCATATTTTTTTGGATTTTGTGAATTTAATTTTGGAAACTAATATAATAAATTTTAATATGTTTATAATTTTTAGTATAATTATTCCATGTTGATTTTGATGATAATTATTAGTAATAGTTATTAAAATTAATCCCAGTGATTAAAGTTAAATTAATCTTGATTTGGAACGATATAGTATTATTCAGAACCCAAATGACCTATATACATATCCAGAACCACATTTTTAGAAATATTAAGGTTATAAAAAATAAATTTATTATTTATGTTGGTTTTTATGTCTTTTTAGGTAATAACTTGGGAAACCCTATCTTGTTTTTCAAATAATCCAAGTGAGTACATTTCATTCCCTATCGAATGACACCACTACACCAACAACCTCACACATCTAATACCTCTTAGGATAGGGTGATATCTACCCAATAATATTTCCAAAATCCCTCCTTTACCGCTTGAAATAATCCTTTGGGTAGAATTCAACCCATTGAATCCTTTTGGAACAATCCAAAAGGATTTACCCGATTAACAAGTAACGTTTTCTCTAAAGTCATTTCTATTATTATAATTATTCAAGAATTCAACTATATTCATTGTATTCATATATAAAAAATATTATCCCAATTATAATCTTATGTTTTATGTAAATAATTAATCCAAATCATAGAAACACCTCCATATAATGGGTAACAGACATACTGTTTCTATGCTCAACGAACTACTACATTATGAAATGTTGATTGTTCATTTTTCCATTACAACCTATCTTAATTTTTATTATGATGGAAAATATCATTTTATATGACATATGTGAAATTTATTATATTTTTATTCCAATTTATGTTTTTTTAGAATATACCTTTTTGCTTTCGGTAATTTGTATATGTGATAATTTCATTTTAGGAGGTGTGGACTACCACCACCTAAATGTGATATAATTAATTAATACACTACATTGATTATATTAAATATAGTTATATTGAATATACACCCATAATATAATATCATAAAATTAATTAAATATTGTTATTTATAAATATATTGATATAAGTCTTTAACTTTTTTTCATTCATCCAACCAACTAAATGGAATAACATTCATGCATACGTATGGGAAACCATACCCCGGAATAATTTTTGTTGTTTCATTGTTATATATTTTATATATTATTATAATAAAAAGATACATTATATAAATTATATTTATATCATTGTTTAAATTTTTTAAATAATAATATAAATTATAAATACCGATGATATAAAAAATTAAGACACATGTGAAGAATAAATAAAATATTACCTGAAGAGAAAAATTAACATAGGAATGTTTAAAAATATTGTGATATATTTTTATTATTATAACATATATGGTATTAGATATAAGTATTTTTTTATTTAAATGTGTTATAAAAAATGTTATATTTAATATACGGGTGGTTTGAATGAGTATGATGAGTCTTTAAACAAAAGGTAAGTGGATTTCATATATATTATTATTTATTTAAAAAATATGCTATGTTATCTACACTATCATATTATGTGGTGTATATAGTGAATAAGATTTTATTTTATGTATAATATAATTTTATTTAAGGGTAATTTCTTATCCATTATTATGACGATTATTTCATCGGGATTATGATTCCAATGTTTCCAAATCAGTGAACAAATTTGGTCTCAATTTTTCTTTTTTGAGATTCATTTTTTATTATGAACCTATATTATATTTTGAGGCATATATAATTTAATTTTTCATGTTACATTATGAGTCAACTATTTTTTTATATTTTATGATTTTTTAATTTTTTTCTTACATGTATAGTATGATATCATGTTACAGTGTTATAATAGATTATTGAAATAATATCAATGCTATTCGAGATTGCTTTTGTATCTATGTAAATATCTGAAATCATGTGATCCATATCTTATGAAATTTCAGGAATTTTATTATCATTGGCATATTCATAATATATTAATGTATTTTTACACTTTTTACACACATTGGTACATAATATAGTAATGAAATTGCGTTTAGTAAATCCTGACATGACTATATATTCTTTCAGAAATATATGTTATTTCAAAATCATGTTTTCTATAAACAATTAATATAATATTATTATAATATAATATTATCATTAAAATATAATTTTACCCTTCTTTATTTTAATAATTTTCATTACAATATTATTTTCGCTTTCTGATAAAATAACTTTTTTATAACCATTTTACCCTGTAAAATTAATATAATTTTTACCTCGTATGACATGTATAGATTTACCTGCAATCATTTTGTTAAATAATCACATTCACGTTTAAAGGGTTAATGGATTTAAAAATTATTTCAATATTCATTTATATTTTACCAAAAAATTGAGTTTTAAAACATTTTCAAACTCTTTTTAGTAATTTTATCAAAAAATTGTTTTCAAAACATTTTCTTGCATGTTTTATATGTTTTTAATGAAAATGGTTTACAATAAATTTTATATATTTATTTATATTTTCTCAATGTTTTTTCAATGAGATGGTTCTCAAAATTGTTTTATGCTTTTTTTATTATTTTTAATAGTATTTTAAAATTAATGGTTAAAATAATTAAATTTATTTTTAATGTTTGGAAATTATTTTCAAATAATATGATTTCAATTTTTTTTCTTTATTTCATTAAAATATTTTAATGTGTTTTCAAATAATAATGTTTGTAAAATAATTCGATTATTAACATATACGATTTCAATGAAATGTTTTTTCAAATGATTTGAATGATTATTTACATGTTTTAATGTTACTTTCTATGAAAATTATTTTAAAATTTTATAATGTGTTACAAAGAATTTTTTCAACAATAAAGGATTTATATCTGTAGAAAAAAATTTGAAAGATATTTCGAAATTATTTTACATCTAAGATTATATCCATTGATGTTACTCATTTTATATTAGGAAATTATTTAACTGTTCCCTTCAAATTCATTTTATGAATTGGTTGCACTAAATGACATGGTATTTAGGAAACCCATTTCACTTTCATGTGTTTTATGCTTCTGAAACATACTATTTTCATGTATGTTGTTTATAATTAAATTATTGGGAAACCAGAATATTTCATTGGTTAATATTTGATTATATGTTTACAATACCCATTTCATTTAACGTGTAATGATTTGAATATTATTGATCTTGTGGTACAAGTATGTGTGATTACATTATTAGATGGGTGAGACCTATATCTTCCTCGAATGCATCGATTAAGCATTAATATCTCATGGGATAAAGTATTATTTTCATGGAAATGAACATTGAATACTACAATGTCCATTGGAGTGAACCATTACTACCAATATGGTATGAAGAGAGAACTCATTCTACAAAGTTAGACATGGGAGTTAACCATGACTACCAAGTTGGTTTGATGAGTGAACTCATGCAACTATGTTAACCATGGGAGTAAACCAAGACAAATAATATGGTATGATGAGTAATCCATTACAACCAATATGTTATTGAAATTGATTAATTGGATACTTTAGAAATAAAATTATATACTTCTATGATTTCCTTAATACTTTATTTTATACTTATGTTATTCTTTCATGGAATATCTTTTTTTATTTTTTATGATTCATGTATTATGTAAATTCAATCAATATTATGATCTATAACATGTGGGGTACAATATTAAAATTAAATGATCATGTTTTATTCACTTTTGATCATGTTATGCTTATGAATTTCATTTATTTACCTTAATGAGCTTCTCAATTCACCCATTTATTATGTATCATTTCCCGAGGTTATGAAGAAATTTTTTATGTTGACGTGCTAAAAGTGGACATATTGAATGGATATATTGATGGCATTAAAAAATGATTAAATATTTTATTTCCATGACTAAAAATGAACTAAATTGTTATGGTTCTCAATGATTTATTTCTTTAATGTATTGAATATTCATCTAACGTGATTTATTATCCATGTATGGTAATCCTCGGTCACACCAATATCTACCCTGGAGAAGACTCTTATAAGGAATTGAGAGATTTTTAGATGTGTTTTGGGGGTTATTTTTCAATATGATTTGGTTTGAATGGTCCGATGAAGTGGGAGATGTGGTGCAAATTTATTGGGATGGGAAATGATAGAGTTTTTATTTTTTAAAACATGTTAAGTTTACCAAAAAAGGTTACCTCAAAAAAATCATACCAAATAACCAAACACTAGAAATGAATATTAATGGAAGAATAATTAGTAGACAAGTGGAACATGACATGTTTCTTGGCCATTTTGGGTCTTAAAGGTATGGTTCAATCACTTATTGTGCATAATTTATACTTAATTTTTGTAGATATTTTTAATCACAACCACTAAAATTTTGGTCAAAAAATATGTTAAAAATATTAGATATTATATATTTTTCCCCTTCCAAATAGGGAATCTGTTTTTCTAAATTATAGTCACATAGACAGTTAATTTAGAAAACTCATTCAAATGTTTTTCATTTTTTTATACCCATATCTAAAGTTAAATTGATATCAATGACAGAGAATATTATAAAAATGATATATAATTAATCATTTTATCAAATTTAAAATATAATTTAACATTATAAATAAATTATATGAAAAGATAATTTTGAATTATAATCTGGTATTTTTCACCAGTACTAAAAATTATATTTATTGAAAAAATACCGTAAATTCAACTTAATTTAATTTAATGAATATAAATTTAAAAATTATCTTCATTTTATCAAATTAAATTTCTAAATGTGTTTAAAATTAATTTTATTATTTTTCATTGACGTAAATGACAAGTAGTTCATTTGATAAAATGGTATTTTTAAACATATATTGATATTAACAAAAACTATATATGTTTTTATAAATTATTTTTATTCATATAAATCCATTATAAATTTTTTTAAATTAGTTTATTATTTATCATACTAAATTTAACAACTATATTATATTTATCTCATTTAAAAAATCATAAAAATATGATGTTTTGTAGAAACATCTATGATGCATGTGACATATGACAATTCCGTGTTTTGAGTAGAATATTTAAATAATGTGTTCAATGTCACATTAGATGACTCAGTGACATGAATCATAAGATGAGTTATTTCCTTGTGAATGGAATGTTTGACCTAGTGCATTCCATGGTAAAGAAGAAAATTATATTTATTTGAAAAATGTCAGTAAAAACTATTTTGGTTGTATTATACCCCAATGAAATGAATATTCCCTCAAAATATTAAATTTGGGTAAATAATATGATAATAATTTTGAATTATCATATCCATAACATCCCATATATATTACTCTAACTGGTGATGTCTCTACCAATCATTGACTATATGAGTGGTCTTGTTTTGTAGAACATTATATGTGGGATCCATAATTCCAATAGTTTGTTTCTTGTTAGAATTATATTTATAAAGAAGTATGACTTCTTAGATTAGTACATCTGAAGGGTCGGTATGTACTTCCATAGGATAGATGGATGGAACACATCACAAGCTTGGGGTGATTAATAGTATGTTCTAATAGATTTGTTTACATCTTGAAATGATCAAGATTTTCGAAGGGATGATATAACTAGTTATTATACTCCCTTTCTCCCTGAATCTCACCAATTTATTACAGTGTCTGGTTTTTTGAAACATGTTTTTACCAGAATAAAATTTTAGATCATGTAGGTAGGTATTATAAAAAATATTCTATTTAATTATTGCTACCTCTATATAATGATGAGTTATTCTAACCCTCGTAATGGTTTATTTAGAAATCAGAGGTCCCAATAGCATTCCTTATCCAAACCCATCAAAACCTTTTGGATCTATACAGGTATTCCCATATAGGGATTCATACTGTTCACTCATAATGCTTGAGTGAAAGATATTGTTGTATGAAAACTCTATCCGTTGAAGGTATTGATCCCAACCTCCTTTGAAATCCAAATAACCTAATGTCAACATTCCATGTAAGTTTTTAATTCATCATTCTGATTTACCATCTATATACGGATGATTAGATGTTAAGAAATCTAATTATGTATCAAGTGATTACTGAATACTTCCATAGAATAATATAGTGATCCATTTTCCCAATCTGATAACATGTTATGTGGTACTCCATTCATCATTACCAATTCATTTGGGAATGAATATCTAGAGATAATTATTCAATGGTAGAGATGATGTTTGATTACATAGTAAGGTGATCAACACCCATCCATATATCATTATACCCTTAAGTGGTTTTGGGTTGTCCAATTACAGTATTCATATGTTTTATTCAATCAAATCCATTTAAAGTTCATTAATGGATGATTCATCCCCTTTTTCATTTTCCATTCATCCTTATCTTGTTTTAATAATAACAACTGAGATAATGAATCTTTGGTATCTCATGTTATTCCATCCCATCAGATATATTCTATCAAATTCCAATACATCTTTTTAGTTTAATGATGAATATAAAATTAATAACTATGATCTTACTTTATCAACTCTTTTTCAATTATGATATTTAAGGAACCTATAAAAGGTTCTCGAACCTCTTAATTGAATTATGTTCTAGGTTAATGTTATGAGTATTTCAGACATTCTTTTTTGGCACTACATATTCCAATTTTACACACAAAATCTTCTCTAGGATGGTTGGTTGAAAATCCAATTGGGAAAGAAAAGATTTTATCCGTACATTTGAATTTCAAGATCTATCATTACATAATCCATGAATATTGGATATTTTTTATCCTCGTCAGTGTTAAGATATCATGATCTTTTTGACTCAAAGCATCATCCACCAGGTTCTATTTCCCATGGTGGTAATGTTTTGAGGGATCAGAATCCTTTATCAACTATAATCATCTTCCTTGATGAATGTTAAACTTATTATATGTGAATACCTATTTTGGAAAATAATTATTAGAATATATATAAAAAATTTATCCATAAATATAATGCCTCCATATATTTAATGAAAAAAATATCGTTTCTACCACTATATCAAGAGTTCTATAATTTTACTCATGAATCATAAAATGCATCAAGGAATAAGTGATAAACATGTTATTATAAAGAGGGAAACATCCTATCACCATCATTGATGTAACAATGTAGTTTTCAACCCCTTCTCCACTATAGGGTAATATGCACACTGAAAAATATTCTCCATAGTCCCTTAAAATTGTCCTCACATTCCCCTTTCGAGTTGGACTTGACACCCTTATATGTTATCTTAGTGAGATGATTAGATATATGTGAGAAATTATCCTCAAACTAACAATAATATATAGCTAATCCACGAAATATATGGATCTCTGTCACCTAGGATGATCTTGGACAAAATTCAATAGCCTCTGTATTTGATGGATCTACATTAGTGCCTTCTATTGAGATTACGTGACCCAAAAATGAAAATATTTTTCAGAAAATAATAATATTTTTTAATTTATTCATACAGATTCTTCATCCTTAGGAGTTTTAGTACTATTCTAATGTGATCTTCCCAATATTCCTTTATCTTTGTATAGATAATAATATCATTAATAATGACTACCACAAACAAATAAAGGTAATCTCTAATGACTATAATAATTATATCCATGAAGATATAAGTGGTGTTACTAAGAACAAAATGAATCCTTATATATTCATTGTGTTTATACCGTGTACATAATTTCATCATTGTTAAATCGTCCTTATTAACCCTGAATTGATGATATCCAAAATGAATGTTAGTGATGGAAAAGTATTGAGCTCAATGTAGATGATCAAACATGTTAGAAATATGATGAAGGGGATATTTTTTATCTTCAGTGATCTTATTCCCCTATGCATAAACAATAATGTGTCTCATTAATCCATCTTTATTTTTAACCGATAAAATCTGTGCAACCCAAGGTGACACACTCGGATGAATGATCCCCGTATCATGGTTTTCATATAATTTCTTCTTTAATTACATCAACTCAACCTTGGACATTTTAAATGGATTCATTGAAATTGGTGTGGAAACATGTATAATTCTTATTGGGAACTACATTTTATGTTATTGTGGAAGGCTATGAAAATCATAATGAAAAACATCCATAATATCATGAATAAAAATAATATCATAGATTTCAATTTTCTTTTTAACCATTTTGGATAAACAACTATTTTAATGGAAATTAATATCCATATATTGGGTGAAATTTCTAAATTTATTTCCTAGTTATCATCACTTTGATGTATGATCATTGGAGGGTTTGAAATATTTAATGTACATTTAATTAATTACTAATAGATGTGGTATTTCTATGTAGAATTCATTCCATGCATAAGATTACATAAAATTAATCCAATGGAATAATGGCATGTTTTTTTAGGATGCACATTCCCACATGGTTCAATTAGAGTTGAATCATATACATGAGAAGCAATATTCGTACCATTAGTGGGTTATCAAATCTAATTTCATTCCTAAATTTTTTGGTGGAATATTAACTCCCTTATAAAAAATAGATGTTATTTTATTGGTAGATCCAAAAATAAGATATGGAATTGGAAGATCTAGAGTGGATTGTATGTGTAAATTTTATCATGTCATTATCTCACCCATCATTATAAATAGTGATTACCTGATATTTACCCATGTCCCTCTATCGTAAAGACTCTGTATTTCATAATGAATCTATCTATTGTATTGACTATGTCTAGCATACTAACAATGTCTATCTTAGTTACATTGATTGTTATTCTGACTATAGTAATAGTACTCACATTGTGCATCGTACTCACTTTGCATCATATCAAAAAAATTCATGCTCATGTTTTACTTTGATCACATACATGAATTAAACATTTTAAAATACTAGTTTATTTAACATAAACAATTTCATAGAGTGAGATTTAAACTAATGAAAACGATGTTGGGTTTTCTGTTTCAATATGACCGTTATAGTGTCTAGTTTCCATGTCCCTCCTTTTTTATGAACAAATATGACATTTGGATAAAATATAACCATTGGAAGCTGAGGCCAATAAATAAGACGTCATTTTATGTAGAGATATAACATTGATCAATTTTAGTTTCTTCCAATTCATATAAAGAGATTGTGTGGCTTATCTGTTCTACATGTGAATGCCTTGAAATTATAAAATGTGAATGGGTCACTCTTAGTTTTTGTATTTCAATAAGTTCATTTTTTTTATTTGTGTGTCTGATATAGTGATTATGATCGAGGGATGATGGGGATATGCAGACTGTGAATCTAATCATCGTGTTGAGGGCTTTCAAGCATTTGAATGATAGAGGTGTCGTTTACCTGTAAAATCAAGGTCTTTTAGGGATATATAGACAGACCTGATGATCATCGTATCGTGGGAATACTAGGGTTGGAAACAAAAACCAATTATCCTACGAGAAAAGATACCCTACTATTTGGGAGAAATGAATTGAAATTCCTTTTACTATTCCACAACATTTTGTAATAGAAAAATAATCATTTTTTTCATATTTCTAATTGGATTCTATTGTAATTATTTTAATTACCACATACACATCTAGTATTGATTCTATAAGCTATAGTTTAGAATAATTTATAGTTTATATTACTATGATATTTTTATTCAATTTGAATACAATTGTCTTCATAACCCGTAGTATCGTAACAATCCAATCAGACCGACAGTCAGTCTGATTGTCTGTTTTTTTCTAAGAGTAACTATGAATAGTTTTAGTTTATGTTGTTGTGTTCTGAAAACCAAACATAAAGGTTTTAATATAAATTTTTTAAATATAAAAATGACACACATTCATGTAATTATTCCAAACCATATCCATTATGATACAACAAATTGTATCAGTAGAGGTTTTTACAATACTTGGTATATTATATTTAATTTTTTTTCTGATTACACTAACATGTATTTAGGGAAAAAGGATTTTTTTATATATGATGTCCATAATTATGAATGTCGGTTCAATCATAATCCTCCACCATAAAAGAACATTTATTTTGGATGGTAATTCTTTTTTGGGTATTGGGGAGATCTAATGAAGAAGTTTATCATAAAAACTGGTGAATATAACTTTTTTAAGATCACTGGTGAATATATAATCCTTGATAAAGAAGTTAATAGTTTTTCTGCCCAAGAAAATGTTAAATATCTGCTAAACTATAAGGTACCAAATTCATTGTTTTGGTTTATGACTCAGAACTTTTACAGTCCAATCGCTTCATGTGCATCCACAAATATTATATGGAATAAATTAGAGATTCCACATTTTGGTACATCCATATATGTTCAAATACGAAGAGCTATACTAAGAAATGACTACCAACCTTTTGAATGTAATTATTGTGAACTAGTTGATAAGGTACAACTAATATTTATGACAATATTCCATATTCATCAAGCTATGGAAATGAAAAATCTATAAAATTATTTTATAGTTGAGTAGATCATAGATATTATTACAAATGAATGGGAATCCAAGAGACCTGTAGTTGAGTACTCTAGGAATATTACTAATATTACTCTTATCGATCTCTTTGGAACTCTATTTCAATATGATATAATACATATGATATATGCATATAATGTTAAAAATATGGATGGTGGGGTAGTATTCACTACGTCATCAATTCTTATGATGTCTCAATCTCCTTTAAAAACCATATCCAATAAGAGAAAGGTTGAAGTATTATATGTTTCTTGTGATACTGAGTAGTTAGTGAATGATCCTGAAAATATCTCTAGAAGAATGAATAAAATTGTGGGAAATAGATATTTCTAATAAAGATATAAAAATACCTCAAATGTTGACAATAATAAGAAAGATTCTGATGTCACATGTGATGAATGTAAAAGAGTAAGACA
Source organism: Viscum album (assembly GCA_963277665.1). Classification (NCBI taxonomy): domain Eukaryota; kingdom Viridiplantae; phylum Streptophyta; class Magnoliopsida; order Santalales; family Viscaceae; genus Viscum; species Viscum album. Next base: position 265,591,639 of record OY728141.1, read on the forward strand.
CATTCATCCTAATTGTCATATGGTAAAAATAAAGGATATAATTTAAATCCATTCAGAGAAGAATAAAAATAAATGATGGAAGTCCATCGAAAAAATTATTAAATGTTATTGACTCCTGAAGTGTCAGTGGAGGTTATTCTTCAGGAGACTCATCAAATAGGGATATCTCAAATGAAAAAAATGTTGGTCTTATTTCGAAATCTCTTTATCATTGCATATTAAGAAATGTGAATAGTTTTGAATATCTTACTAATATTTATTTTAGAAACAATTATCTTTATTATTATTATACTTCTGATGAATAACCATCCTCATCATAGAATTAAAATTCTTTACCTTCTTTGGAATATGTTTTTAGATTTTCTAATCTTTTATAAAATGAAAATTTAAATGTTTATATAAAACAATATAAAGTGAATACTAGTATTCAAATTTAAACAATAAAAATATCATATATTTCAAAATATCATGATTCTAAAATTCATGTGATTGAAAATCTTTTTAAAAACCATGTGAAAATGAATTTTGAAACCAACCAGCTTTCTCATGATATTAGTAAAATGATTTTTGAGAAAAACAATTTTGATGAATAACTAAATTCTAAAACAAATACTTATGATTATAATAAATTATTCATAAATTTATAATTTGGGATTTTTTTCTCTTATGAAACTTTTATCAAATTTTACTACGTGGTAGAAAGAGTTTGAAAAAAATGTATTCTTAAATTCGTCCATTAAGAAATAGTTCTTGAATTGGTTAAACTCAATCATAACTGTATTTTAATAATAATAATTTTGTTCCACCATGTGATCATTTTTCACCAAATTTCGTTGTGGTAGACACTGACAATGACATTTTTCAATAAAAGAAACAAAATCATTGGTTTTTTCACAAACCTCACTTTTTCGAACAAATATGGTTTCCAAAAAAATCATTCTAGTATATCAGGACCCAAAAAAGTTTGGATTTCAAAATATAAATTGTTTTTCTTTCAACAAAACAATACTAGAAACAATATAAATTAATTATACAAGGACAGTTAATGTTTCGGGAACATGACTGGAAATAGCAACATTGTTGAAAAAGTTATCATGACGAAAGTTGGAAAAGTTACCTTTGGAGACAATTCTAAAGGAATTATTTCTAAAATAGGTAAGGTCATTTTCCGTGGAATAATCTACATTTATAATGTTTTTTTGATGATAGAATTATGAAAAACCTTATTATGATAAGTAAATTATGTGTTGAAGGTTACCTTGTAAATTTTAGGAATGATAAAGGGTTAGTTCATAATTCCAAGGATGAATTAATTCGATCTTCCCAAAGGCATGAGAATGTTTACCTAGTAAAAATATAAGACTATAGGATCTATGAAATTCCTTGTCTAAGAGAAAGGGAAGACCAATATTGTATAATTATTAGAATATTAGAATGCAATAATTTTAAAAATTTGTATAAACTCTCTAATAAAGGACTTGTTAATGAAAATGTTGAGCTTAGTTTTGATTCTTCTACATTTTTTACTCATGTCTATATGGAATGAAATATAAGTCATGATTTAAAATAATCAATGAAGTCACAACTAACGATTGATTATAGTTATATCATTTATATATATTTGGTCCCACACAATCTAGAAGTATTTGAGGTAGGTACTATATATTTGTCTTAGTTTATGATTAGACTATATTTAAATGGGTATATTCTCTAGATAAAAAAAATCATAAGCCATTTTTTCTTTAAAACATTGTTTTTTAAAGTTAAAAATTAAAAAAAATACCATTTATAACTATCCAATGTGATCTCAGTAGAGAATTTATATATTTTGATTTTGAATATATTTTTGTATTAAAAATTATTACCCACAACTGTTCTTGCACCAAGAACACACCAGCAATCTGGTGTTCTTGAAATAAGAAATATAATTCTTTAAGCAATCATATGAACCATTTTTACTGAATACTCAATTTAAAATCATTTCATGGGTGAAGCTATATGTATAGCTTGTTATACTAAAAATTGGGTTTTAATTAAACCTTTTCTTAAAAAAACCCCTTACGAATTATGGATTGGCCAAAAACCAAAAATTTTATAATACAGTGTATTTGGTTGGAAAATATTTATTTTAAATAAAAATGATAGCTTAAATAATTTAGAACCCAATTTTGATGAAGGTATATTTTTAGGTTTCTCCAAAACATTTAAGGATTATAGAGTTTTTAAAAACAAAAAATATGTTATTGAAGAAACAATACATGTTAAGATTGATGAAAATGGTCCTTTTTTAAAAAAAATCCTTCAAATATTAATTTTTATTATTTTTCAAAATTGATTATCATCATATAAAAGATTCATCAAAAATTTTAAATACATATGAAATTGATTATAAGACATTTACACCAGACGACTTTCTACCTTATGTTGATGAGAATATTTTTGAAAATCCAAATCAGTTATTAAATAGGAATCATCCTAGTTATTACATTGTTGGTGATGTAAATGAAGCATTTTGGACTAGAAAATGATTAATAACTGAAATAGAACATTTTTCATTTCTATCTTAATTTTTACCTAAAACTCAAAGTGAGGCCTTAGGTTATGAAGATTTGATTAATGCAATGAAATATTAACCAAATGAATTTGAAATGAATACTGTCTGGACGATGGTTGAAAAACATATGGATACATCTACTATTGGAGTAAAAGGGGATTTGAAAAATAAATTCGATGAAAATTATATCATTGAAAGAAATAAATCTTGAATTTTTTCTAAGGGTATTAAACAACAAGATTTCATAGATAATGAATAAACTTATGATATTGTAGAAAGTCTCAAATTATTCGAATTCAATTTTCCTTTGCAGCATTCATTAATTTAGAACTATTTCAAATGGATGTCAATTGCATTTTCCTTAATGGATATGTTCATGAGTATGTCTTTGTAGACCATCCATATTTATGAAGATACAAAACTAACTGAATATGTTTACAAACATACCTTGTCCATTTATGTTCCTAAACATATTCAAGAGCATGGTATGATAGATTAACATTTTTTATTAATAGTAATTACATTAAAGTTAATACTGATACAACACTTTTTATAATGAATGAGAAAAAATCGTACTATTGTTCATATTTATGTTGACGAAATCATTTTTGGATCAACTTAATTCTCTTTAACAGATTCATTTGGGAATCTAATGAACTATGTGTTTGAAATGAGTATGATGGGTGAGTTAAAATTCATTCATGGTTATCAAATATCTCATAAACTAGAGGGTACCTATATATCTCAACAACAGTATATCAAATACTTTCTAAAAAAATATGGTTATGGCAATACTAAAATTATTTGTACTCCCATTTTAACCTCAAACACTCTTGACCATGATGTGGGTGGACAAATTATTGATCAAACCTCATTTAGAGGTATGATTGGACAACAACTATTAGAAAAATATAGTTAACCAGACATAATGATCTCTATTTTATTATGTTTTATATATCAAGGAAATCCAAATCAATCCCATTTAAAATCTTTGAAAATTATTTTTTAGTATTTAAAATGATCCTTGGATTTTTTCCTGTTTTTCTAAAAAATAATTTTAATTAAAAATATTTTCATATGATATCGTCAGTTGTATTAGAATGTATATAAATATTTCTTATGGAACAATTCACTTTTTTTGAGATTCTTGGGTATCATGATCATGCAAAAACAACTCCCAATTTCACTCTCCACTACTAAAGGAAAATATTTAGCTGTTGGAAGATGGTGTGCTCATGTTTTTTAGATGAAACACACACTAGAAAATAGTGGTATTAGTTTTAATAGAACTAAAATATTTGTTTCAATAACACAATTTCATTTTCATTACATAAAAATCATGCACATCACTCTCATGCAAAACACATAGATATTAGGTATCACATTACTAATGATCACACACAAAAAAGAGATATTTCTTTTCAAATATTTGGAACACACGAACAACTGGATGATATTTTTAGAATACCATTACCTTCCGATAGATTAAATTTTATTAAACAAAGGATAGGTATACATAAATTGAAATAATTATTAACTTATACTTCATTTATTTACAATTATCCATACATTAAATCACTCCTGTTCATAGGGGGATAACATTACTATTTTGTTCTATGTTTTATATATTATTTTTGTTGTTACTATTAATTATTTCATATTATCCATTAATCATTTACGATAATAGTTATATTTCATTATATGTTTCATCAGTTATTTTTTTTTCATTTCAGCTTTATATATATTATTTTGTAGTTTATGTCTTTATCCTTAAAAATTTCTAACTATCAATTTCATAGCATGTCCATCGGCTTGATAACAAATTGTAATGACATTGGATTCAATCATCTTGACAACCTATGTTAATGAATTTTTTTCCATTGTCCTGAAATCCAATTGTAATGTCTTTGTTTTCATCATCTTGACAATCTCTGGTAATTGATTTTCTTTACATCGGCTTAACAACCTAGGATAATGATTTCTCTTTACATCATCTTTACAACCTAGGGTATATGATTCTTTCTATTTTCGTGACAACCTATGGTAATTAATTTTCTATCCATCAGCTTGAAAACCTATGATAATGACTTTTTTTACAATTTCTTGACAACCTATGGTAATGGATTTTTTTTCAATAAACTTGACAACCTATGTTAATGACTTTGATTCTCATCAGTCTGATAAATTATTGTGTACATTTTATTTAATATTGATGTTTGATTGTATTTTTTGTTACATTATATCAATTATTTCTTTTTTGTTTTTTATTATGTTCTTACTTTCATAGTACTATGTAACCAACAACATACATGTAATCTTTGATGGGTAAATTCTCTATAACACTCATAAATTTTATGAGAAATATTCATTTCTTTGTTGTCTTGTGTTTTACTCTACTGCATGTTTCTCTTGTGTTATACACACCACAGTAATAGCTTGCAGTATATGCAACAATATTCTTGGCTTCAATTACATGTAAGAGAGACCTCCCTAGATAGCTTGTGTGTTACGCAATACCGTGTTTCACTAAACAATGTTATATTATAATATTATTATAAACAAGACGTTATGAATAGTATTAACCACATTTTTAATTTTATAACATTATAATTCATCTTACACATTTTATAGAACATGGTATGAGAATAATATAAATTTTTCAGGTAAAATAAGGATTTTTAAAAAATTACAGTTTTTCTGCCTTTTGATGGCACACCAACATTAAATCTATTTTTTTACATGTATATAAGTTCAATTTGACGAAATAAACATATTAATTTCAATAAGGATAATAATATTAACTTTAGAGAGTTTTTTAATATTTTTCTGTTAACTTTCAAATTTTGATGAATAGTAAAAATATGATAATTTTTAATTATTTTTTTTCATCGAGATAATTTATATGGTTAAATTATAATATTTAATGGGTATAAAGTATAAATATAATATATTTTTACCATTAAATATAATTTAAGTCATTAACTTTAATTTGACACAAAATTCATAGATAAAACCATTTCAATATTTTGCAACGTTTTAACTTTTACAAACCGTTTTCTCAACAGTGCGATTAATTTTAAATTAAATACTGAATATTATATTTTTTAATTTGAAAAAATGGATTCCATATTTGGAAGCATTAGGCCCCAATTATTCTTAATAGTATACTTTTTCTTTTAGAAATTATGAATAATAACTACATTAAATTTTATTTAATACAGTTAAAGGTAAATCGAGTAATTAAGGGTAAAAACAAGAATATAAAATTACACTAACAACTGAAAAAATGTTATTGGATGAATAAAAATCTACCCATATCATATAAGGGTTGGAAGAGATTAATTTAATTTACTTTTGACCACGAAAAATATTTCATTATAATTAAAACCAAAGAAAGTGACAACATGTCATTCTGTTATATCTTATAAGTGTAATAAATTTATTTTAGTGATAAAAATCATAACACTTCAAAACATAATAGTCACTAGGAATATTATAAATTTATCTACATCATGTGAATTTTTAGAATTTTTAGTTATTAAATAATTATCACTAATGGTGACACAATAGTGATGTAGAAATTATTTTATTCATTCAAATATGAAATAAATTGTATTAAAAATATTGATATAAATATTTCATTAATAAATTCATGTGATCCATGAATTTTTTAGATGAATATGATATGTTATGAATCTATTAAATATTTTGGATCGAATATATCATTTGTTTGGAGTTTATTAAAATTCAAATAATTTAATAGTGTCAAAATTGACTCTATTGATATTTTATAAAAATAATATATTATTAAATAGTTTAGAAAAAAAAATTAAACATTCGAAATTAAATATTATATGGTTTAAAAAGTAATAATTTATCTAATTATGGAAAATTCACAAGACATATGTAAGTATTAATAACAATTTAAAACATATAATATTATTACCACAAGTAAAATTAAATAGATTAAATTAGGATAAGTCAAAATAATAATGTTTAAAATAAAACAAAAACATGTCTAAATTTTATTTTTTCATGATATTACAACCCTATATTACCTCATATCATAATTTGAGTAACTTTGGATGTTTTTTTTGGGGTTTGAGTTTATTATAAATTGATATTTTGGAGGTTTCCAATAGTGCCCCTCTCCTCCCTTATAAAAGGGGACATCCTCCCTCTCCTATTTCAACATTCTGAGCATTCAAGATAAAAAAACCTTTCCATTTATCTTATCCACTATCATTTAAAAATACTATATGTCTTTATCTTCTTCATAGACCATCATTATTTCCCTAAGAGGATGTTTAGAAGAAGCGCGTCAAATAAGAGGTAATATCCATTACCGATTCGTTCAAATTTATTTATTCTTCGACTACCTCTTCATTAATTTTATTCAATATAAAGTAAAAAAAATAAGTTTCAATAATATATTTATATTTTATTATAAATATGAAACAATCCAATTTCACCTTCCAACCATCCTACGGAAAATGAAATCACTGCACGTGCATATGTACAGATTACCATCTCCACGGCGCGGTGTAATCTGTTTTTCCACCACCGCCTTACATGGATGGGTATAATTGTGTAAGAATAACTATATATGGTTATTATAACTTCATAAGTATTCTGAGATATTTTATCATCCACTCAAATTCCATTCAACAATTATGGGAACGATATAGTCGCTCGTGCATACACACAGATTACCGTCTCGACAATGCGATGAGCTTCATTTTCCATGATAACCATTAATGAATGATTATAAAGAATATATAATAAATTATCATGAAATATATTAAATAATAATGATACTATATTTATGTACAAATATATTTCATTTACATAATTCCATTAAATTCAATAAGGAAACAAAAACAGTGTTCATGCGTATGTACGGTCTACTGTCTCCATGACCATTGTATTTCATTCCATTTATCGATATATCATATATTTTTATTTTTTGATTATATATTATATATAAATTATTTTTTACATTATGTAATTAAATAAATCATGATATAAGGAATAATATCTAGAACAAAAAGTCCAGACATGTAAGATAAATGAAACGATTTTACAAAAAATGCTACTTTAACATGGAATGGACAAAATAATGGGAAATATAATGTCATAAGTGAATCATATAATATATCATAAATATTATAATGTTTTTTTACAAGATAAAAATAGTTTAAACCCACTATACATGAGTTTCATACACGTATATAAGAAATTGGACCTATAGTAAGGGGTAATTTTGCAATCTCATTTTTATCTGAGATTGTTTATTCGTAATTATTTACTGGGGTTATATTTATCATCCATTACCATGTTATTGGGATATTTTTTGATAAATAATTTAATATTCTTCCATGTGTGTTTAAATTCATGTTTACCCATTTTTCACCTTTACTATGTATTGTTGAAGGAATCTTTCTTTTGTTTACGAAACATGGTCCTTTTTGACTTTTCTGGAAAAAGTACAAGAAGAATGTTTTTCTCACTTATACGGAGTGCATGTATTTTTACAGTTTCATAACGCCTAATTTACATGAAGCTTATTCTAAAATATTTATATATTATTTTCGAAAAAAATATTTTATTTTAAAATCACATTTCATTTTGCGAAAATAAAATGATTTTAAAGGAAAAAATGATATTTTCATCAAGATTACATTTCAAGTGTTTTATCCAAAATATTTTCCATCTAACATGAAATTATATAATATGGATATGCATAATGTATAATGTCTCTATTATTTACATGGTTTTATTTTGTTTGTGATGAAATTATATCCATTGTATTATATGGATTATGTTATGATGGGATGTCATATATGAAACCCATTTTAATCATTGGGTTATGGGGAACGATTTATGTTTATTTTGTGGCACATCAATGAATGATTTCATTATGAATGAGATTTCTTATATGAAACCAATTTTATGTCTATATTCCATCTAAGATGAAAATATTTAATATGGATATGATTCATGTATAATTTCCATATTAATTAAATGGTTTTATTTTGTTTATGATGAAATTATATCCATTTTTTTATATGGATTATGTTTTGATGGGATGTCGTATATGAAACCCATTTCATACATTGGGTTATGGGGAACAATTTATGTTTATTTTTTGGCACATTAATGAATGATTTCATTATGAATGGGTGGTACTGATATCACCCTCCAATGAATTGGGTAAATATTTATATCTCATGAGATAGACATGGCTGGAATGAATTGTGAATCCAATTTAGTAATATAGGTATGGAACGACATGTAAACCCAGTTCAGTAATGGACATTGGCCACTATGATGGTCTTGGCAGTAATTCCGTGGATACTATGGAAATCATAGCATCTGCTTAATTTTTTCCACAATTACATGTTTTATTCCGATGCTATTTTTTCATGATTAATGATCCTTTATGATCTTTTCCTTATATTCATCTAATATTTATTTCACAACTCAAGATTTTGATGTTTAAACATTATGTTTATGTTTTTTAGTTCAAATGTATATATTTTGTTTTATTTTCACAATACATACCCTTACTGAGCATTTGAGCTCACCCTTTTTATGTTTTCTTTTCCCCAAAATATAAAGAAAGGTTTGTGGAAAGAAAACAAAAGGTAATGATCTTTATCGAAGATGTTGAAGATCTGTCACCATGATTAGAAGATTTTGTTCTGAGTTTCCAAGGACACTAAGCTATTACGATCATTAGGTGACTATTTTTGTTATGTATTATGTATTCCAAATGATTTATGTAATTTCCATTCATTTAATGCTTCAAGTCTCAATAGTTTGTATCATAGGAATGTTTTACATAACATTTCAAAGTAGGATGCGTAAACTTTAGTGAGATACCGTGAGGTATTTCTATTGTATGTCTAAAAATTTCTATAAGGTTAAGTATAAGGATAGGTTACAGTCCTAGAATTATGATTGTGATCATGAATAACCTAGGATTAAACCTATAATGTTATAGATTGAATGTACTCCCCTTGATTATGTTGTTTTCCTAGTATGATTTCTACTCTCACACTATTCTTTTTGGGTTTTAGACGATGGATCGAACCCTAAAGAACCATTTTGATCAATTAAATGGAAAATGCAATGATTTTACTCATTAACAAACCAATATATTGGGAGATGGAGTGAATAATATTATTGTTATACTTACACAAGATATGAATCATTATAGACTTCTAAATGAGCATTGAAAGAAACAATATTCTATTGATTCCTTCATGGGGCAATGTACGCCTTCATTAAATGGGTCTTAAGATTCAATTATTGCTGAATAATGGATTAGTACCATTGAAAAGATATTTTCCATAATTCATTCTTTAGAACATGACAAATTCATTTTGGATATTTAACATTTAGAAGGTGAATCATACTAGTGGTGGAATCTAATTAAGAATAAATGGCCCCAGGATGAAATTGAATCCATGGAATTGGAAGAGTTCAAGAACTTGTTTTTCAATAAGTACTTCCCTTGTATTCTTAGAACAATGATGGAAAATGTGTTCCTTGAGATAAAGAAAAAGGATGATGAATCTGTTGGTATGTATGAGGTGGATTTTACAAGGCTTCCAAGGAATGAATCTTGCTTTATCATACAACCTGAAAGTAACGTTGATTGATTCATCAGTGGGTTGAAACCGAATCTTTGAAGGGAATTAGCAATAATAGACTTCAATAGCTATGATGAAATTGTTCATTGAGCTATCAAGGTATAACTATATGTTTCTGTCACATATCTATCATAGGATATTGACATGAAATAAAAAATGGAGTTCAAGGAAAAATCTCAATACTATGGTCTAATGAAGAAAATTGTTTCGTTATGCTCAATGTGTGGAAAGAAGCATGGTGGATATTTTCGTAATGGGACTACAAAATGTTTATGTGTGGAAAAAAAAGATCATTGAGCAGCTGACTGCCGAAGTAATGGGAAAAACGCAGCTAATGAAGTGAATAGAGAAAAGACTACAGAAAACGCACCACCAACACTTCAGTGCTACAATTTTAGGTAAATGGGGAATTATACTAACCAATGCCCTAATAAAAGGGTTATTGATGATCGACATCAACAACCACATAAGAGAAAGGAAAAAAGGAATATCAAATGCGATCACTATTGGTGATGTTGAATATGACTACGATGTTGTGTAATGATTAAGTGTTTATGTTACGAGATTCCAAAATAGTGTTGTGGAATCTCATTTATAGTATCGTGGAATATTGGAATATCTATATATTTGTTTTTTTTGTGGTTTTCAATAATTATATAGTACCGGTAACAATAAAATGGTTTCGAAATATTTTTTGAATGAAGATTATATGCACATAATGAAGGGATAATGAGATAATAATATGTTTGATAGTATTAATGATATCATGATTGATATAATGATAAAGTGATATCCTTATTTGAGTATACAAAATTTTAGGGATTTTTCATGTGGAAGAGTTAACTTTTTTCAGCATTCATTATTACAATAATGTTCTGTGGTAATTCATGTTTCAAGAGAATACATGATTATGGTATTAACATGTTTGGAATGTGACCAAAAAGATATATCATGTGATATATGGGGGATAAATGATGGTAATCACATGGTTTGTATACGACCTCTCTAGTAATCGTTTTCTCTATACAATGAGATTGGTCAAATGTATTTTGGACAGGACTAAAGATTGGAATGTGTTAAGTTAGACAAATGATAGTATTGTATAAGGTTAGATATTTTTTATATTATTTATGAAATTTTATAATTGTATTTTTTTAGAAAAATGACAACTAATAGGATGGGACAAAACCCATCATGTTGGAAAATGCTGTGGGAATCGAACCACCAATCGACATGAGACAGGCCTTTATCACCTACCACTGGCCTAAAAGTTGTCCCAAGTTCATAGAAATTAGTTTTATTTTATTATCTAGAATAATAGTTTTTGTATAAGTCAATTTTTGGAACCATTTATGATTCATCTCATCATAGATGGACTTCTGTATATAACTTTTGCTAACATTATGTTTGAGACAGATGGAATGACCTATCATTCTATCACATGATCTGCTAACACTTCACGGAAGACAAAATCCACTTCATTTATTTATGAGATGAAGTTTAAATTGTTCATGGAATGAAAAACAATGAGATTGTACCAAAATCAAGTAAGTATTTCTTTTAATTCAAAAATTATTCAACATTATGGAAATTATCTTGAAAACCAAACAACTGTTGTTCTAGTTCCATCATAACTGATGAGTCAAATGGTACCATAGATCATCACAAATTTATGGATTTTTAATTTTTGGCTTTTTCATATCCATGTACTCTACCTTGCTCTATCAGAACATGATGGTTATATTTCTTCTCCATATCTATAGTTTCACACTTATTATTCTATGTAGATAACTAGTGGTGAGTTACTTTGGGTGACCATTATATTAATAAAATTGATTCTTAAAATTCTGTGTTAGTTTTCCTTTTTATGATGTGGGTTTATTTGAAAGAGTCACTCATATAGTAATCCATTTATAACCCCGATAAATTTTGAGGGTGAAATTAATTTAAAGGGGGGTAGAATGTAACACCCCATGATTTTATTAGAAACAATCCTTTCATTGTTGTATTGTGTTATACACTACACCAATATTATCTTGTGCTATACTCAACACTATATTAGCTTTTAGTATACACAACAATATACATGTCTTGAGTTATATGCAAGATCAACCTTCCTCGATGGCTTGTGTGATACGCAATACTGAGTTTCCCTATAAAATGTTATACTATAATATTTTTATGAACTATCTGTTTTGAATAGTATTAACCAAATTTTTATTTTTATAACATTATAAGTCATCTGACACATTTTATTGAACATGGTATGCGAAAAAAAAAAAATTTCGGGTAAAATAAGTATTTTTCCAAAAATGCAGTTTTGTCGCCTTTTGATGGAGCACCAAATTCAAATATAGTTTTTGGCATGTTTATAAGTTAAATGTTACAAAATAAACATATTAATTTCAATAAGGATATAAAAATTAAATATGGATAATTTTTTAATATTTTTATATTAACTTTCATATTTTGATGAATATTAAAAATACGCTAAATTTAAATTAAAAACATCTTTTTTCATCGAGATAATTTAAATAGTTAAATTATAGTATTTAATGGTTTAAAAGTATAAATATAATATTTTTTACCATTTAATACAATTTAAGTTTTTATCATCAATTTTACACTGAATTAATAGGTAAAAACATTTCAATCTTTAGCAACGTTTTATCTTTTAAAACTCTATTTCTCAACAGCGGGATTAATTTAAAACTAAATACTGCCACTTCTGTGTTTTGAATTTTGAAAAATGGATTCCATATTTGGAATCATTAGGTCCAAATTATTCTAATGAGATAATTTTTTATTTTTAGACATTATGATTTGTAACTATGGTAAATTTTATTTTTTACAGTTAAAGGTAAATCAGGTAATTAAGGGTAAAAAAATTTATAAAATTACCCTAACACCATCCAAATATCCATTTGATGAATAAAAGTTGACATATATCACCTAAGGGTCGTAATATATTCATTTCATGGACTATTGACCATGAAAAGGTTGTAATTATTATTAAAACCAAAGAAAGTGACAACATGTCACTCTCTTATATCTTATAAGTGTATAAAATTTAATTTACTGAAAAACATCATAAAACATAGAAAATAAATAATAACCATAAAGATCATAAAATTATATAAATCATTTCATTTTTTTAATAATTTTTAGGGAGAAATTAATTATCATTAATAGTTACACAATAGTGATGTTGAAATTATTTTATTGATTGAAATATAAAAAATATGGTTTTAAAAATATTGAAATAAAAAATATTCTAACTAAATAATTTTATCCATGATTTTTTTCGATAAATATTAAATGAAAGGAATCTATTAAATATTTTTTTTGTAATATTTCTTCTTTGTGGATTTTATTTAAATTCAAATAATTGAATAGTGTCAAAATTGATACTATTGATATTTTATAAAAATAACATATTATTAAATTGTTAAAAAATCAAAAAAAAAATTTAAAAATTTAAAATTTCAAAATTAGATGGTTTAAAATGTAATAATAAATCAAATTATGGGAAATTAACCTAACATATGTAAGTATTTATATCAGTTTAAAACATAGAATATTATTACCTCAAGTAAAATTAAATAGATTAAATAAGGATAAATCAAAATGATAATGTTTAAAATAAGATCAAAACATATATAAATGTTCATTTATTATGAGATTACAACCCTATCATACCTCATATCCGAATTTGATTCACTTTTGATGTTTTTATGTGGGGTTTGAGTTTATTATATATTATCATTTTTGAGGTTTCCAAGGGTGCCCCTCTTCTCCCTTATAAAAGGGCACCTCCTCCATATCCTCTTCACAAAAATATGAGCATTCAAGATTGGCCAAACCATTTCCATTTCGTCCCTCCAATTATTATGAAACATACTAGAGGTACTGGTCTTTTTCAAAGACCGTCTCTAGTTCTATAAGAGGAGGTTTAGAAGAGGAACGTCAAAGAAGTGCTAATATCCTTTATCGATTATTTCAAATTTATTTCTTCTTCTACATCCTATTCATTATTTGTTTCATTATAAATTAATAGAATTTATATCACTCATATACCAATATGTTATTTTATATATGAAACAACACTATTTAACATTCTATACATCCTACGGAAAACAAAATCATCGTGCGTGCGTACATACAGAATACTATCTCCACGCCATGGTGTAATCTCTGTTTCCACCACAACCTAACTTGGATAGGTATAATGGTGTAAAGAATAACTATATATGGTTATTATAACATAATATTAATTATGAGATATTTTATCATCCACTACAATTTCATTCATTAATTATGGTAATGATATTGTCCCTCGTGTGTCCATGCAGATTACCGTCTACACGACGCGATGAGATTATTTCTCCTAGTAAACCCTTAAAGAATGATTATAAAGTATATATAATAAATAATCATGAAATAATGACATAATAATGATGTATTATTATTTTACATATATGTTTCATTTACATTATTCCATTCAATTCAATAAGGAAAGGAAACACCATTCATGCAAACGTACGTCCAACCGTCTTCATGAATGGTGTATTTTATTCCATATATTGATCTATCATATATACATATTTATGCTGATAATATAGTATATATAAATAATATTCTACATTATGGAATTATTTAATTCAGGATATATATAATAATATCCTGAACAACATGTCCAAACACGTATGATAAATGAAATGATTTTACCCAAAACGATGATTTAACAAGGAATTAACAAAATAACAGTTATTATAAAGTCATAAGTGAATCATATATGATGTCAGAAATATTATTATGGTTCTGTTACATGTTAAAAATATTTTCAGACCCACTATACAAGCGTGTCAGACAGCTATGAAAGAAATTGGACCTAAGGTAATGTAATATTTTGCAGTCCCATTTTTTTGAGATTTCTTATTCATAAGTATTTACGGGGGTTATATTTATCATCAATTTATATTTTTACTGAAATGTTTTCATAAATTATTTATTATTCTTCTATGTATGTTTAATGTGAAGTTTATACCTTTTTTACTTTTACTATGTATTATGGAAGATATATTTCTTTTTATTATCATACGATGTACTTTTTGCCTTTTTTTGATAAAGTACAAGAAAAATGTTTTTTTAACTTATATGCCGTGAAAAGATTTTTACAGTTTCATAATGCCATATTTCCATGATGAATCATCTACAAGATTTCATTATTATTTTCAAAAAAATTCTTTCTTTTAAAATCGCATGACATTTTGAGAAAAAAAATGATTTTGAAGAAGAAAGGATATTTTTCTCAATAATTCATTTCATTTGTTTTTATCCAAACTATTTTCCATCTAAGATGAAATTTTTTATATGAATATGATTCATGTATAATGTCACTATTATTTATATGTTTTTATTTTGTTTATGATGAAATTATATCCATTGTTTTATATGGATTATGTTATGATGGGATGTCGTAGATGAAACCCATTTTATTCATTGGGATAAGATGAATGATTTATGATTATTTTGTGGAACACATAAGAATGATTTCATTATGGGATAGGTGGGACATATATATACCTTCAATGCATTGGGAAAAGATTTATATCTCTGGAGATATACATGGATGGAACAGAACATGAATCTGGTTCAGTAATACAGGGTTGGAACAGCAAGTAAACCAGGTTCAGTAATGGACATTGTCCACTACGATGGTCTTGGAAATAATTCCTTGGATATTATGGAAATAATAACATGTTATTAATGGTGTTCCCCTATTACAGGTTTTATTACCATGCTATTTTATCATGATTAATATTCTTTAATGATTTATGCATTATGTTCTACCAAGATATATTTCACAACTCAAGATTTAGATGTTCAAAAATTATATTCATGTTTTAATGTCAAATGTATATGGTTTGTTTTATTTTCTCCATGATTACCGTTACTGAGAATTTATTATCACAATTTTTATATTTTCCTTTCCCCAGGAATTAAAAAATGGTTTTAGGTAAAAAAGTATAATGTAATGATCTTTATGGGAGATGTTAAAGAACTTTCATCACGATTTGAAGATTATGTTACATGTTTCCAATGATACTAAAATATTACGGGCTTTGGGTGCCTATTTTTGTTATGTTTTAAGTATTCCACTAATGTAATGGAATTTCCATGAATTTCATGCTTCGGTTATATACATTCTCTTTTCATTTTTTACTTATTTTCATTTAAATTATCATTTATAGATTTATATTTATTTAATATTTTATTTCATTTAATTAATCCCTTTTCATTCTCCATCATTTGATTATTTGTATTTAAATATCAAGTGTATATAACAAACAATCATCCAAATTCACTTATAAATATTGTACCCCACCATCTCAAACCCACATTGGTTCTTCAGATATGTTGGAGAAGCTCTGTTCCTCTTCATAATGCTTTGTACGATATTGTTTTTTGAAAAACAACTTTATGTATCAGTCTTCTTCCAAAAGTAATACTGATATATCCTCAATGACCATCTCATAGAATGATTTTTATTAGGGAATGGATAGATTCTCAAGATTTGTTTGTTAGTTATGACTTTTCAATAAAGGGGATTATTTTATTACAAGTCTAAATACTCCTTTGTGTTGAGAAAACTATATCTCATGATATAATTCTTGTTGAAGTGGTTAGATAATTCTACAACAAAATGTCAATTGATAAGAATATGATGATTAACACTGTCATGTATGACTAGAAGTTTTCAATGTCTATAAAACAAGAATCACATTTAACTGATGATTCTGCTGAAGGCGAATCATTTTGTCTTTCACATAAACTACCAGAGGCAGTTGGTACGTTAAAAAAGGAAAGAGAAGAAAATTTTCAATTTCTCATAAATAAAGAGAATTGGAAAGTAACCCATCTATCTTCAGACAATGGGTTCGTTGTCCTTGGGATGAATGGTTTTCTAATTCCACGTAAAGGGTATATGGAAACACATAATGTTTTTGAAATATTTATGGATTATTATCTCGTAACCATGAGAAAGTTAAACCACATGGTTACATTTTCAAAACTATCAAGAACGTGAAGTCTCGAGCTATCAGGAATCATCTTATAATATATCCATCTATTCTCACAAAATTCATTTATGAAAGTTATATTTTTATAACATTCTTATGAAGGGATAATTTATTGAGAAAATTCATTATATGAAACTTATGAATACTTTGAAGAAATTGTATGTTTGTTTTGATGAAGACTCAAAACACTTCATTAATGATATGGATATAGAATCAACACCATATCAATCAGAACCAATTCTAATAGAATTAGAAAATATTGTTCTTGGTTATCAAAACTAAGATCCTCATGTTAGTGAAATTCCAATCAATAAACCCAAATATATCAAAGAGTTTGTATCCAAGTGGAAAATGAGAACGAACAAATAAAATATGATGATTCTAAATTTGGTCTTCATCCAGCAGAAGCCCTATCTGAGAAGATACGAATAGATGATACTATTTGGGTATAAAAGAAGAAGACAATTAATTTTAAAATAAATTATCATGATTTTGATGTTTCTAAAATCAGAAAAAAAATTATTGAGTTATAAAGTTCCCTACTGACATAATATGTTAAACAAGAACAGATAGTTCAGACTTTTCCAGAGAATGAAAAAGGGAATGAAATAGTGCACGATGTTATCCAATCGGCCTCACATGAGAAGGGAGATGAAGAGGAAGGTGAATTTATTTTGGAATATCTTTATAGTTCAATGAACTATAGATAATAATATTATCTTCAAAAAAATATTAAGGAATACAACATAATTCAGAAGACGATCAACAACAGTCTAATCCTGAAGAACCCATTCAATGAGAATTCTATCTTCTTTCAAGTAAGGACTATAATGTTCTAATTCCTAGAAAGTAATTGTCATTAGTGAAAAGATGAATAAGAAGTAACATAAAATCCAGATGAAAGGGTTTAAAGGAGAAAGATAAAGATAAATGAAAACAACTTGTTGAATATTTGAGCTAATCCAATGAACTTGAATTGTACGATGATGATACTCATTTAAAATGTCAACTTTTATTAAAGAAAAGAAGTTACATTGTTCATGTATTATGAATAATTGAGAAAAATATTCCCAATATTCATAGAATAGATAGAATGATTGAATTCAATATAGACAATCAAAAGAAGCTATTTGGTTTAGTAAGAGTGATAAAAAAGAGAGTAATGACATTAATGGACGATTTAAATGTTTTGAGTGATAGTTTTGTTGCTCATAAGAAGGAATGAAACAAGATGACTAAATAGTCATACAAAATTGAAAGCTCAGTGAATTAAGATGAAGAATCAATGGAAGACATAAGGATGATTTCAAATGATTTCTCCATTTTTTTAATAAGCATGAAAATGAAACTGTTGGTAGGTTGAATTAGATTTCAACAACCTATGAAGCCGATATTCTTTTTGTAAAAGAGTGTCAAGAAATGATGAATTCTTTCTTATAATATTTTTCATGGGTTTAATCTTTCACTGATGAAATATTTTTGTTGAAGAAATGTAATTCTATGTTGACTTGTGAAAATAAGAATATGTTAAACATAATTGATACTCTTAATCATGTGATCAAAAATCAAGAAGATACTATAAAAAACCAAGATAAAAAATTTGTAGACCAATATAAGATTATTAAAACTGTGGGTGTTTCTATATTAGAAGAGTAGAAGGGGATAAATAATATGAAATCCATTCTTTATGAGTTGTTCTAGAAATAGAATGAATGAGAAAACAAATACTAGTTGTGTTATATCTTTTTTTCTTCATTATCTTTTGAAAATGGTCGATAATTTAAAATTCTATAAATTTATTTCATTTTTTCCTTTCTCTAACATTTTCAAGATACTTTAGACAACCCCATTAATTTTGTAATCCACAGAGGGTTAGAATGTATTATAAAATGTGGATATTATTTAATAAAAAGGGGTAGAGTGTTTAGTTGTGGGGGAATGTTTTTAATATTTTACTCTATAGTAATACATTTAAATCAAGGAAAATCACTGAATACAATCTATTTTAAGGTGTATTCCTAAGGGGGAATTAGTTGTATTCAATGTCATTTTTTGAAGAGTTTGTATAACTCGGGGGTAGATATGTATTTCTTTCTATGGTTTTCTATTTTTTTGTGCTTTACAAAAAGGGGAAGATTGTTAGGTCAATAGTATTATTTTGACATTTATGTATTTTTTTGGAAATCCCATATTCCATTAGAATTATGTCATAAATAAAATTTTTCTTTTTATACGGATTCTATTTCTATCATAATGAATCTATCTATCCTAACGACTCTGCCTATCGTAATGACTCTACCTCTCATAATAACATTGTTTATCATACCAACTATGCCTGCAATACATATATTTTTTAACATACTGATTATGGTAATCATACTATCATTTCTCATCATACTCACTTTACATCATATCTAAACATTTAATACTCATTTTTTACATTTAGCACGTACATGATTTTATTATTTTCATATCATTTTTGATTTAACTAAAATGATTTCATGGAGTTGGTTTTTAAAAAATAAAAACTATGTCATGTTTTATGATTCAATATGACCGTTACAATGTAAGGTTCCCATGTCTCTATGAGTTTTCCAAAAAAATATGACCATTGGAAAAAATATGACTGTTGGAACCGGGGGCCTATAAATTGGAGGTCTTTTGAAGTAGAGAGATTACTTTGATCAACTTATTCTTCTTCCATGTGCTATAGTGAAACAATGTGACTTATATATTCATTGTATGAATGCCTTGAAATTAAAAAATGTGAACAGATCATTCTTCATTTTTTTATTTCAATAAGTTCTTAGTTCTACTTTGTGAACCCAATCAGTTGATTACGATTGATGGATACCCGGGATAGGAAGATGGTGAAATTAATCTTCATATGGAAGGCGTTCATGTATTTTAATGTTAGATGTGTCGATTACCTATAACATTTAGGAATTTAGAGGATATTAATATGGATGTTTAGATCATAATATCGAGGGCTTACCAGTGTTTGTGAGACAGACCTATTATCATGTGCGGAACGACAACCTTCTCTTCGTGATAAATGAATTGAAATACGTTTTACATTTCCACTGTATATTGTAATAGAAATAAAATTGTTTTAATTTTTTATTTTTATTACTTTTTAATTGTATTAATTACATCTTACACATCATATGCTGATTCTATATGCTATATGGTAAAATAATTTACAATATGTATTACTCTGATATTAGAATTCAATCTGAATACAATTGTTTTCATAACCTATGGTTTAATTACATTTCAATCAGACTTAGAGTCAATCCAATGAAATGTTTTGTTTTATTAGTGTCATTGTGAATTGTTTTTGTTTAAGTTATAGTAAACTAAAAACCATACCTAAATGTTTTAATAGAAATTTCTATAATATAAAATTCTCCCCCACTCTTGTATCTGTGCGATATCATATCCATTTCAATCAATCAGTCATAATGCAGGTCCACCCTACACATGTAACACTAATTCAAGGGAGGTGCATTATGTGACTCTATTTCCCTATTTACAATGTTATTTATCTTCTTACCAAAAATTCAAAAATCAATACCAAATGGAGTTTCATCCACACATAAAACATTTATTATCCCCTATAGATAATTTCCTTCATGCATTTCCCCACACATAGATAATAGAGGAAAATATCATATTAATCTCTTTTTGGTTTTTAGAATTTAATTTCAAATCCATATTCAGTATATTGTTGAAACTATGAGATTGATTAATGTCTCTAGGAAACATTTAAACCCTGATTACACAACATAAATCTCTTTGTAGCAACTAATGTATCTTATTGAAAATAGACTTATGAGATTGGGATTTATGCTACTGAAAAACATATAAACATTAAGTTAATATTGGTCTATAACACCAGAATATTACATCAAAAATATAGCTAAATTGTCCTCATAGACACTAAATGATTATGTATTCCTTTAGTTCACCACTAAGAACTCATTCTCCATTATGTAATCAAGAATATATGTAATGTTCTTATTCAAAAATAATTTATTGAACTTGTCCCGTTTCATGAATTCAATCTCATCTTGATAGATTGTTTTTTATTAATTTCCACCACTAGTATGCTTCACCATTTAAATGATAAACTACCAAAATTACATTCTCATGATTTGAAAACTAGAGAAAAAATTATTTTTTTATATGTACTGATCCATTGTTTAAATAAAGATAATTAGAATACTCTTTAAAAGAAGGTGGGTGTTTCCTCATGAAAGAATAAATTGAATATTGTTCCATAATTTTATAATTTTGAATTCCACTATGATTTATAGATTAATAAAGATGTTTCTTCATATAAAAGGGTTTTTTCATTCCCATTCCTATAAAATTCATATAGTTAGGCGGAAAATCATTTCATTTTCTATTACAATCACAATTAAATTTGTTCCTTTGGGTTACAAACATTTAGTAAGTCCAATAACATAGATTAGGAAGTAGATATCATATTGAGGAACCACATAATAATGAAAAGTCACTTATATGAGATCTAAATTATGAAACATTCCTTAATCTATGAAACCTTTGTTTTATTCTCGGTTATTCATATGAAACTATTTTTTAAACCATTCATGATGGTTCATGAAGAGTTTTTGAATTACCCAATAATATTCACTGGAAGGGTATAATGTGGTTTTAGCAATGTATACTTTCTTGTACTAGATTACTCATATTCAGGACATAGATATATTGTTAGAGTTGTTAACCCTTGGTATATTTGTCACTGAACCACACTAACTTATAATATTTAGATAAGGATGTGTTTCCGGGAAACCACTCACTCTAACCTTTACCAAAATTCTAAGACATTACCAATACTTTTTCTTATCCATATATTTATCCCTACATATTTCTTTAGGGTTATCACTATTTTTTTCTCCACGAAGATTCCAATGGTTGACTAAACCATTTCTATGATACCAACTATAGTGACCCTCTCCTTTCATACATTAACATTACATAAAATTTTCATAAAAAAAATATTATACAAAAAGATACCCAAAGAGAATTATAGTCTAGTGACTTTAGGAAAATGGAAATATGAACATTGTTACATAAGTGAGCTATGTTATCTGCCACAAGGTTCTATTTTACTAGAAC
The DNA here is from genome assembly GCA_963277665.1 of Viscum album. Classification (NCBI taxonomy): domain Eukaryota; kingdom Viridiplantae; phylum Streptophyta; class Magnoliopsida; order Santalales; family Viscaceae; genus Viscum; species Viscum album. The sequence continues at coordinate 265,614,078 of OY728141.1, forward strand.
CCTTATTTGAGAAATCAATAATAATACATATCTTCGAAACTGTGGATAAGGAATCATAAAAATTGGTTAGATAATATGCACAATAAGGGTAAACAAGGAATTCATATATGAATTATCATGATAATAGTGTTACGAGAATATGATAATGAAAATTGAAGATCATACATTGTATATATATGTCATATACATGAATCATGTTATAAACAATTGAAGTTCATAATACATGAATCATAAGGGAATAAAAAACTTATTCCATGGAATCATAAAGTACGAAAAAACCATTTAATTAGGGAAGAAAATAATAAAATAATATTATTTCCATAGTAACCATGAAAACACATACATAACCATCTTGGTGGTATGGGTTCACACCCCATGACATCTTGGAAGTAATGGATCACTATGATGACCATATTAGTGGAATGAGTTTTCTTTTCATACAATCTTGGATATCGTTGTTCACTCTCATTCCTATCAGAGTGGTGAATGTAAATTATCAAGGTCTTCGTGTTCTATCCCACGAGATACAAATCTTTACCCAAAGCATTGTATGGTGATATAGGTCCAACCAATCTCAAAATGAAAGCATGCATACAATTTAAAAAATTTCATAAATAAAAATTTCATAACCGATGAAATGAAATCGGTATAATAAATTTTTAATCTTATAATACCCTTTTAAAAAACTAGATTACATATCCATGTCAACATAAACATAACCCATGAATAGAAAAATGTTTCAAAATTATATAACTTGGAATGGGAAAACAATTTATTAAAAATAACGCTAAAAAATCCATTAATTGGAATAAAATTATTGGAAATATTGAATAATTTTCCATAAAAATTCATGAGTAACTGAAAAAAATGTTTTTGTAGATGGGAAATATTTTTAAATGATCTATTATAATTATATATTATGGAATATATTATTTCATTATTGGAAAATTATTTTTTAAAATATAAATACATTTTAATAAAATTTTCCTTAAAAATATATTTGAAAACATATAAATGATGCATTAAAAAAAAAATTAAAAAAAAGACTTGAAAATTGTATTCATAGATTTTTTCAAAATATACATTTTGAATACAATTTATTTCTAACTAAAGAGAGAGATGGTTAGATATTACATAAAATTTTATCTAATGTAAAAAAGTGTGTAAAAGGTTAAGAATTCATTATAATATCTAAAATAGAAATGGGTTATAAAAATTAGATAGTTTTTTAGAGATGGATCATGAGATTACAGTAATTCAAGCATAAATATAAACTATCTTGAAAAGTGATGAGAATGTATCAATAAACTCTTATAATTTGGCTACATGGGATAATAATCTCCATTTATGAAATTTAAATTAAATGAATCATAAAATATCATGAAAATAAAGATATTCATGATATTAAATGTATTATATTAGTTTATAGACCTTAAAAACAATTGTGTATTACAAAACATTTTCCTCAAGGAATAAAAATTGACACAAAGAATTATACTGATTTTGTATCTTTTGAAATATAAATCCCAGGACATTTAAGTCACATAAGGGATACATAAATACCCATAAATTTAATCATATGAATCATTAAATACATATATTTTTAGTATAAACACATCATAAATGGATTGGGTGGTGAATAAATCATGTATCTCACAAATATAAAAAGTGGCATGAAATCCCTTTACAGTGTGTCTTGCTATCAACATACACAGTCAAAAAAATGTATAATTAATATGAATTTATTATAAATATGATATAGAAAAATGTTAGTATATAAAATAACACATATTTATTTATCAAGACATTATATAAAACTTATTTTAACAATACCGTGTTACGGATTCACTTCAGGTAATATCTGCTTCGTTATTCGCACGTGTCTTAATTTATTATATATTTGGTACTTATACATATATCATGACTACAAAATACAAACCATGATATAAATAGCATTTAAATTCAGTATTGGTGTATTATAATAATCTAATTAATACATATGTATGAAATTAATGAAACCATTCATGGAGATGGTAATCTTAAAGTACGCATGAACGTTCTTTATTTTTTATTGTAGTTTTGAAAGTAATTTTGTAAATAAAATATGTGTATAAATATTAATATAAATATATATTATATATTAATTTCTATATAATACATATATCATATAATTTCCATAAATCCATCTTTTATACATTAATTTTAGTGGGTGAATGCATCATATCGCATTGAGGGGGTTGTAGTCGACACATCCTCAAATGAAATAATCAGATTTTCACAAAATAGAAATTAAAAAAATATATTTGATGTATTATTAAAACATAAGATTTAAAAAATAATAAATATAAAAAATGACATAAAAAATAGAGTTCCAGTCATAATGGACACCATGATATATGGTAAAGGGAAACTGAACAGTCATCATCTAGTGAGGTAGTAGTGTGTTGTACACATAAATAATATGTATGTTAACCATTACATAAATTATTTTTTATGTTCTGGTATAAAAATTACCATAAAACACACTAGTACATTTAAGAAAAAAATTTAATTATAAAATCGAGGAATAAATATATTTTTGTGGGTGTAGAAACAATATAATAGAAATGATCTTGAGAGAAGATGTTGCTTCTTAATCAAGAAACTCATTTGGATTTGTGGAAAATGGATTACATAGATATAATTATAACTAAAGGGACGATTATAAAAGGAGGAGATGTATTTTATGAGTTGTATCAGGAAGATAATGGTATATCATAAGTGGTTTGAGCGATGTGAAGAAGAGGAAGAGGTTGTGGCCTTTTATAAGTAAGGGAAATGACAGATGTTGAAATTTTGAAAACATGTTATGTTTACCCATGTTTCTACTTAAAATGTAATACCAACCAAAAAACAAAATAATGTAATGTGAATGGTAGAATAATGGATATAATATGTGTTTTTCTGAAATATTTAGTTTTTTGTGTCTTATTGTTATGGCATAGTTCATTATTATGCATAATTTAACATTAATTGTTGTAATTAATTTTAATGAATTTCATTAAAAAATTTGTTCAAAAAAATAGTTGAACATATTAAAAATAAAAAAATATGGTGGTTAAAAAAAATTAATCAATTTCCCTATATTTTTATCACATATTTGGTAGAAATTATTTTAAAATTAATCTCGTAGTCAGGTCGACAATTTAGGATTATAAAATAAAAACATTCAAATGTTTGCAATGTTTTTTAACCACGATTAAATTGAAGCTGATCTCAATGACATAAATATTTATAATTCATAAAAATATTTTATAATTAATCTTTTAATCAATATTTAATATAATTTATCCTTCTAAATATATGATATGAAAAGGATGTTTTGAATTAAAATCCCATATTTTTTTTATTCATAAAAAATAACATTTCTCTGAATTACCCCATAAATTCGAGCAAATTTAATTTCAAAATTATAATTTAAAAAATGAAGTTTGTTTTATCAGATTAATTTTATAAATTTTTCCAAATTTTATTTTATTATTTTCATAGAAATACACGAAAAGTCATTTTTATTGTAAAATTTTATTTTTGAAAATATAATAACATTAAAAAATTATTATATCTTTTTTTATCAATATGATTCATTAAAATTAATCCACTATAAAAAATATTTGAAATGTTTTTATTACTATTCATATTACTATATTTCATCAATATGTTATAAATACTTCATTTAAATATTTATTAAAAAAATCATGTTTTATAGAAATATCCATGTTGCTTGTAACATATTCCATGGTTGTGTTGCGTGTAACACACGACAAGTCATTGTTTCTGGTAATTTATTTAGAGTTGATGTTTCGTAACACATGATGATTTAGAGGAGTTTGAAATGAATTTTTTACCTTTTCATTAGAATACATAAATAAAAATTCAATTTACATGAAAAAAGGTGAATATAAACATGGGGTGTTATATTATGAGTGTGTGATATAGATAATTCCTTAATATACCCATTTGATCATAGATAAGCTAATCCACCTCATAGTTGGGATTCTAGAGGCTTCAAAAACATGTATCTTACAGTATGGAATATCATTATTTATCTTGATAAGGGACATGTGTGAAAACAAGATATCTAATGGAAACACTCCGAGATATGGATTCACTATGATGAAATCTACAGATGATTTCCTCATGAATTTTTTTTGAAGAATGAACTGATTTAAAATTTAACAAATAACCACTACCTATAATTCCAATCATCATGTTGACATGGATTTATTGGGTATATACATATTTTTATAAATACATGACACAAATAATACCTCTAAATATTGTAGATAATATCATTTTTTTTAGACCATAAAGACCAATGTATGACAAATCGCCATTAAATGAAAATATTTTTCATCAGTGTCTATTATCTGCTAGATTAGATAATATAAAATATTATCATTGTGCTAACTATTTTTAAAATTTAGGAGCAATAATACATCATGGAATTATATTAACAGAAATTGATTTTAGAATACGTAGTTATGTGATATTTAGAATTATAATATTTTTCAATGCACACAAACCATATGATAAAACCAACTTCATTTTATTAAAATAATTTTAACATTACATTATAATTCAAAGAATATATATAATATTTGAAAATGGTAAAATTTTATAAAATATGGAAAATAATTTACAACTATATTAAAATTATGATCATCCTAATCAATCAGAATAATTACCATCTATCACAACCTTATGGAAATGATGAAAAATATTCATAATTAAATATCTAACATGGAAATTATATAGGTATATATAATAGAAAAAATAAATGATAATTATTATTTAATGTAATTTATTTTATTAATAACAAATAATTAATCCATTTTATTCACACAAACAGACCACTGGAATACTGACCTGACTATTGGAATAATAGTTTTACTGATAGGAATAGTAATCAATCCATTAGAATTGAATCATCAATTGTGTAATCATCAAAAAAAATTATAAATCATTTAATATAAAATTATGATATATTTCTTCCTTGGAACAAGTAAATAAATGTTCAAAAATAAATAATTTAGTGTTTTTACATTTTTACAAAATAACTATTTTAATAAAAATCTTATCCGAAATATAATTACATAAAAGAATACTTATTTACAAATATTGATATATAAATTAATATTATGTTTCATTATAATAATATGTTAATTTTATGAGTCCTCAATCAATTTTTCATCATTAGAAAAAATTTATCAAAATATTAATGTGGGTATTTTTTAAATATATATGTATTTTATTTAAAAATTTAGTTTCTCATATTTTGAAAATTAGTTTCCTGAAATGGATTTAATTTTTGTAATATAATAACGGTGACCATAATTTCCATCTGTTTATACTAGTGCGTCAGTGATGTGATATAGAAGGTGATAAAAGGTATGATTCAACCCTAATATTATTAAAATGATAATTAAAAAATGATTTTGATAGAGGCATATTGTTTCTCCACATATGAGTACTCCTATGAAAACATATAGTGAATGTACATTCCTCCCAGTATGTTGGGAAGGTAATTCATTAGACTGCAGAACTATTTCGGCATTTCAATACGATAATTATCGTCCTTGGTTTTCCCATTTTTTTGTATTTCAGGTCTAAATTGTTTTGATTACATGATTATCACAAGAGGGGGTGAAAATATTGGTGGTAGTCATCTAATCTGAACACCAATTCCAAATAACTTGTAGAATTATCATTACCATGGGATGGAAAACACATGTAACCGGTACATGAGTCTCATAAAACATTATTATTATACTATCTACCATATTCAAATTAATTCCATAAATGATTATTTTGTAAGGGGTGATATGTTTAATAAAAAAGTGGTTAGAGAAATAGTGAAGGTGGTTCTCCAACTCTACATCATGTGATATCAAAGTTTTTAGTTTCATGAGATTTTTTCTAGTGTAATATATAAAAAATCAAAAACAAGGTCATGACACAAATAATAAAATCAATTACTCTCTTAATAATAGGGTTGTTCTACCTATACCAAATAAAGGCATTCTGTTTCATTCAAAACAGTTTCTTATGCTTTTTTGTGGTATTTCAATGTGGCCACCTAGTTCCAGACCATTTAGTCAGATTAAATCATAATTATTGATGTGTATTCCATCATTACTCTAAGAAACCAGACACTAGTACCACATAGTATGTTATTACTATTTCAAATTATTTATAGATAAAAGAGACCATAGTCTAATTTAATGACTAGTGTAGTATTCTAGGAAACATTTATATGTATATTAATATTACATTTCATATGAAATTATAAAATAAAATTTTCTGTTTTAATTGAGACACCAATTATTACTTTAAGAGTATCATTTCATGTCATTTATATTACACATACAATCATACCAAGGAACGAAAACCTAAAAAAGTTTTAAGATCTTATGCCTAATAAGGGTATGCATACAATGAATGAAATTATTAATACAAAAGGCACGAAAAATATGGTATGATAAATAAATAATAAGAAATGATGTTAAATTAATAACATGAGCATGAAGAGTAATATATAAGGAATATATGATAAAAATATAATTACCTATAAATAATGGAATGATAATTAAACGTATCCGTATATATCATAGAAAATCACATAATTAGATTTGAACTAGTAAATTTTCTGGTAGGGATTACATAATTTATGACTTCATAAACATATAATTGCAGAATTATTCCAAGAGAATACATATATATTTCTAAGGCCTCAATCAAATAAAAAATTTATTTTTCCTTATTATACAAAAAAGATTAATCAATATTATATTAACGTTCATTCCCACCATTTAGTATATCCAATGCATTCATCATAATAAAAGAAAAAATTATTATAATGTTGGAATTAATATTGAAAAAAATATGAAATTTTTATAACTCATCAGAAAAATAATCATATTAAAAGATAAATACTATTACTAAAAACTAGTATATGATATGTTAATAATTTCTCCAATAAATAATCATAATCATAATCCTTCCAGATTAATATGGAAAATGATATCAAAATAGTAAAAAAAATAAAACTCATCATAATCTATCTAGAGAATATAAAACAATAGTAACATTACGGCATATCCTCGATGGTGTATCTCTAAAATAATGGTTTTCTCTATTGATAAAAATAAATATAATAAAAATATAATTTAAATCATTATTTATTTATGTATCCATATAACATTGAAAATAAATTTTTAAAATTACAAATTTACATGAACTTTGAAAAAAATCTTTTATGAATTGAAACATAGGAACATATAAATTTATATCAATAAAATTACTTCTCATGAATATGAGTAATTTTATTCTTACCATTAAAAAAAGTCATTTTTTACAATTGTGGAATCTTCAAATATACCATTTATGAAAAAGGACATGAAAATAAATACCATTCGTTTTTTTTAAGGTGTTAATTGGAGAATATGAGTTTAATATATAATATGGAGAATGTTCAAAATATTTTTTGAAAATATTTTTAGAGAACCTTGATATGGAATAATAAGGATTTATGACAGAAGATAGAATTTTTTAAATTATTTCTTAAACACATTTTCTAAATAAGTTTTTACTACCAATGTAATAAAAATTTTAATATGAATGTAAAATATAATTAATAAAAAGGGTAATATAATTCATGATTTTTTTGAGAGATTGATCATAAATCTTTTACCTTTAAAACACAAGTATAATCAATCTCAACAAATGATTTGGTTGAAAAATAAACTCTTTCTATTTTTGTAAAATTAGAAAAATGTCCCACAAATTATCAAATAAGGGATTAAATACCATGAATGAATAATTATTCAGGATATAAATTAATAATGTAGTCGTATATACATTAAACAAAAGAAACTAGTGTTTAATATGACAAGTTCCTCCGGAATGTACGAGTGAGATAAGAAACCCTTATGACTTTTTTTAACATTTTAGTTAAATCATATTGGCTGTAATAATTTTAATTGAAACATATAATAATATTAATTATGAATAATTTATGATATTATATTTAAAATTTTGTTATAAACATTATATGAATGTATATAGGTGTATAACATTAAAATATAAATCAATTAAACAAAATAAGAGAAAATACCTTACATTTGGCCCATATTCTTTTATAGATTTTCAATCTTACACATTAAGAAATATATATTTGTTAAAAATATGTAAATTAAAAACAATCATATATATCATAAAATATATGATTTATATATAATATTAAATTACAATTTTCACCATGATTCCATAATATATATAATTTTATCCATGATATTCATATAATATATATTCATTACTTATATATATATATATATTATAGATTTTTAAAACAAGTTACTCCATTCATGGATATCGTAGGGTATATGGACACCTGAACATTGATTTCATTTTTCTGCTGAATTGGAACGATGAAATGAAAATGAAATTAACATTCCTATAATAATTAATATTTAATATAAATCATATATTTTCAACAAATACGCCCATATTTACATCCACATAATAATTTAAATAATAAAAATTCACATCAGTTCATGGAGCTGGTTCTCTAAACGTACGTAAGATTGAAATTATTATTTTATGAAAAGTTGTTATTTATGAATATAGATATAATTTATTAATTTATGAATTAAAATTCTGTAATAAATAACATGAATAATATTTTAATCCATCATTATATCCATCTGTGTGATTTTGTGTATGAATATGAACAATAACGGCTTATGAGGTGGTAGTCCGCCGTACAAAAGAATGACAGTTTTGATTCCCATTTGATTAAAGGGTAAATGGATATATGTTATGAAAATAATGTAATAAGGAATATGTATACAAGAGATACATGTTTTAATATATTTAATTTTTTATATTTAAATGAAATAGTTAGAAGCAAATAATAAAAAAAATTCTTGGGTATGTGTTATACCACATTTTTAGTCAACATATTGAGGTTTATACCTAATACATTCTTTCAATTGGTTTTTGTGAAAAATATGGAATTTTGGACATGAATAATGATTTATGTAAGGTATTTTGGAAGTTATTTTCAAATTAAATTGGTTATAAAATTGTGGATTGGAGATAATGGGGGTCCTTTTTAATGTCGGGGTGATGAGGAACGTTGAATTTCTTAAACAAGCAAATGTAAGCACATAGTAAATATTCCAAAAGGATCATATGGAATATTATTGAACCACATATGATATAGGGATAAAATATCCACCAAAAATAGAAATTATTGAAGTGTAAATTTCATTATAACCCTTATTATGTTAGTTACACCCATAATTAACTTGTAATAACCATAGTCATTGTAATAATTTTTTACTATTTTTAGTTTTTATTTTCCCAAAAAAATTTATATTTCCCATAATAAATAATTAATATTTATCATTTTAAAAATATTGTATTCAGTTTTAAAAATTCAAATCATATATGTGGAAATACATAATTTAAACATTAACCCACAAATATGTGTAAAAATATATTTCATATAAAACTTTTTCATAACAATAAATAGTGTTATTATAAAAACTAATAATAAATTTTATTAAAGTGATAGATATTTTATTATATGTTATATTAGTTTAATAATTTTACTTTTATAAATAATTGATATTAAATTTAAAATTTGATAATTGTTTTAGTATGTTGTATTCTTTGAATAAAAATCATTATTTGTTACTCATCATCAAAAAATAAATCAATAATTATCATGAATTAACTCAAAGATAAATCTTAAAAGATTATATGAAAAAAATATTTAATACATTGAAATAAAATTCCTTAATTCTACTATTAATTAAATTTTCAATAAGTTAAAAAACATGAGGATATAACTTCTTATAAAAAGTTTGTTTTCAGCATAAAACTATTTTTAATATTATTCTGTAAATTGTTAAAATATTATATAGATTATAATATATTTTATTTATTTATAATATAATTTAAATTATAATGATTCCCCCATAGAAATTAATTTAATTCATAAACATTAAAATACATTCATCACATGAAAATGATTTTTTTATAAAATATATTTCTTTAATATTCGTAATTTTTTTTTTAAATTTCTAATAAATTTATTTCCAAAGACTATATTATCTAAATATTTGACCATATAATTTTCATAATTTATATATTTGTATACATACCATTCAATTTAATAGCGTGGTGATAATTATCATATTAAATAATAATAATTTGACAATATAGTGTCCTTCATTTGAAATTAGAGTTGAGGGTAAAGAATGGTATTGATTGAATAATATTAATTAATGTGGAATATATTCCATAATATTAGCATGTATCATTATAACCCCATTATAAAAATTACACCACCGAAATCATATTATTTCATGGAATAATACAATGACCAATTATCAAGGGATATTTTGTTCATTGAACACAACTATTTTAATATTAAATTTAATGTCGCTGACCAAAAATTGGTTTAACTATGTTGAGGGAATAGAAAATTGATTAATCATAAATGATGGTAAATTTATAAAATTTTAACATATATCATTCATAAATATTATGTAATATTTAAATATGAATATTGAGAAAACTAAAAAATATACTTATTTGATATCTTTTTGTTTAAAAAACATACTTTCATCCATTAGTTGTGTTGTGAACAATATCCCAAAAATTTCATACACAATGAAATGAATATCTTGGAAGAATTTATTACTTCTAAAGAACTGAAATTTGGATTTCTCGTATCATATAATCCAAAATTTAACAATAGTACACATATATTATCTTTATAAAACCAAAAATGGTTTCTATAATGTGTAACAATACAATAAATTAATAATATTTCGTATCAAGGAATAATTAATCTATATATATAATATGATAGTAGAACAAATGGTTTAAAAATAAAAATTCAATAAATAAACAAGGATACATCGTAATAATCCTTCATAATATCAATATTACCAAATTATATAATTATAGGGATTATATATTACACAATATATTACTCATCAAAATATGTAACGTTATTCTTCCCAAATAATCATTTATGATAAACATAATTGTTATTTATTCCATAGCCTAATAAAACATTTCTTGAAAAAACAATAATCACCTTAAAAAATGTGACCCTAAATAACATCCCCAATATAATAATAAAATTAAACCATCAATATATTTTGATAAAAAATTTCATAAAGGCTAGTAAATTTTATAGGAATGTGGTAATTTATTCACACTTGTCTCTATTATAATATGGGTTTCAATCCAATAGGCTTTCCATAAGTGAAAATTTATAAATCAACATGTTGGGTCTCATTTTAGTAAAATTATAAAAATATAATTCATGTACTAATCCAAAAATATTATACAATTTTTTAAAAAAAACTTGTGTTATCAAATATTTTTTTAACGATAATAATTTTATATACGACATATAGAATAATATTATATATCCATTATTACATTGAAATCAATGACTATATTACCCAGAAAGGTTATCAATAACATTAAACTTATTTCCTCAAAATATAAAAAAATTATTCCTCAATTAACCATCTCCATAAAACAGATATTTTTTGTAATGATTATTTCTACCATAGACATATATTAAAAAATATTAAATACATTCTTGGTACATCAATCACCAAAAAAAAAAGAAAATTAGGGGGGTCAAAGACAGTTATCATAACAAACATTATTCCGATAAATTGAGTATATTATCCAAAACTATTATGTTAATCATTGATGATGATCTATATTCTTCAAAATCATAATACAATCATTTGATGTTTCATACTTCTTATAACCATAATAAAAATTAATAACATACTAATACAACCTAATTATTGAATACAAATATATGAATACAACAAAACTTTTTAATAAATTATAGGTACAACATTGGTCAAACCATATTCTTTTAATTAACCATGAATATATATAATTGATATGGATAATTTCCCCATTGACCACAATTATCACAATTAACAATAAATAGAACTCTACGAAGTAATTTCTTTCTCTCAATTGAACTACTAAATTTTCCTCATATATTCATTTCTCAATGACCTAATTTTCCATCAAAAACATTTAAGGTTTCTTTGAGGCTTCTCCTGAGCGTCTCCTTCAACAATTCTAACATAAAATAAATTTACCCTTATGTTATCCCTGAAATCCAATAAATTACCTCTTAGGTAACTTTATCCTTCTAATATTCATTGAGTGAAATTTTTGGTTTATTTGTTGGTTGGTGAGCATATATTAAAGAAAATAATAGGTAATAATCACATTTTTTAACTTCATTCATCAACCCATTTGGTTTCCTTTAATAACCATAATTTACAACACATTCAACATTATCAGGATTCCTTTGAGTTTTTCACATTGAAAAAGACAATCATGTATAGTGTGAGAAATACTAATTATAGGGAAACCCGTATAATAATATATAGGATTCCTAAATTAGGTCAAATTATTTTATTTCTATGAAATTATTTTTTTAAACTAGATCATTCATTACTAATATATATTCAAATCAGTAATTATGTTTAATAAAGAAAATATAAATTAACCATCGAATATTCATCAGGATAGTCATACTTCATGTTCAAAAATTCTCATTGTCATGCACTGGGTGAATATAGAGTCAGTCCCAATTTTCGTTTTTAGAGTTATTATCACTAGGTATAGCATTGTGATTGCAGAATCTAGAAGAAATATCAACACATGTATGTATTTAAAGTAAAACAACATTATATCTATCATATAAATAAATAAAACTTTATATTTGGATTATACATACCCAAAAAGTCAATTATACTGGAATATAAACTAATATATGTATTCATATATCTATTTCATGATATATCTTGAAATAATTTCTGAATAAAAATTATAAATAACCTAAAAATATATCCCATCTTCATTGGTTACTTTTTTACATTTGAAATAGTTATAGGTGACCACATCCTAAAGGAAATAATAGTGTAGATGTCTTGTAAAAATTGATACATACTGGGATTTCATATTACACTTGAAAATGAAAAACATAAAATTCTATTTTCCCTCGGTAAACCAGTATTCTAATAATAATTTCCCAATATATCTGTCATAATACACATCGTTGAAATCTAGGTAAATGAATCGTAAAAAAGTGGTGATATTAGATTCAATGTAAGGTAATTGATACTATCACGACCCCCTCACCACAAAGTGTACCCCTCCTGGGCCGGCAATGTGAAAGGGGAGATAATGAATCCCCGAGACCCGCCTCCAGTAGTCCCCAGGTTGGTGACTAGCACCGAGGGTATAATAAACAAAAAAATTACTGGCATTACCCTCTAAGAGAACACATGTAGAAGAGAGAGAGATATGATAGACACCAATCAACTCCAACTCAGTACTAGAAATATATAAGAAACCCAAGTGCACAAATGGAATGTCATACAAAAATAATTCAACTAAAAAGGGTAAAGACGCAAGTACCCAAAAGAAAGTAAAAACAACAACAACCACAATCCTGAACAGCTCCTAAAACTACAAACTAATAGAAACCAGATTGATCTCTAACATATTCTAAGTGACTAGATAAATTTTTTATATATACGTAGGGTGATTATAATAGTATACTCAGTAGGATCCTCCCTGAAGCCTCTCGTGCAAAATTAAAGAGATCATGCTAAATCATAGTGAATAACAATTGAAACTAAACAGGTATACTATGTTCCCAACCATAACATGGCTACTCTCACCAAGTAACGCACACAATAATATAGCAAATAATAAAGAATATCAAGGGTACCCTGCAGATGCTTTCCAACTGGTTTGTCGCATTTCCCCAATGACATGTGTCAGGTGAGTCTCTCTCTAAAAGCATGCCCATATAAACCTGGGGAAAGCTCCACAATCTGCACCACATGCACCACAATGGCTTTCCCACAGACACCTAGGCTAAGCACCACACCATCCTCACAATCGAAAGTATCCAGGTAGTTTCTGGGATCCCCCACAGCTCGCATAACATGTATCATATGTCGGGTATTATACCTCAATACATTACAACCCATACACCGAGTAAGGATCCTCAAGCTATCACAACCGATACACGTTACACCTATAGTAGTCTATAGGATACTATAACCCTAATATCTGTGTGTGAATAACCATATGCCATTACAGCCCTCTACACACATTTGTGGGGAAAACTGACCTATGTGCCTCATGGAACTAGTATATACCAAGAGAAGAGAGTAGGGTCAAAGGGGGTAATCAGCCATTCATCCTCCCACCAGAATGTTGGGGAAAACACCCCTAGGGCTCAGAATCCCTGGTATGTCAGTTTCCCTTACTAACATAGTGGAGTAGCATATAGAAACACAAAAAATACAGAATATATTATAACTATCAACCACACTATGGGTATAACCTAGTCTTAGTTTCAACTGCAGCTAATGTCTCTCAGACTCTGGGCTGCTATTTCTAAGACTAGGTATCCTATAAGCACACGACCAATTAAATAACTTCATTAGATTACTTCATCCCCTTTTTCATCGATTACACTTTATGTTAATTAATTCTTTACATATTAACTATCTATGGACAAAACCACAATAAATTAATCAGCCTCACTTCCAATGTCAAATTTTCCTTTAATGTTACAACCTCATCATTATATTCCCACATATCCATCCCCATGGGGTAACATCAATACTTCAAAAATTCATTACATAATTACTTTCCCATATTCCCAGTCATTCTAGAAAATAATCCCATGCTAATAAACACAACGGGCTCAACACGGTGCGTATATGTATTACCCTCCGAGTCTGTGCCACCTATAGAAAGAGCATAGACCCATCCTCCCTAGAGAGGAAAAGCATGGAATGCACCTGGAATACCCCTCGTGTCTTCGCCCCTTTCGGAAGAAAGGTAAGAAAGACCAAATTCCTTGATCAGTGTGGAAATGTAATGAAGATAAACAACCAAGAATCCACAGGAATCCAATAACCGCATCCATCCCATTCCATCATCCCCAGTGTCCTCCCTGAAACACACATGTGTAAACCAATGCATCTCTCCACTCTAGGCGTCATCCACTGCCACAACCATGAGGCCTCCATGCCCCCACATATCACTAAACCCTCCCAGAGTCATGTCACTACACAAATCATTAGAAAAACAAACATCACATCAATTTGGGCTCTTGGCCCATTATCAAGGCATCCGACCTTCATAAAACAAGCTCAAAAAGATTTCAGGTTTACCAACCAACTAAATTAACCATGTATATTGACATCAATTTGATTAACATAAAAATGGGAACAACAACCACAAAAACAACAACCAGATTCATTTACATGCCTCTTTATCTTTAAGAAATTATATATCAATTAATTTTGGATTTACGTCCTTTATCAATTTCATCAAGAGTAACATGCTAACAAGCAAGGCATAGATATCAAACTATTTATAAAATCAATAGGCAACCCATTATCACGGTAAAAAAACATGTTATAAAACAAATTATTTTAATCCGGTTCAAGTATTTAATTAGGTCAATTTCATTGTGATCCAAAAGGGCTAAAACATGCTAACTCTATGATTGCATATAAACAATTAGAGAAGCCACAAATCCCATACATCAAAGGTTTTCAAGGAAAACCACAAAGGTCGATGAACACCCAAGAAACCAGGTCGATTATCCACTAATCCTCCTTAGGTATCATCTCCTAACACAACCAAGACCAAAGCTCATTATATTTGACATCTACACTTTTACATCTACCCATAACGGGCGTAGATCCATGAAACTGAGAGAAGACGAGGAGTAGATCTAAATAGTTATATGAAATCAAGAATGAACTACCACATACCTCATTAAACGGCTTTGATTCGCCATGAAATGACTCAGGATCTCCTCCAAAACACATGGGAGAGGTTTTATAACCTTCAAGGGAGAGTAATCCTGAGTTATGGCTGCATAGGGGCTTAAACCCGATGATTAAAGGAAAAATGAGTTTTATCCACAATTTTAGGATCTAACATTATGTTCCTGCAGGGTTAGTCCACACGATTTAGCAAATAATGTGCCAACCGTGTGTTACCTTCTGTCTCGCCCAACACTCCTCGCATAGCTTGTTTGCATTGTTTGACAAACCGTGCGCTAACCATGCATTTGCCACTGCCTCGAACACCAACCGTGAATGGTTTGGCCGCACATTTTAGGAAAACCGTGCGCCAACTGTGCGAAGACCATAACCCTTTAACATTCCTTAAATGTCCACCTAAACATACACATATTCTTCTTGTCCTCCCATAACACCCCCAGAACCACATTTTCACAAAGGAATGGACCGGAGAGATCCTGTCCATTACATCAGATACCACTCAAAACATTCTCGTCCTCGAGAATCCAAAACCCACTTAAAGAGAAAACGAAACAAGGTCTGAACAACCACCCATCGAGATACCTCTCAAAAGAGAGAAAACCACCAAAGAAACAAAGGGTTCCATCTCATAAACATGAATGTTCCACAAGCACATTAGTTACAATGATACATGGAATGATTTAAACATAAAACCACTCTAGGTACTGAGCATATATCTATTATTCACATTCCCAGGTACTCGTCTCCATGGCACAGTGTCGCCACAAGACACGAACTCATGCGATGGAACTCCTGTAAAAAACCTTCTCCTTGTGGTCTTCAATCTCCATAGGATTCTCCTCAAAGGTTGCATCATCATCAACATCGATCTCTCCCCAATCGATGATGTGGGAGTCGTCATGAAGATAATGAAGTAGCTATGATAAATGGAAAACATTGTGTATCTGACTCATCTAAGGAGGAATCACTACTCGATACGCCACAGATCCAACACGAGCTGACACCTCTAAAGGCCCGACAAAATGGGAAGAATTCTTACTCCCACGACCAAACCCTCGCTGACCATGACGGGGAGTCACCATAAGAAAAAGATTATCCCAAAAATTAAATTTTAGGGGCCTCCTTATTTGATTGACATGTGATTTCTGACGATCATGCGCTGTCTTCATCCTCTCACGAATCACCTAATCTATCCCTGTTGTATTCATCACTAGTTCCATTCTGAGATTTGCTGACTCTTTGACCCCAGTCCAGCACAACGGATAATGGCAAGGCCGGCCATACAAGACTTCGAATGGTTCCATATCGATGGAGGATTGAAAACTAAAATAATAAGAGAACTCCACCAAGGGTAAGTGCCTCATCCATGAACCTCCAAAATCAAGGACACAAGAGAGAAACATGTCTTCAAGTGTCTGGATAGTTTTCTATGTCTTACCATATGTTTGAGGATGAAAAGAAGTGATAAGGAATAGTTGAGAACCAAAAGCATGTTGGAGACCTCCCCACACCCTAGAGGTAAAATGAGGATCATGATCAGAAATGATTGTCCATGGGAATCCATGATGTCTCACAACTCCTCTAAATACTTCCTCGACAAAACCTCCATTGATCTCAACTCCTTGATTGCTATGATGTGGGATGATTTTTTTAAGAAATCCACTACCACCCAAATAGCATCATGTCCACCCGGAGCTCGAGGTAAACTTGTAACAAAGTCCATTAAGATGTCCTCACACTTCCACGGATTAATCTCTAATGGTTGGAGAAGACCACCAGGAACATGGTGTTCAGCCTTGACCTTCTAAAAGACTAATCATCGAGACACAAACTCTACAATTGCATGCTTCCGCCCAGGCCACCAAAACTGACTCCTCAAGGATAGGTACATCTTTGTCACACCAGGATGTACCTCTAAAGGGGAACCATGAAACTCTCTGAGGACCATCTCGTGCATCGCCAAATGAACAAAAATCCTCCCATTATATAACACTCTGTGTTGTTTATCCTCAGACCAACCATTAGGGGCCTCACCACAAACAACTCGGTCTCTCCAGACCTCCACCTCATGATCCCCCAACTGGGAATCTACCACATTCTAAAACAGGGATGATTGTATTGTCATATGAAAATGAAAACCACTACCCCAACTTCTCCCATATTAAGATGAAATGCTGATAGTAATTCCATTACTCTCTAGGAATATACGGATTCACGCATAACATCAATACATGACTTTCAGATCAGTGCATCATCTAAAACATTCCCTTTTCCAAGGGTATACAATATTTCGAAGTCATATTCCTTTAAGAACTCCATCCATCAACGTTGTCATAAATTCAAGTAATGCTGGGTGAAAACATACCTAAAACTCTTATGATCAGTGAAAACCACAAATCATTCACCAGTGAGGTAATGTATCCACAACATCAGACAAACACTATAGCTAACAAATCAAGATCATGGGTGGCATATTTGCGTTAATGGGGAAGGAACTTCCATGACCCGTACGAAACGACTGAACTCTGTTGCATAAGAACACATCCTAACCCCATATGTGAAACATCACAGAATAAATCAAAATGAACTCCTTCAGCTGGAGAAAAAGTACTAGAGCACTTAGTATCTCTTCTTTTAGATACTATATAGCTGACTGGAACTGATCAGTCCATATTAAAGCCAAATATTTCCTGGTCAAAGTTGTTAGAGGAGTCACAACCTATGATAAATAGGCTATGAAACTCCTTTAATAGCCTGCGAGACCAAGGAAACATTGCACCTCTGACACTGTCTTGGGGGATTCCCAAGACACAACTTCTTCAATCATCGATGGATCCATAGATACTCCATGTTGGGACACAACATACCCCATGAAACGGACATCTAGAGCCCAAAACTCACACTTTGATAGCTTCCCGAACAACTGGTGTCAATGAATAACTCCCAAAATGGCTCGTATATGCTCTGCATGCTCCTCTTCAGATGTAAAGTACACACGGATTTCATTGATGAAAACTACCACGAACTTGACCAGGAACTCACGGAACACAACATTAATCAATACCAAGAATACATCTGTAGAATTCATTATGAAAAATTTCATTACAATGAACTCATAATGCCCATGAAAACAATAGAAACCAGTCATCGGGATATCCTCATCCTTCACATGCATATGATGATATCCTGACTGCAGGTCGATCTTTGAGTACCAACTTGAACCGTTCCGTTGATCGAATATGTCATCAATCAATAGAAGAGGATAGCAATTCATTATTTTTACTTTGTTTAAGTGATGATAATCAACACACAACCGTAAACTGATGTTGGCCTTCTTCACGAACAAAACCGGTGCACCCCATGGTGACATAATTGGCCGAACAAAACTGCACTGCAATAGACCATCAAGATGTATACGCATCTCTCATAACTTTGAAGGGGTCATCCTATATGGAGACATAGAGATAGAAGACGCTCATGGATGTAGATCATTCCTGAACTCGATCTCTAGTCGAGGGGGTAAGACTACAACCTCTTCTGGAAAGACATCAGTGTACTCCTCTACAGCCCTAGGAAATGCCAACCGCTGAACCTCTGAAGAACTCAACATCATCTTATCCGCCATGGATGATAAGAATGAAATGTGCCTATGACCCATCTGAGGGTCTCACTCAACAACAAACAACACTTTCCCTCCTTCCGCACCAATAAAAATGACCTTCTTCGTGAAACAATATACGATAGCCTACACCGAATACAACCAATCTATGAAAAGGATGACATCATATGGTTGTATCCGTAAACATAGAAAATCTCCCCAACACTGGTGTTTCCCCAACACTAGCTCACAGTCTATACATACTTCAAACAAGATAGCTCGACCTCTAACTAGCGTAGTCAATGGCAAGGGATCTGGAAACCTCTCCACTTCAAGACCCAATGCATGCAGAAGGGTAGATGATATGAAGGATTGTGTAACTATGGTATCAAACAAGGCATAATCAAAGGTAGAAAACAAGAAAAGGTTAACTCGAATGACATCTAGCTCGTCTGGTGCTGGCAACGCTAGAGCATGAAGCTGACCACGACCTCCTCCAAAGCCTCTCTGACCCAGATGATGACCACCACCACAACCGCTCTCTGTTCTCTAAGGATGGGGAGCATCATGGGGATGTCCTCCGCATGTCTCATATACCCTCTACTGATCTAAAGTAGGTGCAACTGGCTATTGATTCCTCGGAAAAAACTGCCTCAACGGAGGAACCTAGAGCGTAACACCTGGTGCACAATGACTACTCTGAAAGGTCAGGAACTCCCGCTGCTGATGACCATGACCACCTCAGGATAAGCAAGCGCTTGATACCTTGAAATATGCCTTAGAGTTGCTGCATATAGAGAAATGAGATGTGAAGGGCTGGGACCAACCCCCAACTAAAAAGAAACACTTCTTCCCTAAAAACCCGAAACCCCAGACCACAACCTTGCTTCGGGGGGGGGGGATCATGATGATTCCCCTCTCGTGATGATCAGGTTCTTGCCAACGTCCTCTCGACAACCTCCGCCCTCGCCAACACCTCGAGATATGCCTTCAACATACATGGGGTGACCTGGAACTGGATCTATGTATGCAAAGCCTCCTCAAAATTCCTCTCCCTTGCCTCCTCATCTGGTAATAGGTATTAAGAATATCATAAAAGTTTCATGAAACAGATTCCAAACTCTCGAACACTAGATCTCCCCTGTCAAATGTTAAGAAGCTCCAGGCGACTGGATGCTTTTGCGGTCGAGGAAAGGAACTCGACTCTGAAATTATCTCGGAACTCCTCCCATGAGATCGCTGACTCCTCACGACCCTCGAGGAACAATAACCACCACTTCCTTGATGCTACATGCAGAATAATCACAGTTAAGGACACCCAGTTCTCTTTCTGAGCACTGATCAAACTGAATCCTATCTCGATATCCTCTAACCCGTCTTCCGTAACTGCATCTGAAACGGATCCATCGTACTTCTGAAGACTCTGGCGCTGAAACTCTCGGAGTGTCTTCGTCCAAGTGTCGTCGTCATCATCCTATACATTGTGTCACCCTACTGGAACAGCTTGCTGGACATCTTCAATTAAAACCTGATGAGGAAGTTGAACTGGAGCCATACTTTTAAAATAACAAACAATTAGAGCTCCTATTATGGGAATATGGATGACTCAACATTTGTTAATTAATTTATTTTCTTGTAGTTTTTGGTTTACCTATCCCAAGGTCTACCCATTAAAACACAGGCACAAAGAAGAATGATGCATGATCCTTTCCTATGTCTCTACCCTACAACCAGTATCACCCTTTTAATTTGACATTGTAAACATAATGTTCCTTGCATCAGATCATAGGGGGGCCTAAACGCCTATGTCTCAGATGGTCTCCAGTTTTTACCTCACTTTCTATACATTAATGACATTGTTTCCCTACCAACCCATGCAACATCACCCCCTGACTAACACCAAACTCCATCCTATCTCTCAACCAGACCTCTGATGCCACACTGTCACGACCCCCTTCCCACAAAGTGTACCCCTCCTGGGCCGGAAATGTGAAAAATTAGATAATGACCCTCGAGTACCGCCTCTAATAGGCCCTGGGTTGGCGACTAGCACCGAGGGTATAATAAACACACAAATGAGAGGCATTACCCTCTAAGGGAACACATGCGGAAGAGATAGATAAGATAGAAACCAATCAACTCCAACTCAAAAATGGAAATATAAAATAAACCCAAGTGCACAAATGGAATGTAATAAAAAAGTACTACAACTAAAAAGGAAAAAACTGCAAGTACCAAAAATATGTAAAAATAATAGCAACCACAAGCCCGATCAACTCTTGCATCCACAAACTAGTAGAAACCAGCATGATCTCCAACCTACTCCATGTGACCTAAATAATATTTTATATATATGTAGGGTGAGTATAACAGTATACTCAATAGGATCCTCCCCAAATCCTCTCGTGCAAAAGTACATAGAGAATGCTAAAGCATAGTGAACAACAAGTGAAACAGACTCATCACCTAAACAGGTATACTAAGTTCCCAACCTAAACATGGATAGTCTCACCAAGTAACGCATAAAATAATATAGCATATAATAAATAATATCAAGGGTACCCCACTACTACTTCCATAATGGTTTTCCGCTTTTCCCCAACGACATACGTCATGTGCATCTCTCTCCAAAGGCTTGCTAGTATACACTTGGGAAAAGCTCCACAATCTGCAACACATGCACCACAAAGGCTTGTCTGTAGACACCTGGGCTAAGCACCACTACATCTTCACAACCAAAAGTAACTAGTTAGTTTCTGGGATCCACTACATCTCGCATAACATGTATCATACGTCGGGTATTATACCTCATGCCATTACATCCCATACACCGAGTAAGGTTCCCCAAGCCATCACAGCCTATACATGTTACACCTATTGTAGTCCATGGGATACTATATCCAGAATATATGTGTGTGAATAACTATAAGTCATTACAACCCTCTACACACATATATGGGGAAAACTAACCATTGCGTGACTCATGGAACTAGTATCTACCATGAAAAGAGAGCATGGTCAAAGGGGGTAGTTAGCCCTTCATCCTCCCATTAGAATGTTGGGGAAAACACCCCTAGGTCATAGAATCCCCGAGGTGTCAGTTTACCTTACTGACAGGGTGGAGTAGCGTATAGAAGCAAAACAATTACAGAATATATTATAACTCACAACCATACTATGGGCATAACCTAGTCTTAGTTTCAATAGCAGCTAACATCTCTCAGACTATGGGCTGGTATTTCTAAGTGTATGTATCCTATAAGGACACAACAAATTTACAAACATCATTAGATTACTTCATCCCTTCATTCATAAATTTCAATTTTCATTAAATAATTCATTACATATTAACTAGCTATGAACAAAACCACATTCAATTCATCAACCTCACATCCAATGTCAAATGTTTCTTGAAAGTTACAACCTCATCATTATATTCCAGTATCTCCATATCCATGGGTTAACATCAATTTTTCACACATTCATTACAGAATTACATTCCCATATTCCCAATAATTCTAGAAAAGCATACCATGCAACTAAAAAAATGGGGATCAACATGGTGAGTAGATGTACTATTCGTCGAGTTTGTGCCACCTATATCAAGAGTGTAGACCCATTCTCCAGGGAGATTCTAAACACGGAATGTACATGGAATACCCCACGTGTCTTCACCCATTTCGGAAGATGGGTAAGCAAAACCTGCTTCCTTGAGCAGTGGGAAAATGTAATGAAGATAAACAACCATGATACTACAAGAATCCAATAACCACATCCATCCAATTCCATCGTCCCTGGTGTCCTCCCTTACACCCACATGAATAATCAGATGCATCTCACCACTCTAGGCATCATACGTTGTCATAGGCATGAGGCCTCCATGCTCCCACATATCACAACACCCTCCCAGGGTCACATCACTGCAGAAGAAGCAAGAAAACAAACATCACATCAATTTGGGATCTTGGCCCTTTAACAAGGCATAAAACCTTCAAACAACAAGATCCAACAGATTTCAGGTTTACCATCCAACTGAATTAATCACGTACTTAGGCATCAATTTGGTTAACATCAAAAATGGAAACAACAACAAGAACAACTGGATTCATTTACATGCCTCTTTATCTTTATCCATTTAGTTATCAATTAATTATGACTTTACATTCTTTATCAATTTCATCATGAGAAACATGCTAACATGAAAGAAATAAATATCACACTATCTAGAAAATGAAGAGGCAAACTGTTATCACGGTACAAAGCCGAAACATGCGATCAAACAAATTATTTTAATCCAGTTCAATTATTTAATTAGGTCAATTTCATTGTGATCCCAAAGGGATAAAACATGCTAACTCTATGATTTCCCATAAACAATTAGAGAAGCCACGAATCCCCTACCTCTATGGTTTTCGAGGAAAACCACAACGGTCAATGAACGCCCAAGAAACCGGGTCGATTCTCCACGAATGCTCCTTAGGTCTCATCTACTAACACAAAAAAATACCAAAGTTCATCATATTTGACATACACAAGCTTAGATCTACCCGTAAAGGGTGTAGATCCATGAAACTGAGAGAGGAGGAGGAGTAGATATTAATAGATCTATGAAATCAATAAAAATGACCACATACCTCAAGTAATGGCTTCGATTCGCCAAGAAAAGCCTCTAGATCACCTCCAAAAAGCATGGGTGATATTTACTAACCTTAAAGGGAGAGTAATCCCATGTTATGGCTGCTTAAGTTCTTAAAAGAGGTGATTAAAGGAAAAAACGAGTTAGATCCACAATTTTATGATATATCTTTATGTGCCCGCATGGTTAGTCTGCACGGTATAACAAACAGTGTGCTAACATTGTGTTACCTTCTGTCTCGCCCAACACTCCTTGCATGGTTAGTCTACATGGTTAGAATGACCGTGCACTATCTGTGCGTTATCCACTACCTCCAACACCAACCTTGTAGGGTTTGGCCGCACAGTTTAGTAAAACCGAGCCCCAACCATTCGAAGACCATAACCATTTAACACTCCTTAAAAGACCACCCAAACATACACCAAGTATCCTTATCCTCCCTGAAGACCTCCATCACCACAGTTTCTCAAAGGAATGGACCATAGAGGTCTGGTCCATTACACATACAACTGACGCTATCCTGAATACATAAGTCATAAAAAACAAGGAATGGTAAATAACAAAAAAAATTAATTTAATAAAAAAATTAATCATGGAGAATAATATTCATGGAAAAAATAATTATTAAATAATTCCATATAAATATTTATGTGATAATGAAATATATCTATGGATATCTTAACTAATCTCATAATCATAAGAAAATCAATAAATAGTATATTCATGTAGAATTGAATAATAATATATATTAGAACTATCTCATCAAGTTCATGATCCTATAAATATTATATAAATGGATAGCGACTCGGTCATATAAACAGTATAGATTGTCTCTATAAAACTACGAATGAATTAGTGGGTTGTATAATCTATAGCCATTACATACTTATTCTAATTCATTCTACATATGCATGGGATGAAATATTTCATTGTAAACATATATATTGAATAACTAAAAAACAAAATGCTATAAAATTTCTCAATAAATAAATATAACAAACATTAACATTGATATTGTATACAAATAATTTTTCTAATCAACAAATATAATCAATATTAATACTTTGGAATGTAAAGAATAATATAAAAATTGAACATTATAAAAATAATCATAAAAAACCAGTAGATATAATAAATATGGTATCATTACAAAATATTTCTTTTCAATTATATATAAAAATTAATGATTTTCATTGACGAAATGAAATTCCATAGTAATATCATGTGATATATTCTTGATAAAAATATATTTTTAACAATGAATATAAATTTTAAAGTCTTAGAAATTATAGAATCTTATGGGAAATTTATTTTATATTATTCATGTAAATATTAAAATTATAATTCAGATAAATTAGTTTTATTGAGAATAATTAGTTTTTAAAATTTCATTAAATTTACTTCTATTTTAACTATTGTATAATGGTCAGAAATACCTCTTTAAAAAAATTAACAGAACATCACTTTTAATCCATTGTTTAAATACTCTGACATCGGTAAAATTGAAATAAATATATCATTTAGATAATTATGAACACATTTTTAAAAATATATTTAGAAAACATTCATATGAAAAAACATATTACCGATGTGAAAAATAATGATCAAATTTTATTAAAAAAATTATGTGTGGTGAATATGGATTGTTTTTAACTAATGTAATTATGATATAAGAAACCATTACCACATTGTAACATTTTGGTAAAATCAACTTGAATGAAATAATATGAATTAGATTTTAAAATACTATTATGTAAATATGATTCATTAGATGACACATAAAACGGAATTATTTACCCCATTTCATTGATTTTTTGTGAATGACATTAAAATATTCTTCAGTGAATGGAAATTGAGAAAAACTTTATTATTGTAGATCAACGTTCCATCACACTGGTTGATAAATACTATATATAAAATGTATATTTAGTATACAGATATACTCAAATCATATTAATATATTTAATAACATATATGATTTAATTTTAATCTTTTTATACTCATTTATAGAAATTTAAATATTTAAATCAATATTTCCTGTAATACCGACTTTATTTTATATATATGTTTTAGTTTAGTATTTTGGGTCCTTATAAAATGATAATAAAACCAACATATCCATAATTTTTATATCATTTTTATTCATTATATACATATTTTAATTCATTGATAACTTTTTTATATTGTAAAATGAGTTCAACCATTCATGGATACGTTATACCATACACACACAAGAATGTTGTTTTCATTTTTCTTATTGTTACAAAATTAGGTGAAAATATGACACCATTAAAAAATAATTATTATAATATATAGAATTAATTTTTTCATAAAATATAAACATATTACCAACAAAATAAATATAAATTTAAAAACCAATCACATCACTTCATTGATGTGGTAGTCAACCTATTAAGACAATTAGCATTTTCTTTCCCAATAGTTTTGAAGATATGAAGGTATATGTGAAATTATAATTTATGTAATATATTAATGTTATAAATATAATATATATATATATATATAAATTTAATAGATTATTATATCCATCATTGATATGTTGGTATTGAAAAAAATCACAATGAATCAAGAGTTTTTAGTTCTCCAAATACACAATCAACAATTTCATTTCCCATTTGATGGATGAAAAGAATGATATTGGGTATCAAAGTAATTGATTGACATTTAATTATATTTTATATACTATTTATATTATTTTTTATTTTTTCGTTAATATTTTACATTGTTGGAATCTGAAATAAAAACAAATTTTATCTTTGAAAAGTATATCTTTTCTGAATAAAAAAACATTAGGTTAAAATAAATGACCATATAAAAATAAATTAGTAAAATCTGACTATAACTCAAGGTTATGGAAGTAAGTAAGTAATTTGGGAATCAATTATCTGATGTAAGGTGCTATTTTTTTTTATTGGAGAGTATTGGTAATGTCTTTTAATAAGACTGGTAAAGTACAAACATTGATTTTTTAAAAAGAATTAATTTTAACTACATTTTAAAAATATTATAATGTTGTAAAATTACTCATTAATGGAAATTTTATTAGATTAGGTCTATCTATGACCTTTTAATTTAATTTAGGGATTTTTTTAATCATTTAAAACCATATTATTAATGTTTACCCATAATAAACCCATTTTATCAATAATTGTGGAATTAAAGTGCTTCTATCATAACTATTCATTATGACAATAAAATGACATGAAACTATTGCAAAATATTATATATTATTATTAAAATCTATGTTACAGTTTTTTCAAATTCAAATAACCGATGTGGAATAATTTAATTTAAATATAATACCACAAGCATGTTGAAAAAAATAATTTCTAGAGGAATGGTTTTCATAAGCATTAATTTTATAATTTCAATACTCAATAAAAAATATAATACAATAAATGAAATTAGTTAAATAATAATAATATTTAAGTAATTTAAAATTTTAATAATATCTAAATAAATAGTATTTTATAAATTCCTTAAAAAATGAATTTATTTAAAAAAAATAGAAATTTACCATTAATCATAAAATTATTAATTTCAGAAAATAAAAGAAATTAAATCAAACATAATTTTTTTATGTAGATAAAAAACTTAAATTTTATTTTTTCAAATATTATTTTTATAATTATTAAAAACTAATTTAAAATAGTTCTATAAAACCCAAAGAATATTTGTTTTAGAAACAATACTCTTTTAGAAAAAAACATGGTATATTCTTATCCAATGCATAGAAAAAATATTATGTCGATGTTAAAAAATTATATTTAGTATTTCAAATAAATTATCATAAAGACGTTCACTACTATTGATTAATTTAATTAATTAAGATAGAAATATATTGTTTAAAAAACTATTTTAAGAAAATAATATTCCTTTGAATTAAAATGATTTATATATTCATTTCTAATAAATTGATAACTGGTATATTTATTTGGTACAAGTGTAAAAATGTACATTTTTTAATTTTGTTGATAATATTAATATCCAATGACCTAATAACTAGTTGGTAAATATCACAATGAATAAAAATATTTTTATATTGTATTTTGGTAAATTTAATATTTTCTTTGCATATAACAGATGATATCAATTAAAGGAAATTTACAATACAAATAATATATTGTAAAATACTCATTGTTACATTTATAAAAATTCATGCATTTTAGAGGTGTTTTGGAATAAATAATTTCCTAGCATATTGAATAGAATCATTAATACACATGGCTGTCTTTGTGTACTCGATGAGTCTACATGGGTACCTCATGGAAATATGATTCATGAATCGATCATCCAAGGCATTATCTACAAAACATTAGAGTAATTTATCATATGGGAGTTGAATTTATAGAGTACATAAATCACTTACACATATTAATAAACCGTGTGAAATCCATATTTTTTAAAATATATTTTGTAGAGTTGTATCTAACACTCGTTTTCTATAATATTGAACAATTTTGGATGATAAATAGTTAGTAGAGATCCTCTTTGATAAAGATAGTCTATTATGCTATATTTCAATACCTAGAAAATATTATTCCATATAATTTTTTTAAGATGTATAAAATCATGGATGTATTTTGTTTCTATGTGGTCCTCATACTATGGAAACACCTAAAAAATAAGAAATTTATTTCTCAAGGTCACAAGTGTTGTTTATGTTTGTAAAGATCATATATCCAAAACATTACAATGGGGGTGTTATGGTCCCCCAACTCTATGTACATATTCCTATCAAATAATATTAAATCATATTACATATACTTGGACTCTATAATGGTTTTAGGGGAATCTCATTTTGGTATACATCATATCATATATGCTCTCTTTCTGATAATCATACCCACAATATGGCACATTCATTATATCAAAGTTAGAAGTCCAAAATTTCGATCAAAGAGGGATCAATATTGACTTCTGTTTTAATCTGTTGGTTATCATAGAACCCCACCTATGCTTTGACTGATTTACTACGGTTAGTTTTTTATCAAGAGTCCATTGGTTATACAACAATTACATTCTGAACATTATCCTCGTCATTACGGATTACTATAAGGATATCCACATTTATCAGTAAATAATAATCACCCTTCATTACAAAAGATATGATCCTTCCATCCACATAGGTCTTCATTTCATCATTTGGTAAGAAAAAAGTCACAGTTACACATATAAATTGATCGAGGATCCAATTACTATTTTGGATTCCCATAATAGGTTCAATAAAAAACCCATGGCATCTAACTATTACAATTTGTGAACTCCTATAGGTTGTCTAAGTTCCATGATGGTTTCTATGATGAAATATTTTCCACAATTAATTTTTTGATATCCTATAATTCTTTTTCCTGCTGACCAATTTTTATGAAATTCAATATGGAGATAGTTAGTGAAAAATATAATTGAACTACATCAATGGGACAATATTTACGATCCCTATATCAAGATTAGTTTGGAGTAATATGTAGGAATATAAACTACCCAAGACCTCTGATACATGCATGGGTATATTCCACATCAATGTTATAATTTATTAAAACTTTATGTACTTGTGTTTAAAAATATATGATGGAATCCACCATAGTGTAGATGTTAATATATCATTTGTTTAGTGAGGATGGACATTCCATACAACCACTCATATTTCTAACTGTTATTTGACATAGAATGATACCCAAACTATCATTTATTGAGGAGGATGAACATCCTCCATATATTATGTTGGATGCATACCACATGGTTTTTAAATAAAAACATAGGATGGAGAACGTCATTGTGGAATGAGGCATGAACGTGACAAAAAAGTTATTTATTTGTTAGGCCCTCCCAAAAGACATTTTTATCCACATCATCATATTTTGAAGGACATACATTCACTTTTTCACTTTTGAAATTTATGAAATGTTATTATGAATTCATTAAAGGAAGGGGTTGTGGATCTCCATTTTTATAGACTGGTGGGTCAGATTTCCATAATATGGGTTAACCTAAAAAAATTATAAGATGTGTTTAGTGGCGATATCTCATATCATAAAAACATTTCTTTATGGGATATATCCACTACAACCTCATCAATATGGATTATTTTGGGTGAATATTTATCTATGAAATGATATTATACATATGAACTAGGATGATTCTAGATGATTCTATTCCTCTAGTGTATTGGTAGAGGTAAATGTTTTTTTATGTTGTGTTGGGTGATTTTATGGATAATAACTTAACAGAATTGAAAAATACACCCATCATTGGTAAATTTTGTACATATTTGGGAAAAAATTCCCTAAAGGTCATGAAATTTGCATCCATGGTTAGAAAGATAATTTTTATAGTCTTTTTAGTAGTGCATAAAAAACAATATTTTTGGAATCCACATTGGCATAAAGTATAATTAATTTTAAAGATCTTCCACTATTGATGATCCCTCTTTTCCATATAGCATATGATAAACTATTCTTCAAGGATTATATTCATTTCAATATGGTTTTAATTTCCTTGGGAATTGTTGTTGGAGTCCTGGGGTGGACCAAAAGGAATTTCATAAGAATATTCAACCAAATCAGTATTTTTAGGGTTGTATTCATCTTCATGAATTAGAGTAAATATATCCATTTTACAGAATGTTTAAATGTTATAAATTCACAACTATATATGCTAAGTGGATGGTTAGCATCTTATTGATAGTAATATATAATTTTTTACCTAACATGTTTTGTAATATTTGGAAGTGGACTAAATTTTATAGTGATGGTTTACAAAGCATGTTATGGAGCCACTGTTGGAGTGGTTGACTATAAAAAAAGTTGGATAGTCCTCCTTGGAACATGAAATATCTACCATAATCCTTTATGGAATAATAGAGACAAATTATTAATTTTTTTCACATGTGGTTATGTTTCCTTGTATTATTCCTGATGTCTATTAGAGTGATTAATCATTGGTGACACTATGGATGAATCATGGGTGGGATCACTTTTAATGCCCCCATAACCATTTTCATTATTGAATGTGGCATCAAAATTCTAATAGGACTATAATTTAATTTCGTATTTATTTTTAATAATGTGTTATTTACACTCTATAGATCACTATTATTTGGGTGATTATATAGATGCATAATCTAAAGATCCACCAGACCCAGTTTTTTTGAACAGACGATTCCTTCATGATTATTCCCATGGATTAGGGTATTTTTGAAACTCCATTGATTTACATTTATATTAGAAATATGCACTGGGATACCAAATTATTTTATATATATCATAGGCAAATTTTGTGTATAATTGTATAAAATCAACACATGTTTGTGTCTTATGGTTATAATATAATTAAGGGTATCCTGCAATATAGTAACCTCATCAATTAACTATGATAGTGTAACATTTCTTGATAAACCCAATAGTCAGTATGTTGTATGCAGTAGAATAAAATAGTGGATATATTTTCTGTCAATGACAAAAAAATATAGCCATTATATTGTCCATTAAGAATAAATAGTTTCCCATAGGGTTCATAAAATATATTTCTAATAAATTATTGCATGATACTATGTGGATGAGAACAATAATATATTAATGATTATAGAATCCAAATTTCTAATTTGGGTAAATATATCACAATCTTGTGACACAAATAAAACAATATAACATATTAATATGATAAAATTTAATCTCATCTGGTTAATGAAATTATTTCCATATCATGTTCTCTCTCATATATTTATAATATTCCGATGATCCCCTTCTAGATAGAAACCATATCAACATTAGTTAACAACACAATTTGATTCATTTTATGGAGGAATAAGATATTGTAATGGGGATATGTAAGATATAAATAAGAGATTCTTTTCCTCTATATTCCTTGAAATAATGGAAATATTCCATCAGAGCATAAAACGTATGTGAATCATAATATCCTTAAATAAAAATAGTGAGTATCTTATGATAATTAAATTATAGGAGGTGGGTATATTATGATCATAATATTTCTTGGGGAGTTCCTCTATGTTTAAATCATAGAATAAATGATCCCATGATTATCAATCAAATTGTTTCTCTCACTATATATAGAATTTTGGGGATACTCATGGTATAATGTCTAGTAGGTATGATCATGGTTTGGAGTATAGGGGAAAAAATAATCGATTGAAGTCTTGTAGGGATTCTCATAGTTTTATGTTTAGTGAGAAACACCATTATATTGAGTCTTGTGGGGAAATCATGGTTTTATATTCAGATGGGATTCTCACTATTTACATTTCAATGGGGATGTTCACGGTTTGGAGTACATATGGGATGATCATTGTGTATTTTATTTTTGGATGAGAATGATTTATATTTTAGAAGGTATGATCAATAAAATAAATATACATGTATATCTACTCTATAGGTAATATTCCCTTGAATAAGGTGGTACTGTTTGGGACATACATCCTCTCAAGGGGGATGTAGGTCTATAATAGTGTTTTAAATGAAACATTGTGCGGTATACTATCTATACAAATAGATTTAAAATAAAAACCCTCAAATTCAATGTTATATAGTTTAATTTCATTATATAGGTTTGGTCCATGGTATTTAACATCATGTAATGAGGATTCATTTGTCACAATGATTGATGAAATAAAATTATTAGTTGTTCTTATGCATTTTCCATCCTAGTTTATGCCTGAAAGAAAAAAGGATATTTATATGGATAAGGAAAAATTACGAATAAACTTATCATATTTATTTGTTTCATAGATAAAATAGTTTCATTCTATTTCCTATTATCTAGTTTTCATTAATGAAACATGATTAATGGTTTTGGAATAAATTGATGTCATATTTTTTAAAAGAGATCATCATGATAGAGTCATAAAATTAGGTACCATTATAATACCCAAACTATTTTAACCTAGAGATAGTGTTTATCTTACTAAAATTTCACAAAATAAATTGTATTGTAATTATAAGGGTTTAAGACACTAGTAGTCATTAGAGAATAGATATATACTTGATTCTTATATAACAACTGAATATATGAAATTAAACAGAAATATTATTTGGAAATTATTATGTATTATATAAATCCGATGGAATCATTCATATATTTCATAATCATATCTAGGAGAAAGAAAAAAGTAATATTGGGTGTGATCAAATTCTTAGATAGGGAAAGAGTAAAATATAATCTATCATTGAAAACATAATGTCTCAATAATATGTAAGTGTTACAAAATGAACAACCACGTCGTATAAATAATATTAAAAAAGGGAAACATATACATTGGTGACATAACAACACATATACTAACTTGGATTACAATAATTAGTATTATAATGAATTAATTCATAATTTTTGACCTCGCAATTTTACAATAATGTCTACATTCCATGATATCATACATAATTATGTAATGTGTATAAGAACTATAAATCTAGTTTTTTAATGAAATGTACCAATGCATCAAAGGTATGTAAAATGAATTTACTACCACAAAATATAATTAAAAAATAATATGAAATGGGAGAATAAAAAATAAAAAAAATAATAAACATTAAAATATATATACATATAAACTACCATTTATGAAATCATTATTTTTATCATGACATAAATATAATATCATGTTCCTAATCCATTTAGATTGATATTTTTGATGGTACAATTATAGTATATACCCATTAATGCATAATATTAATCAATGGGTGTACAAATACAATAAAATACTTTTAAATTATCATAATATTATTTCATGAATATTATAAAAAAAATTTACAAAAATTATTTAAACAATAAAAATATCCTAAATTCTATGAAAATAATTCATTTTAAAAAAAACATAGAAAAAATAAATGTATTGATCATTGTAATTAAAATTCAATATGGATGAAAAATACACACTAGTGGTAAACTATGAGACATGTTTTGTGTCCACATCTTCCCTAAAACATTCCACATTTAAAAAATGAAAAAAAAATCCCTTTAAAATATTATATATATTGTAAAAAATTTCTTAAAATTAACCTTTTAAATCATTTATTAATATATAAAACATTGTCAATAATAATTTTGTGTTTATATTTCATCAAAGAAAAATATCTCCATCCAAATTAGAAAAACATTGTTCGTTTTCTATTAAAATAATATCTTGGTTTTCTTGACTTCCAATAAAGGAAATAAAAAATTACTATATCATAAACCCCAATAAAATTCATGTGAGAATAAATTATATTTATTTTTTTAAATATATATAATATAATTTATTGAGAAAAAAATAAAATAAAAAATCTTAAATAAGGGTGGAAATTTTAAATATACCCGTCTATTAGGTTTGACTTTATTCAATAGGGAGTATCACTTAATTTATAATAAATTTTATTTTATTATAATCATTTACCAATACCATATAAAAAATTAAAATATTATATATGATCCAAATATAACATTTCATAACTTATATGTTAATAATTATTTATAAAAGTAATTGTTTTTAGTGTAATATATTTCATTTTTAATGTATGTTTTGATTCTGTAGTTTTTTTCTTGCACCTCAAATATTGATCCATCATATGCAGAATCTAAGTCATAATATAAATAAAAATGATATTAGTTATACACAAATTTAGAATAACTATTTTTTTTAGTTATTAAAAAATTATTCAAATCCTTTCATGGATGTGGCATCCTATGCATACTAACATACGACATTATCATTTTTTTAAATGGGAGGAAGGGTAAGAATAATCATTTTTCAAAAAAAAAGTGAATATTAATTATGTTGATATTTTCATTAAAATATTATTTTTGGTAATCATAAACAACCATAAATGATTTTACTTAAAAAATAAATCATTTTCACCATGTATATGTCTACTTGAAAAGAAGATAGATCCATTATTTATTCATTAGATATATATGTAAATGAAAAAGGGTAATACCCAATTAATTAAACCCAGTGTTTTTATGGACCTTTTTTATAGAAATTTTTTAATAACATGTTATGTATTGGAATTCAATAATTCAGACATTTCGTTCAAACAACATTGGCATGGCATATGTTATATGTAAATCTGACTTGGCGTCTATAACAAGAAATAATGAAGTTTCTACAAAACAACATTTATTGTTATAATTATTTAAATGTGATAATTATAACCAAAAAATGAACATAGATATTTTAATATTAATAAATATATTTAAAATATTTTTTATTTTTTTGTTATATAATAAAATATTTATAATGGAAAATATAATATTTATGAAGTCCTAAATGTTTTGAAATACCATTTTTTAAAATGAAATAATTTTAATGTCAATATATAAAAAATAAAAAATAAAGTATTATACTGATTTATACATTTTATTTTTAAAAATTATTTTAAATATTGAATTTATAATTTTGATTATAAATTTGGGTGAATTTATGGGAATTTTCAGAGAAACATCACTTTTTCATGAATACTGAAAAATACAGATTTTTAATTTAAAAATACATATTCATCTAATTTATTTACATGGTAGAATTATATTATATTTTGGTTGCAGAGATTAATTATATAATATACTAATAAATTAATACAATAATCTTTATTTTGATTAACATGGCCTTAAACGTGGGTATAAAAACATAGAAAACTGTTGAATGTTTTTAGTTTAAAAACATGCATTGTCGACCCTACTATGAAATTAATTTTAAATTAATTTCTACGAATTATGTGATTATAATTTAGAAAATGAATTAAATATATTTAATCCACATAATTTATAACATCTAATAATTTAAATTTATTTTTTGGCCAAAAAAATTATGGAAACTGTTTAAAATTAATTACAAAAATTAAGGATAAATAATGAATAACAAGGGAATAAACCATAATCATAAGACAAAAGTTTTAAATACACATATATATAACCCAATTTCATGAAATTATTCAGTCATTCTGCTTAATTTCGTAGTTTTTGTCAGTTATGGAAGACTATTGATAGGTAAAAACACAGGTACACATAACCCAATTTGAAAAATCCCATGTCTTTCCTTTCCCATCCCTATAAAAGGCAAACACACACTCCTATTTTAAAGCCCTATAAAAACACATAACATCATAAAATATAAACCTCATACACTTCCCAAAATCCATCTCTTCCTCTTAGATGACTCCACTCAGATAGAAATCAATCCATGTAATCCTTTTGGCACAAACCAAGAGGAGTTTCTCGAATAAGAGGCAACAGCTTCTCCAAAGATCTTTTCTTTTATTATTTACACCACCCCACAAAGATTTTTATTCCATTATTGTATAAAAACATTATATTTGATATTATATGGTGTTTGAATGGTATTTTTTGTACATAAACTAAAAAAAACATTCATCTAATGCGTAATGAACATACTTTTTACATGTAAGACAAACTACCGCCTCACTAAATGACGATTGTTAATTTTTACATTACCACCTCTCATAGAAGAAATAATAATATATATATATATATATGTTATATATAAAACTTTTTAATAATTATGATTCTTTATTACTTTTAAAAAACATATATTTTTCAATTTTTATTTGGTGTAGATATGACAATTTCACTTGAGGAACTATGGACTTCGGCTCATTCGAAGAGATTTGATCAATTCACAAAATACATGGAATGTATTCAGGATGTTTTTTGTAAATTAATATTATATATATGTTATAATAATGATAATAAAATATTTATATATATACATATATGTATAAATATTTCATTCACATTTATTCTTGTTGTACGACAATAATAATGGAACTACATTCATGCGTACATAGGGCTTACCATCTCCATGAATGGTGTATTCCATTTCAAAAATATAAATTCTATTAATTATTATAATAAAAATACAATTAATATTCATGATATTTATATCATGGTTTAAAATATCGAATAATGATATATGATTAATTAACAAATATATAACTAATTGAGACACATGCAATGAACATAGATGATATTAAACGAAGTGAAACATTTACATAGGATTGTTTAAAACCAGGTAATATATGGTATTTATTAAACCATATATTCAATTAGATATAATTAAATTGTATTTTAAATGATTTATAATAAATTAATATTTAATATATATGAGGTATTACTGGGAATAATGAGAGTCAAGGCACAAGGTAAGGGGATTTCATCTCACTATTTATTTTTAGGATACATATGCTTTATTCCCCACCCACTACTTATGGGTGGTGTGTATACTGATCATATAATTGAAGAAAAAAATTTAAAAATAAATTTAATGGGTTTTCTGTATCCATTATATTATCCATATTTAATGGGATATATGATAAAAAAGATTCCAAATTTGTAAAATAGTTTATTCTCAATTTTCCTTATATGTTACTCATGTTTTTTCGTGCACATTAATTATTTTAGATGTGAAAATAAATTCATTTATCTTTTTATATCAAAAATGTACATATATTAATGATATATTATGGTTCATGTAAATTTATTTTCTTACATAGATATTATGATCCCAACATTCAATGTGATAACAGTGTAACAAAACAATGTCATTTCTTTTCAAGATTATTTGTGATTATGATTCAGTTAATGACGTCTCATTATCAATCTCTCCAAAAATATTTTAATTCAATTATACACTTGTTATTAAAGATATCCTCATGTATTATTACCAATTTCATACTCTTTGGTAATTAAGATAATTTTATTAAGTATAATCTAATTGTATCTCTCTTCGGCCAAAAATATATTATATAAAAAACCATGTATTCAAAAAAGTTTAAAAAATAATAATTCAAAAGTAAATTGAATCCCGTTAGGAAAGAAAAATTCTTTTAGAGTCGTTTTTTTGTTTTCAATTCTTCTTTTATATGTTTTCAATGATATTTTGAATAAAAACCTTTTTAATGATTTTATGTTTAAAAAATATTTATTCAATGAAAAATTGATATTTTCCTCAAGAAATGTTTTCCAAATATCCTTAAAAATTACTTCCTGTCTAAGGTAAAATCCATTGGTGTGACTCATTAAATTCTAGTAAAATTATTCAAAGTTTCTATTCATATTTTTAGATGAATGCGTAATATTTCTATTGAATGATATTTGTGAAACGTGTTTCTCTTTCTCTAGTAATATGATTTTGAATCCCTCTTTTTCACCATTTATTATTGTGATAAAATTAATATGAAACATATATTTTTCAATAGGATATAATATTATTACATATTTATAATACCAAATTAATTCATGTACTATGACATGATTATTTATGATCTTTTGTCACATATATGTATAATTACATTAAGATATGGGTGGTACTTATATCCCACTCAAATAAACTGGGTGAAAAATTATATATCATTATATATACTAATATGGTATTAGAAATTTACCATTACTTATAATATATAATTTTTAGTGTACCATGACTACTTAGAAGTTCTAAAGAGTGAACTCATGCTTCCTTGATAGCCATGGGAGTGAACCATGATTACTAAGATTACATAGGTAGTGAACCCCGATATACAAGATAGTCTTAGTAGGGACATCATTTCTACTATGGAAATTATATTATATATTAATTTGTTTTCCATAATTCCCTATTTTATTCCTTTTTTATGATTTCTTGGAGTATAATACTTAATTTCTATTGATTTATGTCTTATTAATTTCCACAATCAATTCCCTTAATCATTTATATAATGCATGATATGCAGGGTATGATCTTATATTTTCATGTTCTAGCTCTCATACATGTATCCTCATGATTATTATTTCATATCTCCCTTTTTAATCCTCGCTAATCACATATCTTACCCATTTTTATGTTTAATTACCATTGTTATGATGAGATGTATTCTGTTTGATGTGTCTAATAAGGGTTTTAGTCATGAATAAACAAGTGGGGGATAATGTATCCCACTTTAGTATCAGTGATCATGTTTCTATGATTCCAAAGGAACAACACTATTATGATGTTTGGAAATCTGTTTTTATAAATTTTTATGTATTTCTAAAAACTTGTGATATCTTATTTTATGAAAATATAGGGTCGATATATTTGGTATTAGAGAAAGTTTTTAGTTATCCGTTTCATTATCATAATGGAAAACCATAGTGATAACCCTAATGAAATTATTATAGATAAGTCAAAGGATAAGGAAATGTATAAGAAAATGTAATAGTATTTTGGTAAAGGATAGAGTGAGTGGATTCCACTAAATAAATTCATATCATGATACTACATGTTGATGTTGCTATGGAAAAAGTGTACCTTGGGGTAATATCTCCAAAAAAAAATTTTGAACTGACTTAGGGTAATCTAGATCATGATAATATTGCTTGTTACATACCTGTTTTGACACTCCTTGTTAATATTATTTGAGAATTAAAAAAGTATTAAAGGGAAATTATTAAGTAATTAAAGATAATTTGTCTATGAATAAACTAGGATAACCCTATAGAGTAATAGAATATGCAAGGCTTCCTAATTTAGACATCTTATATATTAAATTTCATGATTATGTGGTTCCTCTATATAATAAATGATTCTTAGTTTATGCGTTCTGTTTTTATTCAATGGATGGAACTTAAAGGAACCATGTTAATAGTGATTGTGATGGACAATAAAATGATTGTATGCCTAACTAGGTGAATTCAATAAGAGTTGCAATACATAATATTATTCTTATGATCACCCAACATTCCCTAGATATGAATCATGATGGTATTCCCAATGATAAAATGAAGGAAAAATTATGTTGTGTCCATCATGAGGACACATCCACCATTTATCAGGGTGTCTTATGATCAATATGTTTTTGAATAATTTATTAGAATCATTAAACAACTATTCTCCATTATCTTGTGTTTGGAGCATGATAAATTCATTCTGGTAATCTATCATTTATAATGATAAGCATACTGGTGTTGGATTCTGTTATGAATATTAGAAAAAAATATGAGATTTAATCTATTTATTGGTAGGTGTATAAGAAATTTTTTTATATAAGTAATTTCCTTGTATTTTTCTTTCCAATATGGAATACATTTTTCATGAGTTTAAGGAATGTGATGATGTGTTAATTGTTACTATTAAGGCTATTTATATGAGAGTTTCAGTTTATGATTCTGGAATTATCAGCCTACTATAATATGATGCTAGTATGTACTTCAATTCCTTAATACCCTGTCTTATAAGGGGGTTGTCTATAATAGCCATTAGTAGTGATGATTTGGTTGTGTGATATGAAATCAAGGATCAAATTCAGGTTAGAATAACATAACCACCACAATGTTTCGACAATAAAATGTATATGGTGTTAAAGGTGAAATATAAAAACCATGAGACGATGAAGATGAGATACCCTTTATGATCTATGTGTGGGAAGAGGCATGGATAAAATTTCCACAAGGGTTCTAATAAATGATTTATATGTCGAAGAGATATACACTATTATTATTAAAAAAATTATGGGAATAAGTTAGCCAATGTTGAGAATGGGGAAAAAGTGGCGCAAGATACACTTCCCACAATTTAGTTCTACAAGTGTAAGGAGAGATGGCATTAGGATAACTGGTCCCCAATCCAATGGAATGGTGATTATGATCAACATCAAAAACCTCTCATGCCGAGTGATAATGGTAAATAACATGAAATCACTTCGTTTATTGAGGGTTGAGATAATGATATTATGAATGGTACATTTATCATCTACATGAGAACAACTAATGCCGTATTTAATTCGGAATATACCTACATGATCATATATAATTAATTTTATTATGGTGTTAAGATTACACCAAAAATATTAGATGTTGAATTAGTGGTGGAAACCCCTAATGGTATGATGATAGAAATATAATTGTTTGATTCTTCTCTGATTAATTTTTGTGGGAATTTCCATCCTATAAATCTTGCCATTATTCTATTGGCTGATTTTGATGGCATCTAAGGCATTGATTTGATTGATATACAAAAATATCTAATAAATTATTGTGTACGGGATGTTATTTTTGAAATTTTGAACCCTCATATTATTATCCATCCATGTGAGGATACTTCACAACTTCATATAGAGATGACATCCAGTGTATGGATCATAATTCACATTCTCATGTGTTGTATATCTCAAATGGTTGGGGAAAAATCGATAACGATGATACTCCCATTGGATTGGAATTTGAAAATTTCTTCCGAAAATAGTTTCATATACATCCAATAGAACGTGATGTTCTGTTCTCAATAGAACTTCGATACGCTTTGATGCCAATTTGAAATACTCCCAATAGAATGGTCCTCATTTATTAGAAAATGAAGAAGAAAATCCATGAAAACATTGATAAGGGGGTCATTCTATCAAGTGTATCACGTACTGGTTAAATCATAATTTTTTTGGAAGAGAATGATCTGTAAATGAATCTTTTCATTGATTATCAAGAGTTTAACATTTTCACAAACAAGAACATGTATCCTCCTCCCCATACTAAGGACCAGTTTCGTCAATTGTGAGAAGCAATGTTATTTTATTAGATTTTCTGTTATTTATAATATTGTCAATTAAGGTTAAATTTTGAGGTTATACACAAGAATACATTCTATAAAATTTTTTTTGACAATATGAATATAATGTTTTCCTTTTGGTCTTACCAATTCCCACCAAATATTCATGGATTTAATAAATAGAGTCATTTTATATTACAATGTCTATTTAATGGTGGTATTTATAAAATATATACTTATATATTCAATGAGAAATAGATATAATGTGGATCACTTGATAATGGTACTAATATTCACAAGCAAGGAGATTCTATATGAAAAAACTAAAAATTGTAATATTTTTCTGCAAGAAGATTACTTTTTGGGTCACATTATCTTAGGAGATGTTTGAAGGACCCCTGAACAACATATGAGAGTAGGGGTGAATCAAGGTGTCCACATTTTCTTTTAAATAGTAGCATCAAATTCCCATGTTCGTAAGAAACTATTAAACATGACTGATGATAAAGTTAAAAAACAATCACATGAAAAACAAATACACATCTATTTTATTGGTTTCACAATGAAGGGCTACCCGCATGGATAATAATCCAAAAAGTTTTCAGTCATGTCGAATTCCACAAATCTTCACTTATTGTAGAGTACAAAAGTTTAGCATAGTCAATCTATTTAAGGAACACTTCCTTTTCATGGTTTTAGGGATATCACATTAAGTCCCTCATATCACCACTTTTGAATACCTCTTACTCACTGGGTTGGGAAGAATATGAACTCATTTTATCAACATGGTGGTCCAATCAATGCATTGGCATTAATTCATGCATCATCCAATGTAGGGGGTTCTCTATTGAAGTTCCATTTTTTCCGACATATTAAGATCACTTTTTTCACGTACTGATAGTTCATGATCTGCAGCATTTCAAACTAAAATTCATTCTCTATGTACTCCAAATCAATGAGTATTGAGTGTGTACTACATATCGTCTATGTATCCTACCTTCGTGAAATGCCTCTATGATCAATATTCGTGTTTTGCCTTTGTATATAACTTTCCATGAACATCCCCGTCTCTATGTACTACCTCCACTATAGAAAATATCTCCACTCCACAGACTTCCTCTACTTCGTCTTTGTGTACTTCAAGAAATTCATAGACGAAGTTATTCCTTAGTGTACTCATTCTCACGTGAACTATTATAGAGTTCACTAAATTCTTTCAATATTTTATATTAAATTTTTTGTGGGGTTTTCTTCCCACAATATACTTCCAGATTTATCCAAATTCCACCCAGATTTTTAATCTCAGATCCATGCACTAATGGAGGGATTAGTGATCCGTATATATGAAAATATAACTACATAATAATCTAAACCATTATTTAAAAAATTATCAACAAAACACCACTTTCCCCACATACTACCCATGTACAGAAAAATATTTTCCATACACATTTCACGTACCCCCATTTATAATACATGGATGCACAAATCACCAACTTGTTTTGGACAACAACACCCATCATAGTTTCTCAAATCTTTGCATTGATTTTGCGAATGACAAATTTTCCTATGAAACCACCTCCCTTCCGCGTATAAAAACCCTTCTCATTATCCTCATTTTTCTACCATGATCCTTATTCACTCTATGAACCATTGCTTTTATATATTCCTCATACTATTCCTGGTTGGTTGTTCACAGTTTTTAATTTCACGTACTAGAATTTGTGATCGATGAACTATTCTCAAAATAATGTCAGTGATCTGAAATTCATTTACTGAGACTCTCCCTTTTCCAAACAAACTCTTGATACTACATTCCTCCCAATCACCATAATCAATCCAATGTGTATTTAAAACAATCACAAAACATACACCAATTTATACAAAGAACAAACTTGCTTCCATCAATCTCCCTGTTTGGGTTTGTTGGATGTACGTCGATAAACATGAAGAATCCCATGCAAAATAACATGATATGTAAGAAACATCTCAGCCGAAAACACTCTATGTCTATAATAGAAATTATCGTTGTAGGAAAAAATAGGATAATAATTGATTGTATTCTCATGAATTAAAATGCTTTAATGATTTCTGAGTAAACTCTAATGGGTTTCTTATAACAAAAAATTCTTTTTTTTCTATTAATTATTTATCCATTATATTATTCTTATTATTTATCCTTTCTCCATTCTCTATATTATTTAATTTATACATCCAACCCAATTGTAAATAAACCCAAAGAACAATATTTTTAAATGAAGATCTCAAAGAACACTCCTCCTAAATTATATCTCACCCCCAAACCGTCATCACATTCATAACATGATTATATCCTTTAAAAAAATCTGGGGAAAAGGGATGTTCATTGGTTATTCATACATGGAGTGGTGACTGAACACCCATGTTCAACGAATACCTCTCAAACACATGTGTTGACAATGGATTTTTAAGTATTTCAACCACTTGATCACTACTTCCAACAAGATCCATGATAATCATTCCTCATTGAACAGTTTCCTTGATTAAGTGATATATGATTTCAATGTGTTTCATAAAAGAATGGTTAACTATATTATGTGTATTATTTATCTCACTATTTTTATCATATTGAATCACTCTTGGTTGTTTCACCTCAGGGCCAATATCAGTAAGTCATTGCATCGTCGACAGAAGTTGAGTGCAAGTCATTTTGGATGATATATTATCACCTTCGATAGTATTGAGTGAAGTGATTTCATGAGTCATACTCACCAAACACAGACATTTCATGCCAATGAAGAATACCCCAAAAATTGTGGATTTTTATTCCATCACATATCTGACTTAGTCATCATCATAAAATGTTAAAAGTTCATTATATTCTTCTGTAACAAATTATAAGCCATAATTGGGAGTACCTTCAGTGTACCTCATGATTCATTTCACTAAATCAATATGTTATTCCATTGGATTACTATGAAAGTGATCCATTATGCATGTTTTAAAGACAATATCTGGGAATGTCATAGTTATGTACAATAAGATTCCAATGATTCTCAGGGGAATTCTGGGAACTAAAAATTTCCCATATTCATGTATTTATAGTTTTTCCCAATGGTAATCAGAGACAAAATGGT
The DNA here is from genome assembly GCA_963277665.1 of Viscum album. NCBI lineage: Eukaryota > Viridiplantae > Streptophyta > Magnoliopsida > Santalales > Viscaceae > Viscum > Viscum album. The sequence goes on from OY728141.1 coordinate 265,658,875, forward strand.
TTTAGAATTAAGAGTATAGAATTTTTTTAGAAACTATATTACATATTCTTATGGAGAAATGAATGTGTTTTCTTTACACTGAATCACTTTATTCCCTAATAAGTATATGAGTTCACCAATCATAGACATTTCTAATTTTGATTTTATGTGATTGGAAAAATCTTCCACTAATCGATATATGATTCTTCCAAATATTATATCATTTAGATACAACAGAACCAATAAATAACCTTTCAATGAATTAGTCACATAAAGGTTTTGATCACTCCTCTTAATCAGGTTATATATTCTTTATAAAATAATATATCTAAGAGTATAATGTTGTGGGGCCTATTTTATACCATATAGATCCTTCTATTACCATAAACCATTCATATCATCATTACCTAGAAAATAGCCCACTTTATTTACAATATAAATGTCATCTTCAAGAACACTATTTAAGAAAAATTCCTTGACATCCATTTGATACACTTTATATCCTATTTCAATTGAAATGACAAAAAATAGTCTAATTGACTACAATATAGCCAAGGGGTAATTTTTTTTTCAACATCAACTCTTTTAATCTATAACAACCATTAAACACTATTTGTTCCTTATTTTTTGTCCCATTTTCATGCATGTCGAATTTATTTATGAAAATCCACTTTTTATCAATCATGTTGTTGGTTTTGGGACTCTTTACTAGATCCCATGTTTTGTTATTATTGATCTGATCCAATTTTTCATTGATTGCCTTAACAAATGATATATATTTTTATTCTTCCTCAAATGATGATGGTTCTAAAACAGAAAAGAATAAATATTTTTAATTATTCCCCATTATCCTTATCCTTATATGAGTACACCTATCCTCAATGATAATTAATCAACCAATTTATGTTCTTCAATTTCTGATTTTGAGCTTAAGAAAAATTTTCTTCATTCATCATTTCCTCTTCTGATTCATCTTATGAGTTAAAATTATGACGGGTTTCAAGAGTGTTTTTCATTCCTTCCTATAATTATGTGTTTTAATTAGTTGCTTGTCAACATTATTCATCATTATCAACCACATAAGCATATGAATTTATAGAGGCATTCATTTTTTTTCAATGATCTTCAAATCACGTCTTTCAAAAAGAATTATAAGATGTTTTTGAAACGATTGTAGGATTTTTAGTTCGTTAAATATATTTTTAATATTCCTTAATATTCAGCATCCCCATACTTGACTTGATTCCCTTCATTGTTTTAGATGAAGAATTTACTTCTGAAAACACCAAAATAATTCAAAAAGGGAATTTTTCCATGACATAACATATATGGTCTTTTGGTTTCCAAAATAAAAGGCTTTGTTTGATTATGAACATAAAATTTAACTTGAATAAAATCATTATAGTATTGGTAAGAGACATGACTCTCAATTAACATAGTTCCTGGTATATGATTCACCTATCGATTCAATTTCTCAATAACAACATTTTTATGAGGGGTTTTCACGGCAGCAACCTCATTTTATATTCTATGTTTTCATTGTATTTTTAAAATAAAATGGACCTTAACTCCACTCCATTGTTAGTTCACATTAATTTTACCTTCTATCCAGTATATTTATCATCAATTTGGTGATAGGTTTTAATGAAATATATCTCTTGTTTCTTTCTATATATAACCTCAACACATGCCATTCTACTATAATCATTAATGAAAATTACGAAGTACCTTTCACTATATATTTTAGAAAAATTTATTGGACCAAATTCATAGATATGAATGATATCAATAATATTTTATGGTGGTTTCTTCATTGAATGATATAAACTGCACAAAAAAATTCCTCACATGAATGAATCATAGGTCTTTAACACTTTGCGTTTCAAATTTTGGATATCCATGAAAATCATGAATTTAGATATCTTTTCGATATCTTGTTGATTGATGTGACCCTACCTATAATTCCACAAGTTGTTATCTTGTTCAATAGAAATGAAGCAAATGTTCTCTTTATTATCAACCTGTTAGAAGTGTCCATATATTCTATATCCCTTCATGAAATAAATACATGTTCTTTATTTTATATTACACCCCTTTACATGGAATGTCCCCATAACACTTGAGTCGCATAGAAGGCATACACTCTGTAGACTTTGATGCAACCCATCCAAATAAATAACTTCAGTCTTCTACAGCTCACCATTGGCCAGTTTAGTACATCCACTACCTTTAATCGTCAAAGCACCATAATTACAAAATTTTATTGTTCCATCAACGATTTTTATGATTTTCATTAATAGGACTGTATTTATCATCATATGGTATGTTTGTCCACTATCAATATTACAGAAGTTGTTTTTCTTGGTAGAATTTAGAGATACTTCTTTGCAGTTGGATTTATCTATTTTCTTCTTTTCTATCAATGTAATTTTATATTTAGTGAATGAAAAATGATTTAATTTAAAATCTCTATGCCATGTGAGTAGGTTCATAAATGTCATTTTATTCTTGTGCTGTACAAAATTTATTTGTATGTTTAACATTGTATGGTTTTTTATTATTGACTTGTCTCTGAGTTGAGTACAAATTGTAGTTGTCATTCCTCTTACTACAATCAAAAACATTATGGCCAATGTTAGAGAATAGAAAATATTAAACATATAAACTATTTCTTCAATAATAATTAGTATATTAATTCATTATCCTATGTTGAACTCTTAGCCCTTCCCCATTCAACTATCACAGTGCCTCTTCATAGTATGACATGGTGTGTTCAAGATAGGAATAGAATTTACATTTTCTAGTTGGTAATTTCGTTCCACATATATAACATCTCATGTAAATTTACATATAAGAGTATTTTTAATTTAGAAAATCTTGAGACCTATTAAATTTTTTTAGTTATCCTTTCATTATTTTTTTATGGTTTCTTCTTTGTCACATCATGTGACTTTTCCACATGTCTAGAAATATAGAATGCCTTTATTTTGACTCATTTTATTTGCAACATTTGATGTTTTTGCATCATAACTAATTCCACTATTACCTATGCACACTAGACATTGGTTATTCAAAAAATTTCAACTCAATCGTAACCACTCCATGATTTCTCAAGAAACATAGCATAAAAAAATTTAGAACATTATTTTCACCATCCATTCTTTTGTAATTGATTTAATTTTGTGTATACTCTTTACAATAAACACTTATTATTACTGACCTTCAAATTTCATAGACATATACTCTAGTTTGGAGGAATGTTCATTGATGACCTTTCCCTATTCTTTATTACTGAGTATAAGTTCCACTATGTTTTCTATTCTCTCAAGGATTGATGAGTATACCATTAAAAATTATTATATTAATTCAATTTCATTTTCAAGATTATCATCATATTCTTATGATTATTCCTCAATTTTTCACCAATTATTTAATCCCTTTTAATGATTCTCAATCTTCCAAAAATCATCCTTAAATTGATAATTGGGTTCGAAATTAGTGCTAAACTTATTATCTATAGTATTTTTTTTTTGATGGTGTTGATTCATCAATGGTAGAAATCATGGAATCATGGTTCCATCAATAAATTATGCTTCTTATTTCTAAAATAATTCATTATCACCATGTTCTCCTTTAAAAAACACATTCATTATAAATTTTTTCCTATATTAGAACCATTTAATAAATATAATTATAAAACTTTTGAATGTCTCATTTTTCATTATCTTCATCATGAAACATTCTTGAGCACCAACAGGCAATGTCCCCAACTCATCCACAACAAAAATAAGTCATATGCAACATTCCCTCAAATTTCCTTAATCCCTTCATTATATTCATGTAAATGAGAGAACAAATTTCTTTTTCCGCATTATCCTCATCAAAATTGTCACCTAAAATTTACAATTTTTCCATGAATTGGAATCCAATTTCAATGATTTAATGAGTTATTGTATACTCTGGTTTTAATCTTAGTTCATAAGCCACCAAATAACTCAGATGACTATCCAAGTAATTTTTTGAGAGATATCATTCTTAAATTGAAGACACCTTTGAATTATAATTAGTTTGAAGCCTTCATAGGTTTCTCTTTACAACCTCAATGTCTTTGATTTCTTTACCAATAACTCATATTCCACTAAAAAATCCCTATTTATTTTAATAAATGCATCTTCGTCTTTATCAATATGAATTTGTTGATAATCACACAGGCTATGATAACAAGAAGTTTCTCCTCCTTTATTGTGTTTTCTTCATCATATTTTTTCTCCTGTTTTTCCCAAATTAACATTTATGATGTATAAAAAAAATAGTTTTAGATATATTAGACTATAAAGAGCTAAAATGTTGTCATTTATTGCATTGGAATCTACATTAATCATTTTATCGTCTGTATCCGTCATAGAAATCACAGTTGGATTGGTGACCTGTATTCCATGTGGAGTCCCAAATAGGATATCAATTTTGAATATATCATAGACGAAATATCATCCTATTCTTCCAAATCAAGATATTTAATCCATAAAATAGGGGTACTCCCTTAACATTTAATGTATTATCCATTCATGTAATGAAGGGTATAATTAACACAAAATACCTTTACAATTTAATACCACATCAAGGACCCCAGAACACATTGAGAGGGTTGGGGTGAAGTAGTGTGACATGTTATTCTTTTAAACTAATTGATCGTGTTCACAAAATGATAGGAACGTGTCAAACCTATCTAATGAGAATGTCCAACAATCAAACAATCACATGCAATGAAAAGGCAAAGAAATTTATATTGTTCACCACGACGGGCTACTTCTATGTATCATATGTCGACAGGTTTTTAGCCATATCAAAGTACACTAATATTTACTATTTGTGGTGTAAAAGTTTTTATCATGGTCATAATGTGCCATGAAAACAATAATTTCATGGTATTCGATACAATACACTACATCCCTTAGATCACTTCCATTGACTCCCTCTTACCCACTGCGTTAGCATGATTCTGAACATTTCATATCAACTTGATTGTAGCTTTAATTAATTGTAATTAAATCATGAATTCTAAACTGTAGATGGATGCTCTGTTGATGTTCTGTTTTTACCTGCTTATGATGTTCAATTTTCAACATATTGATAGTTAGGGAATTTCTCCTCTAATAACTGACCTTCTTCTTTCATGTACCACACTTCACCAAATATTTTTTTTGTGTCTTGTACCTGCTCCAAAAATTTCCATCTCGAACAACAACAATGATACACCATCGAGTTCGACCACCATAAACCACCTTCCACAAACTTCCCTTGCACTGTGTACTACCTCCACTCCATTAACCATCTCCACTCCATGAACTGTCTCTTATTCCTATCCACATAATATTGGATGTTTTCAAACAGACTTCACCAACCACTTACTAGCTCTCCCATGAACTGTTATATACTTCACAAATAAAAATTTAGATTTTTAGTAAATTTCATTGTGGGGTTGTCTTCATTCGAACTGAATCCAGATTAATCCAAATTCTTTATATATTTTTAATCACAGAGCCATGCACTAATGAAGGTTTTAAAGCACCAAATATAGGAAAATAATTCCTCAAAATCCTTGAAAATGTTATACACCATATTATCATTTTAGAACCATGTTCAAAGCATCCCGCAAATATCCCACAAACCATTTTACTTGAATGGTACGAAAAAGACTTTATTCATATGTGGTGGCACACATCACTACCTAATTTTTGAAAATGTTTCCCATCATGGTTTCTTAAAACTCTTCCTCAATTTCTAGAATGACACATTGTCCTATGAACCACCATGACTTCCATGTATATCATGCTCTCCTATGAACTGTAAGTCGTCACCATGATACTCCTTCATTCTGTGAACCAATCGTCATGCATAGCCGACATACAAATCTATCTTCATGGTTTTCATCTTTCGATTACATATAATGATATCTATGTTCCAATAACTATTACCCACAAATTTTTGGCAGTTTGTGATACCATTTCCCAAAATATTCCTTCTCCAAATAAACGAACTCCAGATTTTGAGGTCCAAAAATTTGTCAACCACTAAGTAATAGTGCAACCTTCAATGCAACATTTATCCTAGTTTTAAGAACACATTCCATGGAAGTCTTTGATCATCCCAATGTGGGTTAAAAAAATTTCATAGTCTATTTCAGAAAATAATAGACATGGTTCCTAAAATGGTATAACAGTAGATCCATCAAGGCCCTAGGATATTGTGTGATGTCCTAGACCATCCATAGTGAAAAATTTATTTTTCATTCATGGATTATATTGATATTATTGATTGATATTCTATGATTTCTTGTCACTATTCAATATTATGACCAGGTTTACTCATAAGGGTGTCAAGTTCCCTTAGACAGATGAATGAGCGGTAAATTTCCAGGAACTGATGAGTAGGTTTGTCAGTTAACCTATGCTTACATCACACATTAGGAGAGAAGGGTTTGTAATCTATTGTGATTCATTAAAAAAGGGGCCAGTATGTTTTCTTATATACAATAACATGGTTATAAACTATTCCTAATGTCAATTCAATATTCATGAAAAACATTTAACAAACTCCTGAATTATAGTTGGCATCCGAAATTTTTTCCTTAAATATATGAAGAACATATCTTCATAGAGAAAAATGTGATATATATACTATTCATAAATGTTTGAAATATATATTCACATAGAGGTGTTCAAAAAGAATCATTAAATAATGTTTAATCAGATAAGGTGTTAGGAATTCTCAATACATTACAACCCATGGAATGAAAACAATGGTGAAGATGCTTAATGTCAAAATGATCTTGTTATATTATACATGATTAGGATTAAATAATAGCTAATATTTATGGATTTTTCATGATGGATCTAGAAAAACTAAAGGAATAGAAATTCATATCATTATCATATTAAAATTAAAACCTCTATCCAAGTTATGATTAAAGAGGATCAATTTGAAGATATATATGTGAAAAATATATTGAGAAATGATCATATGTTTAAGATTGACCTAGATGTCAAGATATGTTTCATGAATTGTGTATAAGTTCTATAGATACCTGATTTGAAGATCGAGATGAAAGTGTAATCTTATAGTTCATTATTCTCTACTCAATCGGGATGTAAGAATACATATAAGGACTTCAAAGAAAACTTATGGTGGGATGGCATGAACAAAGACATCATAGTGTTGTGTATCATGTTTATTGGTATGACAATATGTTAAGGATGGAAGACCCAATTCAAAGGGAAAGTTTATCCATTACCAATAACAAAATGGAAATTGGAGAACAACACTATGAATTTTTTTCGGTCTTCCCATCCCCATTAAAGGGTTTAATGATATGTGGTTTATAATTGATCACCTTACTAAGTTAGAAATCTTAATTTCTATCAAAGAATATTTCAATCTTGATCATTTTTCCAATATATACATTAATTAAGTGGTATGGATACATGGAGCACCACAATCTATTGTTTACGATTGGGATTCGAGGATTTCCCCAAAATTTGGGTGAAGTCTTTAGAAATCACATAAACAGATTTTAGTTTCAGCACTGCTTATAATCCATATAAGGATGGACAATCTAGAAGAAAAACTCAAACAATTGATGAAAATTTTAGATTTTTTTAGTTTATTGAAATTTTATGTTTGGATAAAGAACTTCATATGGTTGAGTTCCATGGCCAAAATGGCTTTCACCCAATAATTTATATGGAATCATACTATTCCCTTGATGGGGATAAATTTATAGCTCCATGGTCATATAAATATATCTATTAGGATATGAGATTGCTCATAAAATAGGAGACATGGTTAGATCCATTCAATAGCATATAAAGGTAGATCAAATTTATTAGAAACATTAGGTTGATAAACTTCCTCGTGATCATGAATTTGAATTTTCGGAAAATGTATTTATATGAATCTCTCCATAGAATAATGTAATGAAATTCAGGAAGAAACTGAAACTATTCTATAGGTATATTATTCCCATTATGATTATTGATCGCATTTGGATGGTAGCCTATTAGTTGGAACATACTAAAAAATTCTCAAAATTCCCTAAACTGTTACATGTATGTATTATAAGGAATCACATACCTGACCCTTCACATGTACTTAACTCTGAGGTCACACACCTTCAACATGATATTTCATAGTAGGAGAAACAATTTAAAACTTTGGATAATATGAAGAATGTTCTACGAAAAATAACCACCCACCAAGTCAATGTTTTTTTGATAAATAACCAGTTAGAGGAAGTGATGTCGGAACATGAGTGTGTTATAAGGTAAATCTATCATCATTTTTTTACTGGAGTGAAAAATTTTAGGGAAAAATTAATTTTCAATAGGGTAGAATATAATAAAACATGTTTTTATGGACAATTTTTCTTGAATAAATTAAATTTTCATTTATGTCTCAAGATGAACTAGGTAAAAAATTCCTTTTCACAGAAAATTGACATGGGGAATGAAACACGCAACACAGTCTTGGTGTAGGTTATACACAACACCGACATGACATTCCTTAAACACAACACCGATATTTCAACGAAATATCATTTAATTGTTATAATTATTTAAATGATGTAATAATAATATATCCATCAAACATATATATATTAATAGTATGAACTAAATTTCAAAAATAAAATTAATTGTTTTATAAAAATAAAAAAATTATAATGAAATATTTAATTGATGGTGAAGACGTTATATGTTTAAAAATGTGGTTTTCTCACATGAAATCAATTTAATGTCTTTATGTTATAATTAATAAAATTAATTTGAGATATATTTAAAAATTAAATATTATAAAATAGTATTAATTTCAAAATTTCATATTTCAAAATTATATTGGGGTGAATTTATGGGATTTTCCCTAGAATCATCATTTTTATGAATTGTGATAAAATAAATATTTTTAATTCAATACATTATTTTTTTTAATTTAATTTTGACGATAAATTATATTCTAAATTGGTTTAATCATTTAACTATATAATATTTCATAAAATTAATTAATTTTTTTCATTTTGATCAATTTCAATTTATACATTGGTTAGAAAACTTTTCTAAACATATGAATAATTTTACGTTACAAACCAACATTGCCGACACGACTACATTGTTAAATTTTAATTAATTTCTACGACATATGTTATTAGAAATTGATAAAATTGATTCAATATTTGGAATCAGAATAATATATATGTTCTAATAATTTACTATTGTTTTTAGGGAAAAAATATTAGTGAAAATGATTGAAATTTATTACAATGATTAATGTTAAATTAATAATAAAAAGTGAATAAAAAATCATCTTAAGGTAAACAATTACCAATATACTTATCCATATAACATTTTATCAGAATTATTCTTAATATAACCACCAATAAATATGTTTTTTATTTTTTGGAAGACTTTTATTAGGTAAAAAGTTGGTACACATAACTTGTTTTCAAAATTGCCAAGTATGTCCTTCCCTTTCCCCATAAAAGGCCACCACCACTCCCTATTAATCACACAAATAAAAACATAAATGTTTCACAAATATCATCCCATTACACGTTATAAGATCCCAAAATTCTTCCTATAATATTTACCATGGGCCTAAATCATTCGATGGAGTCATTTGTGAAAAAACCAAAAGGAGTTTCTCCATCAAGAGGTAACTACTTCTCTCAAGCTCCTTTCATTTATTTTATTTCTCCACCCATACACTATCATTATTACATGATTGAATAAAAAATTGAATATTTTATATTAAAATATTTTTATTATATTTTTTACAATAACATAAAAAAACTTATATCTAATGGGTAATTAACATATTATTTATGTGTAAGGTGAACTACCACCGAAATAAACGATGATTATTTATTTTTCTATTATCCCCTCTCACAGTGTACATTGAGATGGAAACACTATTTATATTTTTCATATATTATATTTTTTATTTATTTAATATTTTTTATTTCATTTACAAAACATGTCGTTTAAAAAACTATTTTCTATAAATACAATATGGTTGTTTGATGAATTGTGGACAACCGCCCCTCAAAGTGATTGGATTCATTCACAGACTTAATAGAATATATTAATAATGGTTTTAGTGATATTATATGATATATATTATATTATAATTCTACATGAATAATTATATATATACACATATGTCGTTTTCCTTCTTTCTTTCAATACGACAAAAAACATAAACAACGTTTATTCCTATATACGACAAACTTTCTCCATGAACGGTGTATTCCGTTTCAAAAATATATAATCTATAGATTATTATAACAAAAATAATAGAAATATATGTGATATTTATATAATTATTTATAATATGGAATCATTATATAAGTATATGGACCAAAGATATAACATATTATGACACATTCAAAGAATAAAGCGGATATTAACTGATGTGATACCTTAACATAGGATAGTTATCAAGAGGGTAATAAAATTATATGATCAAATATTATATGGTATTATATATAATAATATGATTCTTTATAAAATTATAATAACATTTAATTTTTTATACATGTTTGAAAAAATGTGATGATATTCAATACACAATTTAAGGGGATTTCATCTCACCTTTAATTTTCATGAGATTGTTGCTTTATCCATAAATCGCTCCTTTTGTGTGGTGTGTATACTTCCCATGGATGTATTAAATGATTCTTATAATTTTTTATTTGTAACACCCCAGGATTTCAAAGGAAATTATTATGATTAAAATAATTCAATAGCTTGTGTTACAGACCACACTAAGATTTAGCACACCATGACTTACCAAACTAGCCGTTCAAAATGAAATTATTAATAGTAATAACTGAATTCTGAATTTTATAACTTCATATAATATTAGAACCCATATTATGTGTTTTTTAGACAAAATAGAAGAACAAATTGTATTTTTTAGATAAAAGATATATTTTTCCAAAAATATAATTTTAAATCCTTTTAATATAGAACCCTTTTGAAATACTATATTTGAAACTATTGTATATTCAATTTGAAAAAATAAACTTATTATATATAATTGGGACATAATAATTTATTCTGGAAAATATTTTGGTGTTTTTCAGATAATATGCATATTTTGATGAATGGTAAAAAATAATAAATTTTAATTGAAAACTAATTTTTTAATTAAAAACATTATAGTGTAAAATTATACATTTGAATGGTTTTGAAGTTTAATTAGATTATATATTTACCATTTAATCTAATTTTTGTCATTAAAAGTAATTTCACATTGAAATTAGACAAAAACAAGTGTTAATCTTTTGATAGTTAATATTTTTTAAAAACCTGCTCTTGGTTTTGAAAAAGGGAATTAATTTTAAATTCATTTCTTCCACTACTGTGTATTGATTTTGGAAAAATGGATTAAATATTTGGAATTAGGATGTCCAAATTTTTTAAATAGATAACTTTTATTTTTATACATTATGAATATTTACATCAGTAAATATTTTATTTACCATGGTTAAAGGGGTAAATCCATTAATTAAAGTTAAAAAACTAATTTTATAATAAAATTAAATTATAATAAAAAGTTTTCTATTTCTATTAGTTGATACATATCCGACCATGTGCATCTTTGGTATGATTTTGGTACCCCATTAAGGAACATGAATGTGATAATGACACTTTATATATTTTATTAAAACAATCTTTGAATGGGGTTATATAAGATATATTTTCGATTATAAATAATCATTTGAAATATAAAAATATTTCTTACATCATGGAATATTTTTATAATTTTTATACATTAAATAAATAAAATTATTTATGACACAATAATGATGCAGTGTTTACCACCTTAATAAATGGATAAAATAAAAAAAATTTAAAATTTTAAACAACATAACAAACCTTAAAATTATTATTGGATGATATTATTTAGATTCTGAGCCATATTATCTTCTACTTTAATGATATTTGGTCTTTTTGAAACCGAAAATCATTATATAATGAAATAATATATTCCCACATTCCTAAAGTGCCCCTTCTCCCGATTATAAAAATCCCTAACGTATAAACCATATCTCACACTTCTAATTCTCCTTGTGTAGAGACCCAAAGCATGAAATACATGGACATTACATTACTTTTTCGGAATACTTAATACATAACAAAAATAGACACCCAAGGACTGTAATATTTTAGTGTCTTTGGAAACTTGTAACATAATCTACTAATCATGGTGAAATATCATCAACATCTCCTATAATGAATTTCAATTTTTTTATTACATAAAATCTACCATTATATCTTGTGGAACAGAAAAAAAAGGGTGAGCTCAAATGCTCAATAATAGTAAGCAGGGAGAAAACAAAAAAACCATATACAGTTGAACTTAAAATCATGAGCATAATTATTAAACATAAAAATATTGAGTTTTGAAATATATATTGGTAAAACATAAGTCATAGATCATAAATGAACATTAATCATGATAAAATAAAATGGGAAAAAACATGTAAGTGTGGAAAACCATTAAGCAGATGTATTACTGAACTAAATTCACTTGTCATTCCAGACTTGTATGACTGATCCAGATTCACTTGCCATTACACGAATGTCTATCTCATGAGATATATATATTTACCCAATAAATTGTAGAATGGTATAGATCCCACCCATCTCATAGTGAAATCATTATTTTATGTGCCACGAAGTAAAAATTCATTAATCATAACCAAATGAATAAAATTGGTTTCATATAGGACATCCCATCATAACATAATCCATATAAACAGATGAATATAATTTCATCATAAACAAAATAAAACCATTTAAATAATAGGTACATTATACATGAAGCATATCCATATTAAATAATGTCATATTATATGGAAAATAGTTTGGATTAAACACATGAAATGAATTTTTGAGGAAAATATTCATTCTTCTTCAAAATCGATTTCTTTTTTCAAAATTTAGTGAGATTTTTAAATACATGATATTTGTTGAAAATAATCAGGAAACCTTGTAGATTAAGCTTCATGGAAATAAAAAATTATGATATCATAAAAATCTATTCACGCTGTATATGTTAAAAAAACATCCTTCTTCTACTTTTGCTAATAATGTAAAAAAGTACCTCGTATGTTAAACAAAAAAAACATTCCTTACATACTATGTAGTAAATGTAAAAAGAGGGTAAACATGACATTATACATACATGGAAGTATAGTAAATAATTTCTGAATACATTTCTCTAAAACATGGAAATGGATCATAAATATAACCCTAGTAAATACTTACGAATAAACAGTCTAATATAAAAATGAGACTGCAAAATTATCCCTTACCTTGGGTCCAATTTCATACGTATATGTATGAAACTCTTGTAGAGTGGGTTTAAACATATTATTAACATGTAAAAAAACCCTAATAAAATTTATGATATCATATATGATTACCTATAACTTTATATTACCCGTTCTTTTGTCAATTCCATGTTAAAGTAGTGTTTTGGGTAAAATCGTATCATTTATCATACGTGCATGGACATGTTGTTCATGATATTATTAATTATATACTGATTTAATTAATTCCATAATGTAATAAATGATTTATATATAATATATATTAATCATATAAATATATATTATAGGTCAATAAATGGAATGAAATACAACGTTCATGGAGATGGTAGGTTGTACGTACACTTGAATGCTGTTTTCGTCTGCTTATTGAATTGAATAGAATTAAGTAAATATAATATATATGTACATAATTCCAATATAAAAATAATTTCATAAAATTCCCGTTTATATTATATATACACATTATAATAATTCTTGAATGGTTAACATGGAGAATGAATCCCATAGCGTCATGGAGACGGTAATCCGTACGTACAAACGAGTGATGATATAGTTCCCATAATTGTAGAATGGATCTTGAGTGGATAATATAATATCTTAGAATCAGTATAATGTCATAATAAGAATATATATTTATTATTTCCACCATTATACCCATCCAAGTATGTTGGTGGTGGAAAAACATATTACACCACAGCGTGGAGACGATATTTCCTACGTACGCACGTGCGGTGATTTCATTTTTTGTAGGATGGATAGAAGGTGAAATAGGGTTGTTTAATATTTATAATAACATATAATTATACGAGTTATACTGATGTTATTACTTTATAATTAAATAATTAAGTAAGTGGAAGTAGAAGAATAAATATATATGAAAGAATTGGTAAAAGATATTACCTCTTCTTTGTGCGCCTCTTCTAAACCTCCTCTTAGGGCACTAAATAGGGTATTTTAAGAATAATAGGACCTCTAAAATGTTTCTTGGGAAGTGGATTAGAAAAACTGATAGTGTTTTTTCGAGCATGAAGCCTCATAATGTTGTGAAGAGAAGAGGGAGGAGGGTCCCTTTTATAAAGGAGGAGAGGGGCACTTTTGGAAACCTCCAAAATATTTATTTATAATAAACTAAAACCCTTCTTAAAAACAACCAAAGTTACTCAAATTATGATATGACATAATATATGGTTTAATTATCATCAACCAATCATATTTAGACGTATTATTATTTTATTTTAAACCATATCATTTTGATTTATCCTTATTTAATCTATTTAATTTTATTTGAGGTAATAATATTCCATGTTTTAAATTGGTATAAATACATACATATGTATTCTAGATTATTCCGTAATTAAATAATTTATAATATTTTAAACCATATAATTGTGAATTTTTAATTATTAAATATTTTTGTGATTTTTAAATAATTTAATAATATGTTAATTTTGTATAATACCAGTAGTGTCAATTTTTATACTATTCAATTATTTAAATTTAAATAAAAAACAAAACGTTGATATATTCGCAAAAAATATTTAAAACATTTATAACATGTCATATTCATTTAAAAAATCATGGATAACAATAATTTTTTCATATAATATTTAATCCAATATTTTTAAATCCAGTTATTTGATATTTCAATCAATAAAATAATTTAATCATCGCTATTGTGTCACCATTAATGATAATTATTTAATCATTAAAAATTCTAAATAAATTCACATTATTTATGTAATTGTATTATATTTCTGGTGACTATTTATGTTTGTTGTTTTATTAATTTTATCACTAAATTAAAACTATTACACTAATAAGTTATAAGAGAGTGACATGTTGTCGCGTTTTTTGGTTTTAATAACAATTAAATTATTATCATGGTAAAATGTCAAATAAATTAATAAATTCCAACCCTTAGGTGATAAGGGTCGACTTTTATTCATCCAATACAATATTGGTAGGTGTTAGGGTAATTTTATAATCTTATTTTTACCCTTAATTACACGATTTACCTTTAACTGTAGTTAATAAAATTTACCGTAGTTATTAATCATAACGTCTAAAAATAATTAGAAGTCTATTATCACAATTCGGACCAATGGATTCCGAATATGGAATCTTGTTTTTAAAATTCAAAACACATATGTGACAGTATTAAATTTAAATTTAATCCCGCTGTTGAGAAAAAGGGTTTTAAAAGTTGAAACATTGCAAAGGATAGAAATGTTTTTACCGATGAATTGAGTGTAAAATTAATGATAATGACTTACATTATGTTAAATGGTAAAAATATATTCTATTTATACTTTAAAAAAATTCAATATTATAATTATACTATATAAATTTTCTCGATGAAAAAAGTTTTTTTAATAAAAATTTAGCATATTTTTACAAATCATCCCAATATGAAAGTTTACAGATAAATATTAGAAAAATTATCCAAAGTTAATTATTATAACTTTATTGAAATTTATAAATTTATTTTGTAAAATTAAACTTATAAACTTGTAAAGAACTAGATTTAATGTGGGTGAACCATCAAAATGCGGCAAAATAACACTTTTTTAAAAATACTGATTTTTGCCGAAAAATTAATTTTGTTCCCATACCATGTTCTATAAAATGTGTAAGATGAAATATAATGTTATAAAAATTAAAAAAATTTAATACTATTCATAACATCTAGTTCATAATAATTTAGTAATATAACAGTTTTTAGTGAAACTCGGTATTGCGTACCACACAAGAAATTGAGGAAGGTCGCCCTTTCATGTAACTCAAGACAAGTATATTGTAACATATAGTGAAAGATAATACGATGTTGCGTATAGAACAAGTGAATTTTGGTGTAGTGTACAACACAATACCTCAATGAAAAGATTATTTCTCATAAGATTTCAGGGTGTTACATTATACCCCCTTAAAATAAATATATCCCTCTAAATTCGTTGGGGTAATAAATGGATTAATACGTGAAAGTTTCATTCATAGAAACCGACATCGTAAATATTAATACTAAAAAATAATTATAAAAAGGAAATTTAGAAGAAAAAAGGTCACCCAATGTAAATCAGCACTGGGTTTCGAAATAGGAGAATATATGTGAAAATATGTATATGGAAGAGAAATCTATCCATCTTGTTATGATAGAGAGTGGTAGAGAACATTGCTATGAAAAATCCAACAATCTCAAACACAATAATTGGTCATGATCTACTATATCGTCTAATTCATCAGATATGAGGGAACTAGGAAAACCAATTTTTGGTTTTAAAGATCATTTCAATAATGTTGAATAATTTTTGAATTAAAATAAATACTTACATGAATTTGGTACAATGTCATTGTTATTCATTCCATGAACAATTTCCACTTCATCTCTTAAATAAATGAAGTAGATTTTATCTTTCAATAAGTGTTAGTAGATCATGCGATAGAATGATAGGTCATTCTATATGTCTCAAATATAAGGTTATAAATATTTATATAAATAAGTCAATCTTTGGTGAGATTAATCATATATGGTTCCAAAAATGGACTTATACATAAACTATTATTCCGCATAATAAAATAACACTAATTTATACTAAATAGGGAATTCTTGTAGGTTAGTGG
The DNA here is from genome assembly GCA_963277665.1 of Viscum album. Lineage (NCBI taxonomy): Eukaryota > Viridiplantae > Streptophyta > Magnoliopsida > Santalales > Viscaceae > Viscum > Viscum album. The sequence goes on from OY728141.1 coordinate 265,675,862, forward strand.
TTAGAAATAATGGCATGTCGCACTTCAGTTTTGTGTTATATTCTCACAACTTTGTCTGACACGACGTGTTGTCAAATGTTCTATGAGATGTCCATTTTATAAAACAATACTATTATAAAATTTCAGAAAAAATATCAAAATTTTCTAGCCTTAAACAATACTATCTGATTTCTAAATTAATCTATTCCAATATTTAGGCTTGTCCAAAATACTTGTGTCCAATCTCATAGTATAACTAAAAATATTACTAGATATATCATATACAAAGCATGTGATTACCATCATTTATCCTCCATATATCATTAGTTATATCTTAATGGTCACATTCCAAAAATGTGAATACCTTAATAATATATTCTCTTGAAACATTAATTACCATAGATCATTAATGAAGACATGAAAGATGAAAAAAGATAACTCTTTCCACATACCAAAATCCCATTAATTATATATAATCAAACCATGATATTGCTTTGTCCTTACATCTATCATGATCTCATTAATACTATCAAACATATTATTTTCTCCTTATCCCTTTATTAAGTGCATATAGTCTACTTTTCAAAAATATTTCAATCAATTTTCATGGTCACCGATACAATATAATTATTAAAAACCACAAAACCCCAATACATAGATATTCCAATATTCACACATACTATAAATGAGATTACACAACACTATTTTTGAATCCCATTTCATAAGCACTTAATCATTCCACCACATCGTTTTCATATTCAAAATCACCAATAGTGATCTCATGTGACATACCATTGTCCTTTTCCTTGAGAGGTTGTTGATGTTGATCGTCATTAACCCTTGGATTAGGGTATTGGTTAGCATAATTCCCCATTTACCTGCACATGTAGCATTGAAGTGTGGGTGGTGCGTTCTCTTAGTCTTTTATCTATTCACATCAATAGCTACTTTTTTCCATTACATCAGCACTCATCTCTCGATGATCTTCTTTTACACACATAAAACATTTTTTAGTCCCATTATTTCAATCTCCACCATGAATATTTCCACACTTTGAACATAATGAAACATTTAACTTCTTTTCACTACAGGTTAATGACTTTTCCTTTAACTCCATCTGTCTTTTCTTACCAAATCCATGAGATGGATATATAACACCAACTTCTAGTTCTACCTTGATAACACAATGCACAATTTTTTCATAGATACTGAACTCTCTTATATCTAATGGCCTTTCAATACATGGTTTTAATCCACTGATTAATTGATCAACGTTACTTTTAGGTTGGATGATAAAGCCAGATGCATACATTGAAAGCCTTGTAAAATTAGCGTCGTATATACCAATAGATTCATCATCCATTTTTATAAGCTCAAGGAACTCCTTCTGAGTCAATGTTAAAAGAATATAAGGGAATTAGTTATTGAAAAACATGTTCTTGAACTCGTCCCATTCCATGGATTCAATTTCACCTTGGGGACTTGTATTCTTAATTCCATTCCACCACTTGTCTTCTTCACCTTCTAAACGGTAAACAACCAAAATGACTTTTTCATGTTCTAAATAGTGATGTATTGAATATATCATTTCAATGGTATAGATCCATTGTTCAGAAACATGTGGATCAGAAGACCCGCTGAAATAATGTGCACATTGCCTCATGATGGACTCAATAGAATATTGTTCCTTTCGTTGCTCATTTGGATGTCTAGAATGAATCATTGATTTTGTATGTATATAAATAATATTTTTCACTCCATCTCCCATAACATTGGGTTTTTCAGGTGTACAATCATCGAATTTTCCATTACATTGATAATCATGGTTCCTTCGGGTTCAATCCATCGTTTATAACCCAAAAAGAATAGTCTAACAGGCAAAAATCATTCTTCGAACACAACATAATCAAGGGGATTACATTCAATCTGAAACATATTTGGTTTAATCATCGGTTATTCATGACCGTTATCCAAATTCTAGGACTGTAACCTATACTTATACATAGCCTTATAGACATCCCTAGACATACCTTATAAATATCTATAGGGATCTCAGGAAAGTTTTTGCATCCTAGTTTCCAAAGGTTAACTAATCTTTTCCACTGATAACAATTGTAGAGACCTGAAGCATGGAATTAATGGAAATCACATTAATTTTGTGAAATACTTAATACATAAAAAAAATAGACACACAAGGACCGTAATAGTTTATTGTCTTTGGAAACTCGGAACATATTCTTCTAATCATGGTGAAAGATCGTTAACATCCCCCATATAGATCATTCCCTTTTTTTTCTTACCTAAAACCTTTCATTAAATCCTAGGGAAATGATAACAAAAAAGGGGTTAGCTCAAATTCTTAGTAAGGTTATGCATAGAGAAAATAAATCAAATAGTATATATTTTAACTTAAAAACATGAACCTACTATTTAAACATCAAAATCATCAATTGTGAAATAAATCTCGGAAGAACATAAGGCATAGATCATAAAGTAACAATAATCATGATATAATATCACGATAATAAAACATGTAATTGTGGAAAACCATTAATAACATGATATTATTTCCATAGTAGCCAAGGCATTGCTTCCATTACCATCTTAGTGGACAATATCTGTTACTAAACCGGGTTTACTTTCCGTTTCAGCACTATATTACTAAACCAGATTCACTTGTCATTCCAGTCATTCTTATCTCATGAGATATTAATATTTACCCAAGGAAATGCATGGAGATATATCTCCCCCCATCTCATAATGAAATCATTCTTTCATGTGCCACTAAATAAACATAAATCATAAATCATAACCCAATTAATATAATGGGTTTCATATATGGAATCCCATCATAATATAATCCATAAAAAATTGATATAATTTCATAAAAAACCATGTAAATAATAGGTTTATTATACATGAATTATATACATATTACAGAATGTCATCTTAAATGGAAAATAGTTTGGATAAAACACTTGAAATGAATTCATGAAGAAAATATCCTTTCTACAGTAAAATCATTATCTTTTCTGAAAATGTAGTTCGATTTTAAAGGAAAATAATTTTGTTGAAAATAATCATGAAATTTTGTAGAGGAAGCTTCATGAAAATAAGGCGTTATAAAACCGTAAAAATCCATTCATTCCATATAAGTTAAAAAAACATTCTTCTTGTACTTTTGTCAAAAATGTCAAAAAGTACCTCGTATGGTAAACAGAAGAATTATTCCTTACATACAACATAGAAATTTAAAAAAGGGGTAAACATGAATTTAAACATACATGGATGAATATTAAATACTTCATGAAAAAATTTATCTAAAACATGGGAATGGATGATAAATATAACCCCAGTAAATAAAGAAGAATAAACAATCTTAGATAAAAATGAGATGGAAAAATTATCAATTACCATAGGTCCAATTTTTTCCATAATTGTCTAAAACTCCTATATAGTGGGTTTAAACATATTATTAGCTTTTAAAAGAACCATAATAATATTTATAATATCATATATGATTCACATAAGACTTTATATTACCCATTCTTTTGTCAATTCCATTTTAAAACAACGTTTTTGTTAAAATGTTTTCATTTATCGTACGTGTTTGGACTTGTTGTTGTAAATATTATTACTTATATGCTGATTTAAATAATTTCAGAATGTAAAACATGAATTATATGTAATATATATTAATAATATAAATATATATTATAGATCGATTAATGGAATTAAATACACCGTTCATGGAGACTATAGGCCATACGTATGCATGAACGCTGTTTTCATTTCCTTATTGAATTGAATGAAATTAATTAAATGAAACATATATGTACATAAATATAGTATCATTATTATTTCATATCTTTCATGATTATTTATAATAATTATTTAGAATAATTATTAAATGGTTAACACAGAGAATGAATCTCATCGCGTCGTGGAGATGGTAATCTGTACGTATGCAGGAGCGACGATATCGTTCCCATAATTGAAAAATGGAATTGGAGTAGATGATATAATATCTCAGAATCAGTATGCTGATATAATAACCATATAATGTTATTCTTTACAACATTATACCCATCCAAGAATGGTGGTGGTGGAAAATCATATTACACCACGGTGTGGAGATGGTATTCTATACGTACGAACAAACGATGATTTAATTTTCCATAAGATAGATCGAATGTGAAATAGGGTAGTTTAATATTTATAATAAAATTTCAGTATATGATTAATACTGATGTTATTACATTATAATGAAACAAAAAATGAATTGGAATTAGAAGAAGAAATAAATTTGAATGAATAGATAAAGGATATTTTCTCTTCCTTGACGTGCCTCTTCTAAACCTCATCTTAGGAGACTGAGGATACTCTTTTAATGAGACTAGGATCTCTAGTATGTTTCTAGGGAAGTGGATAAGTGAAATGGATATGGTTTTGTGGAGAATTAAGGATCATAATGTTGTGAAGGTGGGAGGGAGGAGGTTCCCTTTTATAAGGGACGAGAGGGGCATTTTTGGAATCCTCCAAAATATTAATTTATTATACACTCAAAATCTACTTAAAAACATCCAAACTGATTCAAATTATGATATGGTGTAATATAGGGTTGTAATATCATCAACCAATAAAATTTAGACACCTTTTTATTTTCATTTAAACCTTATTATTTTGATATATCCTAATTTAATCTATTTAATTTTACATTATTTAATAATATTCAATAATTGAAATAGTTATAAATACATACTTATGTGTTGTGAATTTTCATAAATAGATAAATAATTACATTGTAAACCATTTAGTTTTTAATTTTTAATTTTTAAATATTTTTGTGAATTTTAAACAATTTAATAATATGATACTTTTATAAAATATCAATAGTGTCAATTTTGACACTATTTAATTATATGAATTAAAATAAAATCCACACAGAAGATATATTCGAAATAGAATATTTAATTGATTCTTAACATATATTATTCAACTAAAATATTCATGGATCACATTAAATTTTTCATAAATTATTTATTTCAATATTTTTTAAACCATTTATTTGATATTTCCGTAAATAATGTAATTTCTACATCACTATTGTGTCGCCATTAATGATAATTATATAATCCATAAAATTTACAAATAAACTCAAATTATGTAGACAATTATATTAGATTTCTGGGGACTATTTATTTTTTATGTTTTATGAAGATTATCACTAAATTAAAATAATAACACTTATAAGATATAACAGAGTGACATGTTGTCACTTTCATTGGTTTTAGTAAAAATTACATCCTTTTCATTGTAAAAAGACCATGAAATGAATCTATTCCGACCCTCAAATGATATTGGTCGACTTTTATTTATCCAATAGAATCTTGGTAGCGGTTTTGGTAATTTTATAATCTTATTTTTCACTTAATTACCCGATTTACCATTAACTATTGTAAATAAAATTTACTGTAGTTACACTTGATAATGTCTAAAAATAAAATGTATCATATTCGCATAATATGGAATTACTGATTCGAAATATGGAAAAAACATTTCCATTTTCAAAACACAAAAGTGGTAGTATTTAATTTAAAATTAATCCCTTTGTTGTGAAAAATGGTTTTAAAAGTAAAAATGTTGCAAAAGAGTTAAATATTATTACATATGAATTCAGTGTAAAATTAATTCTAATGACTTATATTATATTAAATGGTAAAAATATATTCTTTTTATACATTAAAACCATACATTGTAATAATATATCAATATAAATTATATCGATGAAATATTTATTTTTAATTAAAATTAAACGTTTTTTACTATTCATCAAAATATGAATGTTAACAAGAAAATATAAAAAAAATTACAAAGATAATTTTTGTGACCATATTGAAATTAATATGTTTATTTCATCAAATTGAAGTTATAAACCTGTGAGAATCTAGATTTAAGGTGGAATCACCATCAATAGGCATCAAAAAAGTATTTTTTAAAAAAATACTTATTTTACCCGAAAATTTTATTTTGTTCTCATACCATGTTCTAAAAAATGTGTAAGATTAATTATAATATTATAAAATTAAAAATTTGGTTAATACTATTCATTACAGCTAGTTCATAATAATATTATAAGATTACATTGTTTAGTGAAACTGATTATTGCGTACCACGCAAGCTATCGAGGAAGGTCCATCTTGCGTGTCACTCAAGCCAAGAATATTGTTGTGTATAATGATAGCCAATACTGTGGTGCATATATCACAAGTGAATCTTGGTGTACCGTACCACACAATACATCAATGAAAACATTATTTCTCATAAAATTTCAGGGTGTTACACCATGGCTCATCCAACCCCAGCCCATCTAAGATCCTCACATCCCTCTCCTTTTATAAGAAGCATTACCTTAGGGAGAAATAACTTTAAGAAATACTTTTAGTTCAATGAAAATAAAGTTTCCCATTTTAAATGTGGATAACTTACCCTCGACCAATGAATAGTACAATGTAAGGGGTTTTCATCCCACTTTTATTCCTGAGAGATTCATGCTTTATTTTCCTCTTTCACCTTTTTAGTGGTGTATATACTTTCCAGGATTATATTTTTTGAATAATATAAAATAATTTATGGGTATTTAAATCATCATTGGATGATAAATCATTCATGTGGTTAATATTTCGTATGATACCAAATTAGTAAGGGAATTTGAAATTTCAATTTCCAATCATTCGGTTTTACACAAACATCATTTATTACTTTACACCAAGATTATTTGTGAAATCACTATTTATTACATATGTAGTAATTTCTACTCCCCTTTGTCTAGATATAATTTTAATTCACATAATCTCTCTATCGATAAATTCTCAAGTCTTCGATATAATCATGATAAGAGTAATTTTAACTCAATTTCTATTCATTGAGTTACACATCCATGTCATTGGTGTATTTTTTACAATAATATGTGTGAATGTCCTTCAATTGATTTACACTAAATATCAGATAATATTGAGTGTATATATATTTTTCACACATAATTATGTCATTTATTTTTCCTTATCCTAAGGATATAGTCTTTATATAAGAATTAATCTCAACTTACATTCCATTGAGAATTCATTGTTGTTATACTCCAATTCACATTTATTAGGTGTATATAATGTTCTTTGACATAGTATATCATAAATCCCTTTATTCTCATGATATTAAAATGTTTTTATTAACTCAATTATTTTTATTTAAACGTATCTCATTTAGTTAGGAAGTCTATCAAAAATACCATTTTAATTGTTTTAAAATTTAATTTTTCTAAATCATTCTCAATAATTTCCATGTATAAAAAATTGTTTTAAGGTTTTATTTATTTGGACATTAATATATTAAAATTGAAATTTTAGTTAAGTGCTTCTCAGTGGTATGTGACACTTTGATTCCAAAATCTATTTTAATCAACTTCTTGATAAATATTGAGCCATTTAAATGTTTTCAATAAAAGGGATATTTCTCACAAATATTTTTACTGATCATTTTCAACTATGTCAACAACCTTTATAATATTTTATTCTTGGTCAAGGATGAATTATTATGATAGAAATCTATCATTATGTATTGAAGGTTATGTGATATTTTTGACTATGGATGTATTATTATTATAAAATTCATGGTTTATGGATAAAGTAGTGACATTTCATATACTAGTTTTAATATGAATGTTTTTTTTACGTTTAAAAATTTTCATATGAGGAATGAATTGGATGATTTAAGTGATGGGTGGATCCCTCTATAGCACTTAAATGCATCGGTAGGTCTAATGAGACCATTAGACGTAGAATTAGTCGATGTCTTTCCCAATTTTTGATATATTTTTTTGGCTGAGGCCTTAATAATTTTAGACATTTAGGCCGAGGCCTTGAAATTTTTCTCATAATGTCCGACATTATAAATTCCCTCATTATGTAAATAATAGAGATGGGTCTTGTTGTTATTATATTAGTATAATTCTCATGACTATGTTTTATTATTCCATTATTTGCTCTTCTCATATTCATTCCATAATGAATTAATGTTTATTATTTGCAAAGGCATGTGTTTTAAATTAATCATCATGCCTAATGTTTATGTTATCTTCCGTTGTATTACTAACTCTTACTGATAATTTAGGCTTACCCTTTCTTATGTTTTGTTTTCCCAGGATACGAAGAAGGTTCTTATGAGTGACTTACAGTCATATCTAGGAAGATTTCATGTTTTTTATTAAATAAATTTGTGTTTTATTTCTTTTTATGTGGAAATGTTGAACATATGTATTTATCGTGTTTACTTGAATACTATACTGATCAGTCCTTCTAGACATGACTCCTTGTAATCATGTCTATGTATTAAAATAATGCAACCACAACAGGCTTTTGGAATTGAGTAATTACATTATGGTTATTTATGGATCCATTCTATAATATTCATGTCATTTGTTTTTTTTAAATGTTTCCAAATTGGTAAAATAGTTTTCTTTCAATTTTCAATATTTGATACTCATATTTTATTATGCTTCAATATTATTAATGTACTGTATCTGAATCCATTTTTTATATTGTATAATGAATCTCAATATTTTAATAATGTCTTAATATTCATGTAATTTTATTTTCATAAATTGAGAGTATGATCCAACGTTAGGATGTGATACGATTTTCATAATACAATATCATCACTTTTTGAGATTTTGTATGGAAATTCTTGAATTAATGAAATTTAATGATCCATATATCATGAAAACTAATAAATGATTTTCTCTTATATATAGTCAATATATATTTATGTATTAGTGATAATATTTATGTCTTTGGTATTTTATAAAAAATTTTATTTAAAATATGAGAATCTCCCTCTACAGAAAAAAATATTTACTGTTCAAAAACCATGTTTTAAAAAATATTTTCAAAATTTATTTAAAATCTTATTTGAAGCCCATTTTGTTGGTAAATGTATTGTAATAACATTTTATTGTTTTAATTTATTCCACTATGGGTTTTTAATTATTTTTTCAGAGATAAAGCTTTTAAAAAGTTTTAATGTTTTATAAATATGTTTTTAATGGAAAATGGACATTTTTTTAAGAAATGTTTCTAAAAGATATTTAAATTTTTTCCCATATATGATAACATCCTTTGGTGTCACTAAATCCTTTTGGGTGAAATTATTCAATGATACATTTCATATTATTAGTATTAATGTATAAATTTTTTTATGACATGATGTTTATGAAACCAGTTTCTCATTAATTTTTTATATAGTTTTGAAACCCGCTACTTATCACGGGTTATGTTTACGATAAAATGAATTTGAAAGTTATCTTTCCCCCACATGATGATTTTATAACATTTTTATAATACATATTTCTTCTCATGGGGTATGACATGTTATTTATGATATTTCGTTTTATGTATATATGATTTAATTGCGCGATTGGTGGGACCTATATCTCTTTGCAATACATTGGGTAAAGATTTATATCTCATGAGATATTATATGATTACCATTGAAATGATACCTGACATGTAATATGTAAATGAGAGTGAACTTGAATACAAATATCATATGTGGATTGAAATATAGCTACTAAGATGCCCATGGGAGTAAACAATGATAACCACGATTGTATGGTGAGTGAACCCATAATACAAAAATAGTCTTGTATGTGATGCATTAGAAATTATTAAAATCATATTATATGATTATATTTCAACAACACTTACATGTTTTATTCCTATATTATTATTTCATGTCTTATGTTATTTATTTCCTTGTGATTCATGTATTATAGGCCATCATGATTTATGACATCATTCATGTATGTGATATTTGATATCCATCGTATGGTATTTTATTTTCATTATCATGTTCTCATTACATTATTCTAATTAATATGATTACATATCTACCTTTTGTACCAGTACTAATAATTTGATCTCACCCCATTTATTTTTTATTTCTCTATGTTATGAAGATAAATATTATGATTGAGGAGTATAAAAAAAATTTCTTCAAGAAGTGCCTAGTGTGAGATAATATAGCTCACTTATGCATTAATTTTTATTTTTCCATGTCTATAAATGATCTATAATATTACGATCTATAGGAATATATTAGTATGATTTTTAATATATTCAGAAAATGTTATGTAATGGTAATGTGCGATATTATAGGTTTTGTATAATAGATATAATAAAATTGCATTGTATTTTATATGATGATACTATTTTATATAAATTGTTCTGAGTGTAATCATGGAAGTAAATGAAGAAATAAAATTAAAACACTCTATCAAAAAATATACCAATTTGATAGACAGTGTTTTTAGGTTCATAGAAAAAATCCTTCAAAAGTTGATATTCTGTTAAAAATGGATCAATAAGATCTATAGTTAAATGAAAGTGTGTGATTATGATTGGGCATGTCCATGATAATATGTCGATAAAGATCAGAGTGTATAATAGAGGTTGATTTCTATTATATGTGATGATGAGGAAACACATTAGAAATAATTAAAATTAAAATATATTTATTTAATTCATAACTGATATATCTCTAAAATGATTCATCTTTAGTGAGGTGATGATATACAGTAAACATATGACCATAAAATATAATTTAGACAAATTTTTAGAACTTTTTATCTCATATGAATTTTGTATTAACCTTTTAAACATGTTTTAATTCTTACTATGGTAAGTGACATTTTATCAAAGATTCCATTTATTTCGAAAAAAAGTAAGGGGCCATATAACCCCATATGAACATGGGTATTCTAATTATGTATATAATATTATACTGTTTAATTTATATAATTGGAAGAATTACATTTAGATATAATGAATCAAAACATTATGAAAATTTCATTTCTAGAAAATTTCATTTTAAATTTAAATTTGATTTTAGTCGAATATATGGTATAATTTTTATTCCAATGGAATGTGTTTGATTATTCAAAGTAATATCATAGTTATTTTTCATTAATATAAAAATAAATTATAAAAGAATATTATAAATACATTATTAAAAAATGGAATAAAAATTTCTATTATTTGAAAAAAAACACAATTTTGATTTTGAGAAATGTTAAACATATATTTCGAATGAAATTTTTTTATTTTCATTATATTACTTCATAAATATACAATTTTGTGATAAAAAAGATTCCATATTAAATTATTTTATTTTTATGTAATTATCATTACACAAAAGTGAAAATTTTGTATTATCAGTATTTTTAACTATTCACAGAAAAATCCATATGTCCAAAAAATCATAAAAATACATCCCATTAAAATTATGAAATTAATACTTAAAAATATACATCAAATTCATAAATATTACATGAAAATATTTATAATTTTATAAATCACTTTATTTAATAAATAACTATTCAATATAAAATAGTTTCATTTGTATCAAATTAAAACATTTTATACTTGAATCTCAAGTGTTTCATTATCCCCTCATTCAAAAAAATAGGGATTTAAATTTATGTAATAAAAAATAATTACCATATTTGTAGAGTAATTAAATAATAATTATTTAATATCCCTTAAATTTTATAGTATGATTTATATGTATCATTGACAATCAAGTCATCCAATTATGAGACATGTATTCCCTACTATGAAGAATTTTGGTAGGATCATCATGGTATAAAAAACATGCTGGAATTCTATTTCTATATATGTGAGAAAATGGGTTTGGACATGCATGTTAATACTTTATAATGATATATTGAAGACATAATGAAATTTAAATATTATTTGTAGAATATCCAATGTGTAATTCATATAACATATTTTTCTATGAAATTTAAAATGTCAAATAATACAGGGATGTATTTTCCATTAAATAATGAAAAATATAACTCCTTTACATGGATATTCCCCATTGAAAACATGTTCTCCCATTTTAAATTATAAATCCATGCCTCAATTATTAGCATTACTTTTCTTATACTATGGGAATCCTTAATATGATTTCTAATAGACATCACATTCACTGTTGTTTTAAAAACATGATCTTGGCCTAAAATTAACCATTAACCAACATTATCCCAACAGTTTGCAGAAGGAAACCAATTTAATTGAAATTTCCAAGATTTTTTCATTTTAATTCATGAATGGGATCTATTAATATATGAAAATTACACCAATGATATATATTTACCCCAAAAATAATTAAATTTATGTGATCATGACCGTAAAATATCTTATTATTTCATGAATATTTCATACATAGCTCCAATTAGTTATGTGATCATAGGTTAATGTCAATTATTACATGATTTCATGAGACTTATAATGAATCCTAAAAGTTTTTTATGTAAAACATGGATCCTAATCAGATTTAATTAAGATATGGTAACCATGAAGTTCACAAATTCATTAATATAAATTCATATGAGGTGCCCAAGACATAGATCACTACTTATAGAATGGAAATATATTGATATAATGAGGTGATAAAAAAATAACACAAATATCATATAATTTTTTAAATTCAAAATTACATAAATAAATTTATGTTATTATCATCTCATATAAATATATAAATTGGTAGGGTTTCCAAGACTTCATTATAATATTATCTATTACCCTTTTTCTATTGATAAACAAGGAATAATAATGAAAAGGTCGATGTATCCCATTTCATAAAATATCATCAAAATAATATTTCAAATTAGAAAACATTTTTGTAATACTAGGATGTATATAAAACTTAATATTGTGATTATGAAGTAATAATTCTCTCTTTAGAATTGACAGGGATGAAACCAATAACATCTTTCAAAATTTCAATACACTATATTCATAAATTATTTCATTAAACTTACCATCATTGAAGGTTTTTATTTGGTTATAAATCATCAGATCATCATGAAGAAAGTATTTTTTTTCTCTGATAAGGATAGTTTTGAAATAATTTGGAATAAATGTGATGGTTCCCTTTACTTAATGATACACACGTACAACATTACTCAATCCATGAGTATAGGATCTTTATCAATAATCATTTTAGTCAATACTATGTGATATTTAATTGTCAATGCAATAGAAACCTCATGTTTCTTCATTGGGTGGTAGTTTGTTTAGAAATCATAATCCTTGAGTTATTTTAACAATTAACGTAGCCTCATGTTTAAATATACCTCTGATAATTAATACTATTATTTATCCACACATATATATATCAAATAATTGACGATAACAGTAATTTATATATATATATATATCCAATTAATGTATTACCAATGATAACTCAATATCATGGGATTTATAATTCTATTAGTGAATAATTAACTACATTAATTCATGGAAAATTTTTATATCATTATTTGTAAATAAATATTTATATCCTTTATTAGGTGCATCATTATATATTAATCATTAAAAATTTCCAAACTCTACTATTAAAATATGTTCGTTGAGAACTCTCAACCTAAATTATTTTAAAGATTCGATTAATTCATTGGGCCATAGGATCTTAACATCATAATCAATCATAATTTTTAACAAGTTATATAATTTAGTTGAATCTTCATCGAATTTTTGATGATACCATACAAAACATATTAAAATGAATACATCATTTATACATTTTATAGTTTTCCATTTTATCCCATTATTTTCCCTTGATGGATAAACTAATATTTTTCCCATAGAGAAAATATGGAAAATAAAAGAAATATTATGATTCCAAAATACATATTTTTAAATTGTTCAGAATAAATTGTTGTATAAATGTGTCTTAAGAATGGTTTTTAATTGAACATTTTATCAATAACAAATTTTATATTATGTCAATGTTTCAAGAATATTAATAATAATTTAATTATCAACATATTAATTGAATACTTTATTCATCCCATCAAAAAAAAATATGAAGATGTCAACATTTGGGACCATCCTATAAATTTCTAATGTCCATAACTCCTTAGAAATGTCATCTTAATAATTTCATCCTTCTTTACTCAATGTACAGAAAACCACAAGGATGATAAATCATTTAAAACTAATACAACCCTTGAATTTTATTTTATAATACATCAATGATGGGTAGAGGATTAGTTTTTTAAATTAATGTCATTTGTTTCACTATAATTGATACAAAATCTCATTGACGCAACTATTTTAATTATAAAAATGAATATGGTTTCCCCATCCTAAAATAATTTGTCATGTAATTTACATAGAAAGAAAACTTATGTAGTTGTTTCTTTGTTTACAAAAATTATACTAAATCCATCTTGTTTAATGTCGATGAAAATGTTTTTTCATCAATGATATGAAGAATAGAAAATATCAAATTCATGTTTAGATGAGTTTCCATTTAGTTAATCATGAAAAATTTATTCTTTTAACATTGTTACCCACTCTATTCTAAGGATACAATTTTGATTCGAAGGTCATGTTGGGACTTATTGACTCATAATGTCATTATTTATAGATAATTGGGTTAGATTCTGTGATGATTTAGATTATGTATATTCCGTTATGAATATGAGGAATTCTATAACACCATCAATAATGGTAGAAAACATATATAAAAAATTAATATTGATATTCAAATTTTAAAAGTAGTCTATATATAAATTTTAATCAAATTCCACCAATGTAATATTGATCATCTTTTAAAATTGTGTATGATGATGTTTCATAAGATGAACTGAATGAATTATCCATTATATAAAATTATTGTCCCAAATATATTTATGTAAAACATTCATATATATATGGTTTAGATAAAAATATAATTTTAATTGAAAACATGGATGTTATAATTGAGTATAATTATCTAGAGTCAAATTAACCATATCCTAAATTTGATGATATGATCAACATACCACCGATATATCATTTAAAAAAATTCAAAACCTATAGTAGTGTTTATATAAGAATATACTTGGTTTCTTTTCTTTTATGAGGTTAATTCTCATGATGATTTTTGATTTCAATAAAATATTATCCCATCCCTTTATAGTTGAAGCATTTAAAATTGTATGATTTCTTCATTCAAATATATCATGAGTGATACAACCTTTCAATCTACTCCCAATGTTGACTAAAATTATATGTCATCTAGTTTCATTATTTATATCTCTAAAATTATAATATATTTGAAATTCCACCACTGATATATCCCATTTTCTAATAGTTACTTTTCCCGTGTTCTTTTTCTCCATCTTCATTTATTATTTTCCATAGAATATTTATTACATAAAGAATTTGTTCTCTAATATGATTTAACATGATACTATATACCCATATATTTAAAATATTTGGGTGAATAATTCTTATACAATTGTAGATTTGTGACAACAAATAAATGATTAACCTTACTCCATTGATTATTTATATTATTGGTTACACGACTTGTTAAACATGTAATGTTTTCTTAATATTAAGTAAAATTTCGTCTACCTATAAACAGTGAATATAAAATTTCTTATCCATATCAACTCATTGATAATGTGGAAGTAATTATTTTAAGAATTTATCTATGAATGGATACACAACCACATCTACCTTCCATTTAATACTTACTAATGTGAGAAATATCCTCTCTACAGACCAAATCCAATTATTAGATACTAATGTATTATTAGTCCCATTGATTGATAGAGGTTATGATCAAAATTAATAGTGAAAAATTATTTCATAATGTTGGTTTTTAGTAGTTTCTTCATACATGGAAGGTTATCAGTCATAAACCGAGTCATTTTCTATAGTATAGTTTTAATTTTTTCATCTACTCCTCTGGCTTTGGATTTATTATCATCCCCTTGAAGGTAGTCCCTACATATTTTTCCTGAAATTTAATAGTTTTGGTTCATTATTCATGTTTATGATTCCAAAATATTTCATATACTTAATTTTCTCATTACATTATGAATTTGAAATCAGTGTATGTTATTTTATTAATGTTTTAATACTTTAATTAAATTTTATATTTCTACTGAAACTATCTCAGATTTATATTCTTATTATATTTTCAATGATTTGAAAATCATAAAAATATTTACAAATTTTAATAATGGTTTATAACATGAATTTTAATAAACCAAATAATTTCCCTATTATAGGAGTGAATTAATATTCACACTCATAATGAACCAGGGATGATGGATTTAATTATCTTATCAGCACATTCAATGTTATTACCCAACAAGTGAATTTTCATGATAGCCACATACAATTTACAGCATAAAAATAATGATATATTTTCTATCAAAATCATAAAATTAGTAATATAATAAATCATTTTTATATGATCATATATATTGACTTATAATAAGATATTATCATATGATTAAATTATCTCATGTATGTAATCATAAATTTATTTCCCTTGCTGTACACTAAATATCCATTGACAGAAAATCTAACACACTGAATTCAATAACAATTTGATATTGTTTATATTATAATATTATCACAAAATTTTAGGGATTAAATCCATAATAAGTGAATTTATTTTCATGCCCCCCAAACCTGTACACTGCATGGGATGCTAATGATGTAATGTAAATGGAGATTGGAAGATTATAGTACATAGTAGGACTTATGTTGAAGACAATAACTAATTTAATAATGAACATACATATGGGAGGCATTATCATCTAAAAAAACATTTAGACGAAGATATAAAATAGGGTTTCCCATCAAAATATAATCATACATTTGAAATAAATCCCAAAGTGCATACTTGAAATGTCTTATAATAATAATAAAAATAAAATGGGAACATCATGTTCTAAAATGGTATAATTTGAATTGACTAGAATGCCCAATCAGATCCTACAAAACCATGAGCTAGTTATATCTATCATGATCACTATCCACCATCTTATGAAATCAAAATATATTATATATAGGTTATGTGATAATAATTGTATAATTAGTTGGATCCTCTTATGATACTATGGTTAAAATGATAAATAATGAAGACTAAATCACAGTGAACTCCATGATAAAAAAATCATACTCTAAATATGTATTATATGATCCAACATAACCATGGTTGTATCTTACAATGTTTAATCAATAAGTGATCATATATAATATTATAAAACATTTTTGGTACCCCACTTCCAATTTACCATTTGTTTCCGCTCTTCCCTAATATCATACATCATTATCCTTATCTCCCCAAAAATCCACCCCACAGAGACTTGGATAAGAATCACTACATTCTCCCAGTTTATCACATTATTTCATCATCCTATCATCCCTTAAAACATCACCAAACATTACTCATATATTTTATTGGACCCTCTATATCTCTTATGATGTGTATCATACATCATGTATTAAACCTCGAGACATTTCATCCCAAAACTATTTTAAAACCATGATTTATCACAACTCATAACTGGAATACCTGTAATAATATTTTGGATAGTATATACAATGATTAATGTTTTTGATATAACAAAAATCCATGACATCCCTATACACACACATATATATACGTAAAATCCTATATGAATTCTATTACATGAAACTACCAACCTATGAGAGTGGGGATAGAGGGGTTATTTGGCCATATATCCTCCCATGAGGATGTTTGGGAAACCCCACTCCAACAATCTACTATGTTTTAGTCACCCAAATTAAAAATGGGTCTATAATATAAATCCATTGAATATACATGATATAATATATGTAAAAATCACATTATGGGATTAACCTAGTACCTGGATCAACTGCTGCTTTTGTCCCTCTAGAACCATGATGCCACTGATTTAGAACATATATCCTACTATCACAGTCATATTTTTAATGGGGAATGTTAAATAACATTATTTACATTTAAAAAGTAAATATATTTTAATTAATAAATTATCAATTAATTTACTTTTTTATAATTTCATTTCATAAACCACTATTCCATGTCCTTTCCTTCTAGGAATTGTCTAACCCATGTCTATAGTTTCTCATGAGTAACATCTCATTTTCAATCCGATAACACAGAAAAAATGGGGTAATTAATTTATTAAAATTTATTGAAATCATTTCATTATTATGGAAACATTAGATAAAACCCACAGATTTCATCAAAGGATGAAACAAAGAACATATAACAACATCATTTAGTGGGTAAATGAATGTTGTTAAATATGAAACCTAGTCATCGACCTTTAAAATTATTTGTATCAAAAAATCATCCAAAATCATTTGAAAATTGGTAATCTAATCATATAGTGGTTTTATATCATCTCTTTCCATCCACAAACAAAAATTTACATCACAATGCATCTCTATATCATAGATTTTAATGACTTCCATATCGTCTGGACCAACTAAGATACAACTCATCATTCATTCCTAGTTTAACCATTCCAGGTTCAGATATCATAGTTAACCGAAAATATATATCATATCACAATATAGTAATCATACAATGTATTATAAATAAGGCAACATGGACAATAAATAAGTCTTTCAACAATCTCATGAAAACATACTCCCATGAACCCTAACACAAGCCATTCATCTGAAGTATAAATGAAACCATTAACATCTAAATATTTATCTTCATTAAATGCCCATATTTACTCCATCATGAATTAACCAGCTCATTATTTATAGGTTCCAACTACAAGATACCTACGTGACCATCTATAAAAATCATCCTAAATTAATTAAACATACTCTCTATCTTATTCTAGTTTCATCATAATGCTAGATGATACAAATATCATTTAATATTTTTTTAAAAACCTTAACATGCTTAAATATCATTACCACGTCCCTCAGTTTTAAAATTCTATTCCATGAACAACAATAGGATGGAAAATAATAATATATATAGAACACTATCTATAAAACTATTATGTAACACTATGCAATTGTGTAAAAACATTGTTATTTTATCATTCTGTAATTTCATTAATAATCAGGTTCAAATATTATTAAGTTAAATCAATTAAAATAAAAATGGATAAATCACATTACCTTTATTTTTTAACAGAACTAAATGAGAATTTATGAACACCCTACCTTGAATACATCAATGATCCTCACATGATAATAGGAAAACACCTTCCATCATGATCACCTCTCCCAGCATATGAATATATCTCTCCATGAAAACTATTTCGTAGATGTAAAAATAATACTAATTTACAAGGAGAACATATTGAATTTATAATCAACTATTTTAACGAAAATTAATGAAGAACTATAATGAAGAACAAAAAGATATGAGATTGAACATAACAATAATCATCAGAGACTGATGACGGAAGTCACTAATAAATTACCCTTCGAAGGGTTAAAAATCACATTATTAAAATTCTATTAGACACTAAAATATTTAGGGGGAAGTCCTTGTTTTATTTTTTGAAAAAGTTACTTTAGGTTTTAAAAAAATATTTTAGTTTGTTTTTTCACATGAATGTTTAATTTACAACATATTTTCCCATGGTCTACGCTCCATTAAAAAATATTTCACCTTAAACTGGACTTAATTCATTTTTTCACACAGTAAATTTCATATATATGATTTTATTAAGTATGAATGTGTTTTTCAAGTATAGGGAACAATAAATTTGAAAGGTAAATATTCCTTTTATATAATAATTTCCAATTTTTTGAATCACCGTACAAAAGTGGAAAATGTAATTAGAGGATAATAAAATTAAATGCACTCAATAACTCATCATGACACCATAAATTACACATACATTTAAATGTTATTGAACAAGTACCATTTAATCCCAAAAACGACTCATTTGACCACCATGAGTATCAGAAAGATATAGTGTCAAACAATACATAATTATATGCTTATTTCAGATTCCTATAGGATAATTATTGTCCTCAATAATCCAAACCAAATCAAGAGATAAAATAAAAGGGGTCATCCAAATTTCCCAACACTAATATGCCTCTAATTTATCTTTCTATAATTTCATCCTATTCACCTCACTTAGAGGAAAAAATTGTGAATTCATGAAACAAAATAACCTTCTCAAAAACTATCATCTCATTAGGATATATTCCAAGAGATAGGTGAGAACAAATAATAAATTTGAGTACACAGTCACATTGACCAAGAATGGTTCAACATCTACAATGATTTTTTCCTAAAAATAATACCTAAATAATTAATAACATGGTGTAATTATTGTATAATTGTGACTCAATAGCCAATGCACTCTCTTATATGCCCACATTGTCCTGAAGGTCATGCACCATGATAATATTAGGTCATCACATGTACTCCTCCTACAAGAATTGATCTATAATGGGAAATCCATTAACATAGCATGAACATAAACATCAATCTCTAAATAATAAATTATATACAAATAATCATGAAGTGAACAACATGGAATAAATATATAGCTAACATAGTGTACCTATATAAATTTTATGGGGAACTGATAATATATTTTCCATATATCAAACAAAAAATAATGCATTAGTAGGCATAATAAACTAGGGATAAATTTATGCCCATGAAAAATTCATCAATTTGCATATATAGTAGTCAGATTAAAAAATACAAAATCACTAATGTTGAACTGTAGAGGCCTTTGGGGGAATTCACTAATATCCAACACTATATATTGCCAATCCATGTTATGGATGAGGTAGAATTGATATATTTGTAGACATAAAATTAAACATAATTTTAGTACTATGCCAAACTGTATGATATTAGCATACATCAGTTATTATACCTTAATCCATCCCACCCTATACACCGAGAAACTACAAAAAGCCATCAGAACCCAAACACATCATAGATATAACAATAATATTGAAAAATAATTCTGATGTATATTTGTATGAAACAAATAAATTCATCACAACCCTCTACAAAAAAATATATAGGGAATTTTACCTATGTATGTATCAGTATCTGTCACTTACAAGATAAAATATTCGGTCCATGGGTAGTCGTCCATCTATCCTCTCACTAGGATGTTGGGGAAAACAAACTTCCAAAGTCCACTGGGAGTTCGTTTCGAAATATGAAAGGGTTGGAGAAGTATATCAAATCGTAGAATATACAAATTAAAATATATTTAAATACAACACTATGGGAACAAACAATTCTTAGTATCAAATTTATATATCATCTATCGAAAACATGGATTCCACTACTATGGAATATATATCATATCTTTAAAAGAAAATCTTTGATTATGTGTGGTTATGTTTTGATTTGGTGGTAGTTTAAATTGCTACCAAATGGTAACATGATGGTATAAAAAACTCCTCAAATGTTGGTTTCGACATCCAATTCACAGTTGTTTGTTCTATTTGACTGATTATTCAATTATGTGTAATAGAAAAAATATATAGCGGTAGTTTTCATCATTATAATGGTGGTTATTTGGTTAAAAATTATTTCTATTTAAAAATAGTTAAAATTGTGGAGGAATAATAATTTTTTATATTTAGCAGAAATATTAACTACTACGGATAAAAAACCACCATCGTATAGAGGAATCTTAAAATAATTCTAAAATACACTATATTTAGTGGTGTTTTAAAATAATTTTTTATGTTGATTTCTGAAAAAAGTCCATTTTTAGAATCTACATCCCCAAAACTACCATAAAGATAATATGTAGACCATGTTTATTGCCTAACATAACAACAAAAAATCCCAAACATGAAATAAAAAATTTGGCATGAATCCAATAACATAGCTCACCAATTCTAATTACCTATAGTGTAAATGTGAACTAAATATACTATTCAGAGGCCAATAATGTCCTATATATTTATATTTAGTTTTCATAAACCATATTAAACTACACAATCACCTAAAACATTAATGAAAGAATGTATTCATATATAAAAATGTATATTAATTTACATGAACCTAAAATTGTTCCAACCTCTTCAAACATGAGATTTCATGAAAATGTCATGTAAATACCCTATGTAAAAAATGAAACATGATCAAACTCTCTAATTATATATTATTCCAAGGCATATAAAATACCACTAATCCCTTGCCGATGATGAACTATGATCATCACCATATCTATCACAGTCTCTAATTCCTACTACCAGCACCTATAATATAATTATCATGAAAATTATAAAATGTTGTATATTTGTATTAAAACAATATACCAAGAATATATTTTTTTAACTAAACCAATTTTATATTGTGTGTTTTACCTACTCACCATCATTCATCTACATGGCATCATTGAGGACAAATCTAGTTTTCTTATAAGATATATCAATCAACACATTATGTAAAAAAGATATTAGAGCCCCTTTTCATGAAATTTTAATTATATAGAAAAAAATATATTGTTCTATCATAGGTTAGGGAGTAAATAACATGATTAGATGAAGAAATAATCCCTGATTTAATTCCAAAGACCTTAGATATTAATGGTCCCAAAATCATCCTGCACACCCATCTTGGATTCTCTTTTCCACAGACTTTAACAATTCGGTCATTCTGGGTGACTGTATAGGATTGGACTAGATTGGAATCCCATAGCTCATTTTTTTTATCTATAAATAAAAAATATTTCATTTTTTAGGAAATATATAATAAAATATTAAAAACTGATTATAGGATACTATAATGAAAAATTAATTAATCCCCCAACATCATTTGCAGAATCATAATCAAAACAAAACTCTTAATTTTTAGGAATGTCCAACCACAATTATATTCATGAGTCATAGTGCCTTATGTTTTATGAATGTATAAAAAATACAAATAAAAACTTTAAATTTGTGGAACTGGTTATATATTATTACAAATATTTATACTAATAAAATAATTACTAGAGATGGTCAGCTCTTAGAAAAAACTTTGACAACTATGTGTGATGGATTATTTTATTTTCCCAAATCAATGAATTCTCCCTTGAAACATCCATATATAAATAGACATTAATGTAATAGTAATTTATGAAATTTAATCACCTTTTAATATCTATGAATAACTTGAAAATGAAATTAATATAATAATATATATCTAAATACAATTTTATTCTCATCATCATGGCTATCAATATAAACAGTACACTGCTCTCTAGGTACCCTATTGGTATCCTAATAATAATTTTTTTGGGTGTTCATAGATATATCATTGATTTTTTTTAAAATAATCATTTATAATCATTCCATTTGAATCCCATGTTTTTCAATTTCGTCATTCTTTCTAAAAGATCAGTAATGGGAATGTGGAAAAAAATAATTACGAAGATATTCATGTTGAAAATATTATTAATTAATAACATAAAGAAATTATATTACACAATATATTATTAAAATTACTTTTATCCTTGAATAATAAACATTATTTTTCTAGGATGACGGAAAATTCCTTCAATCATCACACATAATCAAAAGGGTAACTAGATCCACCACTAGCTGGACAAGAATCTAGCCCAATAATCTGATATCTTCATCTATAGGGACCCCATATAATTTAAATGGTAAAACAATATTTAGTTCATTTAGATTCCATACATACGTAAATTTCATATTTTTCACTATAGTATAATATTTTCCATATTTAGTGTAAAAAAGAAGTATAAAAAATAGGAATAAAATTATTAATATTAAAAACATTACATATAACAGTCACCCTCCAATATCCCTATAATAAACCGTGACTGGAGACCGGCTCCCTTAAAAATGCGGCTGATGTAGTGGGATCCTTATACTAAAATTATAATGTGAATCTATTCAAGGGTTTGATGAATATTATTGTGGAGAAAGTATATAGTCTGTCATATATTGTAATGAGGGAGACATATGGATCATCATCTTTCGATGTGGTCGAGGTAACATCGACTGAAATTGAATTGGAATTTGTATAACACTTCCGCATTATAATTACTACTATTTAATCAAATAATAGTAATATTAAAACAATGATTTCAAAATATCAAGAAAAAAATAGAAATTATAACAAATTCATAGTACTGACACAAAAATACACACAAATATGATACGTAATGACAACACAAACGACACAAGAGGTTGATAAATGATCGTATGACTGCACATACAATCATATTATCATTCAATATTGACATTTTCGTGATATATCATTACATTATCTAATTCATACACAATTTAATGAATTTTTTTTAATATTCTAATGGAAAAAGAATTTCATTTTTTTATTATTTATGTGATTCAATGTTAGAGGTCAAATCTATTTATTCATCATCAATATCATACAAGTATCATTGTTTTATGTGAAAAAATATATGCCACCCTTCATATATGAAATATTTTACAAAATATACCATTTCTTCTTAGAATGACAAGCTTTAAAGATCATGTAAATATTGGTAACTAAAATCCATCAGTAGAGATAAGTTCTCATATATAATTTGAAATATATTTCATGTAATTCCCCTAATAATATCAACAAAATTGTATTTAAAAAAAACTAAAAATTTACATTGGTAGTATAATTAGATAATATGAGTGATTATTCAAAAGTATATCACTTTTTAAAAAGTGAATATACTATTATTATATGTTTTCAAAACCTATTTTTGATCGACCGTACAGAATTTAAATTTATTCATGTTAACATTTTTGAACAATAGGGGACCTTGAGAAAGATATATCTTATATTTATACAACATAGACCAGTTTTTAGTATTCATGATCTTTAATAAATAATATACATTATTATATTTTCAAAAATATGTGTCGGCCAAATATCCATATCATTTTCTATATTTAAAAACATACACATCATGTAACTCATTCGAAAAGATATTTATTAACATCTTTTCTTATATATTTCTCATTTCATGTTGGGAATCTTTTTCATATTTATGTTGGTATCCAAATATCCTAAATAAATGGATCTATAATTTCACTTTTTAGAAGCATATATTTATTTGACTCTAATAATTCCATATCCATTAGATTAACATTTAAGATCCTTAAAGCTAATAGGCCAATATTATAAAAAAAAATTATTAACCATTATTCATATATTGTGTTCATGTTTTTTCAAAATTTCTAACTCGATAGTTTCTTGTACATATACCATTCAATTATATATAAAAAAGGAAAGACAAACCTCTTCCAAATAGCCTTCAAAAACAGATTCATTATGTTATGATTTTTTTTTCATGTATGGTTTCAAATTCTTAATATATCTATGAAATAAAATTAAATAAAAATATAATTGTGTTTTCATTATCATATGGTAGTTGGGTTTCCTAACATAGCTTTCTGAAAAATGAGTAAATTGGATTACAATAGCAGTTTCATTTTTAGGAAATATTGAATGCAATTCCAATGGTAGTAACTTCTATTACAAAATATGTGAATTCTGACATTTCAATCCTTGTAACATATAATGCATTAAGTAGAAAAAACAAAATATGTTACATGAATTCATATAAGATACCATCACATGATTAAAAATTAAATGTAATGTATCATTATCCATATCATCTATTACAAAAATTTCCAAGGAATACATTCCATTGTCATGTCACGACCCTTCCCCCGGGGCCCATGCCGTGACTACCCCATTCCTGCCCTACATAGGCCGGAGGCCAGAGACTAGCACCAAAGGCGTAATTCCCTAAATCAATGAAGGAATTTCCTTTATAACCTGAAAACACACACAACAAAGTAAGATCTGGAATCAAAACACTAAGAAAAAATGTATACAAAAGAGTGATGATAGTAGAGGGGCCAAAATAGAAGCCCAATAGGAAAGTACAAGAACAACTTAAAAACAAGTACACCATAAGAAAGGTAAAACAATTGTTTGTTCATCCTCCGAGATTATTACATGAAGGCTAGGTACAGATAGAATCCACAACACTCGACGCCCACCCATATCCTCCGTGTATCGTCACACAGTGTGGTCCACCTCTGGGTACCATCCAGTCCTGGTACCCACAGCCACGATCAGCATTGTCCATCATCTGCATCCAGCACAACGTGGTGCGAGCATAGCCTGTGCAGGGGTGAGTATAATGACACTCAGTAGGGACCCCAAGACCCTCATGTTCTCTCAAAACCATCATGGATAAACAAAATAATAATGATATTAACATATAACCCCACATAGGTATATTCCCATACATATATCTATGTTATCAAGTAATCCACTTAATTCATGAGGTAAACACTAAAATTCCTCACTCAGATCACACTAGGATTTATTCTAGGTGTAGTATCAAGTAATATTTCAATGAACAATGTCGAAAACCTTGGTTGCTGGATAAATCCTCCTCTATCAAACAACGTGCGTCTGTTGCATCACACAGAGATGCTTCCCACTGACCATGGACAGAAGAGGTACTCCTCCCGTTGAGTATCGTGGGTCTGTTGCTTCTCACAGAGGCGCTCCCCAATGTGGTTTGGCCAAGTCACACAGAGGCGCTCCCCCTCATAGCCTGCTGAGGTACTCCCCAGGTAGCGTACCATGGGTCTACTACTTCAAAAAATGGCGCACCATACTGTGGGTCTTCCGTGGAACCAAGGCTCTCCCCACTAGGACAGTCGAGTCGCTCCGAGTCGAAACGGTCTGCAGCCATTAGGTCTTAGCCAGCTACAAGGTCTCCACACTCTTCTCACTCTTCCATGAGAGGATCTGATCCCTGAGAACCTGGTAGTCACTACAACTATAAATAAGAAACATGTAGAATTATCTCAAATGTCTACCTCGTCATAGGGGTCTCAAAAAAATAGACGACACATCAAACAGACGCTCAGTCTGTGTGTTATTAGTCTTTTAGTCTCAGGGGCCCAGTTGGATTCGTGCACGATCCAACCTCACTATACCTCCACATTACTTCGAGATCTAATGTGGTATACTCAAGGGGTTCGTTGCACACGAAGATAACCAGCGTCGCTGACGGTTCATCAAACGGTCATCTGGTGAAAATGATATGGCCAAAGAAAGTAAACGGTCGGTAGTGGGCCCAGGTCTGGTCCAACCTGGTCGGACCGACCTGGGCCAACCCCGTCTGGGCCGACCTAGTCTAGGATGACATGGTCAGACCTATCGGGTCTGGCCCGACCCATTTGGAGGCCGAGCAATTTAGGTTTGTCACGGCCCACTAGGACCATCCCAGCAGACCGCGTGGGCGATTCGGCCCGGGCTCGTGGCCGGTTCGGCCTGGAGTGCCGCGAGGGTGCGGCTCGACGTCATGGCCCGGATGACCGAGATTGGTTCTTCTAGTGTCGCGATGGGTACGACTCGAGTGGCATGAGGTGCGCAGGTTATGCAGGGCGTGCGGGCCAGCGTGGTTCGGTTGGGTGCACAGGAGGCGGACATGCAGGCCGGTGGGGCGCGACCGTGCAGGCAGGAGACCGACAAGGCACCAGGGCGGCCAGAGGGCGGTAGGACAGGTCACCTGATGGGATAGCGGGCGTCTGGGTAGGGTGCCGAGTAGGCTGTCGGGAGGCTGGGTAGGGCACCTGGTGGGCCGGTGGGCGGCCGGCAGGGGGCCAGCAAGGCCCGTGGGTGGCTGGGCAAGGTGGGTGGTGCGGCCGAGGGGCAGCTAGGAAGGCCGGCTCGACATGTTTCATGTCGGCGTGGGTTTATGGGGTGTCGTCCGGGGCACACGGAAGGTCGGCTAGGGCCAAGAGCCGGCATGGCTCGAGCCGATGGGCGGCGCAGTTCAGCCCGGGGTGGCGGTGCCAATCCGTTCGGAGCAACGCTTGGGCAGCGCGTTTATCGGAGGTCACAGGTAGCGTGACTATTGCCTTTGTCACTCCATCACCTCATTGCTTCATCGCCATGACATAGATTATAATAAACAAGATCGACGGAGGGGGTCAGGCCATGTTAGTTAGGCCCGCACCATCTGCGGTTAGGGTGAAAACAAGCAGCACACAGTATGAATCACAACAACCCTCATTCTTCATTTTGAAAGAAAGGAAGAACATGTGAACAGATCACAATTAAATAAAAATTAAACCCCTACCTTTGTTCATCGATCATCAATGAAGTCGCTGGATGAAGATGAAGATGATCGTTGTTCATTCTGTCTTACACATAATTCCAATTCAGAGCTGTGTCAGCTCATTGTCGATGATACAGAGGGTAGGTGGGTTTAAGGTGTTACAAATCGGTTGGTGTCCGAGGAAGATGTTCGAAGAAGATCGTTTTCGGAATTCTTTGTTCTTCGTTGGATGCCTTATCCAAAGATCTCCTCTTCGCAATGCTTCCACCAAATTTCAAATGCCATTCCAAAAGTGATATGATTTCCCCAATTTAATTATTGGCAGAATATTCAAATTGGGGAAATTAATTACATAGGAATTAGTGATAATGATGGAGTGTTTGAAACATTAATGTTAGAGGAGTCAAGAGGGTCTCCCTCATTAATGAGGTATAGTTGGGAGGTTTTCCTCTCCTCCCATTAATATGGGGTATAGTCCCATGTGGTCCCCATGTTGTAACCCATGACATGATGTTATGTTCAGGTGGGCCCCACCACCATAACCTCTCATTTGAGGTTATGGTGTTGTGGTCCCACCTCCATCTTTCATGATTTGCTTTTAACTAACAAACACCCACATGGAGGATCAAATAAAAATAATGTGATGAGCGTATTATATATTATTTTCCATGAAAACTCAAAAACTAACTTTTATTCTCGACCTATTGTCATTGAAGTTAATGTCTCTTTATGTGTATACTTGCGATGTCAGTTCAACGGTGTCCTTGGGTTTTAATACCAAGCCCCGGTTCAAATGTTATAAAACCCGCTCGTATGTTTACGGAACATACTGAAACAATACTTCAAAAATTGATTCTGGGAACACCAGGCCTCGGAATCACGGGCCGTAAATTTTCATGGACTTGTAAAATTCCCATGAATTTATGAAAAAAACTTTTAATGGAATTTCAGGGTCTTTACATTCTCCCCTCTCAAGGATTTATGACCCCATAATGTATAACATTAACTAAGGGAACACGTGGGGGTACTGGGCACTCATTTGAGCCTCCCGCTCCCATGTGCTCTCCTAGATGTTCCCTTGATGCTAGAAAACGTGCAGCAGAGGTATATACTGTCCACATAGGACCCGCTCGTATCGATCCTCAATCTCCGCTAGAACCTCCATGAATGTCTCCACATCGTTGACATCCAACTCGCCATGGTCGATGATGTGGGGAGGGTCGTGCATGTATCTCCCCAACTGAGATATGTGGAAAACGGCGTGCACCCGGTGTATCTTAGGTGGAAGAGTTGAGTGGTAAGTCACCTCACCAACTATTTTGAGGACCTGAAAATGTCAAATGAACCTCAGAGATAACTTTCCACCTTTGACAAATCTCCGTAGTCCTCATCAAGAAGAGACCCATATAAAGACATGGTTGTTATCCTCGAATTCTAGAGGTTTCCACCTCTTGTCAGCATATGACTTCTTTGTACTCTGTTCTATCTTAATATTCTCCTGAATAATCTATAACTTCTTCATGGTAGCTCGTACCATCTATGGTCCCACTAGTGCTGACTCCTCGATGACAGTATAGCACAAAGTTAATCTGCAAGGTCACCCGTATAAGACCTTAAAAGGTTCCATCCCAATGGTGGAGTGGTATTTGTTGTTATATGTAAACTCCACCAATGGTATGTGGTCTTTCTAGCTGAAACCAAAGACAAGAATGCATGAACAAAGAAGGTCCTCGAGATTCGGAAGGGTCCTCTCAGTCTGGCCATCCTTATGAGGATGGATGGAGGTGCTCAGATGAAGGTGCATCCATGCAGCCTCTTGCAACCCCTTCTATAGCCTAGAAGTAAACTGTGTGTCATGATCGGAGACAATAGATGATGATACACAATTATTTCTCACAATCTTCTACACTTAGAGGTGTCCCAATTCCTCTATTGAACCCTTATCTCTGATCGTTAGGAAGTGGGCCGACACGGTGAGTTGGTCAATGATCAACCAAATCGAGTCGTGACCCCTGTATGTACATGGAAGTACTATCAATACGTTTTTTTATTCCATCCCACTTCCACTCTGGGACACCTAATGGATGAACCAAGCCTACGGGTTCATGGTTCTCTGCTGTCACTTGCTAAAAAATGAGTCATCGAGAGACAAATTCCACTACTACCTTCTTTATACCTATCCACCAATGATTTCAACGAAGGTCCTAGTACATTTTTTCCACTACCTGATGTACCTCTAAAGGGGATGTCTGGATATCCCACAAAACCTCCTCTTAAAGTGACAACGGAACCATAGCACATCTTCTAAATAAGATGACGTGCTCCCCAACTTCAGAAAATCCATCAGTTGTCTACCCTGTGAATATCATAGTATGTCGTGTATTGTAGTCAGCATCCCCATGTTGTGCCTTCCTAACTTGCTGAAGAATTGGGGGAGTGATTGCATGGGACTGAAGGAAAGTTTTTATATCTATATCCACAAAGGATACCTACAATGTGGACAACTTCTTTGTCCCCTCATCTAGCTGATGTATACCATATTTTTGTTGAGTGCATCTGGTAGAATGTTCCCCTTTCCATTTATATATACAATATCAATGTCGTAATCCTGGAGTAACTCAATCAATCGCCATTGTCTTAGGTTCATGTCCTTTTGAGAGAAGATATACCTGATACTCTTGTGATTAGAGTACACGATAAAACGTTCACCCATCAGATAGTATTTCCACATCTTCAAGGTGAATACCAATGCTATTAAATGCATTTATTGGGTATTTTAGTTCCTATCGTGTTGTCTCATATGCTGAGAACCATACGCGATCACTTCTCGCTTCTGCATTAGGACACACACGAGTCTGGTCCCTAATCCGTCATAGTAGACTATGTACCCTATGCCTTCCGCTAGAAACCGAAAATGGGGGCACTAGTCGGCCTCTGCCTCTTCTCTTGAAAGATCTGCTTGAATCTCTCCGACCTCATGACGTGTTTCCCCTTCTTCGAAAAGGCTGATAGTGGTGATTCCAATCTGTAGAAGTCTGTAATGAACATCTAGTGCTAACTAGCCAAACCAATCAATATTCATACCTTGTTAATACTCATGGTTGGATACCAAGCAAGTACCACCTCAATATTAACTAGATCCACTAGAACTCTTGCCTCTTGTATGACGTGTCCCAAGAATTGAACCTCTAGGATCCAAAACTGTCATGTCAAGTGATTACCATAAATCTGGTACTCTCTGAGTATGTCCAGTTTTACCTGCAAATGGTTGGGGTGATCCTCCTCAGTATTCAAGTAGATTAGAATGTCGTCGATAAAGATAGCCACAAAGTGATATAGGTATGGAGGGAAAATCATGTTCATGAGTCCCATGGACACTTCTAGAGCATTGGTTATGTCGAAAGGCATATTAAAGAACTCAATGTGGATGTACCGACATTTTAAGGCCATCTTCGGCACATCCACATCTCGGACTCTATGTTGGTGATAGCCTGATCTAAGGTCTAACTTCGAGTACCAACATGCTCCCTTCAATTGTAATAAAGAGATCATCAATCCTTGGGAGTGGGTAATTTTTCTTCATGGTCACCTGGTTTAGGCGACTGTAGTTGACACAAAGCTTCAAGCTCCCATCTCCCTTCTTGGTGAATAGAATCATGGCTGCCCAGGGAGAATCATGGGGCCGAACGAATCCCTTCTCTTAGAAATCCTCTTGTTGTACACTAAACTCATGAATCTCCGTGAGAGCCATTCAATACACTGGATTAGTAATCGGTGTCCTCCCGGGGTTCAGGTCAATCAAGAAGTCCACCTCTCTAAAAGTAGGTCGACATAGAACATCATCCGGGAAAAAATTGATGTACTGGTCCACAACTATATGATAAGTCAGACTCTCAACATCAGCTACTCAGAGGGTAATGAAATTCAACTAATTAGTGATCGGTTGTAGTCTCCTTCGGGATAGTCCACCCTATACTGAAAAGGCTCCCTTCTCGCCATTGATGTTGACCCTGGTCCAATCCATGAAAACACACCGCAATTTGCACATAATACAGTCGATATGAGCATGGAATGTTGATATATAGTCAATACCCAAGATGACATCGTACAACCTCGATGCCAATACTAGGAGATCCCAGCCAAAGATCTCACCTCCTATAGTAATCTCACACTGCTGGCACCATTGTGTAATCATCGATTCTTATCCCATTGGAGTCTCTAGCCATAATGATCGAGCCATTGGCTATGTTGGAATATCTGTGCTCTGAATGAGGGCAGTGGAAATTAATGAGTGACTGGAACTTGTATCTATAAGAACTACAGATATGGTTTAGTAGACACATATCATACCTCGAATCATAACTGGAGAGTTGTGATCATAGTCCCAAACTTCCTGGAGCGGTGCTATCCCCTGTCCAGCTATTCCTGCAGCCAGGGTGGATCTTCTGGTGGTAGTGGTGGTGGCACCTCGAAACGTCACCCACTTCCAGCTGCACAACTAGCTTCTCTGCGACGTCTGCTCGCTCCCTGCAGACCTCCTCGATCAAATCATTGTCTCTGCTTGGGAGGACGTTCGACCATATGCTAATCATCTGAATGGAAGGTCGGAGAGTCCTGATCCATGTGACCCTACCCACCACCTAAGTAACACCGCCCACTTTTGGCAAGTATGTCCCATCTCCGGCTGCCCCACACAAATCATCCTGAGTCATGAGGTTGTCCACCCATGGGTCTGGTCCTCCTGAACCTCTACATCATCTTTCTACTGTCAGTTGCAGATGACTCTACTGCATGTCGAATAGTGGTGTGTGTCGCTACTATAGACTGCCCAGCATGGAAATTCTCAACCATGAGGGATCTCTCTAGCACCCATGCATGAATCAGGATGCTGAGTGAGATCATTGAAGCCCTGATCTCTCTCCTAATCCCCTAATTGAAGGTTCTGGAACTGATGAATGGGTCTCATACCATATCTATGGTGTAGAAAAAGAGGTTGGCGAACCTCTCTAATTACATTCCCACCGTCATGCTGCCATGATGCAGGTTATGTAGCTCCTGTATGCTCACTCCATGTATGGTGGTTGGGATAAACTCTGCCTGAAACAGGCTCTCGATGTCTACCTAGAGTAGTGTCAACTCATCATGTACCTGGAGCACCAGGCTCCACCATCTACATGCTACTGCTTGATGTAGACTCGTGGTAAGGATCCCCATAAGGACGTTTGGTGTCCTTACCAGTCTAATGATTATCCATACAACTTTCTTCCAATCCTCAGATACATGCGAGTCTATCTCTATCTTGATCCTGTTCGGCCTCTAGCACTGGAACTCGTGCGACGCGCTTATGTGGCGTGCATCGTCTGTTGTTGGGGCCAGTGGCAACGGTTTCCCAACGGGAAGTGGTACCGATGGTGCCTCCACAGGAAGAGGTACTTGCACCAAGGCCTCTTTGGCCGATGTGATATCTATGCATACATCACATAGGCCTCTCGATGGTCATACAGAGGGAGGAATCCTGAATGAAACAAATGCGACAAGGTCAATGATTATACAAGGTGAGCTGACCTGTTTGAGCTTACTTAAAGATAACTTTTGAAAACACACACTCAATTAGTGTTTTGATGCACTGAGTCATAAATCATTAGTTAGGGTCTTGTTGTATGGATATGTCGGTCACCACACCTACACGTGACTCCCTGAACAGAAAATCACACTCAGTACCCTTAACAAAATTGCTTCATAGAAAAGAAAGATCAAAGTTGTATGTTTTGCGGTAGAAGTGACTCCTCTAATTCAAATTTTTCATGACCCATCCCCTGGGTCACATATCATGACTACCCCAATCCCACCATTCATAGGCCAGGGGCTAGGGACTAGCACCAAAGGAGTATTTCCCTAAAACTGGGATGGCATTGCCTTTATAACCTGAAAACGAACACAATAGAGTACGAGATGGAAGTAAAACACAATGTAAAACTGTATAAAAAAGAGTGAAGAATGTAGAGGGGATGGAATAAAAGCCCAACATGAATGTAGAAGAAAAACTAAAAAAATTACAACAGGATAAAGGCAAAACAGTTGTTGTGTTGTCCTCTGGGATTCTTACCTGAAGGGTAGGTAGAGATTTCTTCCATAGCACTCCACATCCATCTGTCTCCTCCATGTACCGTCACGTCGTGTGGTCTACTAGTGGGTATCGTCCAGTCCAAGTACCCTCAGACTCGATCAAGGTTGTCTATCATCTGCATCCAACACAACGAGGTGCAGGAATATCCCATGCATGGATGAGTATAATTTTACTCAGTAGAGACCACGAGACCCTCGAGGTCATACAAAACCAACTATGATAAACCACAAAGTATGAAATAAATAGATTACCCCACATAAGTATATGCCCATCCATATACCTATGTTATCATGTAATACATATCAAGCATGAGGTAAAAAGAAAAATTACATACTCGGCTGACACACGGATTTATTCTAGGGGAATTGTCAAGTAAAAATTCCAAGCACAAAGTCAAACACCTCGAATATTGGAGAACTCCTCCTCTATCGAGTACAGTGGTCCTACCGCATCACACCGAGGAACTTCCCACTATTCTTTCACTACTATGATACTTCCCTTGTCATGTACCATGGGTCTTCTGGGTCACACAGTGGAGCTCCCCACTGTGGGTCATCTGCATCACACAAAGGCACTATCCATAATAGACTACTGAGATACTCCCCCTATCGAGTACCATGGGTATGCCGCATCACACAGAGTCAGTCCCCACTATGGGTCTACCGTGACACCAAGGTGCTCACAACTAGGCCAGTCGTGTCACTCCGAGACGAAATGGTCAGTAGTCCTCAGGTCTGAGGCTCTATCTAGTTCTTCGCATTCTGCTCGCTTGTCTCTAGGAGGTTCTGCTCCATGTGCTACTGGTCAATAATCCAACTATAATGAAGTACCAATTAGAAGTATATAAATGTTCCTCAATATCGTATAGGTCTCAACGCAACAGAGGGCGCGTCAAACAGATGCACCGTCTGTGAGTTGTTAGACTTTTAGTCTTATGGGCCCGGTAGGATTCGTGCACGATGCAACATGACCATACCTCATCATTACGCTAAACATTATAGGGGTATACTCAAAGTGACTGTCATGCTCGAAGAATACCAGTGCTACTGACAGTTCGTCAAATGGTCGTTTGATACCAATGATATGGCCAAAGAATGTAAAGGGTCAGTAGTGGGCCTGAGTCCAGCCTGACCCAGTTTGGGTCGCGCCAGTCTGGGTCGACCTGGTCAAACCTATTGGGTCTGGCCCGACACATTTGGCAGGCCAACTTATGATTAGTCTAGCCTGCTGGGCCTAGCCGAGCAGGCCGCCTGGGCGATTCGGCCCTTGCTCGGGGACGATTCGACCAGGAGCGCTAGGTGGCCCGGAGGGCAGTCGGGCATGTCGCAGCTCAGCCCGTGGGTGGCCGGAAAGTGCGCCAGGTAGGCCGTCGGGGGACATGGGGCACAATGCGGGATGGAGGGAGGCTGGGCAGGGCACCAGGAGGGCCATCGGGGGGCTAGGAAGGGCACCAGGTGGGCCGGCGGGTGGCCGTGCGGCGCGCGACCCGACCAGCAGGCTGCTAGGCAGGGGGCTTGCCGAACCGGCGTAGTATCGGGCAGGACCGAAGGCGCGGCCAGGCGGCACCCAGATGGGTCGGCGCAGAGCGGTTTAGGCCGATGTAGGCTGTTGGGGTTTCAGATTGGGAACATGAAAGGCCAGCTGCGGCTGGGAGCCGGCGCGACTCAGTTCGGTGGGTGGCGCGGTTCAGCCCGGTGTGGCAGAGCCGATCCAATCGGAGAAATGCGATGGCGGCACAGTTCGTGGAGGCTGTAGGTAGTGAGGTTGTTGCCTTCATCAATCTGTCGCCTCACTGCTTCATCGCATTTCTGTAGATTATCATAAACAAGATCGACGCAGGGGGTCGAGCCATGTTAGTTTGGCTCGCACCCTCCGCGGTTAAGGTGATAACAAGCGGCTCACATGTAGGAAGCACAACAACCGTAGATATTATTTTTGATATAATGGAAGAACATTGTATCAAATCATAATTATATAAAATTAATCCCCTACATTTTTCATTGATCACTGAATAAGTCACGGGAAGAAGACGAAGATAATAACCCTTCCTTTAGTCCACCACACACTTCCAATTCCAAGCTGCGTCAGCTTGTTGACATCGATGAGGTGGGTAGGTCGGTTGATGCCATCCCACGTCGGTAGGAGTTCGGGGAAGACTTTCGAAGAAGATAATTTCTAGAATTCTTCATTCTTCGTTGGAAGCTTTCTCCCATGCTCTCCTCTTCCCAATACTTCCACCAAATTTCAAATTCCATGCCAAAAGTGATATGATTTCCCCAATTTAATTGTAGGCACATTATAAATATTGAGAAAATTAATTACATAAGTTTGCGTAATAAGGATGGAGCATTGGCAGCATTAAATATAGAGGAGTCAAGAGGCTCTCCATCATTAATGAGGGAGAGTTGAGAGTTTTTCAACTCCTCCCATTAACAAAGAGGTTTAGTCCCATGTTGTCCCCATGTCGTAACCTCTCATCGGAAGTTATGTCTGGGTAGGACCTACAACTATAACCTCTCATAGGAGATTTTGGTGTGGTGGTCCCACCTCCAACTTCCATTATGATATTTTATCCAACAAACACCCACAGGCGGCTTAATTAAAAATAAAGGGAATCTCACATTATTTATTATTTTCTACAAAAACCCAAAAACTAACTTTTATTATTGAACCACTACCATCGATGTTTAAGTCTCCTTAAGAGAATATCGGCATTGAAAGTACAAAGGAGTCCTCATAATTCAATTCCGAGCACTGGTTCAACAGTTATAAAAACTGGATCGTACGTTTACTAAACGTACCCGAACAAAATATCAGAATTTGATTCCCAGCAAACTGGGCCTCAGAATCATGTGCCTTCAATTTTCACAAACTCAAAAAAATCCAATGTATTTATGAAAATAATAATAAAATAAATAAATAAAATCAAAATTTTCCATGGAATATCCGGGTTTATTTATGTAATCAAGCAAGAGAACAAACTTTATGGGAATTGCCTAATTGTTTTTCAATAATTGAGATGATCCTTTAATTTTCAATGATCATTATG
The DNA here is from genome assembly GCA_963277665.1 of Viscum album. Taxonomy (NCBI): domain Eukaryota; kingdom Viridiplantae; phylum Streptophyta; class Magnoliopsida; order Santalales; family Viscaceae; genus Viscum; species Viscum album. Next base: position 265,712,960 of record OY728141.1, read on the forward strand.
TAATTTGAAGATCAATTTATAACAATAATTATTCTCAATATGCATAAAACCCTGATAATGATGAAAAACAATTAAATTCCCATTACAGATTTTTGAAGAAAAATAATTTTTTATTCTATTGTTGAATTCAGATTTCACTACACGATGCACATCGATCTCGTTTCCTTCTATCATTCAAATGATCCATCTTCTATAATTCTGTTTCATCATTTATATGCTTTTTAAAATATTTCAAAGTGGATAAAAAAATTGTAGGTTGTATATGATCAATACAACAATGGAATTTATACTTGTTCATCCAAAAACTATCTGATGCATCCAAAAATCATCGATGAAACAATAAGCACCATTTTTAATCGGGTTAATGTTTTTCATGATAAAAATCAATGTTAGATAAAGAAAAATATAAACATATGACTTTTTGAAAACCATCAAAATTACCATGTCCAAGGAAGTCACTAAGGATCCGCATTAGAGTAGGTTTTATTTTGAACATGTTCCAAAAGAGGTATCACATGTTTCAACACAGTTTATCTATATCTAAAAAAATTATTCAATTAATGGTGGAATATATAAAACAATATCATTTCAATGAATTTGATTCCAGATTAATCCTGTAAATGGTAAAATATATTTTTTTCATACACATCCATTGAGGATGATTGTAAGGTAAAAAACTATCATCCTAATGATATAACTTGTGCTCAAAGTCTCGAATGGGTTCAATCGATTGACAACCAATCCCAATTGAACACTAAATAGATCATCTGAAAAATCTAGAATTAATGAATGAAACATAGTTCACTATTTTTATTCACTAGAATGTTGCATTAACTCATTGTTGTTATAATCTTTAGATTTTAACTTTGTGTGTTCAACAGTATTTGATTACAGGAATCATCTTTGCAATAGAGGATTCAAAGGAATGTAATGAAAAACCATATCAGGGGTGTGTATTTTCTTATTCATCATGGTAGTATGTTGATTTAAACTTCCAAAATCAACCATTGACTTACATCTATAAGAAGAACATATTTTTAATATTTTCTCCTTGAATCCTTTCCCCAATAAAGCATACAATCATTTGAATATTAATGTATTTTATTATAATTCAGACCAAGAATTTTAACAACTCTTTACATATCATAAAAATGCTCTGGGGACTTTTTTTAGGAAATTCATCACCAAATAATTCATATATAATTGACATCACTTTATTTTTTATTCCACATAGGCATTTTATATAGAAAAAAATTAGTAGAAAATAATGTTTTGAATATTTTCAATCATCCACTATAAAAATAATTATTTCCCTTGATAACTTAACCTAGAAACGAATTTATCTTTTTGGGGAACTTTTATATTAAATTATTCTCCCTATAATCAATAGGATGATACAATTATTTGTTAGATTCTTTATCGGGTTGTCATATAGTCTCAGAAAAATCACTTATCATGTTGTTATTTATACCACATCAACTAGTAGTTCTAATAAGTTTTTATATTGATGTTGATGACTTTATAAACATAATGATTCAGTTGTAAGTTTTTTCATTTCATTTTCTATTATTGACGATGGTGGGAGATCATTCAATCTATATATATATATTAACACTCAAAAAAAATTAATTTCAAATTCTCTATGCCAAATCAAACACACATATTGAATAAGGAATTGCTTCTATATCATGTGTTCATAAACATAATCTCTCTTCAACCACATTTTAAATTAACATTTAAGACATTTAAATCTTATTTTTCCATCCACAGATAGATTGGAAATTGAAAAATCTAACAACTCATCCAAACCAAATGCATAGATCGTTGTGTTACTTAGTAATTTTATCAATCTTTTTTCCAAATAAAAATTTTTATTTATAATTTATAATATAATTACTGCATGATAAGTTAATATAGAGAAAAATATATAAATGGATGTGAAAAAAACCCATCATAATTAGTTATATGAAGAGGCATATAAAATCTAAAACAATTATAATTGAAAAAGTAAATAAATCATAGATAATATCATGTAAAATAAAAGAGAACAACAAATAATAAATTCATTAAAATATAACAATCGTCAACAGATAAACAACCTAGGGTCTCAATGTTTAGGTGAACCTAGTACTTTTCTATCACCATAGAAGTGTATTTAGTGTTCTAACACATCTCTATCTAGAGGAGGTGTCACTTAATTACTAGATATCATATATTTTGGAGATCTAAGGGATTCCATTTATGTATGTCACATTCCATTTATCCTTATTTAATGATTGTACATCTTAATATAACTATAGTGGTTTTAAAATATACTAACAGATATTCTACATAACATGATAGAGTATTTGAATATGTTGTGTCATATTTCTCATGAATCAAGAAGAATTAAAATTTCTGGATTTGAATATGGATTCAATAAAAAGTTTAATGTATAAATTTTCAGTAATTTTGGAGATGTGGGATCTTAATAAACCCAATTGTAAATTAAGGTTACCAATCACATGATATTGTAATGATTCATATTACTTTCTTTCATATAAGTAATATATAAATATATTGAATGATTTATAATAAATGTATATCTCCCTATGAACACCCATTTTCTTGTTATTCTATGTTATCGAATGATAAAGAATTATAAATTCGATATAAAGATAAATACAAAAAAATATTTCTTTCTACATAAACAATTTTAATGCTTTTATGATGGTATTTTTTATAATTAAGGGAATTATATATGTTGTATTTTTTCAGATTATAGAATATCTATGAATGGATCACTTATAATATGTGAAGTAGATAATATTATATCATAAAAGATAATAAGATAGAGCCTTACATATCCAAATGGATGATCTATTATAATGTTACATTAATGAAATGTTTTAATGGTATATAAATTAATAGAAGACTTCCATTTCTTTTTTCAAATCTAAATGTCAATGGTTAATTAAATTTCAAATTCTAGATTATGTAGATTCACATTCATTAATAAAAATATTTTCTTTAAAATCATAGAAGAATGGAAGTAAATGAAATGTATGTAGTGCTTATAGGAATTCCATTAAAGAAATAAAGAATTCTAGATCTTTTCTACCATTATCAATAAAATGGTTTATAGGGAAATAATCATAGATTTTCATTAATAGATAAATCATGTTGAGGTAGAGCATCATTTCATCTAAAATATTTTGTATGATATTATTCTACAACTTTAGTAGATCAGTGGAAGTTATAATCTATATTACATCTTGATTAAGTTCGTATTCCATGAAAGTCTTAAAAAACATTTCTCCTCAATGGCGTAAGTGTGACTTAATGATGGGATAGCGACAAAATTTTTATTTTCAATTGTTGATGTTTTTCAAATTTTTCCATTTCTAGGGGAAAACAATAAATACTTGAAAAAAATGATTATGTTGTAGATTTATAATATGTTAGAATATTGCATTTGATTTCTTAATTTAATGAGTTTATAAAAAATTCCCTAAACATGGGAGTCACACATTATGGGATAATGTTGTAATGGATGAAAGATAGATATAGGAATGTTTTTGATGTAATTGGTATGAATCTATTAATAGGTGACTATGTATATATAATTAATGTGTAGAAGTAAATTATGTTTTGCGAAAAATATATAGATGGATTAGAGAACAGGGTGGTTGTGAATGTCTGAGTTATAATACATAGAGGTTTATATATGTAGATATTGATATATTCACCAGAAGACAATGATTGAGGTGGTTTAAAATTTTAGCAATTAGAGGTATCCATGATCAATAATGGGATCCCTATGAACATTAAATATTAGTGGAACTAGTTTTACTTACATCAAGTCACTATAAATATATAGATTGTGGTCCCACGATCAATGGATTAATCCCAAATAAAAAAAATTATACATTTTTGTTGTGTTATTAAAAATAAATCCCTAGTGTACTTCTATGAAGTAGAAATATCATCCAATCCTTTTAATTTCATTGTGTGGTTCATTTAGTGCATCATAGTTTTTCTTTTTCTCTACTACTATTATATATTCATTTATGAATCTTCACTTATGCTTATTCTTCTATTTTTTAATATTCATAGGTTATTCCAAATCTTATATTTCATTGGGATGTTTCCATTCACAGTGGTTAAAAAACCAACACATCAAGTATTTACATCAAGAGGAGAAGATATAATTCCTTTGATTCACTCAGACATAATTGATAGAAAATATATATGTATTCATGTATAAGTAATTCTAGAACAGAAGACATTATTTTTATAATATCATCATGAAATATATTTGTTCTCTATATGTTTGATAATTATTATTTAACATTTTTGTAACAAATACACTTATAAAATTATTATAATTTCCTTAAAAAGGATTATTTAATGTTTAATTAGTATATTAAAAGTTGAAATTGAATATATTGAATGAAAATCCATAGTAAATGATTATTTTTTACAACACACCAAACCTGTGAAAATACTTTTGCCAGTAATTCAAACATGCAGAATTTCATAACTCATTATATATCACATTATATTTAACCTATTATTGAGGTATGTATTCAGAAATTTAGATAATAACATTTCACTCTATTTCTATACCATTACATATGACATCATATTTATTTAAAATAAATCTCTAGATATAATATTCTCAAGACATATGTGTTATTTTTCATGATCTATATTATATGAAAGATATGTATGGATTTTATTGAATTAGATACAAGGAAATACTTTGATATCTTCTTTTTTTCACAGTACTATAATTATCCTAACTATTATATTATATCAAACAAATCATATTTATGACTAGGAAATGTATATTTCATCATCGATAAAATTTTTCTTCTATATATACCTAACATAAATCCAATATGAAATTTTTTTGGTAGGATAATTTTAACCACTTCATAATAAGATTATTCTAAATTTAATAAATCTAATAATGTAATAAATAATAATAATACTAAAAATCTGATAAAATTAATTACTATTCATTCATTATTTTATGATACATTAGAGACCATCCCATATTAACTTCTCAATATTTCATACATGGATAAATTTTTTATTATGGAAAATATATTAATTTAAAAAACATGTTGTTTCTAATTCTATGGTCACTGATCCTCAGAATATAGGTTTATTTATAAATTCATTTGATGGGGAAAAATTAATCATTTTTTATATTTTAGTAATAGAAATATATTTTTCAATTGATATGTATTGAAAAAATAAAAATAGAACCCCACGTATTTATTAAATAAAAAAGTAAAAATGGATTATATAGAATTAGAAACGGAAAAAGTATCTATATCAATGTAAAAAAGTAGAAATAATTTTAAAATGAAACATCAGTACTCATAATATAAAATTTATGATACATAATATTCTTATAAATTGAATTTTAAATGATAAATTAAGTGCATTGAAATCATCAAAACATGGTATATTATTTGTGTTAATAATTTCTCATCCTCCATTATTTCATTAGAGGAATTTTTTAATGTTTGTCCACATTAACTAAATAAATATTTATATTTTTTTAAAATAGATTATATGCTATTCTTCATTAAGGTAGAGAGTAATCCTATATATACACCAAAATTCTCCAAAACCTATTTTTGTTATAATTTTTATCTCCTACAAAATATATGAATTCTATGCAAATAGATCTAGTAATTCATGTGATGTCACCCCCCCCCCCAATTAAATTTTGATCATGGATTTTATGTATCATTATACACATATAACCAATTATAATGGATGGAAATTCTTTTAATTTAACTATCTGGATACTTTTATATGTACTCTTGTTCCTATTGTACATTACAATCTCAATGAGGGTCAATTATCATTCATATTGATAGGTTCATTTCTAAAATGACGTTAAAATTATAATTAATGGTAGGTTTATTAATAATATCTCTAATATCCTTATGAAAAATCCACTTAGTGGAATTTGACTCAATCATATACCACTATATATTCTGTTGACACAACCAACCATCTTCATGATGTGGTTTGAGACTATGAATCTACTATGAATGTGGTCTTCCACCCTCTTCCATGAATTCTTTTTATATGGATAATTTTAATAATCAGTGTTCATCCCCTTTAGAGGTAATATAGTTTATCTTGTATTTCAACCAGTCATCCTTTGGTAATTACTAGAAATAATAAAATTATAATTCCTAAACTCATACCTCTACATCATCCACAAAAAATTGTCCATTGAATCATTACCATACTATGAATATATAAAAGAATAAATCATAAGATAATTTTTTAAAATTCCAAATAAATGTACACATGATGATTAATATGGCAAATCAATAATTATCAATACTGAGGAAAAATACACCCTCATCAGTGATAATAAATACATTATCAATACATATAAAATTTAACCCCACTCAAAAAATTATCTGATCAACATGCCTATTCATTACTTCATTTGTTTTAGCATTATACTAGAATAGAATTACTGGGTTCTATAGAATCTAATTCACAAAAAACATATTGATCCAAATGGGAAACTACAAATTATAGACAATAATAAAAATCATGTCTTCCATTCCTATATAAAAGATTCCAAGGATTATGTTAATTTTTTCTAGATACCATTGTTAGTGATAACAATAATCTAAAAGAAAATGAATTAGGTATTTTAAAAACCTCATTAGAATACATTTATACTCATGGAAAAAAAGTATAATATTATTCATCTGATCATATAGATACCATGTGTTACCCCTAGGAAAAACTACCACTCATAAATATAATGTTTTATTAGATCATCAATTATCCAAAAATCACCTCCTAGTTAGAAATTTCTATAATAGTTTTCCCTCTCTTGACGATTGGATCAACATAATTTTTCATCAATAAGATGTAACACATTATATTAAATTCACAATCAATCAAAAATCCGTCCCATGAATTTTTAACATCCACTTACCTCATTAATAAATATACCAATACAAAAGAACTATAAATATTTGGAAACAAAATTTCTCAAAATAACAATATTAGGAAAAAGTCATTCTATAATGTCAATATGATATGAATAAACTAGGGAAAGTTAAATAACTTACAGATATTAGATATTTTTTTAATAAAATTGAGGAAGAATGGTTAGATGAATACCACACTCTTACCTTTCCTGGAAGCAGTGGTAGTGACCGATCGAGGGAGATAGTGGTCGGTGGCTTAGGATAAGGATTGGGTAGGGTGTTAAGGGAGTTGATGGTGATGTATATAGGGGTCAGATGTGAATGAGTTGTTATTTAAGTGGATCTAAAATGATGGAACAAGTGTCAGGTCAGTAGTGGGGAATGGGGCTGGTGTGGGGATTATGGTTAGATAGATTCACAGGAAGAGGGGGAGGGGTTTTCGGTTTGGGGGGGGGGTGACAATGACAGAGTTAAAAAAAAGATGGTTATAGGGAGAATGTGATATTGTTTTACTAGGTCGGGGGATAATGGTGAGGGGTGTCTAGTATTGGTTCAGGAGGGGGAGGCGGGGTATGATATTTAGTGGGTAAAAAAAGTTTTAGCAGTGGTTTCCTAAACCTCCATTAAATACTAATTATGGAGTAGGGTATAAGCACATAAAAAATTTTAAATACATAAATTTAATTATATTTCTATTATTTAAAACATCTGAATATTTTTTTTTAATTTATTGTATTTTAATTAAAATTATTCTAATATATTACATTAACCATCATGCAATGTCCATGCCCCTAGGAATAATCGAAATAGAATACCTAGTTTTTGATGATTAATATATCATTTTCATTCTAGAAACAACAACACCATGGGTTAGGGAATTTATTTGACAATTTTAAAAATATTATATAAATCTATTAGATAATGGAAAAAATAATATTTTTTCCTTAAGGGATGAAACAAAGATGATATAGCTCCCTCAAGTAATAGAGAATGAAATGTTGTTAAACATGCACCCCATCCATCTGCCAATAAATTGGTTTATAACAATAATGATTCCAAATTTATTACTATAAAATTCATTCAATTCATGAAAATGTTACATCACCCAATGTTTCATCCTAGACATTGCTAGGGATATCCTAATGCATCTCTACATCACAGGCGTCCACTGATGCCACATCCTTGGGGCCTCCCAACCCACATCTCATCATCTATCTCAAGCTCTGAAATTCAAATAAAAATTCACATTGTAATATTAAATCTGTAGAAAATAAAAATGAAGAGACAAAATATATGAAAATTACATGTGGAATATAGACCCTAAAAAAGCATTCATCCTTCATGTGAAAATGGGCTATCTAGGCTAAAAAAACTATGCTTTCAACCTCAAACTAAAGGTGAACATTTGGAAGGAAATATTTATTTTGACGAATTTTTATTCCATATTAATTTTTCTAATTATTTATTAAAAACGTAAAACATTGGTAATTATGTTGAGTAAACTGAAAAAATCTATCAAAACTAATTAAACAATCCTTATATTATTATCAAGCATTGTCAAACTGTGCGAAAGAAAAAATATAATTTAACATATTACTAATAGTCATTTACATGATTCATGGTCATTATCAATACCATAAATTCAAAAATCTTATACCCAGAATAAAATCATATTAGAAAAATAATAGTAAATATACCAAATTATCCAGAAATTAATTTTGAAAGTTGTTGTAGTTTTAATGAATCATCAATATTTGATCACAGTCAATTTGTATTTTTTAATTCATCTCAATCATTAATTGGTTAAATTTATTAGATTTAAAAGAGATAAAACATGAAAATATTATAAATTCATGTAAATAAATGTGATTTCATAAATCTTATACCTAGAAGGAAACAATATTAATCACATGAGGTGAGACCAACCTCACAAATCTTGAACACCTCTTTAAAAAATGACTGCATCCCTCCTAATATTTCATGCCACAACTGGTCCATCAAAGATACCATTATGGAATGTAGAGTAAACCTCCATAACATGTACATTAAACATTTTAGGAAGAAGTCCAAATACAAATAAGATAATTTTTCGAAAATACCTAGATTCCTTATTGATCAGACAATGAAACAGGGAATTGAGCCACATTTGACAGAAATTGAATCACCCAATGAAAAAACAACTGGTCACACAATGGTTTAGAATAAACCTTGGGTTATAGCCATGTTAATGGAAAATCATATTTTAAATAGCTTTAACATGAACGACATTATAATGTTAATGGGTATTATACATCATAAATGGACAATGATTCATGTTTTTCCAGATAACATTTTTCCTCAAACCAAACGACATTATTTTATGTCACAATAAAATTTTCATATTTATGATGTGGGTTATGACAGCCACATATTCATAATGGAAGTATTATTTTGTTTATAATGTAAATATTATTATTTTTTCTCAAATTCACTTTCCATTAATAACAATACTCACAATCTCCAACCCCTTTCTTGCTACAAAATATACTTGCAACTTAATACATGTCATTATGTTCTAAAATCACACTACATCAATATTTTTGTGTCCAATCACCACTATAACTACAATAAGTCTCCATAATGAACCATGGGAATTCAAAACACACAATGGGTTGGAAAACCTAGTTAAAGTAACTTTCAGATTAGTAGTCATTGATGAATACTAGATAAATGATTATCAAATTATATTTGAAAACACATAATACGAATAAAAAATTCTAGTGTGTAATTTATTATTTATTCATAGAAAACATAGAAATCATAAAAATAACCCCTATTTTTTCAATATATATCAACCAATATTAATGTGTGATAAAAAAGTCTTGGTAATGTAAATTATACAATTGAACCTATCTTAAAATAAACAAATATATTTTAATTTGGAAGAGGTATGAAATTATCAAAATTTCGATATAAAAAATATTATATATTTTTAATATATCTGTGGATAACATAAAAATATAAAAACATTAATAGAAAATAATAACTAGTTTCATAATGATATCATTCATACTGTAAGACACCATAATCATTCTATCATGGGCATTTCAGAAGACATCATACATTAATGGTTAATGAAAACCTAAAATAAAAAAATGAGTTTCTTAAGGCCAACAAATGAATATATGGGTGATAAATGAACCCAACCAACACATAATAAGTACAATTAATTCTTCATATTAATGTATGCTTTATAAACAAATTACATAATCAACTTAATATTCTATATTTTAAGACAAGATTATGGAATATCATTCATTTCCCATGTAATAAAATTGAACCCCATATTCAAAATAAATCCATATTAGTGTTTTTTATTGATTTATTTTATTATATTTCTATTTAAAAAATAAGATATATTGAAGGATATTTACATAGTTTAATATTCTGTTAATATTTTACTAGAACATTTATATAATAAAATATCATTTTACATTTAATATCACGTTTTTTAAAATTATAATATATTTAGAAAATTAGAAGAAAAAAAATCAATTGTAAAAAATTACCATGTAAAAAAGTAAATGATATATCAAAAGAAATAATAGTCATGATGGTGACAAATGATTTTCATATGGTTAGAATTAAAAAAACATTTTCTTCCCATATGCATTACCATGTTCCATGAATATAAAAAATCAATTTGATCTCTTCTAGACCATTTTTTAATTTAAAAAGTTGTTATAATTACATTATTCATTAATTTTAGGATATGAAAAGAATTCATGAATAAATATTAATGAAAATATTCACACCGAATAAATAAAATATTCACTAACATTATAAATAATGTCGGGTTTCCTTAAATATGCTTAGAATTTTTTAGTGCCAAAGATTGTAAAAATGGAACTATTACTTCACAATAAAAAAATAATTAGTGGGTTATAAAATATGATATTTTTTATATAAAATTATCATTTATTCTAGAATAAAAAAAAACATGATAAATATATAATAATAGTGGTATAGTGAAATATACCCTTACCTATGGTAATAAATTCTTAGTATGTTTTTTCACCTGTTTTGAATGTTTTTTTAATTTACAATACTTCAATAACAAAACAATATACAAACTAATAATATGTTAAATGATACACTGAAAAATATTTAATAGTAATCAATTAATAATATGTAATAAGAAAACATCATTTTCAAGTGTTATATGTTTTATTGTTCATATACATTTTTATTTGGTATATTGGCCCTTTCATCTTGGTCATAGATATAGTATCTATAGAGTTTTATTCATGATATTAATATCATATAAATATATATATATTATTTTTAACTATTCATGAAATGAATATAGAAAAAATGAATTATATTTCATTATATAGGGTGTGGACCACACATATATGTGAGGGACGTTGTCATTTTTTATCATTTGAACGAGTAAGAAGTTAATTTCACTATTATATTTACAAAATCATAACTATTAAAATAATATCATAAATATGATATTATTTAATATTTTTCAACCATTATGTAAATCAAGAATAAATGGTGATGAAAAATAAATTACATCATCTTCATGAGGTGGTAGTTCACAACTACACTAGAAAGAATCATGAATTTTACATTATACAAATAATTTGATGCTAAAGAGTTATAAAAAAAGTTCCCTATATGGAAGATAATTTTTTATTATAAAAAATATTTAAGTTTTTTTAAGGAGGAAAATGATGAAATAAAAAAACATGTACATTGTTATGAACTATACCCTGTCATTTGACAACATCTTTATGTGTCTACATAAATCCTCACCAAGGTGTAATTATGACGAATTTATGACCTTTAGGACTTGAGTTTTGATTATAGGAATTCGATTGGGAAGGAAATTTTTGATCCAGTACTATCTATAAGGGTAGATATTTGAGGACATGGAGTGTCCTTTGGTATGTGAGGGACAGGACAAACCTTTTTTTAAATGATTTAAAAATATATTAAAAATTTTCTCACAAAAATTAGAATCACATTTACATAACATAGAATTGGAGATAGGAGAGGGTCCAAATAAAAAAAATATAAAAGGATTTTCATAATATTAAATTCACTATTACCTGTATCATTTTCATGACCCTTTTATCATGTTCAAATTATTACCTCGGTAATTGAATATTCAGCATATTTAATATACAAAATGAATAAAAAATTAAGATTCCCCATTACCATATTTTTAATTGTTAATTTCAAAAATACTTTTCATTTTATCAAAATTAATTTCTATAATGAGATGAAATTTATTTATAAACAATCTGAGAATATATAATGAAAAAATATTTCTGTGAAAAAAATCCATTTTACTATATAATTGAATTTAGAGAAAAATAAATGAAAATAACGATTTCAATAAAATTAATTGAAGTATGTTAAGTATAATGATATGTCTTATCAATTAAAATAGGAAAAAATTAAATATATTATTTAATATTGTGGATTAATATAACATATCTAAAAATATTTTTTATTTGAAAACATTGATTTTTAACATCAAATATTTTAATAACTATATTTATGATTTCAAAATTATATATTTATATGAATTATATTATTTCAAATATATTTATTTGGTATATCCAATAATTTTCAAAAAAAAGATAATTTTATTCATATTTAATATAAATTCATAAGAGTTATAGTTTTTCAAAATCATCCATTTCCACTATTCAAATATGAATCATCTAATACTAAAATAATATCTAATATTCATAATAAGATGTTATTTATGTGAGTTATTAAAAAATAAAAATTTATTTATTCAAATTAGATTAATAAATTTTTTTAATGTATAATAACATTATTGAATGAATATATGTGAATTATGTTTTAGTTTCCTTAAGATGAAAATCGTACTTAATATAATTTAATATTTATTATAACCTAAATAAAAAATTATCTTAAAATATTGAAAACCATGAATAGATGTCGTGTGTGAGAAATTATTCCCAATAATCAGATGTGTTCTTCAAGGATAGGGTGTCCTAAAAAATATTATCAAGGAATTTATAATTCACTATAGGGATGGTGTGAAGAAATTTCCTTATGATTTATAAACAGAAAGTCTCATATGTAAATATTTTAATAATAACATCTTTGTTTCATTGAATACTAAATATGTGAAATTGATAATAAAAGAACATTGATATAATATTATTCGAATATGACTCTTATATCATACAATTTAAATTAGAAGTTATGATCTCGATTGACTAAATTCATATATACATATATATATACATATATATGTATATATTTAATAAATTTTTGTTGAATAATTCATAGGAAATAATAACTCAAATTTTAGTATTGTAAATTTATTCTTCAAAAATATATTATCTTCATAAATATTTGTTTACTTATATTTGTGGGAGAATATTATATATATTTTATGGAATTTAGAGATATATTATTATTAATCTTATTTCTTCTTTTTCAATAATCATATCAAAATTAAATTTTGGTGATGTTTTTTTTTATTTTTTTGAAAAGATTGATTTTTCTATGAATAGTAAAAAATACAATTATTTATGAAAAAATATGTTTATTTAAATTATATACAAATATAAATTATATTATTGATTACATTTAACATTTAACTAGTATCATTTAATTTGAAATAACATTTTTATGTTTTTGTAAATAATTTTATAAATTATTTTTGATTAAAAAGTATGTATATTATATAAGAGTTTTTTAAAAACAAATTATCATCAAAATGATCTTGTTTGATTTTAAAATATATCGTTACACTAATATTTTTTTGAAATTTTGAATAAAATATTCCATATTAGGACTCACTATTTTTAAATTTTGTTTTTAAGACCATTTTATATTTGGTTAATATTAATATTATTAATAGTAATTCTTGTTTTTTCCCATAAATGTTAAATCAGGTAATTAAGAGTAAAAAATATAATTAAAATAACCATAAAATGTACCTAAATCCAGTGTAATTTTTTTGGATGACTCTTTCCAACCCATAAAAATAAAAAATACAGTAATATGAAATTTTTTTAATATGGGTTTCATTATGACCATTATAATATTTTATTTCATCAAATGTCAAAAATGATAGACTCTTGTATTTAATATACATACTATTTTTAACATATGGATAAATATTACTTATCTTATAATATAAATAATACTTTAAAATATATATTTTTTATCTTCTTTGAGATAATATTTCTATTTTTTATGGAATAAATTATTACCATAACATCATTCACATTGATGATGGGAGAATTATTCAATTAATAAAAAAGTGAATTAAGTGAAATTAAATTTTTTAAATGAATTATAATTTGACATAGTTAATAATAATAATTAATTTTTTAGATTAATATTATTTTTTAAGGAAGTAATATTTTTTCCAAATTTCTTTTCATATCATGATTTTATTAATATAACAAAATTGAATTGTTAAACAAATTGGAATTGTTAAACAAATTGGAATTAATAATATTTTATAGTAAATAAAATTTATGACCTTATATAATATTCATAAATTAAATATTATTGGTCTATGTTATTAAAATATGGTAACTATTGACATCTATAACCTATTTTTTATTATTATTTTAGTTATTATAAATACATTTACCAATATATAATAAAACCCATTATTGTCATTATAAATGTGAAAAGGGTTAATAGTGGGTAAAACTAAAAATATGGGGAAAGTATTTAAAACTATTCGACTAATATATTTATTTATAGTACGTAGAATTTTCCATATATTTCACTTAAATATTATAAATTATAAAAAATAAATATATCATTTTCATTTCATAGTAATTTAATATTTTAAAATTTTCAAAAAGTTACCCTACCATCTTTTATAAAATTAAATCTCTTATTCTATTTACATCACACATATAACCCCTTATTTATCATAAATTATTTAACATATCAATTCTAATTATTATTCCTCTTATTAATATTTATTACTTATGGAAGGATATCACCTCTATTTTCCTTAAGGTTTCATGAAAAATACGTTTTCCGAAGAAGAGGCTTCATCCTTAATTGACAATTTTTTTATTTCTTCTTTGAACCCCTTCAAATCATCCTATAATATTCTGTCATATTAATAAAAAGATATTACATATACTAAGATGTTATTAGTGTCACGAACCAGGCCGGGTCGCCATCCGACCCGGCGCCCGACCCGGTCTGTGGCAAGGCCCGATAGGCGTTCCCGATCCCCAAGGGCTGGCACAAGTGCCCAGGTATCATGAGTAACCTGTGGGAACGGTTTACCCGAAATGGTATATACAAACACTAACAAGATAATAAAAATGAAACAAGGAATCGACAACCAAATAGACCATTAAACTGAAATCAAAATTTAAAGGTTTACAACTAGAACCAACGTCCAAAAATAAACGACAACAAAAGAGACTAACACTATAACTCAAACCTCCAAGCGAAAAGAGTGGTGTAGAATCTGCACTCCACAAAACCAACCTTCATGAGAAGGCCACTAACAACTCAAACCACCACAGCTGAGCACGGTGTCACAACCTGGAATACACAAGGAACAAAGTCTACATACACCCGAAGGTGTATGCAGGGTCTGAGGGAAAGGCCGAGTAGGTCATCACCCAATAAAAAGGTTCCATGGAACAACATCAAAAGGACAATTTAATGTGCTTATTCAAGTTATACTTTCGAAATACTTTTAAAGAAAACATTTACAAGCCAAATTCTAAAGGAAAACACTAAAAGAACTCATTTCAAAAACACGATTTTTAAAGAGGAAGAGAAATGTTCATTATGGGTACACACACACACACACTCACTCACACACACACCCATACTCACACACACAACACATACGCACACACACACACACACTCACACCCATGTGGTCCTCCATATGCCAATGGAAGGCACCCCGCCAAAGATGGTAGAGCACTATGGGTAAATCCCCTAATGTTCATCTAGCTCGAGTGGGACCCTAGAACCTCGTGACTCGGTGAAACATGGCTTAGAAGGCCACGACCCTCAGAAAATGTGGCTTAGAAGGCCACGACCCTCAGAACACGTTATTTAGAAGGCCACGACCCTCAGATATCATGTTTAGTTAGTGTTGCAATCCTCAATCCAGCTAAGTAAAATAGAGACGATACCCATCCGGTTCACTAGCGCACTAGTTCTAGTCCACTCACCTAGATACCCAGGGTTTTCCCTTGTGCTCAATCAATTTTCACATTCACATAGTATATTTCATTCTCATATCACAGACCAAATAATATATTTCACACAAAAGTCACCATTTTCATACCCAAACAACATTTCAAAAAATCACGCACACCAAAATACCATTCGAAAAATACATCTGTCATTACGTAATCATTTCGCAAATCCCTATTTGGAAACACTCAAAGAACATAAACAATTCACACAACATAGAAAGAATTATTTAAAGAACATAACAAGGGTGGATGCAAATAAACACACCCAATTACAAATAAGAGAGTCGTTCAAACCACTTTCTTAATAAATTATCCTTAAAACTAGTTTCACACCAACTACACAATTATCTGGACCATCTGCACCTAGAACACTACTGGAAAACATTGCACCATGACAACACAGTTTTTTACATGAAAAAACCATTTTAAAATCAATTTCACACTCAAATATTCTAAAACCTCACTTTCACCATATAAACAGTTGATTAAAAAATTTTAGGATTTACCACAATAAGGTCCAAATGAAAAATATGATAGTTTCTAAAGAAATTGAAATTTTCAAAATGCATATATGTCAATTAATTAATTAATTTATTTCTTTATTTAACTCATTTCACACAACCTGTAAAGCACGGACAACCATTTGTACAACAAAAAACAAATAAACATAAAGACCATACTATTTTGGAAATTCGATTTCATCAAACGAGCATGCCAAACCATTTTAAACATAGATCACATCACGCAATTAAATCATATAACATATTAAATTAACTAAACAACAAAATTAAATTATCCAAATGATTTCAAGGCAAGGAACCACCCACCTCAGGTGTATCAGACATCCCAACCATGGAGCGCAACGACTACCGCAGGCCAACCACCCCTCCAACAACCTAGTGCGAAACCAAGATAGGGAAAATTCCCCAAAACAACAAAATTAAACCCCAAGTGATCAATTTTTTTAACTCCCTAAACACAACCTAAAACATTGGAAAAAATCTAAATCGATAAAGTGAACAAATGAAGAAATTTGAACACTACAAACCAGATTGGGTTGCTGGACGGGAGTCTATACAGCTACGAGCGGGAGACAGGGCGTGATGCAAGGCCTGGTCGGGGTTCGGGTGCGCGGTGGTTTGCTGGACCAGCGGGTTGGCCGGTCGGGCAAGGGGGTTAGGGAGGTTTTGGTCGCCGGAGGGCTGGACGGAAGCGGTTCACAGGCGGCTCAAGTGGACGTGCGGGCGAGCGGAGGTCCACAGGAGGGGGTGGGGGGTCGCGCTTCGATCGGGCCGAGAGGGGGAGGTCGCCGGACAGGAGGAGAGGGATGGGGTGCGGCGCGAGTCCAAGGAGGAGAAAGATGATGCTTCTTCAACAGCGGAAAGTAGTGGGAGGGAGGCGTGGGTATTCTAGCTTGTCCGGAAGGAGAAGGCAGCGCGACGAGCACTCAAAGGGGGAGGCGGCGACGAGATGGGGAGAAGAAGGATATGGGAAGTCGCAGGTGGAGTGGGGGTCTGTGGTGCGAGCCGAGTAGGGGCTCGGGGTGCATCGCAAACCCGGGAGAAGGCAACGAGATAAAGAAGAATAAGAAAAAAAAACAGGAAAGGGGGGAGCCAGTTTGTGGCGCACAAAAAGGATGAAGGGGGTATAAAACCCTACCCAAAAAAAAAGAATAAATAAACAAATAAAATAAAACATAAAACTAAAAAATAAAATGACTAATAATAATAATAATAACAATAATAATATTAAATTAAAACTAAAAATACAAAAAAAAGTTGGAGTATTAATAATAACATAAATAAATTTCTTCATCCATAGAACTAATAATAATAATAATAAAACTAAAGCAATAATAATAATAATAATAATAATAAATAAGTAATAAAATAAATAAAGTAAACTAGTATAATAATAATAATAATAATAATTGTAATAATATCACATAATATTAACCTTTGTATTTATTAATCCCAAACAATATTATTATTATATTTTCATTAAAACAATTTCTTATAGAACACTAAACTTCTTATTTCAATTTTATTTATATTTCATAATTTATTACTATTTCATTATCCCGCTATATTTCAACTCATTTGGATGGCGGGCAGACCGTGCAGATCTCAAAACCATACCTTGCCCATGCGTCTGGTGACTCAAAACCAAAACACTCGTAATAATTATTATTATAATAATAATAACAAGAATAATAATAATAAGATAATAACATACCTAATAACCTAAATAATCAACTATCAATAGAACAACCAAATAAAAATCAATTAATAAAAAAATAATACTCTCAATTAAATTGTTATCGAAGAAAATAATAATATTCTCAAGTGACATTAATATTATCATTTTTATTAAAACTCTTCTTAATTTCTTTCATTTCATTAGTCGACCATCGGGCATGACGTGCGGTGAGCTGGGTGAGGTCGCGTGGCGACCCAGGCGAGGCCGCGTGACTTCGACCATGGTGCGCTAGACGCAACCAAGGGCAAAACATCAGTTTTTTAATAAGAACTCAAACAAATTTAATTCGGGCCTCGACCTGAGCCACATGATTCCCAATAAAAACAATAAAATAAATAATATAAAAATGAAGAGTGTGAGAATTCTCCCCACCAAAAATCATTCCATCCCCGGAAAGCCACAACTATAACCAAACCTCAAAGTAGAAAACCACCTCCCTTAAGGTTCAAAGCGGATCTCCACAACATCATGCAAGGAGAGGTAAAAGTATCGTGCTCAGAGAAAGTGACTCAAATGACAACATCAAGAACACGTAAAAGACTTTATGATAAGTGTCTCCCACTCCCAAGAGCTGAAAATAAACCTCCAGTTTACTGATCAATGGAACTATCGCACCCACGGAATCCAACTTCCGAAGCCCAAATCATACCAAACGTCATTGAATGAAAACCATGTTGTTTGTCTGGAACGAACAAAACAGAGAAACCACGACCCAGATGCACCCTTATCACCTATCACCAACCCATCCTTAGAAATAGAACCAAAATGGTTAACGCGGGGAAGCCCGAGGGGCTCCCCACCTTTAAGAACGTACTAACACCCAAGACTAGACTGGAAAATCGATACGGAGAAGTTAGAGAGGACTCTCAGCCATTAAAGAAAAGTCCAGCACTGATTCATTCTAGAGACATTCATGTGAGACCCAATGTGGGTCTCCCCACCCTTAGGACTGACAGAGGGTACAAAACATTGAAAATTCTCCAACGGTGACCAGACACCCCACCACAAGGGGCGGGGAGGGAGGGGTCTGACTACCGGGGCGTCAAAAGCATAAGACAATACAAACCAGCATTTCCACATTCCTGGATGAGCATTATTCCAACTTTGAGACCGACCTACCCAACATGATCTCATAAGTACCACTAAAGCGATTGCATCTAGTGGGATGGGACCCCCAAGACTTTAATGCACGAGACGAACACTCCTCCACATGGTCACAGAATCATTATGCAACCAGACGGCTCATTCGAACAGAACAACCATAGAAAATAATCTATGTTGCTTTCACCCTCGACACCGATGACAGAAAGAAGGTCGGGGCCCTGTACACTCCCGAGGTTCCTGACCATGCTTCAGCTTCACTCTGAGGCCTATGGCTAGAACCCTGATGCTTGAAGCATCTTCTGCCTCGTAGTCAGGAGTGGAAGACTTCCAAACGGAGCTTCTCATTTTGGTGTTACATGCAACCGCACTACAATCGAGAGAACACTAGAAAACACAACACATTACGACATCCAACTAATCATACATGGAACATTTACCAACACAAGAGCTGAAATGGTGCATGCACATCACCCTTTGACACACTGTATGAGGACACGACACCACAAATCGTCACCTGAACGTGACCATTGCTGTTGAGAGGAACGTTATATTGAAAGGGACTTCAAAGTGAGTCTTAGACAACACGTGTTTCTTGCAAATGACCATAACGGCCTCATACAACTGGTTCTGCCAAACTAGTAGCCCAACATGAACCTTTCCTTAAACGAAACAAACCAAATATGAGAGGTCATTTAGAACGATAGACCTCACCAACAACTTGGGGTTTCATCCACACCACCGCTGATTATCAATGGGACCTCACGCTGCAAGACATCACCGAACATGACCCTTGCAGCTAATGTAAACACTTCAAACCATTCAAGACATCGATAATCACTGATAGCTCTCAATCGCCTTCACCCTTCCCCACTGGAATTTTTTTCACCGCTTCTAGGGGAAACCATCAGACGCAACGATGTGAAATTTCATACCCAACAACTAATACGGATGAAAGAAACCAAAGCACCAATCAATTTCCCTCGCGCCTGTCATCCCGTTGTGAGAGGATCCACTTAACCAAAAAGAAAAAGGAAAACACTTAGCACTATCACTCAAAAGGGAGAGTCCTCGCTTTAATCAACTGGAGGGCTGCCCAATAGTGGATTACCTATGGCCATGCTTCAACCGCATATTAACGCTTTATGGGGGGCGTGCACTAGTCAAGAAAGAAAACCATGGACCCGACCAAACTGGTTCAGTGGTCAAGAAATACAATAACTGCACACTAAACCTGTGGGGGAACCACTAAAAGGGCTTCCCAAAGTACTATCAAAAGAATTCACTAGCTACACGCTTGTATACCAACGTACAAATAAGAATTAAAACTCAGGACACAACCATTCAGAAAGAGTCCTCAGCTCAAACGCCTCACATCCGACATTTTCAAAACACAAGGACACACCACACAAACAACAGTTATTTAAAAACACCAAATTTTCCTTTAACAGAACATTTTGAAAATAAGAAAAGCCAGTGGGTTGCACAAACACCAATGGTTTCCCATGGGCCTCAGACATGTATGTTCCCGTGCCACCCCGGTGCAAACCTCATATCCATCCAGGTACTCATCCGCTCGTGCCATTACCCATTTCCCTTTTCATATACACTCATGCATGTGGTTGCCCATGACAGAGCCAAGGGTCAAAACCAAACCTTTCCCGTTTTTTTCAAAACCAAAACATCCAACCCACGCTTTTCAAACCTCACACACCATTTCATTTTCAAAGAGATTCACTTGAAAACATTTTACAAGACCAAAACATTTTTACTTAAAAACCAAATCTCACAATTCCAAAACAAAGAGACGAGAAGCAAATCAGGAAGAAACTAGTGACAGTGGGTGATTGGAAAGTATGGTCGGTGGCCATACGCCGATCACGCCATTGGCCATAGAGAGTATTTTAGGACAGTGTCCCCTACTACAGAAGGCTTACCGGCCCCTTCGAGCTCACTAAGACCACTAACTTTACTCCCTTTTCATTTCCCTTAGACACGACCTTCCACAAGGAACAAGAACATAGAAAAACCTCAACATACTTTGGTAACTCGAGTCCCGCCATGAGGTGTGCTGACCAGGCACATTGCTCATAGTCAGGACGTCGAGCCTCGAAAACCTTAACTCAAGTCTATCGTGACTCTATCCCAAAAGAAAACGACCGAAGAGAGCAAACCTTGCCCTCTGATACCATTTTGTCACGAACCAGGCTAGGTCTCCATCTGACCCGGCGCCCGGCCCAGTCTGTGACAAGGCCCGAAGGGCGTTCCCGATCCCCACGGGCTGGCACAAGTTCCCAGGTATCAAGAGTAACCACTGGGAACAGTTTACCCGAAATGGTATATACAAACACTAAAAAGACAATAAAAATGAAACTAGGAATCGACAACCAAAGAGACCATTAAACTGAAATCAAAATTTGAAGGATTACAACTAGAACCAACATCCAAAAATAAACGACAATAAAAGAGACTAACACTATAACTCAAACCTCTAAGCGACAAGAGTGGTGTAGTATCCGCACGCCACAACACCAACCAGCATGAGAAGGCCACCGACAACTCGAACCACCACAGCTGATCACGGTGTCACAACCAGGAATACACAAGGAACAAAGTCTACATACACTCGAAGGTGTATGCAGGGTGTCAGCGAAAGGCCCAGTAGGACATCACCCAATAAAAAGGTTCCATGCCACAACCCCAAAAGGACAATTTAATGTGCTTATTCAAGTTATAATTTCGAAATACTTTTAAAGAAAACATTTACAAGCCAAATGCTAATGGAAAACACTAAAATAACTCATTTCACAAACACGATTTTTAAAGAGTAAGAGAAAAGTTCATTATGGGCGCACACACACACACTCACACACACACACACATACTCACACACACACACACACATATGCACATACACACACAAACACACTCACACCCAAGTGGTCCTCCATATGCCGACGGAAGGCACCACGCAAAAGATGGTAGAGCACTATGGGTAAATCCCCTAAGGTTCATCTAGCTCGAGTGGGACCCTAGAACCTCGTGTCTCGGTGAAACGTGGCTTTGAAGGCCACAACCCTCAGAAAACATGGCTTAGAAGGTCAAGACCCTCAGAACACGTGTCTTAGAAGGCCACAACCCTCAAATATCATGTTTAGTTAGTGTTTCAATTGTCAATACAGCTATGTAAAATAGGGAAAATGCCCATCCGGTTCACTAGCGCACTAGTTCTCGTCCGTCCACCTTGATACCCAGGGTTTTCCCTTGTGCTCAAACAAGTTTCACATTCACATAGTAAATTTCTTTCTCATATCACAGACCAAATAAGATATTGCACACATAAGTCACCATTTGCATACCCAAACAACATTTCAAAAAATCACGAACACCAAAATACCTTTCAAAAAATACATCTGTCATTACGTATTCATTTCGCAAATCCCCATTTGGAAACACTCAAAGAACATAAACAATTCGCACAACATAGAAAGAATTATTTAAATAACACAACAAGGGTCGTCGCAAATAAACACACCCAATTGAAAACAAGAGAGCCGTTCAAACCACTCGCTTAATAAATTATCCTTAAAACTAGTTTCACACCAAATACACAATTATTTAGACCATCTGCACCTAGAACCCAACTGGAAAACATTTCACCATAACAACACAGGTTTTTACGTGAAAAAGCCATTTTAAAATCAATTTCACACTCAACTATTCTAACACCTCACTTTGACCATATAAACAGTTGATTAAACAATTTTAGGATTTACCACAATAAGGTC
This sequence comes from Viscum album, assembly GCA_963277665.1. Classification (NCBI taxonomy): domain Eukaryota; kingdom Viridiplantae; phylum Streptophyta; class Magnoliopsida; order Santalales; family Viscaceae; genus Viscum; species Viscum album. The sequence continues at coordinate 265,736,312 of OY728141.1, forward strand.
GAAATGAAAAACATGATCTTTTCTAAAGAAAGAGAAATTTTCAAAATGCATACATGTGAAATAATTTATTTATTTATTTATTTATTTAACGCATTTCACACAAATTGTAAAGCACGGACAACTTTTTATACAACAACAAACATATAAACAACAAGACCATACTATTTTGGAAATTCGATTTCATCAAACGAGCATGCCAAACCATTTTAAACATAGATCACATCACGCAATTAAATCATATAACATATTAAATTAACTAAACAACCAAATTGAATTATCCAAAGGATGTCAAGGCATGGAACCACCTACCTCAGGTGTAGCAGACATCACAACCATGGTGCACAATGACCACTGCATGCCAACCGCCCCTCCAACAACCTAGCGCGAAACCAAGACAGGGAAAATTCCCCAAAACCACCAAATTAATCCCCAAGTGATCAATTTTTTTTAACTCCCTAAACACAACCTACAACATTTGAAAAAAAAAATCTATAATGTGAACAAATGAAGAAATTTGAACACTACAAAACAGATTGGGTTGCTGGAGGGGAGTCTATGCGGGTAAGAGCGGGAGATAGAGGGCGATGCAAGGCCTGGTCGGGGTTCGGGTGAGCGGGCATTTGCTGGACTAGCGGGTTGTTTGGACGGGCAAGGGGGATAGGGAGGTTGTGGTCGCCTGAGGGCTGGACGGAAGGGGTTCACAAGCGGCTCATGTAGAGGTGCGGGCGAGCGGAGGTCCGCAGGAGGGGGTGGGGGTCGCGCTTCGATCGGGCCGAGAGGGGGAGGTCGCCGGACAGGAGGAGAGGGATGGGGTGTGGCGTGAGTCCAATCAAGAGCAAGAGGAAGCTGCTTCAACATCAGAAAGTAGTGGGAGGGAGGCGTGGGTCTTCTAGCTTGTCTGGAGGGTGAAGGCAGTGTGACAGGCACTCAAAGGGGGAGGCGGCGGCGCGATGGGGAGAAGAAGTAGATGGGAAGTCACTTGCGGAGGGGGGGTCTGTGGTGCGAGCTGAGTAGGGGCTAGGGGTGCATCAAAAACCGGGGAGAAGGGCAACAGGATAAAGAAGAAGCAGAAAAAAAAGAGACGGGGAAGGGGGGAGCCAGTTTGCGGCGCACAAAAAGGATGAAGGGGGTAAGAAAACCCTACCCCAAAAAAAGAATAAATAAACAAATAAAATAAAACATAAAACTAAAAAAGAAAATGAATTATAATAATAATAATAATATTAATATTAAACTAAAACTAACAATACAAAAAAAAGTTGGAGTATTAATAATAAAATAAATAAAATTTTTCATCCTTAAAACTAATAATAATAATTATAAAACTAAATCAATAATAATAATAATAATAATAAAAAAGTAATAAAATAAATAAAGGAAACTAGTGTAATAATAATAATAAGAATTGTAATAATATCATATAATATTAACCATAGTATTTATTAATCCCAAACAAAATTATTATTATTTTTTTCATTAAAACAATTTCTTATAGTTTACTAAAAATTTTATTCCAATTTTATTTCTATTTCATTATTTATTACTATTTCATTATCCCGCTATATTTCAACTCATTTGGAAGCTGGGCAGACCATGCAGATCTCAAAACCATGCCTCGCTCATGCGTCCGGTGACGCAAAACCAAAACACTCATAATAATTATTATAATATTAATAATAATAACAAGAATAATAAAAATAAGATAATAACATACCTAAAAACCTAAATAATAACCTATTAAAAGATAAACCATATAAAAAGCTATTAATAAAAAAAATAATACAGTCAATTAAATTGTTATCCAAGAAAATAATATTATTCTCAAGTGACATTAATATTATCATTATTATTAAAACTCTTATTAATTTGTTTCATTTCATTAGTCGACCATCGGGCATGACGTGCGGTGAGCTCGGTGAGGTCGCGCGGCGACCCAGGCGAGGCCGCACGACTTCGACCATGGTGCGCTAGACGCAACCAAAAGCAAAACATTAGTTTTTAAATAAGAACTCAAACAAATTTAATTCGGGCCTCGACCTGAGCCACACGACTCCTAATAAAAATAATAAAATAAATAATATAAAAATGACTAGTGTGACAATTAGGTTGATGAAAAATACAATATCCATATCCAGTATTAATCAAGTGTGAATGGATTTTCATCATTCATGTGTATGGATGACAACAGCATCGAAGGTCGATGTAATTACTTTCTTATCACCACCTCTCAACGGTGGTTATAATGATGTATATAATTATTATATACGATACTAACTTCATATCTATGATTATAATAAATATAATATAACATTATATTTATGACATTTTCATTAAATAAAAAATGATAACGGTGTTTATGCCTATATTTGGAATACCACAACCCAAAATTTATATGAATCGTTAATCCACACCACATGAAATGATTAAAATAAAAAAGTTTATTTTAAAAAATTATTTTATATTGATGGTAATTATATTATTCTTGAATTATATAAAAATTCATTCTATCTTCAAAAAATGACTGTTGAATATTGGAAATGTTACTCATGCGTAAAAATGACCTACAGTCTTTGTGTTTGTAATGTATTCCATTTATCATAGCCATCATTAATGTATATTTTTAAGATTTTATTTTATTTATAAAAATTATAAAAATTTAATGATTATAATTCTAGATATTATATAATAATAATCCATCATTCAGTTAACATACTATTGTCATTTTGTACTTCTCAACCAAATGTCCTCAAAACACCTTATGAGGACAGAACTCATTCAGTAATAAACTATGTCAATATGAAAATTTGAAAAATGGATTTATGATTAGAGGATAAGCCCATATAATTTTAAAGGTAAATAAAATAATTGTTATTACGTTATTATATTTGATTTATGGACTTACATGGAATGTCTGGACTCTGGGTAAGAGATTTTGTCCCAATTTTCTTCATGAAGTCATATTTTATAATTATTTGACTAATTTATTTTATATGTTTTATATAAAACCATTTTATATGATATATCATTAGTATTATATAATTTATGATATCTTTTGTTTTAATTTTAATTTTTTATATAAATGTATTTGACATGAATGTTATGGCGGGGGTTTCATACCTCAATTTCATGTCATTACCTTGTAACTCATCATTAATTTATTTTTTATTCCATGATTATGAGTTAATTTATCACAAAATTATATTTTTATATATTTAAAAGTTCATTTTGTTCAATTACATTTGATACACATTATTTTTCAACTTATTAACTCTCATTTCAATGAAATGATCTTTTGTACTGTTATTTATCAAAAAATCAATTTTTAGGGGATTTGCATTTATGATATACAAATATCATATTTTATTTAAATTATATACTCCAACGTAGTTATAATATATTAATAATAGAGATATAATCATGATATAAATTGTTTTATTTGATGTTATTCATTCAGGGAAATAATGATTGAAGAGATACCGAATCAAATTGATTATATATTACTGTCTCTTATTATAATATTATCTTTAATGATCAAGGTCCCATGAGATGAAATTATTTTAACTTATATCCTGAAACTATGTAAAAGTTGTTATATTTATTTATTAATTATTTTTTAGTTGTTGAATTTGAATTTACACTATTATTTATAAATGAATCATAAAAAATGTCACTTATAATAGATTCCAGTAATTTTGTTGTTTTTTATATTAATAACTATTATCATCCATTTAAATGCTTTCAAAACTGATTTCAATAATTGATTTTTAAAAAAATATGATATTTTTTAATTTTATTAAACATGATTATTTAATTTCATTTAGAATTTCAATAAAAGGAAATTTTAGCATCTTCTAAATGAGTCTATTTAAAATGTTTTTACAATATTTTTAAAAATATGTTTTTAAACATTTAAAACATAATCTGATATTCCCACTATCATGGAAATTATTTTCTTTATATATTACTTTATATTTTAAAATTTTCATATATATGGAAAAATAATTTCATTTGTTTTATAATTCAATTTTATACGTGATTTTCCAAGTGAAAAGTAAATATTTTTTAAAAAATTGTTTTAAGGAAATTTAATGGTATTTATATTCATCAGGATGTAAAACCATTTATGTAACTTATCATAAAAAAAGAAATTTTGGAATGATAAAATCCTAACCAATTATTTGGAATTATTATGATTGTTTCTAATATGTCCTCACGAATCACATTTCTGTTCCATAGGATAATCATGTGACAGTGAAATAATATATTTTTCTAGGATTTTTATATAAAATTTATTTTTCTATATACATTATTCATATTATGGTTCATATAAATTATTTAAGGTGATGGGTGGTTCTTTTATAAAATGGTTACATGTGAGCCTGTTATAGATCCCCAATGTACAGGGTATGGTGATATATTTGTCCTATTAGATATATCCTAAGTGATTATAGTAATATATAGTGATGGTTATTCTCATTGTATTGATTCTGTTATTTAATTTTTGATTGTTTTGGTTATTCTCTATGTAACACTAAATGTAATCTCATTTTTAAAGTTAATAAAATTATTGTTATTTGTGTTATGGATTTTTTAATATTATTTACATGAAGTATAAAATCAAATATATCATAATTATTGATTTAATTGACACTTGGACTATAGTAAAAAAAAGAAATTTTTTATGAATGATTACCCAAGTATTAATTCGTATGAATTCTAATATATTATGATAATTATCATTAATTATGTCATCATAACATTTCCACCACTCACTATCATTGATTTTATTCAATTGATAATTTTTGTGTTTTCCATTTCTGTGCTTTTTAGTTAACAATTATTATTTATTGATTTTACTAATTTATAAAGATGGATGTAAAGTTATTTTTGTTTAGAATCATTTAATATGTATATAATTTTAGGGGACATTTTTTGTTATTAATGTTGAAGATGGAAATCAATCTATACAGGAAGCAACATTGCCCTGAATCCAAGTGTTTTTCATACATAATATTTTATCATAATTCTCTAAAACATTAAACCTAAAATATCATTGTGTGTTTATGTGACCCAATATTTCTCATTGATATTGTATTAATTTGATGAAAAAACTGGTATATATTTATTAGCATCAAATCCAAATATGTAACACTTGTTTTTCTCAAACCAGTTCTTGGAAGATGTGTTTAGGGTTGTAATAATAGGTATTAGAGCATATTTTAGACTACATAATTGATTCATATATTTTAATTTGAAGATATCTTAATAATTATAAATACTATATTGGGTTTATAATTATATTGTTTGTCATATTTTATATGTCTTAGACACACATTTTGATGTTATAATTCATAAATTTTTAAAGTGAGTAATGATATTTTAGGATTTTTTTTGGATTGATGTTTATATAAGAGTTAGCTTTAACATGAATTATTTTTTGAAGAGACAATGTTGAATAAAATTTTGGAATCATATATAATCCAAATATGGATTCATGGTGATTTAGGTTATTTATTCAAATGAAAATCATATAATAAAGATTATATAAAGATTAAATAAACATTTTTGTTATATGAATTAATTAATTACTACTATAATATTGAGAGAAATTTTTAATTTATCATGGATGAATGTGTGATCAAATACTTTTGGTCCATTTATTTCAATCATGGATTGAAATAGTTTGAAAATTGTAATGGTTATTTATTTAATATATGATTTAGTTTAAACTATTGGTATTATTGTTGGATTTTAGAGAATAATATATTATTTCTTCATATATTGGTTTATTTATTTTAGGAATTAAATAAGATTTTGCTAAATATTTTAATTGTCTTTAATATCTAATTACAGGTGGAATATATTTTTAATGTGTTATGTATTATATGATTTTTAGTGGGTTTTTAGTTCTCCCTGCATGAAAACTGTCATCTTCAGTACTAATTATTTCGAGTAGAAGTTGATAATGTGTTGGAAATTTATTAAAATATGAAATTTAACATTTAATAAAAATATATTGCCATATGTTGATATTTTATATATTAAAATAAATCCTATTCTATAATAAAAATAAACTAAAACATGAATATAACTATATTACATTAATTTATGATAAGTTGATAGTATTTTTCACATCTTCTTGGTATATGGTGTCTGGGTCGTTGACATTCTTATTATAATTCACTTTTTTATTATCAATGATATCTGCAACACAAAATAATTTTTATGAAATTATGGATTTTTTGAATTTCAATATTTTCATATCCAACTATTTTTTTCTTGTTTGGATTCCCAGTTTGTGTCAACCATAATGTACTTCATATTTAATTTTCTATCATTTATTGTGGTTATTTAAATAACTATTTTTATGATATAAAATTTCAATAAATTTATATTAAAACATTTCCCTTTGATAATAGAGATCGAGAACAAAATTATGAGGTTTCTTTTTTTAATGGTATATTGAATATAATATGCCATGAGTTTAAAAATAATTAGTATTTGTTATTGCATAAAAAATAAATAAGAATCAGAATAATCTAAGTAAAAAAACTAATATTTAAATACAAAATTTATAAATTAGTCATAAATTTGGTTGGTGGAAATAATATTAAATACCTCCTAATATATATATATATATATAGATATAATGATTCTAGTTAAAACAAATTTACAAGTAAATTATTATGAAATTTGTAGTCAATTTTTTTTAATTTCTTTCCATTCTACAAAAAAATTTGGTTTTTATTTCCATAATGTATTACAATAATAAAATTAATTTTTTAATATTTTGGAAAAAAATACTTTAACAAAAATAATTTTTCAAATATTTGTAATGAAATTTAATTCTGGATAAAATATTTGAATTTTTCAGATGAAGACCTGGGTATGGGTTGGTTCACAAAGTTCAATGATCTCTTCAAAGATATTATCACAAGTGTTATTTCCAGATAATAGATATATAGTCATGGATATGTAATTTCTATAAGAGGTATTTCAAATGATCCTTATAGGATATAAGCTTTTATCACATGTCAATAACCAAAGAATTTCTCTGAGATAAAATGTTTTATTGGTCTAATTGGTTATTACCAACACTTTTTTCATGAATTTTTAAGACTAGCTTATCTAATGATCAATTGAAAATGAATATTATTCAATTCCAATTGATTAAAGAATCCAATAAATCTTTTCATATTTATTATTTCACGTTACATCATCACCAATATTTATTTGTCAAGAATCAAAACCAAGGGAACATTGGTTATTATGATGCTTCGGGATAGGATTTGGGTGTGTACTCATAAAAGGAGACCATGTTGTTGTTTCTGGCTCACAGTAGTTCAGGGTGAATGAGAAGAACAAAAAAACACACGATTTGGTGTTAGTTGTAGTCATCCTTGCATTGAAGTCTTGGCGTCATTATCTATTTAGTGATAAATTATAGTATTTAGGAATCATAAGTGAATAAAACACAATTTCTACAAACAAGATTTGAATTTTAGAAAAAGAATATGGATGGAGTATCTAAAAATGTTTATCTCTAACATGATGTATTCATTGGGTGAAGGAAATTCAGAGTTAGGTGTATTAATTAGAAATTTGTATGGTCAGATAGAAAAATAAACTATAAGTGATTGGAAGTTGATCCATGTCCTAGCTGGCATGCACGTAAAATATGAAGAATGATGTGATGTTGTGGTTTTATTTCTAGTTTTAATTGTTCCTCATTTGTTGAATATGGTTAACGAGTCAAAGAAATCTATTGCCTAATGTTTGTCTATGAGGTCCAAAATCAACGGTGGGGAGATAATTAAGGGTAGCTCGCTAGATGGGAGTTTAGTGTTTTGGTTCTGAAATTGGATTGTTAAACCAATATTGTCTAAGGATAAACAAAATTATGTGAACCCCATTCGAGATGGTATTTCCATTTGAAAATATAGATGGTGTCTGAAAAATAAAAAATGTAGTTTTGGCAGCAAGACAAGAAAATGAATGCGGCTAAGTTTTTTCTTGGATGCTTAACTTTTCAAAAACATAAATTAGGGAATCAGTGACCAAATGAATGCTACCAAATTTACTAATCGATATTTTTAATTTTAAGCACATATCTTTGGATTATATAACCCATATCCCAACAATTATTCAAAAACAGGATACAATATGGGAGATTGTGGATCATATTTAAATGTTGGACCATTTCATTCAAATTTTTGAAACTCATACAGTGAATAATATATCAAAAAGTTATGTATGAGAAGTATTAATGTGTCTTGGTTACCGGTTTATATCGTATCATACATAGATCTAAGGATCACATAACAGTTATGAAAATCCTTACAAATATCCCTAAGGAGTAAATTGATTAAAATTTTGGCATATTATCCTCAAACAGATGAAATGTTGCATCCCAAACATTATATTGTATGTTTCTCTTAAATACATTGAAGTCATTGCCTATATTTCATAATGAACTGATTTCCTTTGAATAAACACATCTTTATTTAGGGGATAGTCATATCCTAGCCATTGAACTTATGTTTTCCCCTCGTGTGAATTAAATTTTGAAAATATGACAAATGCAGTTGTGTTTAGGATGATATTTAGAGATAGATATAATTGAAATAATTTTTGGTGAATAGTAATGTGGCCTTATGAATAGTAACATATCATTATAAATAGTAACATACCATTATAAATAGTAATATGAATCTTATAAATGGTATCCACCAAAATAAATGTATAAATAAATTTAGGCACCTTAAAAATGAAGATGTATAATTTAGATGTTTATATTTTTCCATTAAATAATGATTTTAATTAAATATTAATATAATAATATTTAGAAAACTATTTTTGAAATATTGACATTTGTTTTGGATTCGACACATTGATAAGTGTTTAGGGTGATTTTTTGGGATTTTGCTAAAATAGATGAATTTTTGATGAATAGTAAAATGCGATAATTTATAATAAATGTTAAATAATGGATTTATTGATCCATTGATGATGATCAGCTGCTATAATCCCTATTAGATCGAAATCAATTACACTTATTACGTTTCTTGGTCATGTATAAATTATAATTCCTTCTCTTGTGAAGAAATATTAAATTAATGATTAAAAACATATGAAAACACTCCACTCCTCCAATAACCCCCCCCCCCATCACTCCCTCTTCTATTCACTCTTCTCAAGCCATGTGGCATACCAATATTCTACCTAAATATTTCGTTAATCTCATCCCACACCTCCAAAAGCCGTATACTCTATAAAATACCCAAACCTCTCCCCTTAAGAGGTTCTAAAAGGAGGATGTCTGAAGAGAAAAATTCCTCTATCTAATTTCATATTTTCATATATGTTCATGTCTTTTTGTTTCATTCCATACCACCCTTCACCCAAATAGTTTGATAACTCTAGTAATAGACAAGTACTAGAATTTTTATTCTAGTGGGATATTTCATTATCTTCTCCCATTTCCCCAAATTTTATTTGAATGAAAAGAAATCACCATTTGAGATGTGCCAATTTAGCATATTCAAGGAGAACCCTTTATCAGTTTCTATTATTATCATAAATTCTTTTCATATATCAATTGATCTTATTGTTTAACTAGATTAATACATATATAATATATCATATTTTTGGTTATGTGATCCTTTTGTACAAATGGTATTAGTTTATAAAGAAAAACATGTTCTTTATAACCAAAACCACCAATTAACAAAAATGATTGTCACTATAATTTTATATAATATTTCACCTTCACTCTAAGTTAAAAAATTTAATATAAATCCATGTAATATATTAGTTTTGAACTAATATAATATAACATAAATTCTTCACATCCACTTTCATCTTACATGTTTATCAAAACATGAATATAATCCATCTGGACATTAAAACCATGTAAAAAATGATATCGAACAATGAAATTAACCTTCAAAACCAATAAAAATGGTTATAAAAAATAAAATGATTATAATAAAAGAATTAAATATATAGTATATTCTATAATTATTAATTAATAATCCTAATTTTTTTATTCATGTCTTTAACAACAAGTGGAGAACACCATCAGATTTATTCTAAGGGATCCCCTCTCTCACTTTTATTCAAGAATTCACCATATGTTGTGCCCATTTATTTTTTTCTCAATGATGGAGTCTTTATTTATCCTCCCCCATTCTGAAATTATTATATATAAATAATTAGATACCCATTTACATCTAATTAATCTCCTGTAAGAACACTCATTACCATACCAAAATGTTTGTAAGAGGTTTTCACATCTCACGTTCCATTCCTTGGGATTTCTATTATTCGCCTATAATTTCATATATGTGGTATAGGTGTACTATCATTTGATATATATATATATATATATATAATCATGATTACCTTTTTATTATGGGTATTATAGGAATCATTTGGTGGTTATTAACTTTTTTTTCATAAAACTCAATTGATTACAATGTTGTGAAGAGCTTTGTCTCAATTTTCACTTCATTGTGACTGGCTTAGAATTGAGCACCTTCTATTTCTTATGTTGTGTACCTACTACCCATTGGAGCTCCCTTTACAATTAAAATTATATTCTATTTTAAATTCCTTATTCTCGTATGATGGATATTATTATTTTATATGATGTATACCATTTTACATATGGTATTTATTTTAGAATGTTATTTTAACTACTAGTATATTAATGAATATGTATCCTCTAATATATAAGGATATTGATAGGGTCGATTGTACTTGAATTAAATATATGTATAAAAAATTATTAGGAGATCAGGAGTGGGTGGGTCCTGCTACAGACCCTTGATGCATAGGTAGGTCTCATGAGACAAATTAGTTGGCGACAAACCCTTTAAGTTAGTTTCCAAAAACCAGACTGGTTTCTGCCCACATAACTAAACCGTTTTTAATAGAATTATTGTATCTTGGTCAAGGTAGATGATGTATAATTAATAATAATTCTATTTATTCATTATCATTTATTACTATCTATGAGGTTTTTACTATGAAATAATCTATTGATGTAGTTTCATTCTTAGTTTATTAAATGTGCAAGTTTATCATTTATTCACGATGACATATTTATTATGTAAAATTGATTACAATTCTGTTATTATTGATTCTTTCTTACAACATTTTTAACACTTAGTGATCATTTTATCTCACCAATTTCAATTTTTTACCTTAAAAATGTTATGAAGAGGAGACAATTTATTGAGTTTTGCAGAGGAAACTCATAGATTTTGATATGTATTGTATTTTGAATACCTTTTCCAATGTAATTTGTGTTACATCTATCTATCTAGTTTCTTCAAGAATAATAAACTGATAATTCAATCAGAATTTCATTCCCTCAAACCATGAAAATATAACAAGTAATGCATCGGCACTTGTCATGAGGGGTTAGGGTGTAACAGTTGGAATCAAAGGAAGATTAGTAGAAAACATGGAAACTATATTGAAAACATATATTAGGGAACAAATCCCAAAGGTATAATTTGAGGAAAAGAATACAAGAATGACCCAGAATTTTTATAATGAAAAAATTATGTGATACTTTCCAGAAAAACATCCATGTCAGGATACGAGTAGGTAGAGTTGGCTATGGCATATATGTACCTCGGGGCGAATTCTTCACCAAGGAGTTTCAGGCTTGACTACGGGAATATTGCTACATGACAATGGGCCATTCTAGACTTTTGGTTACAACAATCCTGGCTGATATATATAGGATAGTTCATTTTTTTACAAGCCAATATGAAGGATTGAAAATTTAATTATTTCTCATAGAGAACATTTTTTTGATTATGGGATAATCCATGCATTGGATCTCAATTTAATCTATGTATATTGTTAATATAATATTATAAATTTTGATTCCTACCCTAATCAAGTGTGTTCAATTATTCTGAATTGGTGTTTAATGGAATAAGTGGAATCATTACTTATGGGAAATGTAGGGATCTACCCACTGAGTAAGTCGTCAATGTCAATTTTGTAGTAGATCATATCATAATCATATTGAGACCACATACTTAGGTTGTGACAAATAATGAATCCACACTTATGTTGGATCACTCCATGTGAAGAAGCCACCATGTTTCAGTGGGACTGCAAATCTAGTGGTTTTTGACCAATGGATATTGTCCCTTGTAAAGTTATTCATGGAATTAAGATGCAGTGAAAATGAAAAGGTAGTATGTGATGTATATTATCGCAAAGGAGATGTTGGTCAATGGTGGTCCTTGATTCAGAATACCATGGGGGAAAAATAAATAGAATAGATATAATGAAATACATTTAAGGAAATAATATTTGAAAAATATTTCACTCGTGTGAAACTAACCTAAATGAAGAGGAAATTTTTTGTTTTAAAGAAAAGGAAAGAAGACAGTGTTATAGAGTATGAGGATACCTTCACAAGGCTAGCTAGGTATGTCGTAGAATACATATGTGACTCACAAGACCAGATTAATCATATCATTGATGATCTTAAACCATGTCATTAAAGGACAATAGCTTCTCAAACATTTATTATCATATGATGAAATTGTATCATGTGCCATAAAAACTGAGAAGGAATTTTCTATATCAAATTTCCTTTATGGAATCCCAGATAAAAAATTTGTACTCTTAATACCAAGTGAATTGTGATGTTCCAAAGAAGAACAAGGGAGTGAAAAAATTCCCATTATTCAAGAACTGTGGAATGATTCACCTCTGGATATTCTTGAAATGTATGGGAGTCTCCTATAAGAGTGGATAAAAGGTACGTCTATCTAATGAATGAAAGTGGATGAAACAATTTGTTGATGTTCAATGCTACAATTATATAGAGATGGGATACAATGAAAATGATTATACTATGCGCTAGTGAAACCTGCCTCAGAAAAGGCCAAGAGTACAAGGGAGAGCTTATGTGATTACAACCACAAAGGATGATGTTTTCAGTAAAGTGGTGATAGTTACTATAGTTGTTTCTTAAAACATAGCCAATACATTATTTTTTTCTGTATCTTCTCATTCATTTATATCATCCCAGTTTTCAAAGAAAATTTGACCTGTAAAATTTGATTTAATAAAAGAGTTATAAGTAAAAACTAACAAGGCATGAATCCCTTCAATAATGTCATGTAAATTGGTCCCCATCAGGACACATAAGCATGATTTAGTTTCTAACATTATCATCATACCAATGACTGAAAATTATATAATTATCTGTATGAATTTTTTGTCAGACTATGATGTGAAGGTTTATTACAAGAAAAAGGAAGCTACAATGTTTTTAATTGATGTAAAATCTCTTATCTTTATATCATAGACCACTACATATGATTCTTATCAATTCCCTCCCCCAGGAGATCTATTTAATGAAATTCATGGAGAGGAAGGGAACCCAATATCTATGACTGAGGAATTAAATCATAAAATTAAATGTGTTAATATAGAGGAAGAAAACATTGATGTATTTTCAGAGGATTTACCTAGATATAATCCAAATTAGAAAACTGAGTTTTCCATTAACATAATTCCTAGTGAAAGGCCTTTATCAAAGTCCCCATATTGAGTGTTTTCTGTGGAGTTAGTGGAGACAAAGAATAAAATTGAAGAGATTATTTAGAAAATATTTATTCAGCCAAGTGTTACTTCATGGGGTTCCCTGGTCATCTTTGTAAAGAAGAAATATTGATCGATGAGGTTGTGCATTGATTATATGGAAATAAATGCTATTACCACAACAAATATGTACCATTTTTTCCAAATTGTTGATTTTTTATCAAATTCAAGTAGCACAATACCATTTGAAGATTAAACATCTCTCTGGATATTATCAGCTATGTGTGGTAAAGGTAGATATTCCAAAGACAACGTTTCAAACCAGGTATGGGAATTACGAGTTTATAATGATAACTATTGGACTGACTAATACACCATCTATTTTCAGGAATTTAATGAATATATTTTTCATGGAATATCATTATAACATTGTTGTGGTACTCATTGATGATATCCTATTGTACTCAAAATTTAATGAGGACCATGAGGATATCTTGCATATTATTCTGAAAACTCAAAGAAGAAATGAATTATATGGGATGTTAATATAGTGTGAATTCTAGAATCAATCGGTTTTTTTTAAGGCCATATTGAATCTAAGGATGGAATCATTGTTGATCTTTCACAGACAAATGAAATACAATATTTTCCCAGGCCAAAAAACGTAACCAAGGTACACAGTTTTATTGGCATAGCAGGTTAGTATCGGCATTTCATTAAGAATTTTGGATGACTGTCTATGCCACTAACCCAGAACACATGTAAAGGAGTTATTATAGTGTTGAAAAAATAATTTACAAAATTCATAAAATAATTAAAAAGAAGAATGGTCATTGATCCAATTTTGACTCTTCCACAAGGAATAGAGTGATTTTTGATATTCAGTGATGCACCAAATAATTGACTGGGTTGTGTCCTTATGCAAATTTATTAAGTTATTTTTTATGCGTCAAGGAAATTGATGACTCATGAAAAAAATTATCAAACTCATGATATGGAGTTAGCATCTAAAATCATCTCCCTAGAAATATTGAGATATTATCTATAAAGAGAAATATGTGAGAATTATACAGACCTCATGTGTTTGAAATATGTTTTCAGACAAAATTAAATCAACAAGAGACAATTTATATGGATCGATTTACTCAAAAATAACAATTTTTCTATACACTACCACCCAGGAAATTTAAATAAGGTGGTACAAGTATTAAGTAAAAAATATTACGGACTCCAGACCAAAATGAGGATTTAAAGAGATCACATATTCATGGATCTACTGAAGATAGATATGATAATTCATAAGAAAGAGGAAACATCTATCTTCCTTCAAATGACTAATAATCCATCATTATTAGATAAGATAAAATGATCTCAATCTGATGATTAGAATATGAACAATAAAATTTATGTTTTCATGGGATGGAGATTGGTAGAATTCTGTTTGAAGTAGGAGTTATGAAATTTGGGAAGTGGTTAGGTGTTCCATCATTACCAAAGAAAAAAAGGATCAATTAGCAATGCTCATAGCTCAAATTTTTCTATACACCAGGATAGCACTACAATGTAGAGAGATCGAAAGGAATATTTTTGTTGGGATAATATTAAGCAGGAAATGGATGACTACATGTCAAGGTTTCTATTTTTTAAATAATTTAAGGCATAAAGAGAATATCTAAGAGGATTGATGAAAACTATACCTATTCATATGTGGAATTGGGATATCATTATGAGGTATTTTGTCACTGGACAACTGAGGACACCTAAAAGTAATGATCTAATGTGGTTAATTGTTGATTGTCTAACAAAATCATCCCATTTCATTCCTATAAGAGAGGACTTACTACTTGAGTTCTTGTTAAGTATTTATATTAATTAAGTTGTAATACTTTATTGTGAACCTCTATTGATTGTGTCTGATCGAGATCCACAGATTACATTAAAATTAAGGAAAAGTCTCAACATGACTTTGAAAACTGAGCTTTGTATGAGTATTTATTATCACACCCAAACTGAAGGAATGTCAGAAAGGACTATTCAAACTCCAAAAGACATCTTGAGATAATTCAATATAGACACCCAAGGTATGTGGTATCATTACTTGTCTTTGGTGGAATTTTCCTACAATATTGGTTTTCATTATATTAACTAAATGGATCCATATGAAGCATTATATGGAATGAGATGTCAAATTATAACTTTTTGGAGAGAATTTGCTAAGTGGAAACTTATAAGATCAGAACATATTGACGAAACCCTGAAAATGGTGAAGACAATACAAGCCCATATAAAAGCATACCATAGTAGGCAGAATAGGTATTCTGACAACCTAAGACAGGACTTGAAATTACATGTGGGAGATCATGATTTTTTATTAGTATTTCCATGGAAGGGTGTCTAAAGGTTTGGGATGAAAGGGAAACTAAGCCCTAGGAACATTGGACCGTTTTAGTTTTTTTAATGAATCAATGTTTTAGCTTACCATTTAGAAATGCCTCTATGTATGTCCAACGTTAATGAAGTGTTTCATTTGTCATTGTTAATGAAATACTTGTCATACCCAATGCATGTACTCATCTATGATGAAAAATAACCAGAACCTATTTTTTCATACTATGAAGAGCTTATCGGGATCCTTGACACAAGGGAACATGTATTGAGAAATTAGACGAATCCTCTAGAAAAGTTTTTTTGAAAAAACCAGAATATGGAGGATGAAACATGGTATCCTGAGGATCTTATGAAGAAGAACCAACCTCATATTTTTTGTGGGATTTATAAATGAAAAATATTGAGGGAGAAATTTCTGAAGGAGATAATAATTTAACACTCCAAAAATTTTAAATAATTTTCCTATTAAACATATTCATGTCATATATTATATTTAATAAATCCTTGATATTCATTGAAACAACACATGGTTATTTAATAGATGGTCATTGCCTAGACATTGAACTTTAATTTTCCAATCGTCTGTTTGGAATATTGAAAATCGAACAAACACGGTTGTGTTTAGGATGATATTTAAAGTCTGGTAGAATTAAATTAATTTTTGGTAAATAGCAACATGCCTTATGAATAAACCTACCCTTATGAATAGAAACACACACTTATGAATAGTATTTTGACACTTATGAATTGTATCTACACCCATGAATGTATAAATAAATTTAAGCACATTAAAATGAATATGAATTATTTAAGAGTTTATATTTTTGGAAAAAATAATTATTTTAATTAAATATTAAAATAATAATATTTATAATTTTTTTTAAATGGACTTCATTTTTTGATTTGACATGTCGAAAAATTTATAGGGGGATTTTTTGAGATTTTTCTGAAATATATGATTTTTTCATCAATAGTAAAATACGATAATTTTCATTAAATGCTAAATAAGGGATTTATTGAGTAATTGATGATGATATGTGGATGTAATCACAATTGGTTCGAAGTAATATCCATTTATTAATTTTCTAGGTCATGGAATACATGCTATTTCATTTCATGTGAAGAAATATTAAACAAATGATTTAAAAATTATGAAAACCCTCCACTCCTCCACTATAAAAACCCCCCACACTCACTCTTCCATTCACTCTTATTAAGCCTTGTGTCTTGCAATTATTCTACCCCAATTTATCCCCAATATCCTACCCCATAGTTAAAATCCCATAGCTTCTTCAAAATACCAAATTTTTCCCCTTAAGAGGTTCCAATGGGAGGATGTCTCAAGAGGTAAATTCGTCTTTCCAATTCATTCTTTTCTTTTACGTTAATGTATTTTTGTTTCATTCCTCACCACACTTCATCCAAATAGATTGATAACACCAGTAAAATACATGTACATGAATTTTTTCATTCTAATGGGAAATATCATTTTCTTTACTCCTTTCCCTACCTTTTATTTGAATTAAATGAAATCATTGTTTGAGATGTTCCCATTTTTCACATTCTAGGACAACGTTTTATCAATTTCTATTGTTATCCATAAGTATGGTCATGAAACAATTGGTGTTACGGTTGAACCCAATTATTATATATGTAATATTTATTTTTTTTTTTAATTTTTTTTCGAATGGTATTAGGTTTTAAAGAAAAACATGTTCATTGTAATCAATCCCACCGATTAACAAAAATGGTTGTCACTATGGTTTTATATAATAATTTGACGTCAATAAAAGTTACCAAATAAAATTTAAAACTATGTAATATTGGGGATGTTTACTAGTATAATATGACATCAATTCTGGCCTACCACTTTCATCTGACAAGTTTATACAAAAATGAATATAGGAGAACCGGTCATTAATACCTAGTAGACAAACGAGCATGAACAACGAAATTGAACCTCATAAGCAATAAAAATGGTTATAAATGAACTGAAAATGAATATACTATACTAATTAAATTTCTATGAGGTTCTGTAATTATTAATTAATATACCTAGTTTGTTTTTTTAGATCTTTAATAACAAGTGCAGAACACTAACGGATTTAAGGTAAGGGGTCCTCTCTCACACTTTTATTCAAGAATTCCTCCACTGTTGATCCCTTTTATTTATAATTCTTAATGATGATGTATTTTTTATCACCTCCCCATACTTCCTTTATGAAATATAAATATTTGGAATCCCATTTACCTCTCATTAATCCATTCCAAGAACACTCGTTACCATGCAGAAATTTTTTTAAGGGGTTTTCTCATCACACATTCAATTCTGTGGGATTTTCATTGTTTGACACTAATTTCTTATTTGTGGTATAAGTGTAATGACATTTGATATATATATATATAATTCCCTTTATATACATTTTATTATATGATTCTTTTGGTGGTTTTTAATTTTTGGCCATGCGACTCAATTGATTACAACGTGGTTACGAGCTTTGTATCAATTTTCTCCTCATTGTGTCTTGCATAATTATTTGTACCAACTATTTCTTATGTGGTGTACCTACTTCCCATTGAATATCACATTTCAATTGAAATTATATTTCATTTAAATTTACATATTCTCATATAAAGGATATAATTATTGTCTAAACCATATTCCATTTTACATACAGTATTTATTTTGGAATGTTATTTTATTTATAGAAATATTGATGAATTGGTATCCTCTACTCTATACAGATATTGATAAGGAAGATTGTACACATATTAAATCTATGTATAAATAATTCTTTGGACATGATATGGGGGGTGGGGCCCATTATAGCCCCTCGATGCATCGGTAAGTGTCATGAGACAAATCTGTTGGTGACCACCCCTTTAATATTGTTTTTGATAATCGCACTGCTTTCTACATATAAAACTAAACCGTTTTTAATAGTATTATGGTATCATGTTCCATATACATAATGTCCAATTAATAAAAATTCTCTTTATTAGTTATCAATTATTACTATCTATAAGGGTTTTACTGTGACAAAATATATGAATGCAGTTTTATTATGAGTTTATTAATGGCATGAGTTTATCATTTATTATCCATTCCATATTAATAATGTAAAATTTTTTACAATTTAATTATTATTGATTTAGGTTTTTTCCATTTGTAACCCTTACTAATAATTTGAGATCCCATGTATCATTTTTTGCATTCAACGGGATATGAAGATGATAAAATTTATTTAGTTTTCTGGATGAAGTTCTTAGTTTTTGTTATATATTGTATGTTGAATCCTTTTCCATTGTAATTTGAGTTACATCAAAGTATCTTGTTTCTTTAAGACTAATAAATTGATCAATAATTAGGGATTTCATTATTTCTAACCATTCCAATATAACATGTAATGCACCGACTATGGTCTAGAGGTGTGTGGGTGTTACATGATAAATATGAACGGATAATATAAATGATGGAAGACATGTTGTGGGTATATGTAAAGGATTTTGGTGGTTCATGAGGATAGCATGAACCATTACTGGAGTTCACGTATAATAATGAATATTGGTCCTCGATGCACATGGCTCCTTTTGTATCATTCTATGGGAATACTTTTCATTCTCCACCTTATTGGGTGAAAATATATGAGACTAGACTATTTGGTATAAGAATTTTAAATGAATCAAAAAAGATGATTTATTTGATCAAAAATAGGATAGATATTTCATAGAGTCGATAAAAATCATATACAGATTCTTGTGAATGATAATCATTGCTCACGGTTAGTGGTATGGTGTTTATTAAGACATCCTTATGTATTGGGCTTCATCATTTTTGTAATTAAAAAATGATATCTCTTTGATATATACGCCCTTTTGAGAGTCTATAATGGGTTCGAGAAGTGGCATATCAGCTTAAATCACCACTACATTTTAGTGTGGTTAATAATGTGTCCCTTATATCCCAGTTGAAAATGTATCAGTTTGATCTGAACCATGTGATCATATGGAATCATGCTTTCCATCTCTCAGATTCTTCATTGGTATATATCCCATTGTTGATTTTGTATATGAATGAAAAATACTTGCATCAAATAATAATCTGTCTTTGGTGGTATTTGTTTCAACATGGTCATATTGAAGAAGAATATTGTGAATGCAAGAAGGTATTGAGTTTATAGTGGATAGAATTATTTATTGGAATAATTTTTTTTCCAACTTTATAGTGATGTAATGATCAATGGTATATTCAATTTATCACCCTAGGATTCTTTTATATAACCCTTTCATATTGTTTTTATGTAGATAATTATATGGGTGATGTTTTTGAGAGTTTGGATATATTTTTATATAGTTTTTGGGTATTTTCTATAGGTTGAAGGGTTTTGCACCATTTGTTAAAATAGAGCAACACTTTTAGGAAATTGTGCATAGTTAGACATGGGAAAAATGAAAAGGTGCATTGGATTTTCATGGATTTTCCAACAAGTGTGGAGGCCAAGGATAAATGTTTTCATTCCATTAATTTTTGGGACAGTGATATATTACCAGTTGAGAAATGATTTGGTAATCGTGTGAGAGAACCATGTGAGGGTAATGCTTATGGTAGTGGATGAAGCAGGGATATCACACAATTTGTCTGATCATGAGACCAAATAGTTTGTGGCATGAAAATAACTCCTTAAAAAGTTGATCTCACTCAGTTTTCTCATTATCATAATATTTTATTCTCTTATAAAGTGGTAACTATGTTTATTTCTTAAAAAAGTTCAAAGAATATTTTCTCTTTGATCTGGAGGTTATTTTATGGCTTCCCTTGGTGATTAGAAGATGATTCCCCATGCTATGTGATCTTACATGGTTGTTCTTGATGATTTCATAGATAAACATCTTCATTTTTTTCTCTATTTCAAATATAAACACCATTTATGGGTAGATATATGTCTTTGAGTTAAAAATATGTTTATTTATAGTCTTTTTGTTTATAGGTGAAGACATCTAATGTAGGTTTTTATAGATTTATCCAATTAATTACAAAGTTCTTCATGTCATACTTATTTTTCAACAAAACTCTCGAGGTAGGTGGATTCACAAGTGAATACTGTATTTTATAACATGAACACATAGTTTAAAATTTATTACTTTAATTACAATTTATTTTTTATGTACAATGAAATAATTTTTAAAACACTCTTTAGTGAATATTGAAGGAAAAAAAATGATTATTTATTAGAGCGTGTTTTTTATAATATGATTTTATAATGATGGATTTAAAATAATTTTTGGTTTTTATTCATGGAAGAAATTGATTAAAATAGAGAAAATGTTTTTATTGTTTCATTTGAACACACTTGTTTTTGGCATGATTTTTCATGGATTTTGGCATGTTTTTATATGCACTGGGATGGATAATGGAATGTTGTACCACCATCAAAAAATTTGGGGCAGATATGGGTGTGAAATAATCCAGATAAGGTTGTCTACTAATTAATGGATTAGTTGAAGTATAAATCATCAAATATGACTATACTAAGACCTATAGGATACATGAATGTTGTTATTAATGTTAGTGTGGAATGGAATGGTTTATTCCAAATTATAATGTTACATATTTTAAATCGTTTCTGTGTTTTCATATGGAAAACTTTTACTTTTGGTTGGGTTTCTATTTTGATATAATTTTTTTATATTTTTATTTATATAATTAAATTATCTATATATTGATAAGATATACTACCTATTTGTGTGGTTTGGGAATTCATTAGGGAAACCATATTGAGTTTAATTACTCATCAAAGCTTTGACACATTGGTTCTTTTTTAGATAATTTCTATCAGGATACCTGGAAGGGCAATCTATCTATCATAATTAGTACTATATCATGATACATGAACTATTGGGTGGAGTTAGATTTTGGGTAATTTTGTGCCTTGGATTCTATGTTTTTCTAGTATTTAGAGTTGTGTCTTTTTTTTAGTGAATGTTAGTTTTTCATCCGCTATGGTACTCTTTGGTTAGAGTTGATAAAAATTTTATGTTTGGATTGACATTAATTTTTATTTGGAATCATATTTTTTTATATTTGTATGGTTTTATGGTCATTCATTTATCTTCAAATGGTTAATTTTCCACGAAATTATAAATGACAACCTCAGAATTTATTTCCAACTTTTGGTATCTTGGGGAATTCTCTTAAGGCCTAATAATGTCACACATCTACTCATTCCAATGAGAGTAGGTGGGATGTTAAACTATCCCTTTGATATAATATATCCTGAATATACTAATTTTAATGATGTTATGGTTTCATTTGATTTTATTCAGTCATATGAAATAATATAGAAGAGCTGAAAATGTGGAAGAGGCTTTATGCTAAAATCTTGTTTAATTTAATGATTTTTTAAAAAGTGATGTTTTTTAAGGTGAAATAATATGATTTTATTTTCCTGAACAACATCACATTTTTAGTCCCCTTCTTATGAATTTAGATAACTGTTTAATTTCCATTTCCATCAATATTTTTTAATGAAAAATCATGAAAGTGATTCATAATTGATACCAATCATTTATTTTCTTTTAGATTTAGAATCACTCTTTTCCATATCCATGTTTCCAAAAAAAATATCAGATTAATTTCATTTCTAAAAATAAATTATTTTAAAAAGTTATTTTACATGATCTTCTAAATTATAATAAAATGTAATAAAAATGAAATTTCAATGGTTTCCAAATGGTCCAATTTAGAAACATTTTAATAAATGTTATAAAATAATAATATTATTTGATCTTTATAACATGAACTATGTACCATTAATCCCATTCGTTATTTAATTTGAAGCTCCCAGAATAAATTTCAATGTTTATTTTCCTGGACAATTTCATTCAGTATATTTTATTAATTTTTGTTTTTAAATGATTTAAATGTAAAAAGGGTATTTTCTCCTAGATGTATTTTTTTGATATTATTTTCATTAATCAACCCCAATAAGCCATGATGTCACTTATACTTTGATGCTAGTATTTTATAATAATACCATCATTATTCATTGCCTAGATAGATTATTATTGTTTCAAGTAGTTTTTCATGGAACTATTTATTTTCCACAGGTAAATAAATCTATGTAAAATGTTATGGACAATCAAAGAGTTTTATAATGATATGAGTACACTATATACATTATAAAAGTTACGATTATTTCAAATTTTAATGAAGAAAGGTGGTTCCATTATAATCCTTGTGTGGATGATCAAATTTTGGCACTTAAAATCATTAGCTAACGTCATAGAGTTATCTGATTGTGTTTCACCAAAGAGTTTATGATAATATATTAAGATGGCTACTCCAATTATTACCATTACAGTTATTTAATGTAATGTAGTTATGGTTATTCTATGTGTAATGGTGAATATCATACCATTTAAAGAGTTATATGAAAATTTTCAAATGTATTAACACATTTTCATTATTAAAAATATGTGTTTTAATGATTCCATTGATAAAAATTAACATCGTATCGATCATAATTATTGATTTCAATGACAAATTTCTATTAATAAAGAATTACTCTGTGTTTAATGATTTATGATCCATATATTGTTTGGTATAATTTCTGTAATTTTATGATCATGCACAATTATAATGTCATCAAACACCTATATTAATATCAATGTCACTAATTTCATTCAATTGTTAATGGATTTTTACCCACAATGAGAAATTTATAACAACCTTCTTATGATTTATTTTCCATAGGTTATGAAGAAAAATGTTGAATTATACATTTCTATAAAAAATTTATATATGAATAATTCAATTGAATATATTGAAGACATAATATAGAATATGAATATATCGGTTTAGTAGAAGAAATACTATCTTGATTTCATGTGTGATATTTCTATTAGAGTTTTTCTGAATTCAGTAAAACTCAATCCATAGATGGTCTATGTGTATATAAGTGAAAATTATTACCCATTTTTTATTTTATGATTTATACAGAAGAAAATTGGCTATGATTTTTCATTATAAAATATAGAAACGTATGGTTTCAGTTTATAGAATCAGATCATATTGGGTGGGTTTGATGGCATTATAGAAATATTATATGGTTTTATATTGTATTGAATTAGGTGAAACTTTGATGTTTATGGTTTCATTAGTTGGGATTGTTTGACTTAAAAAAAATTTCCTTAAATGTAATAACATGTGGGGTATTTATAAGAATCAATACGCATGAAAGTGATAGAGTGCCCAAAAGATTCATGATCTGTCAACACTGGGTTCATTAATCCCTGAGTAGATAATTACTTGCATGGCCCCTAATCATTATAATCTATTAATATACACTTTTCATCATTTGTTTCTCTCATTATTCCACCATAATCAAAATTTTATGAATTTTTAGCATAAATTAAAACACTAAAAATACCAATATCATTATTATATAGATTATTTCTCGTCGAATCCTTCACTTGAAAACATTTTAATACAAAATAATACAATGAAAACATCATATTAATTTAGCATATGACCACTATTTTTAGAGAAAATATGATCTTATCTATCTATCATCATACATTCTCTAATATTGTTCAAAAATGACTACATAAAAATCAATCATTGAATAATCTATCTAAATGATGAATAATAACTGAAAATAGTAAAAAAATAATGTCTAAAAATTCACTTGTCAAGACCACGATATAGAAATATCATGGTAATTATTCATTCAAAATGCCTCAATTTTTTCCACTATCACGGTTCCATTACATGTTAACTTGTTATATTCTATATATGTTAATAATATAAATTCATTTTTAATGTATTTGATTTCAAAATATTTACAACATCATCTAAAATGAATTACGTAGCACAATATATGGTTAGGACATTTTCACAATTGGATTTTTAATCAATAATATCATAAATCCATCTCTATGATTTAAAATCAAACATAAAAACTAAATATATTTATGTATAGTGTATTTTTTTTCTCCCTTAGAAATTAAATAATTTCATTTCATTTAATATATATTATTGTGAACAATATAATTTTTTAATATCCACTTCATATCATCATAAATCAAAACCTCTTCCTTAATATTTTCACAAACATAGATTCCAAATAATTGAAATATATTATCTATTAAAAACATGAAAAAAATCATGATTAATTATGTCGTAAATATTAATTTTTCAAGATAAATATTAATAAATTTATCTAATATCCATGAGAACATACAACCGCTTGATCATTCGTCTTCCAAGGCCAATCATCACTTGGAAAACATTAATCAAATCTGATATTACCACATTATTACAATACATATGTGCTTAGAAATTCACTTTTTTATAGTTAATTTCCCACCTCAGTATAGTTTACCATTTTGGAATGGAATTAATAACCCCTTTGAATATCATAATTATTGATACCACTATAATTATTTTAAATTTTTTAGTACCATTTCTCTATGTTAAATTGATTCCAATTATTGGATATCAGTTTCAATAACTACATTCATGTTTCAAAATAAATCTATATATAAATACTTTTAATTCTAATTTATTTTATAAATGAAAAATATGACTTATCAAGGAGTCATTAATGAATACTATATGTCATCTTTGATATAAAATGGAATTTGAAACATGTTTTTATGATTATAACATAAATGTTATACATTTCACTCACCTATATATGAACATGAATTTTTCCATGAATACAAAAATAAATATAAATATAAATCCACCTATGATATTTATCATGAACATAAGTAAATATTTTTATTAGTAAATAATAAATATATAATTTTTTTTATCATATACATATAAATTCATCATAGTATTTAAATGAATTATTAACAATGGTACCTAAAATTTCATTACATGTATCTTCTTCATGGTCATAAACATTATCAAACTCCCTCATAAATATTCTCTTGAGGAATCCATATATAACGTTTTAGAAAAATAAATCAATAAATGAGTCATCCTTTTATATCATTTATTAACATATAATAATAATTCATGAGTTTACAATATAAATAACCATATGTGACATGTTTAAATATCCAGCATAACAAGATTCCATCCTAATACAGCTGATTTTATTTTTACATTATGATCTTTACTCCTTCATTATGGACTAATACCATGTGAAATATGTATTGATTACATTAATTGAAACCATATTTTTACTTGATCATGATTTATAATTATGATAGAGATTTTATCTCATTAAAACTCCAATTCTAAATCTATATCTCTTAAATACTTCCTTCTCAACATAATATACTTGATATTATACATGACACTAGTTTTTGATTTATACCATGTCTATATACCATTTTTCTGTATATGAGACCAATTTTTTCATGTAATTTCATTTTAGCGTTACCATCCCAATGATCATATCTCCCACATAATAATTTATAACATTCTCAATATTTATTAAACACTATATAGAGAGAAAATTTTGGAATTTTTAATCATAACCAATGTGGAAAATTTAGTTGTAATTATTGAAAAAACCATCTACCTTAAACACTTTTTCATTTATTTCTAGTGGATATCATTACAAAAAATCATATATAAATTCCACATAAATCATTTTACTTATAATTATCATTATTTCTTTCCTTGTGATAAATATCAACAATGTGGATTATCCCATTATTTCATGTTTCTCCCTTCACTTTTTCATCATTTCATCATTAATTATACTTCCTTCACCACATGATTATTTTTATAGAATTCATTGACACATTACATATAGGTTATTGTGAAAAAATTTAAGAAGTGTTCATGTTATTTATATTTCATTATCATTTGAGTCACATTTAACATTTGTATCAATGTTTATTCATTATTAACATTTGAATTCATCATTTTATTTATGAATATAAATTCGAAAATTCATTTCATGGTTTATTACCATTCTCTACTTTAATACAACTAAAGTAATATATATTATTGTTGATAGTGAACTACTCACTTCCATTCATATACCAATTCATAAAATGTAATAAATATATTTTATGAATAAATTAATACGCATTATTCCCTAATTTACTCTCTGTAAACACGTGAATGGGTTTTATTCTCTTTGATTCTCTATTATGTAAAAAATTTAATTGTCTTTATATAAGCCAGTAGTTTGAACCAATAAATAAATTCAATTTAAAAGTATCCCAAAAGTATTAATTTGAATATATATATTTCTATAGGATAATCTCTTCCAGTTTTTAGATATTTTTCTTCTAGAGACACATTATTAATTTATCCAATTGTTACACTATACTATATTTTTAATTAAAACATTAATTGGTAATTTATTCAATATAATTTAGTTATATATTATTGTATAATAACTAATTCAATTTGTATATATTTAAATTTGTCACTTTTTGATGTTTATATCATACGGATCATCTTTATCATTGTTATATATTTAAACATTACAGAAATCTCCTTCAATGTCTCTTCACCGTATTCCAATATACCAACCTTAAAATATTTTATTGAAACTCTGAGAAAAATTATCAAGTGTCGGGTTTTTTTCATGGTGTCAGATCTATTTAAATAGTGATGAGTTATATCTGTATATGATTATTTAATGGATGAAAACATATGGGAGACTATATGAAGATATTTAAAAATAATGGATGTGAGAGTATATTAAACTAAAATCAATTGACTATAAGTTCAGCAGTTAAATGAGTAAATTTCAAATATATATTAGTGTGTGTTTAATAGATGATTGAGTGAATCCTTTATATGTCATTTACAAATAATAATGATTGAAAATGTGGGTTTAGAAGATGTAATGAGAAATATTATATGGGTTCAATTTAGTGAATATAGTATACTGTAATAAATTAATAATTAATTATGAGGAGGATTATTCATTTCATATAATGGTTGATTCCACCATTTCGTATAAGGATGTGAATATATTGGTAAAGGTAAATATTTTGATAGTTTAAAAGATGTCGGGAGAATTTGATGTAAAATAAAATGATCATGAATTTAGTGAAAATTTATGTTGGAACATATATATATTTTTTTAAAAAGAATATTGCATATAGTGAGTCTGAAAATAAAATTATTTTAAGTGAAGATAACATAAGGGATTCATCTGATGATGGAGGTTTATAAAACAAAATATATAGAGGTATAAAATTTTAATATTATAATTGCAATATATTTCCCAAATATAAATTACATTTTTGGAAAAATAGTTTGTTGGGTCCACAATAAATAATGTAATTTCTCGACATGTGAAATGAGTGTAAATAGTATGGAGATGAATTGATGAATCCCTTTTTTGGAAGAATAATCACTAAAAATAAATTATGATGGGTTTATAATGGGGTCTATGAATAAAATGATGAAGGTGTAAGGACAAGAATAATATTATAAAAATATGTGACGATTGGTGGAAGACATTTGTAAGACTTCATCTATTAGAAGAGGTCCGTTATTTTTAATTTTCTATTCCTTTTAAAGGAAATTTAAATTGTTTATTATAAATAAATTATGATATGTTTTCATTAATTTATATATTTATAGTAAATAATTTTTGAAAATTAAAATCCTTGATTTCATTATGTTTTTAAATTGTTTGTGAATTTTAATGGTGTTCATTAATTTTTGATAATATGAATTGTTTTTTTGAAATAATGAAATTTTAATAGAACCATGCAATAGAAGATAAAATGATCTAGTGGATGATGATCTAGGGCTTATCGAATCCTAGCATAAAATTATTGGGGAATTTCAATCTAAATAAGTTTATTTTGATGAATAATGTTCTATAGAATTATATCAACAGAAGGGAAAATATTTAGTGTCCTCAATATGATCAACCATCCTATAAATGTTATATCCTTACCTATTTATAGAACATGGTTGTATAGAAAATTATAAGGTCTCTAGAAAATTATATTATTAAGGACCTAGAAGGTGGTCACAAAAATAACAATGATGTTACCAGATAGATCATTTGATATCAAATTTTTTCTTTTTTAGATTGATTATTGGGTCATGATTGGTTATTGGGTTCTGTAATAGAATGGTCTTACACCCTCTAGGATCTCAATATCATGTGTTCTATATGTATACACTATTAATATTACATATTGATAGTGCTTTTACTAGCATAGTTTTTATGATAAAAAATTTATTATAGACCAACATTCTTTATGCACCATGTTATAATAATTGGGTTGTATTTTGGGATTTTTGAATAGATCATAATAATATTAATGAATGAATGTGATCTATTATATTGAATAAATTTAGATAGAGAATATATTCTGGTAGATTATATTGGATAGGGTATGAATGGTTGTTGAACCTATGGTTTATATTACAAATATGGGATGATGGTAATGATTATATACTGGGAGAGTTTTTAAGTTTGATTGACAAATTTATTTTCAATATATTCATTAATGAATTAGGAGGACACAAAAATATGATTATATATTTTTCAATATGTTTTAACTAATATAAATGAGCATGTTCTCAAAAAGTGTTTCATTGGTATATGACTATCATTATTTCCATTCAAAAAATTATTATCAGGTTATGGAAATATTTATTTTCAAATGATCAATTGTACATGGATCCAAAGAATAATAGGTAGATATAGATACTGATGCTTTTTCCTACAATAAACTGAGATTGAGTTTTGTGTATTTTCCTTTTATCTATGTTATATTGATCAATATTTGTTCATTGGGAATATACGAAATATTCTAAAAAATCTCTCAAATGTTGTAGAACCTTCATGAAAACAATAGGAATATGGGAATTGATGTTATAATTTATTTAAATATGTTAATATGGAATATTTGGGGACTATATATATGGTAAAAGGAATTCATATATCAATGATTCATCATTTGAACATGTGTTTATAATTTTACATGTCCTTAAAAATATTTTTAGGAGTGTTGACATTTTTTGGATTAAATGATCAGAATATATAGTTTTAGGAATTTTTATCAAAAGCATATGATTTTGAGTGAAAAGGATGAATTTGAACATTGATTAATGAATTTATTGTTATGATCAGGGTGGTAGAGAGTTAATTTTTTGGTATAATTTCAACTATTCAAAAACTTCATGATTATCTCATAGAGCAAATTTGTATGGATTCTACATCGAAATGATATCAAAAACCATGATTCCTGTAAAATAAATTTTTTAAAAAATTTAATATTACTGAGAGATCTACAAGACCAATAGTTTTTTTCGTATGTATAAACGACAGATCTAGATCCTATGAAATTAGTTCTCGAGGATGATTCCCATTTTCTAGAGGATTTTGTTAGATACATTGGAATTATTGTATCGAAGTTATTATAGATGGTGTATTCATGATTTAGGTTATATAAATGGTTGTACATTGTTTTTTGGTTCAATGGTGAAATTACGACTGATGATTCCTTTTTTCCAGGTATAATATTTTAGAGAATGCTCTATATTTCTGTATTTAGTAAGGTCACACACCCATATAAATTATATGATTGATATAGTCTAGGGAACCCCTAATGCTAAATAAAGGATAACCCCATGTCTATGATGGTGATTCTTTGAGATGGTGTTGAATATTCAAAAATGATAATTAGAAGATATTTAGAGAACATAATGAATCATTGGAAAGTATGTGGATCTCAAATGTGTACAATTTAGTAGGATGTAGATTCCCAAATGGAGAAAAAATTCTATAATTTGACTGATCATAAATTCAGCGGGAGTTCACATTTTCAATGAAATTTGAATTTATAGAGGATTATGTTCTATATAGATATAGTATCAATGATATGATTAGTGTTAGGTTTACCAACCAGATCATGGGTCATAATAAGATTATTAAAATAGTTTCAAGGATACATTGGAAATAGTGTGGCCATAGACATGTTATATGTATATTGATGTTGATCGTTATATAAAAAAAGAAAAACGATGGAAGATTAGTTCCCTTTTTATTTGGATGAATTCCAATAAGGCATTTGGATTTTTTTAATTGTAGTTGAAGAATGACATTTTTTGGTTTCATAGATATTATTAGGTTTTTCATCAATGGTAATGTTGACCATTAGATGGGGAATTTCATAGAGAACCATCATGACACTGAAGAATAAAAAAATTGAAGCCCATAATTGGGATTTTTGTGTGAGCATGCTAATATTCATGAAGTGGGATATTATTAGTCTTGTTCTATGAAAAAAACCTTAATTGGTTGATTGTTCAGTATTGTGTTGTAACTATCTTATTGTTCATATTCAAAATAGGTAGAATATCGGCCTTTGTATGTATAATATGGGTGGAACCTTAATGAATGACATGTTGTAGGACCATGTATTTATGAGTTTTGTTAAATAATTTTAGTTTTTTAAATGATATTGTGGATGATGATTTAGTTTAATAAATGTATTATTTTATGTTTAAAAAATTATAATGGGATACTCAAATTTTTATTTTAAAATAAATATGTTTTATGCTGTATTTTCACAATAAATAGTGACAATAGTTGGAAGATTTAAATTAAATGGATGTATTATAGACGATGTTCTAGTGTTTTATTTAATTAATAGGATAATACTGTTAATATATTCACAAATTCAATCATGATAGGGATAAATGATGTATCATGGATGGTAGTGGCCACTTTTAGTATAAAAATGAATTTTTAGTGCCAGGGAATTAAGTGTTAATGTCCTTGTGATCCAGGATCTCTAAGTTGGGGAAATAAATTATTTCATTAATAATAAATCACAGGGAGATTCACAAATTTCATTACAGTAATATTTGAATATTTTTTACTATTCACTGCAAATTGTATGTCTATATGATAAAAGTTATTTGGAAATGACGGTTGAATATTCCAATATAGGGTCATCTGTGAACGATAGGTAGCAGTGCAGATTGGTTGACTATATAGGACCCTTATAAATAATGTTATTATTTTAATAATTAAATTATTAAAATTTCAAACTTTAGGAGATGTTTTTTACTAGATGAGTAATATGTGTTTCCAAATTATGTGAACTCTGTAATGTCCAGGTGATGGACGCTGACAAAATTAATTTGGATGACTAAAAAAGGATTTCTAAACATTTAATTGACTAGTATATGGTGTTTCTAATACTTATTTTTCTATTTTGAGTAGGTTTTTTTAATTTTATATCCTTTTTAATGTAGATATACACTATTTTGGAGGGAATTAAAATCATTCTAATACTATCATAGGGATATATGAAACCATACAAACCATTTGATCATTATATTAATTATTTTTGTACTTTTAGTTTTTCTTTGTGTGTCGTTTAATTTATTTTTTACCTGTGAATTATTTTGGAAATAAGATTATTATGTGACCAAAAAAGTTTTTTAACAAAGAATCAATAAAATATTTTGTGTTTTTTGCATGTCTCAGTTCTAGACATCAATGACACAGTGTACGTTTGATTTAAAGCATGAGTTTTTTCTAAAGAAACCAGTTTCTATATACTAGAGTAATGGAAGGTTGATTATATACTGATATAAATCTATAAAATCATTCCAAAAATTAAATATATAATTTTTCTAGATTCGTTAGTATATATAATAATCTTTTTATGTTCTTTTTCTAGAGGGAATATTTTGAATAACCTAAAACATTTTTATTAATCGATTTTTCATTAAATAAGTACAATGTTGATAACATGATCCGAATGAAACACAAATCTAAATTGAGATATAATAGATTAAAAAACAATTATAACGATATATATATATAGTAATTATTAGTCCAATAATTAATATAAATATATTATCCAATTAAAATTTGTGTCATTTAGATGATATTTAGTTAATTTGATTTCTTTTTTAGTAGGATTATTTATTCTCATATAAATATTAAAAAAAATTAAATTTCCATTTTTTAATGGATTATTATGGGGTTATATAATCTTTCATTATGTTTACTAATATATTTCCAATTTTCACATTATATTTTATTCTGAAATTTTATTGAGAATATATAATGTATATAAAGGGTATTCTATACAAATTATTTTTCTATGTATATAATAATGTTTAAATTAAATTAAATTTTAATAAAATTTAAAAATTTAATAACTAAAAATTATAACTATTTTATAATTATAATTATAATTATTATTTTATGATTATTTTTAAAAATTTTATAATATAATTGATTTTTAGGTAAATATTGAAAAATATTGTTTTTATATAATCAATTTATATGATTATATCATGATGTAAATAAAACATAAAAACATATAGAATATATTATATGAAAAAACATGTATCTAATGAGTAAAATAATATGTTTTAATATACTATTATGATTTTATAAGACTTATCTGTCACAAATTAGTTAATATTTTCATGAAGTGATAATGTTTTCAACAATTCTTTTAAAAAAATGTAATTTTGGTAAAATTATTGAATGAATGTATTTTAAAGATAAATAAAATTTTTACTAATAAATAAATGAGAATAATGAGAATAATATATATATATATATGTATGATTTTATGCTAATTAGTAATTATGTTTAAAATAATAAACTATTTTGAAGAACTGTTTTCTAATGTTTCACATATTGTAATGTTACATTTATTATATAAATTTACATTTGTATTATATAATGGAAATAATATGTGGAATCATTATTCAAAAATTATATAACATGTTTTATTTTATTTTTTTATAATAAATCAATTACATAGCTCAAAACAACTTACTGTTTTAATACCCCAAATGGGTAAAACGGTTATCAAAAACTTTTAAAGGCCTACCATGTTAAAAAGTTGTTTACAGTGGAAATTTTTATATACCGCTATTCAAAACAGTGACTTTACTCCATTATTATTTATTTTCGGTTACTCTAATAATGTGAGTCATTTGATATCTTCATTTTATGAAGAGATATTTAACAAAATTGATTTCTCACAACTAATAAATGGGGCCCTCACCACCCCATACATGCCATTCAAAAATAATTATTTACTCATGAAAAACATATATATTTATATCACCAAAAAAATATTTTATTAAATATAGATTCTTGTTAAACAAATTTTGTATATTTCCTCAATTTATAAATAGTCTTCCATGGGAAAACTCAATTCCACATTGCGAGTTCAATTTTTATATCTTCATATAAATTTTATCATAATTTCCAAATATATTTTTCTCATTACAATTTTATTATTTTATTATAATATTTATATTCAATTTATATAAAGAATTGTAAAAATAAAAAATGAATATAATCATTTCCATTATGTGAAGTGGAAATGTCATTTAGGAAATTCAACAGTACCAACCAAAAAATAGCATATCATGTTTTCCATATTTTTAATTTATTTCACAATAAAATTATATATTATATGATTCAAAATCATTAAAAATATCTTAATTACGGCATTGATATTTCTTTATAATGATAATATACCAAAAATAAAAATATTTAAATTAATTATTGTATGATCATGTTTGTGTTGATATAATAACATATTTTATTAGATATAAAATGATATCATGTATTACAATGAAAACATATATTCTGATAAAAAATTAGATAAAAATGTAATAATTATTTGAATTTGGTTTTTTCAATGGTATTAGAAATAATAAATAAATTGGTTAAAATAAAAATATTATTTCATTTGAAATCATTATATCATCCTCATCCATGATTTCATTTCAAGGGATGTATCCAAAACTCATATAGAATGAAATTATATTGTTTAAACTATTTATAGAGAATAAATTTCAATAACAATTATTATTATGGGATAATGAAATTATGGATTATAACGAAGAACAAAACTATTGTTTTGAATCTATTTTAAAAGGATCAGGATTACTCATAGTCATTATTAAAAAATTATTACAACTTAAAAAATATAAAAATATATTGAGTAATTTTAAATTATGTATGTAAAAGTTTATATATTTGAATTAGCTTATGAAATGTGTAATTAATATAAATATCATTTTTATACCTCATATTTTGGTGCTTATGTGGGTGTTTGAAATTATGGTATGAGTTATTTTCATAATAATTAATCTCTTTAATCATAATTCATATTAGGATCCATGATATAAATGGGATAGTGTAATTTATATCTAATAGATTAATTTTACCTTATTCAAAATGTTTATGTGGTCTAAATAGACAGATCATGTTATCTCTCTAAGTAACCATTGAATCAAAATATTAAAATTTTTTATAAATATTTATAAACTCAACATCCATTGATTTGTTATAGTTTAACGTCATGAAATTATTTATTAAATTTTAATTTCATCAACTAAAATATTTTATTTTTTTACATTTTATAACTATTCAATTGAAATTCTTATTTTTTAAAAAATATATTTCTATGATGTATTCCACCAATATAAAATCTATATCATTGCGAAGAATAATTCCAATCTTTTTTAAAAAGGATTTATCCTCCATGTACATATTTTACAATAACTATAATGTTATAGATTTTAGTTATAAAAAAAATATGTGGTCTCTCATGTTACTATAAAAATGTTTTTATCCTCTTTTAAAATGAATATTTTTTAAATATTGTTTCAACATGGTCTTTCCACAATGGTATTTCAAAATATTTAAATGTATATCCATCCATTAAAAAAAATTTAATATCCCGTTCAAAAATATTTTTTGTAGCCTTTACCTCTTTTCACGGATCCATTATTAAATATTATTTTTAACGGTAAATTTATTTTCAAAAAAATCACATCACATTTTCAAAAAAATATGTCTTTTTCATCAATCTATACTTAGATATTATTTCTAAAAGGAAAATTATTCAAATTATTTTGACATCACATTTATTAATCAGTTATGTTAATTTTGTGGAATAACTAATGATATTTCAATATATATAATGATTTTGAAAATTAATTCTATTCAATTTATCAAAATAGACCTTTTGGAAATAATTTTTAAAAATGAACCATTTAATTTACTTTTATGATAATGTTAGATTTATAGCACAAATAATATTTTTTCACTTCAATTTTTAAATTTACTTCTATATGAATAATTTCAATGTTATTTATTATTCATGATGATATATCTAAATGATATGATGAAAATGTAACATAAAGTGATTGAATTTTTTAGTATAAAATGTTTATTTATTCGCTGGCTATTTTGATGATGCTATCAGGAAATGTTGGAGATCACATGTTTCTTTACGCGGGTTCTTAATGATAAAATTAATTATGGATTTCATTTTAACATATGTATGGATGAATGGTGTGTGTAAGCATCTACAACCATAAAAATTAATTGGTAAATGATTAATATCACATGATTTAATGATATTTTGCATTATATTGTTGAAGTTCAATTATGCTCACATGGTAGTGTGTGGCTATAATTATGGTTTATAAATTATTAGAACATTTTTTGAGGGTATATTTTCATTGTATAAATTATTGTATAGTCTTAAATGGGTATAATTACATTGATGAAATAATCACATCTTTTCTTATTGTTATATATGTGGTTATTGTTTTTTACAAGGTAATGCATGAGTATTATTGTAATTAATTTGTGCTAACATGACTATAGATGGATATGATAGTGTTTAATCTATATTGAAAATGATATATTTTCACAATCATATGATTCTTCAAAACTATTTTACATATTGTTATGAATTTTTTATGCTCTCATGGCTTTTTCTAATTGAATAGTGTTTCAAACTCTTTCAATCTTGTATTATGTTACATAAAATATTATACATGACTGCTGATTTATGATCTATTATTTTCTCGGTATGAATTAGTTATTTATATTGATTATAACCATATTTTTATTCTATTTTATCATAGGATCTTATATTATTATTACTTATGTTTACCCTTTCTACGAATCTGATCTCACTCATATGTTATGCTACCATAAACCATGTGATGAATACGAGTGTAACTTATATGTTTCAAAGATAAAGGTCTTGTGTGGCTCGATTATAGATAAATGTTTACTTGAATCAAAAAACAATTTTCTTATATTACATATCATATATGAAACTAATATTTCCATTCATAGTGTTGTGAATTTTATTGTGAGACATAATATTTATGTTATAAAACATTTTCAAATAAAGTGATGATTATATTATGTATTAATAGATGGTATAATTGAATGGATAATTTATTTTTAATTTTTATTTTAGTAATTTTTTTTGATTATTATTAGATAACATGAGTGAAAATATAAGGTATAGGTCTAAGTGGGGAGGGTAGTGATCTTGTCCCTATCAACCTGACCCATCACCTGACCAGATTAACCATAATGATCAAGACTTCTTCAGGATTTCTATGGGCTACTTAAAATAACCATAGAATAAAAATAAATCCAGTGGTAATGGATTCATCCTTATCAAAGATATATTTTTCAGCGATATTCAAGGAAAAATATGCCAACTTCCCATCAAATTCATTAATGATAAATAATTAAAACTATGTAAAATAATAATAACTAAAAAATCGATATACAAAATCAAATAGTCACACTTCATATGTCATATGTCAGGTAAAAACATTATATATATAGTAATAATATGAAATATCTCAAAAAATATATAATGATTAAAAAATTGTGGAAATATGGCTCAATAAAAAAAACCGTAAAATAGTTTTTCAAGAACCCAACTCCAAAATAAAACATCCCCTCAATCTCATCACCACTATGAAGGATAAAAATAAATATGTACCAAAAATAATTATAGTTCCCTTTCCATAAAATGATTCTTCTAAAATAATTTATGTATACTCTTAGAGGACACTACAGTGTGTGAGTGCCAAATCATAGTAGGATACCACATTGAATATATATGTCGTTTATCATTATATATAAACCAATATAATTTTAAAAACATTTTTCAAATCCTATTACACAATTATGTCAACATTAAATGAAAGAAAAATCAATTATTCTAGATATTACAATCATTAATTTTAAAATAATCGAAAATAATCCATAAAGAAATAATAACATCCACATTGTGTAAATTTGATTGATGCATTGAAACAATGATTAATCTCGACCATTGAATGAAATATAACTACAAAAAATTTAACAATTTAAGGTAAAATGGTTAAATAACATTAAATAAAAAAATGTTTTAAAAAATAGAAACAGGAGAGTAACATCAATAAATATCAGAAAACCGATATATCAATAATTAGAATAGTGTATAACATTACAATACAATGTACAAATATCATCAATGATAATTTAAAAATCATAGGTTAATATGTAATTTCTACCAAGGTCCTAATCCACATGGAATTCCTGGTCCCTTGATTCTCATTTTGGAAGTGCACATAGTCATCCTCACAATGGATCTCTTACTAATTCTATATATATTTTAAATTCCCCGTTTATAATCTAAAAAAAATTAGTCTATTGATACGAATATTGGAATATGACTTAGTCTTTTTGTAAATGGAGATCTTGTTCCCGGTGACAACAGAACATATATATTAAATTATAGAAGCTAATGTAGAACAAAGATAACATGTGTTCTAATAAATTCGAAACTCACAAACATCCACATGATGCACATATTAAATGTTTTGAAAATTATATTTAACAAATTAAAAGTAAAAAAATAAACTAAACTATTTTCAAGGTAAAACATACTCATTTAAAAATATTGATCCCTCTCAAGGGAACATTCCTATTCCAAAAATTACCATTCAATTTATTTAAATTCTCAATAAGTTCATAACACATTTACAATTAAAAAACAAAATTTCAATAAAAATGTATTTATATAAAATTTTCTTCAAACAAAACCATGATATAAATCATTGAATACCCTTTTATTACTCTATTTTAATGATCCAACCTACAAGTAAGCATTTAAAAAAAATTGTGGAGTATATTTATGTCAAATACATTTGAAGAACAAATTATATCATAAAATTTTTAACATAAGTATTATATCCCTTAATTTATGGATAAATGTTAATTTATAAATCAATTAATATGAAATTTTGAAAAAAACGTCATCTAATAATAAACTGTAATACATTTGAAAATCCCATAATTTATTACACCTAGCCAGAAACAAAACTAAATCATGCAACTATTCATGAAACCCACCATTATCAAGCAATGTATGTCCTTAGAAGAAAATAAAAAAATTATGTAATTCAAATTGGCGCATAAAAATTTTGATTCATACATAGGGAATGATAAATATTCACAATTATGTGAAAAGGAATTACAACGATAAAATATTTGAAGTGTAAGAGAATTATTGAAGAAAATGGGATGACACAAGCCAACAAACCATGATATCAAGAGGATATATACCATTCATTCAATTTTTTATCTCCCAAGTCAAAGTTGAGTGCTTGGGATAGGGTATAATAAAAGGGCCAAGGGAGAAAAATTCATTTAAGGGACAAATGTAAAAATTCTGAATTTTAAATAACCTGTATAGACAATATAGTTTCCCAATATAGTTAGAATAACCCTACACTATCCATTTGGGAGATATTTATTATCCAAATACCATGGTGTCTTATTAAATATATAGCTCCCATGGTTTTAAAAATCATGCTCATGATGTGGAAAATGGATCTTTCCCCAGACCATCACCCTCAAAAAATTGTTTTAGAGTAATAAAATCCTTGAACTAGCCATATTCAATCATTTATTTTCAATGGGAATAATTTATTCACCCAACTACTCCCAAAAACAACATGAATTAATATATAGCAAAAAAATCATGATTGACATTCTATTTACCCTATGGATTTCACAAAAACCCCCAAAATGTTATAATTTACACCCATAAATACCCCTACTCAAGATGAACGTAAAAAAATATCAATTCAAAACCCACAAATTTGGTAATATAGTTATTTTCATGAAAACCAATAAAAATTCAAAGGAGAAAAAAGCTAGAAAAATTAAGAACCCTCTATCCTTAAAAACCAATGCAATAAAAATACAAGATGAGTACATGAAAAATAAAACAAACTATTGTAAGAACAAATTAAAATTTATATTTATTAATGATCTCCACACTATTTAATAATTTCATAAATGGATTAATTATTGATAATACCAGAAATGGAGGCAATGATGATTGGTATGAATCAGTAAATTGTGTTCCAGGGAACCCTTAGTGACTGTTAAGGATGTGAGTTAAACTAACTCAAATGATTGATGTCCCAAGTAATCTCAACCCCCAAATGATCATACCATCATTTTTATTAACTCTCCCCTCAAAGTGGAAAAAATGATCAACATTCCAAAACAAGATAAAATATATGATATCAATGTGGGTCATTGTACTGTAAAGGTATATTTGTATCCCGTAATCGAAACACAATAACTTGGAAAATTGAAAAACGAATTTTTACAATGTCCATAATGACTGAAAGGAAACAGAAATCCTAATTAACTAAGAACGTAAAAACATTTCACTAATTCATACATCAATATGATACAGACCATATAATTAATATTACAAAATAGAAGTCAAGAAAATATAATGGTAGAAAATATTAATAATATGGAATTCAAACAAGTGAAAAAAGTTAATGCATCACACAAGACGAAAGCTGAACACTCAAACCATAAAAATTTTAAAAAAATCATGCACATTCATTTCATGAAAATGATTTAATTAAAATAATATAATGACCAAAAATTTAAAAAAACTATTAAGGGCTTGAATCTCATTTATAAAACATTCCTCATTATTCCTAAATAATGTAATTAAGAGGCCATGCCACTTTCCCCAACACATGAAATCATCTAAAGATGAAAATGTTATCAAATCCACATATAAAACCAAAAAAACCATTTAAGATATTTCAAAATGTCTCCAAATAAACATTTCATGTTACATCTATTTTATGTTATTGACATTACCAATCATTTCCACAAATAAATTTAAATGTAACTAAAACACCAATGATGTATTAGAGAACACAACACTTAAAAAACAAAAAATAACTTGTATAATAGTTGTTCGGTGGAAAAAATATAATGGTTTATAAAAAAGAATAAAAATTATAATACATGAAAAATCCAATAAATGATTGAAAATAATAATATAAATACTCATAGGACTCAATAGATTTTCACACAAACAGAATCTATTAAGATAGTTCACCAATTTCTAGAAGATGATTTTTTCAAGATACATTGAATTATATGTTTCGTATCAATTGGGTAATTCCAACTCTAATCCATTAAATAAAATAAATATCTTGAAATCGATTTATATAACATCAATGAAATAAAATTTCACAAAACAATATGTTGATGAACTTATAGAACTAATAATGTATTATATAAATCACTCAATGTGGTTAATTAATTATTTTTTAAATTACATCATGCTCAATCCTAGGTCTACGAACATTAAAAAAAATATTTAAAAAACATTCCAAATAATTTCCAGAAACAAATGAAATTTAAAATCACTTCTAAAATAGCCCTGAAAACTTGTTGAAGTCATAAAAAAATTTCCCAATTCATTTCATGAACGAAACATGGTAATTCCCAATTTTAAATGAACCATTCAACTATGAAAAATAAATTATCACATATATGTACATTTCATTCAAATTTATACATGAAATACAAATTGAGAACTATTTTTCCACAAGAAACATTGACATTGAAAGAATTAAAATTGAAAATAAATTTGTTATACTTGGATTAAAAAAACTATTTTAGAGTTTTAATACTAATAAGTAGTGTATTTAAGGATGATGTATATAACCAAAATTAAATGGTGACCTATGTTGATTTTTTTGTGCAACAACTATGAACACCTAAAATGAATGAAGGGATCCTCTGAATCCATTTATATTTTCGGTGAGGTTAATAAGAAATGATCAAACACAAAAATGAATGAAACCATTAAAGAGAGCTCAAGGAGACAATGACATATATTCTATCAAAATCATTATAGAAGGTAAATAAAAAAACACAAGACATATCGCCCTTGTTTTTAATAGAAATGATGATTCATCTATAAAATAGGAATATTCAAAACATTTAATATATTGTAATATAGATCAAAAACATTATAACGGAAGTAATTAAATAATAATACATATTATTTTATATTAATAATTATGAATAAGATGTTATATTTATTTTAAAGGGGACGATTTTCCCAATAGTGTAATAAACACACAATAATGGGTTTCTTTGCAATCATACATTGCACTCAATGTTGAGATATACCAAAAAATAATATAACATTATTATTATTTTAAATGGCAGTTAACACCTATAAATTGTATTAGGGGGAATGAACATAACTAAATATAATATGATTATAAATTTTTGTTAAATTTCATTATATTTATCCATTAAATTATAGAGGCTTAAAATAGGAATAAATCTAAATCAAAGCGTGAAATACTCTAATATTTTTAAAAGGTTAGTTGGCCTCCTGTTGATGGACAAACATTTTTAAATATAGTTCTTTTTTTTAAATTCTATTTTTAAATACATGATAATTCTATTTAAGTGGGATTTCAAAATCTACATTGGATAAATTTTATGTATTTTTCTAATAAACTCCATTTTTTAATGAATCATGGAAAATAAATCATTTTATGTGAAAAATACCTTTTTATAAAATTTATTTATATTGTTAAATTGTAATATTAATTGTTATTAATGTGAAATTGGATTATATTTTTATAATTTTATCCAATGTTGTTCATTAAATGAAATTTTACTTTTAAATTGGACACAAACACATATCAATCTTTCTATAGTTATTATTTCCTAAA
This sequence comes from Viscum album, assembly GCA_963277665.1. Lineage (NCBI taxonomy): Eukaryota > Viridiplantae > Streptophyta > Magnoliopsida > Santalales > Viscaceae > Viscum > Viscum album. Next base: position 265,779,117 of record OY728141.1, read on the forward strand.
ACCATGATTTTTTATTTTAAAAACTGGAATTAATTTACAATTTTTTAATTAAAATTCATTATTTTGAGTTTGGAAAAATGAATTCTATAATTGGAATCATAAGGTCCATTTTTAAAAATAGTTACCTTTTATTTTTTGGACATTATGAATAGTTACTTTAGTAATTATTTTGTTACCACTTATAATGGGTAAATCTGGTATGTAAGTGTTAAAATTATTATAATAATATTAAAATACATTAACACATGTCCTAATCCGATTGTATAAAATATTTCCAACCATGTGAATCCATGGGCGGATTTAGGGACACCTTGGAGCCACATAGATGTGAACATGACATTTTATAATAATTAATTTAAAGTTAAGAAAAATACAACATAAACATGTATATATTACTAAAAAAAACTTATATGGGTTTATATAAGTGATATCTTCAACTATAAATATTCATTAAAATTATAATGTGATTTTTTATATCATGATTTTTTATATTTAATATTTATGGATTAATAAAATAAATTTAGTTATGAAAAAATGATGATGTATTGATTTCTTCATTAAGAAAGGATTCAATTAAATGACATTCTAAATGATAAAATAAAATAAATTTGATTATTTATATGGAATAAATATATTTTAGGGATGATATTGACATATTATATATTATTTAATTCATTTTTATCAAAAGAAATCAGGTTGTTGTGAATTTGTATAAATGTCAAGTTTGAATTGTGTCCAAAATTGACCAAATTACTAACATAAAATATATAATAGTTTATTAAATGATATCAATTTACTAAAAATATAATATTCTTAAAAATTTCTTTTAGAAGTCTAAAATTTTATTATTGACTCTTTCATTTGAAATTTTTCATCATTTCGTAAATATTTTGTTTCCGAAAGTGTTCAACCATTGAAAACAAATATAGGACTGAAAAAGTGTTAAATAAAAATGATAATGATTAAAAAATATCCAAAACCAATTTGATAATTATTGTATGATTTTATTTATACTTATATTCAAATTATCTATTGATGATATAAATTTGGACTCATTTTTAGTAGATATTAAATTTGTAATAAATTAATATTTCTTGACATTTATAAAGTACCCCTCCTCTCACTTATAAAAGGCAACCATCTCTACCCTTGAATTACACCTCTAAAGCCTCTTTTCACATCCAAATTCTACCCAAATAATCACCGAACATCCCTATAATACTCCTAGAAATCCTACTATGTGTATATAGAAATTCAAGAACGCCTTTTGGCTCAAATCAAAAGAAGATACATGATTTAGATGTAACATCTTCTCTCAAACTCTTTTCATTTATTTCCCTTCTCCACTCCCTGTGATCATATTATTAACTTATTACACATATATCCAATTATTATATATATACTACTATTTTCATTATGAGATGTATTTGAACTACAGTTACAATCACCTCTATCTAATGGATAAAAAAATATTGTTTATGTGTACGAAGAAACGATATCTCATGAAATGATTATTTTTTGATTTTCCCCAACCACCTCTCATGGTGGACATTATGATGTTAAATTATATATATATTATATATATTATATTTTAATTTTATCAATTATTATGTAATTTGTTTTTTCATCATACCTTTATGTTTTTCATCACTTGTAAACATGATAATTTCATATGAGAAAATGTGGACTACCTCCCCCTCAAAGTGATATGACTCATTAATTCCATAGATAGAACTTATAAATTATGAAGTTAATTAACATATTAAGAATATATGAAATATGATATTATAATTTATTTATAATCTAATTATTTATCATTTATTTTTCATATATTGTATATGAAAATTAAATTAATGTAGTGTTCATGAATACGTATAGCATACCATCTCCATGAACGGTGCATTTCATTTCTTATCTCCAAATGTTATTGAAGATTATAAATTCATATATGACGGATATATATTATACTTAAATCATGAATAATATTCTTTATATGATTTGGTTTTGACTACATGTAAAATTTATATGAAAACAAAATCATTTTCAACTAAAGTACTAAATATCGACAAAACGACCAATATGAACACTACTAATAATATGATTATTATAGAAATGAAATATGTTATATAAAATGAATAATAAAAATGAAAAAGGTATTAAAACATGTAGAAATTAAATTATTTTTATTATTCATGAATATAATGAATGAACACGACTTGTCAGGCTCAAGGTACGTGAACCTTTCACCCTCCACTTTTAGTTAAAGACTTCATTTATGTTATGTTTATTAATTTACATTTTCTTGTTTATGGATATGTTATTACATATCCTTATTTCATTAAATAATATTTTCAAGTGATGGACGACCATTTTCTCTATCATCAACTAATTTTATGAATTTTTATGTGATGATGATATGATGTCAAATTTTAGTAAGGGAATTTCTAAACTCAATGTCCACTCTTTGGGTTTTATAGATAATTCGTTTATTATATTATGATAAAGTTATGTCTGGAATAACTATATATTTTTTATGTTTTAATTTCATATTCTCTTTATGAGGATATACATTTTCAACACATAATCATCACATTGCTAAATTCTTTCTTAATTTATATTAACATTGTAAGGAGAATCTTAACTCAATATCCATTAATTGAGTTAAATATCTATGTAATTGGTTTTGATTTTACATTAATATCTATAAATGAAATATTATTTTTTTACACTCAATATCCAACTATATATTGGGGGTATTTATATTTTCAAACATAATTATTACATTGATTTAACCTTATTCTAATAATACAATATTTTTAAGGGAGCAAGTCATAATCTTTTTTCACTAAGGCACATCTTGATATTCCTCTCCTATATAATCCTATAATGTGTATATACTACCCTTTGACAAGTTAAAACATTAATATATTTTTTCTTATCATATTATAGGTTTCATTTAATGTTATTATTTAACTATTTTAATTCAAGTATTTTCTCACGTGGTAAGGGACACTTTAACTAAAAAATTGTTTTAAACGTTTTGAAATGTTATTCTTATATATATTTCAAACTAATGTAAATGTTTTAAAAAAATGGGTTTTTGGATTTATTTATATTTCAATTAACGTTTTAGATGGATAATTACTTTAAAATATTGAAAATTTAATGGGACACTTTTATTAATAAAAATATCAATATTAAATTTTTTTAATGGTTTTCTAAAAGGATTGAATATTTTAATATCATGAATTGATTAATTTTGGTTGATGAGATAAATGTATAAAATTTCAATCATTTCTGTGTTATGATTATCTAATGGTACATAGAAATTTGATGGGTGGTTACGTGATAAACCAAATATGAGTGTTTCTATGATAAACACAGGGCATGTGAGCATGAGATAGCATTCCATTGCCTTAAGTAACATGATGGATATTATGTTAGTGTTTCACCAATGATATTTAGGGAATATTCAATGATGGGTATTCTTAACGTAACTACATGTGTGGCTGTGAATGTAAAAATGTATGTATATTATGGATTTAACAAGTTAACGATTTGATTTATGATTTCTATGTTTTATTCATAATTCATCTTATTTAATGAGATCTATAATAGATCTATGATTTATGATTGAAAAGTAGGATTTATTTATTTGTATGAATGCATATAATAATGTATTCTTCCATTATTTTATATCACATACTAAGATTTTAATGCTCATCCCAGTTTTTGGAAAAAAACTTCACAGTGTATAATGTAGTGTATGAGAAAGGAATAATTCATAAAGATTTATATCAATAAATGAATTATTGTTTTATTTAATGAGACATATTGTCATGAACAATTGGATAGTGTAGAAATGTCTACATTATAATATTATAGATATAATGTAATAGTTGTGGCCTAACTCAATAATACTCTAAACTTGAAAAGATACTCAATGTTAATTCTTGACTTAACACATGATTATGTATTGTTTATTGTTCAGTTCTTACAGTTGGTATCAAAGGCCGATTTATACCACCTTAGGGATTATGAGTTTTCATTAAAATCATGGTTAGTCTCTGCATCTATTATTTCAGTTAAATCCTTGTTTTGTAAATTTTTTAGATCAAGGATATTCTATAAAAAATGGAAGATGTGGAATCTTAAACAACATTCCTATCTCTTCTAGATGTCCAGATTTCAATATTTAGTGCAATGTCAAGTTTCAGACATAAAACTCACTTCATTGTATTTTTTTGAGATACAAAAAACTTTTACTATAAGTCGATTCCATCAAGGACCATGGGTTGTATTTAATCAACTAACATTTTATCAATATTTTCATATTTTCATGAAAGGTAAAAATTTTCAAGGCATTTTAAAATATTTAATCTTATCACTATATTTCGTTGAATATTATGATTTTAAAAAGGTATTAAATAACGATGCACTTGGACAACATATTTATATTTTATTTTAAAATATTTTCTTCCATATCATAATAATTGTTTTTTAAAAAGACCATTGATTTAATGTTTCGTATCTATCTCGGTCAAACTATTTAATAAAAATCATGTTTTATCAGATGTTTTGAAATTATATGTCATACATCAATATACTCCGAAACTATTTTTCTGTAAATTCCTATATGACACACATGGTATATGGTGTATTTGGATAAGTGAAACAAACGGATTTTAAGGATCTCAAAATCATTATTTCAATGCATGGTCCTTTTAACTACGTGAACAAGATGATGATGAAACTCAATGGGCACCATGATCATGGTCCAATGTTCTTTCATTGGGAATAATTTCATTTTATCATATAGAGACGGAAAAAATTTCAACATATATAAAACATAGTGAATGAATATGTTGATTTCATTATGAGTTGGGTTGAAAATGAGAGGTATTAGACAACCATTGTGGTTAAAAAAATGTTAGGGTTATTTTGGAGTTTTACAATAAAAGATATCCCGCAAGATGAGTGCCAACCTGTCGCATTTGGAAGGGTATAATGAATTGAACCCACATATTAATATAGAAAATGGTGCACCACTTTCCAATGGCCTATGTAAAAACCTTTGTTAATATGGCCTTTTTATTTTAGATAAAAGAATTAATGGATCAAAGAAAATTATTTTGGGAACATATTTTTTATTAAATGGATATCCATATTATAGAAAAAAGCATTAGTGATTAAGTTATAAAAGTTATTTTTGAATAAAATTACTATATTGGGAACTCTATATTTCTAATGAAAATAAAATACAATGGGATTTCATTGGGGGATTTATGGTTGAAATATTATTTTGGAAGAATATACGTTTTATTGTTGAAATATGGCTATTTGAGTTATTTATGGAATGATTAACCTATAATAGAGAATATGTGATTAGTTTAATTAAATTTTAATATAAGACATTAGGAGTAGTCGATGTTATTTTTAGATATATGCTAACATTTATCATGGAATACTATGGGATCAAAACCTTCTGAATTTTTTATTACAAACTTAGTTTTTACTATTTTGACAAATTTTAATGACAATTGTGTATTGAATGGTCATTGTTGATCATTGGGTATTGCATGATGAATTGTGAAGTTTAAGGGTATTATTTCCTTTTATAATGGAATATTATTTATGGGGATTATATGATCATGTACTAACAATTTATATTTTTGTTAGTATCTAAAGACAAGGTTTAACATCCCAATTCTGGGAGCCGCCCAAAGGTGCTCCCCATACCTAATTGTTCATATGGCCTCAAGCACATTTCCTTGAATACCAGCGGTTGTTGACTAATAGTGAGGGCCTTGGGTGTGATAGTGGGGAAATTATTCCCTCATTGGAAGAGTGACAAAGCATAATTGAAACAATATACAACAATATAATAAGTAAAAACATTCAATAAATAAATATCTAATGAATGAAAGTAAATATACAATTGGATCACATATATAAATGATTCATGTAACATATGTCTAGGAAGCATCCAAACAAGTCACAATACTGTAAATACAGTAATAAAAAATGTAAAAATAATACATGTAAACTACAATTGCATCTCAATCCTCATATTGGTCCAATGCTCTCCAACAACACAACCATCATGTACTTGAAGTAGAAATATGATTTCCCTTGTCTATGCCTACAATAATATAATCAGTTTTGGCCTAGAAGAAAGTCCCAAACAAGGTGTGAGATGAATCCAAGTAGAAAATCATCTGATGATATATGACTAACTATCAGTTACTATATATAGTAGGTAATATGAAAAAAAAATAAAAAAAAAATTAAGTACTCAAATGTAATCAATCCTACAAGTTCAACAACATTCATATACATTTTTTAATTATGCATACTCTAGGAATGTTTTAATATCCTAACGCCTCTGGTTCAACTTATTATTAAATCATTAAATTTGTAATGACCATACATGAATTCTCACAGGGTCTAACCTCTTTGACTCACAATATAAAAAAACTCCATGAGGACACACTTAGCATCAATTCCTCTTGTGGTTTTTTAATTGTATACTAATGAATCAGTGTGGAATCAATCAACTTCAATTCCCTATGTTGTCTTGTAATGGTATACTATAGAGACACTGAGGGATAACTCATCATCAATCGACCATATGGTCTTGCAACGTGAAAAGTATAACAAAAAAATCATGGGAAGCCCTCAACACCAATTCCCCCAATGATCTCACTACACCAGGTTCTAACAGCCTTGGCTAATACAATTAGGCACAATGATTTCAAATAGCCAGTTTAATCTCAAATAGAAGCTACAATGCAAATGAAATCATGTCATATAATATCAACTCAATCATAATAGCACTAGGCACCGAAAACCAAATATCCAAACTGGAAGTTCTAGACCCAGAGGCCTATATCAAACAAACATTGGAAAACACTACTATTAACAAGTTAATAAACCTAAATAACAATAAAATAACATTCCTCACGAAAATAAAACATACAAGGCATCATAGAGGGTTAAATCCCAAAAAAACACAATACCCTAAACTAGGGTATTCAAATCATTTTTCATATATAATCTAAATACAACTACATAAAAGATCAAATTTCCTACATTGACATTGTAAGATTGAAATAGTCGAATCACAGCTAGTGATTCGACCTAAGATGTCATAGATATATAAAACCATAAAATACTCTCAACCAAAAATATCTCATGAAAAAAGGAAAATCAAGAAGAGTGGGTAAAAAAGAAGCCATATCTCACTGATGTTATTTCAACACAATTAGCAGTGTCTGACTCATATAATGTATGATGGATTTTGGGCTCATATAGTATTTGGAGATTCCCATAACTCCTAGAAAAGACGTGGCTAGAAGAAGGTGTTTCTGGAAATTAGGAGTGACCTCAGTCTCACCTATCAAATAAAAGACAAAGTACTTGATGTGTTCACTAAATGTACGCTCCATGTACATTACTCAACTGGTCCCCTCATTAGGATGTATCAAGGTCACCCCACATGGACATGTACTTTCCGTTTCAGAGCTATACATGGACACCCGTGGAAACCGGGAACACAGTATGTACTCCTTAAATTTCAAAAAACACTCATTTCCTCAAAATCACCCAAAATCATGATCCATACCTGACATGATGATTTTGGTTCTTCAAAACATCCCCCCTTAAATAAATTAATCCTTGAATTTCAATTACGAGTAGGTGCGGAATATGAATCCTTACATAGATCTGTCCACCGTGACAACTCGTTGGAATCCCCCTCTCAATTCTCATCCAATACTTTCCATTTTTTCCATAACAATAATACCAAAAGAACATACCTACCATAGAGAACCATCACAATGTGATCAAAAAACCAGACAGGATGCTTCTTGAACGATTCATCCACCTCCATCTCAACCTCCTCAGGTTGAGAAACATAAGATAGTTATGAAAAGAAAAAGTTAGCTGAGAAGCATTGATGATGCCCTGTATAACCTGATACCTATGAGGAAACTACAATATATTAGTAGACATCACAACTCTCTCCAGAACCTCAAACAGCTCAACGTATTTTGGTGAAATAATTCACTATCTTCTAATCCAACTGTTTCTCAACGTTAGTGAGTTATGTAAGAAAACATGATCATCGACCTCAAACTCGAGAGGGTTTATCTATCTATTAGCATAAGACATCTATCACGAATGTGTAGTATTCATCCTCCTCATGATCAACTCCACTTAATCTGTGTTCTCCTTGATAAGATTATGTCCCATCTTAGCTTCCTCTATTGCTTCCATCCAACAAAGGGGTGATATTCATGGCCTACCGTACAATACCTCAAAATGGGTAATCTTAATAGTCACATGAAATCTATTGTTGTTGAAAACCTCCACTAGAGGTAGGTTATTCCCCCAAGAACCTCCAAAATATAGGATGCATTCTTGAAGCATGTCCTCCTACACCTGAATTGTACACTCTGACTGGACATCTTCAAGGGGATGGTAAGTTGTACTCACAAGTACTTGTGTACCCATATCCTTTTGTATCCATTTACAAAAATGTAATGTAAATTGATAATCCTTGTATGAAATGATAGAGTGTGGAACCTAACACAATCATAAAATCTATAAGATGTGCAATCTTCCGAGCTCCTCAACATTGAAGGTCTCCTTGATTGGTAAAACGTGTGAAAACTTTGTGATTATTAAAATAATAACAAAAAAGTAATCATTCCCTCAAGGATAACTTTCTTAAACTATCCAGAATCCATTGTACCATCATTACACTTCCACTATGGAATGGGTAACTGCTACAAAATCACTACTGGTGGATGATGTTTTCCATTTACTTACTGACATGTGGAACACCACATCACAAAACTAGCAACTTCTCTCTTCATACTAGGACACCAATACTGATGGAGTGGATCTTGATATATCTTGGTGACACCAGGATGAACATTCCAAACTGAGGAATGAAAATCCCAAAAAATCACCTCACATTTGTCTGTAGACACCCATATGCATCCATGAAAACATGTTATATCAAACTCACCTGTAGTATATCTATGAATAGGATCCTATAATTATCCACCCTCCATAGTAATGGGCCATATGAATCTGATAGATACCGCATTTTCACTCGATCATGTAGAGAAGAGGTAACAACTACAGAGGAACGAAATATCTTCCCCCATTTGTCATGCACCTCCAAATGCATTTCAAAGAATATATCCATGAAATTCCACTCACTGTTGGCTTCCTAAACATTTCTATACGAGTTCTTCTACTCAAAAGATCATCCAATAAATTAATTTTCCAAACCATGTGGGCAAGGTCAACTTCTATGGACTAAACTTAGTCTACCCATCTTCAATATATAAAAATCAGGTCATGCTGGGTACGAATATAGTTGATTATATTGTGGTCAGTGTGCACCACAAAATTTCTCTCACAAAAGGTAATATCTCCAACAGCGAGAGGAATGAACAACTATATTCAAATCAAGATCATGCATAGAGTAATTCCTTTCATGTGGCCTCAATGGTTGAGACCTGTACACAATGATTCCATCCCCCTGCATATGCACTGCTCCCATCCAAAATCATGAGGCATCAAAGTAAACAGGGTAACTCTTTCCCAACTCTAAAAAGATGAATTGGGGGATGAATTAAACCTTTCCATTAGCTCATGAAAGGAAGAATGTTCAGAATATGACCACGAGAACTTCATATGATACCTATTCATGCCCATTAGTGGTGCTGGTTATAATAGAAAAACTTGTATAAGATGTCTATAGTAACCAGCATTCCCTAGAATACTCTGTATCTCAAAGAAATTCTATGGATTCTCCCATGAATCTACTTCCCTCGCATTCTCAGGGCCTACTGATACTCCTATATCGGAGATAACATGGCCCTAGATGTGAATCTAGTCCATCCAAAAGTGGAATTTTGAGAGCTTAGAACATAACTGATGCTCACTCATTGGACTCAAAATGATATCTAAATAGATATAATGGACATTTCTGGTGGGAGAGTACTCCATTATATCAACCATGAAAATCACCAAAAAAGATTTAATATATGGATGGAACACACGTCTCATCATATTAAAACAAACTATAGGAATTTTTGTGATACTGAATAGAATTACCACATACTTGTTTAGACCATACTTGCTCTGAAAGGCTAAAAAAGGTATATCTATTGGTCTAATGGCAATTGATGATAACTAGATCTCAAGTAAATCTTCAATAACTCCCAGGAACGTCAAAGCTAAACAAATATATCATGGATACTCAGTATGGGATATCTGTTCCTGACCATAAACTGGTTCATCTACCCATAATCCACATAATGTCTGAGGGTACCATCTACCTTTTAAAAAAAATGGATAGTTGAACCCCCAGGTGGAGTATTGGGTCAACTGAAACCCTTTTACTATAACTCCTATAACTACTTCATGAGCTCCTATAAATCATGTTCTGCCATCCTATAATGAGATATGAACACTGTTTCAACTCCTAGAACATGGTCATTAGAGAAAAATATTCCTCTTTCTCTAGAGTTAATCTTGAATAGTCATCTGTAAAGACATACTAGAAATGGTCCACCACTGGAGGAAATTCCATTAGTGATGTCCCCTTGTTATCCTGATATAAACTTGCAATTTTTGCAATAAATCATTCTAACCCATGATTCTCAGGTCCATCTCATCTATACTAGACATCCCAATCACCCTTATAATGATAAAAACCACCCTCTGGTGATGTGAAACTCATCTATAAGGTGATAAAAATTGGCAACAACAATGAAGGGATCTTACCAACCCATTCTAATAATGATGTTATATCCTATCATCTATAAGATATAATGGTCCTATATGAATTGATATCAACTAACCTGAAGAGGTAATTCCTTTCATTGAAATACACATTCCGTTCTAATCCCCAATGGAGTGTTCATCGTCATGATAACATCAGATGTAATGATAAAGAACCCAAGACTCTCCAAAATAGGCACATATATGAAACTATGGGATGCCCTTACATTGAAAATAGAAAAATATAAAACGGAGGGAACTAGAATCATACTTATAATTGTAGAGGGTCTGATTTCCTACTCCTTATAGGTCTACTCCAATGAAAATCCCTTACCCACGCTGCAGACATGTGATGTAGTTTGTGATTACTGAGATGATCCACCCTATAGCTATTGAAACATCTATGTATCACCACTACGACCACAACCTCTACCTCTGCCTAAATTTCTAGACGAACTGCTGTTCCATGAGGGATGAGAAATTTGTGGTCTTGATCCAGAACATGAGGTCATTTCATTACCCCTATCACCAGCTGATGGTGATAAAAACTAAAAGAAATGCTTAAGATGACTCATCTTACCGCAATATTGTCACTCAACCAGGTCTCTCAATAATTGTGGCCTCATATTCCCACTCTTCCCACATTGGTATCGTACCACTTGGAAACCTGAATAAGTATCTCGACTTCTCAGATCTCGGTGAGTAGACTCCCTATGACGCTTCTTACTATTAGATAGAGTAATAACAACTCCAAATGTTGAGATTCCCTAGATCCCAGCTTCAAAATCACTGAGGTTATTCTAGGTGATCAGCGTCTGGTTGAAAATATAATATATGGAAGTCAATCTGAATATTATCACCTAACATCAGATGTCATGACATAGACCATCCTCAAACATACATTATAGGAATAACTCATCGCCCTCGAGAATGGGTGTGAAGCACTACTGGTCTATGAAGTGGGAAGATTACTCCATCCTCGAGTGTGTACCCTGCTCCAAATTAATGAACTCTCAGGCTCAGTCAGCCTTCAAGGTTTCGGGTATATGTAATCATAAAATGTCCAATTGAACTCATCCCAAGACATATCCTGTAGGCATCCCACCTATGATATTACATACCACCATCACATTGTGTAATATTGAACCATGTACATAGAGATCATCACCCTCCTATCTGAAGACATCTCTAGGTGCTCGAAGATAGACATCATGAATTCTAACCATCACTCTACATCTTGAGGGCCTCCATACCTCAATAATGTGGTAGGATGTTGTTATTCAAAAACTCTTTTCAATACTACCATAGAGGGGACAAGATGCAGTGCTCCCTGGATGGTCTACATAAACATCACGAAGCCATCTAAGAACTATGTATCAAAATATTTATCTAGAATGAATACTGGTTCCATGATATGCATGATCGAAGGATCTACAGGTAGTCTCTAATCTACCATGTTCGGTTTCTGATTGTTGCACTATTTGTAGTGTACAATCAGAGGATGTCTCGTGGGCATGACTATGTAACGACAAATGCACACCTTACTTCAATATTATCATGGAATGAAACATAGAAGTGCAGGAAATAAACAAGAGAATGATAAAATTCAACATTTTCAAAACATGTATACACGGGGTGTATGAGCCCTACATAATGTGTTCCCTTATGTATGTACCAGGGTGTGTACTTCTGCCAACATTGGTCTTGTAACACACCATACACATGACATGTTTTCCTTTGACAGAACATGTACGTGGATCTATCACCTTGTCTGAGTTCCTCTACATGACTATACCACATGGTTCTCAAAGAACAAAACTACATAGCGTGTTTATGCCAAACAATATTTGTACAAGAAGGATGTCACTGCCCTGTGTCGTTAGTCACCCAGCTAGATTCATGGTCTCTACAATATTGAGTGATCACCCTAGACACGGTGCATACCACTTATATTTTAACCACCCGTTTCGTTGGTCACACGGTCAGATTCAAAGTTCATACAATATGGCGTGTTCTCCCAGTACACGGTGTGTGACACCAAATATTTCCCATCCTCGTGTCTCTTCCCAGATATCCAGTTACACGGTTATGGTCTACACAATGAATAGATATAGTACCAGACATGTACTTAATAAAAGGTTTTCCATCCCTATTAGAAGGATACATTGTATACATTCATCATTAATCTCCATTTATTCTGGTCTTTCTCGACAGTTAGCCCAAAAAACAACTCTGGAACCACATAAATACATTAAAAATCATTAAAGTTCCAAATTTTGATCTGTGGTAGCTCATACTCCCCACGAATCAAATTTTGGCCTCAAATTCATGTTGTGAAAGGTATGCATTCTGTTTCAATTTGTAGTGTACAATCAGGGGGAATTGTTTGGTGCTCATTCAGATGACATATTACATATTAGGTATAACCTATCAAATAGAATTTATCATATCCCGTCATCTATTGAATCATAATGCATACCTTTCACAACATCTATCACAGCAAAACGCTATTAGGAATGCTCCTTAAATGGAATGACCAAAATGTGTGACTTGTGATCTCTATCAAGAACCTATATTATACATGAGATGTCATGACCTCGTATAATCATGTTGGAATTGAAATAGAACCTCAATAATATCAAAGATAATAATAGAAAACACGTGAATCACCCAAAGGTGAAATCAAATCATCTGTAACAATTGCAAAACACAAAAATTTTATTAATCATGGCATATTTTATTTTCATGGTACCCAGGTATGTTTCCCTTAGACACATATTAATATCGATTACCTATTCCTTCACATCTATACCTATAGGGTCCAAACCATAATTAAAGGTAAAAAGCATTTGATTCCAGTTTTAAACATCCAAGTTCTGGTTGCGGCCAAAAGGTGCCCCCTCCCCCCGTACCTCATTCGTCACAAGGCCTCAACTGTATTTCCCTGAGTACCCATGGATTCAAACTATCAGCGAGGGTCTTGGGTGTGATTGTGCGGAAACTATTCCCTCACAAGCACAATAAAACATGAAAATGGACATAATATATAATAGTGTAAGCAGTAATACCATTCAATAAATAATTATCATAATATTGAATGTAAATAAAAAAATGTATCACATATATAAATGATGCAAGTCACATGTGTCTAGGAAGAAAACAAAATGTCACCATTCTGGAAATACACTACTAAACCAATGTACAATGAAAACAATTATACTCTTGTAGAATTGAAAGCCTCATCTTGGTCCCATGCTCTCCATCTCCAGAATCATCAAGTACCTGAAGTAATAGTGAACATTCCCTTATCTATACCTGCAACAATATAATCTATTTGTGCCCAAAATCAGGACCAAAACATGGTGTGAGATTAATCCCAATAGGTATCCACCCAATTATTTGTGTCTAACTGGCGGTGAATGTATATAGCAGGTAATTTAAGAGATAAAGTAACAAACAAGGAAGTATCACATGTAAACAATCCAATAGTTTCAAATACATTTATTTTATTTTATTATTTATAAAACCAATAATTCATAATAATCCCTCTGAAAATGATAACATATTATATCCCCTTAAGATCTACTTATTTTTAAATCAATAAGTATGTAAATACCCTACGTGAAAGCTCACAAAGTCTAACACCATTGGACTCAGAAGGACAAAGACTCTCTAAGTATGAACTCATTATCATTTTCTCATGTCTTATTTTAATGGTAATATACATTCTTTTTTAGGAAGCACTCATTCTAAATTTCTTCTATTGTCTCATAAAATTATAATATAGACATTCATAGGGAGAACTCAATGCCTATCTCGCCTATGGTCTCACAATGTGAAAATTATAACATACACTCTAGAGAAGCCCTCTAATCAATTCCCCATATGATTTAACTACACCATCTTCTCAAAGCCCTGAATAATATAATCGTTCACAATGATATCCAGAAACCAAACTAATCTCAACTACTACATGGCTAAGTATCTATAATGCATATGAAAACATACTATATAATATAAACTCCATCCTAACTACACTAGGCATGGACAACCAAACATCGTAACATGCAATTCTGTAACCAATGGTCAATGTCAAACAAAAATTGGATAACACATCTATAAACAAGGTAATAAAATTAAATCATATTAAAAGCCCATTATCAAATAGGAAAAACATAGTAGGCATCAAACAAGGTTAAATATCCAAAACACACAATGCTATAAACTAGGGTATTCAACATTTTTTTAACATATAATCTTCAGAAAACTATGGATAGGCACAAACCACATTCCTCAATAACGAACGATATATATAATTGAATATCATTATTTTATTTGACCTAGAACTTCATAGATATAAAAAATATTTAAATTTCTCAACCTTAAATATCTCACAATAGAAGAGAAATCAGGATGAGAAGCTCTATAAGAAGGAAGAACTCTCTGAGGTGATTCCAACGTAATCATTGATGATTGATTCAGAGAAAATATTACAGATCAAGAAAACCTAGAATATTCGGCAATTCATATAACAACTAAATGAGATAGGGAAAGACAAATGTGTTTCTGGGAATTATACTTGACCTCTATCTGACCTATAAAAAACATAAAAAGAACGTGACGTTTTCACTAAATGTTCACGTTGTTTGCATGCCTCATCTGGCCCTTTCATTTGGTGGTTAGAATGTCACCCTATATGGTCCTTCACAATCCATTATATGGTCGATAATTTTCACCCCATAGCAACCGGGTACATGGCGTGTACTCATAAAATTTCCAAATTCAATCATTTTCTCAAAATGAACCTAAATCAATCTCCATAACTGAAATGATTATCCAGGTTCTTACATAAGGGAAATATATAGTTAATAATTTTTTTATTTTGAGATTCTATAGAAGTTTATTCTACTTCTTGAGGTCCTTCCAATTCATATTGAGTATTCATCGTTTTGAGAAACGATGAGATTGTGGTAGAAATTTATAAAAGGATGAAACTCTACAAGACAAGTATGTTTCCATATGTTCGTAGTCAATGTCATAAATAAATTATTCATCGTTATGAAATGTATATTTAAAAAATATTTCCATTTAGTATTCCTATTGAAAATAATGAAAATTTAACATATCATAAGTTTGTAGTTTTTTGGGGGTTGACATTCACATGATCAGGATTTTTATCACTCTCCATTAGAACATTATGGTAAGTGTTCTCTTCTATATCCATATGTTCCTACAAGGAATCCTGTTATGGGTTCTCTTGGGTAACCCATGTGCTTATCATTCATACTTTTAATTTTATAGTTACATTGACCTTTTTTATGATTTGGTATTTTCAATTATGTTTCAAATCCCATTTCTAAAATAGTGAGGATGTGGTTTCTAAATGGGGGAATGATGTAACGATCCTGGTATTTATTAAATAATACCTTTTCTTTTCTATTAATATTAATATATAATATATTAATTTATCATTAAAAGGGATTCCCATTCCAATATCATACTCAACACATAAATACGAGTTTCATTGAAATATTATGTTACACAAAACATTGAATTATATTAAAATTTACTATAATAATGTTATTATTTTAAGTAGTATTGAATGAATAGTTTTTGTATTAGTGGGAATGAAAAAAACTAAGTAAAATATCATTATTCATGTCTAATAAATTTCATTAAATTTATCAAATAAATTTTGGTTGCCTAAAATAACAGTTAATCTAATTTTATGCATGGAATACTCTAATATTTGTAAAAGGTTGGTTTACCACATTTTAATGGAGAAACCTTTTTAATCTAGTTTCTGTAACATTTATATCTAATATTTGACAAAATAAACTTCATCTATAGAATTAGGTCATCAAAATCTACTGATGGTTATATTTTTTGGAAATTTTATACTAATGTTCAATTTTAAATGATTAGAGAAAAATACCGAATTTTATGTCACAACTTTTTTTTCAACTAATTTATTTATTTAGATATATTGTACAGTTGTTTTTATATTTTTAATTGAATTATATTTTTAATATTTAATTCAATTTTTTTCATTGTAATTAATTTACCTTTAAAATTTTACATAAACAGATTTCAATATTTTGAAATTTATTACTTCTTAAAACACACTTTTTGGTTTAGACATCAATAATTAATTTTAAATTAATTAATAAAATTTCTATTTTACGAAATTGGGATAAAGGAATCGATATTTTTAATGATAATTTCCATATTATTTTAATATGTACCTTTTATTATTTGAAATTTTGAATAATAACATTAGTAATTATATTATTTACAACGGTTATAGGGTAAATCTGGTAAATTAGGGTTATAAAATTTTATAGTGATATTAAACTACTCTAAGACATATCCTAATCCTATTTTATGATATATGTCCCTCCATGTCCGTTATTGGGTTTATTGTTGAACCCCACGGAGCCACATAGATGCGAAAATTACATTTTATATGAAATAATTTAATGAAAAGAAAAATATAACATAAACATGATTATTTATCTAAAAAATATATGTTTATATATAGGTGATCCCCTATACGATAAATATTATTTTGAAAATTAATAATATTTTAGATATGAATAAATATTATTTATAATTAGTATACATTACATAGATAAATTTAATTATGTCATAATGATGATGCAGTGATTTTTTTCATTAATAAAGGATTTATAAAAATGATATTATAAATATTTAAATATATTTCATTTGGATATTATGATGTCATCAACGTATTTTATGAATGATATTGACATATTAGGTTTTAGTTGATATATTTTTTCAAAGGAATCATCTTGTTATGAATTTGTAAAAAAAGGTCAATTCTGGATAGTGACCAAAATTGTGGTAATTCATAACTTAAAATATATAAAATCTTATGAGATGATAATAAATTCATAAAAAATCTAATATATGGAAAAATGGTTATGATAAATCTAAAATTTTATTTTTTAATCATTAATTGTATATTTTATTATGTTTTCATAAGTATTTTGATTCTCAATGTGTTAAATGATTAATAAAATAGTAAGAGTAAAAAAGGCTTTAATAAAAAATATAAAGATTAAAAAATATCCAAAACCACTAAAATTAATATTGGATGATTTTATATAGACATATATTAATCTTATATTATAACTAAATGAATTTGGAATCATTTTTATTCGAAATTTAATTTCTAAGATGATTATATTCCTATACTTTCTTAGAGTGCTCCTCCTCCCTCTTATAAAAGGACACCAAATTTACCATTTTAATATCACCACTCAAGACTATTGGGCTATCCAAATTAATCCCAAATAATCTCCCAACATCCATCCATTAATAATAGATTAAAATCCTTTTTAAATTGAAAATTAAACAAAGACTTTGGGCACAAATCAAAACAAGTTACCCAATTTAGTGGAAACGTCTTCTCTCTAATTCTTTTCTTTTGTATTCCTTCTCCATTATATATGATCATATTAGTATTTTATTAAATAAAAACAAACTTATTCAAAATAAAATTGGATGTGTTTATGATAATTTGTTGAACTAAACTTATAAACATCTCCATCGAATGGTTATTAACATATTATTTTTGTGCCTGACGAACTACTGCCCTGTGAAATGATGATTGTTTGATTTCCCCCTACCACCTATTATTGTAGCCATTATGATAGAACTATGTTTATAAATTATATATGTAATATTTATATATTCTATATTCTTATGTAATTTGTATTTACAACATAACATTATTCTTTTCATGATGTGTAAACACGATAATTTCATTTGAGGTAATGTGGTCTACTACCCCTAAAAGTGATATGACTCATTCATGCGATAAATGGAATATATAAGGGATGTGTTAATAAACATATGTAACATATATAAGATATTATATGTGACTGTTATTATAATATACCATTGTTTAATTAGGTTTCCATATCTTTAAATATGAAAAATAATTAAAGTAGTGTTCATGCGTACGTACAATATACAATATTCTTGAAAGGTGCATTTCATTTATTATCTCCAAATGTTATGGACTATTAAATATTCATATATAATGGATATATATGATACATAAATCATGAATAATATTCTAATGATGATTTATGTTTTACTAAATTTACAATTCAATCAAATCATTTTCATTTTCGACTCTAGTACAGAATATCAACAAAATATTGATATGAAGATGAAAAATTATATGATTGTTATTGAATGGTAATAAATGATATAAAAGTATTAATAAACATGACCGATTTTAATTATGAAATTAGAAATCATCTTAATTCTATAATTCATAAATAAAAATAATGAACAAACCAAGTCTCACTTAAGGTATATGAACCTTTCAGTCTTCTCTTTTATTAAATTTTTTTTGTTTTGAGATTTAATTTAGATCTTCTTATATTGGGATACGTTATTATATATTATAATTTTTGTACATTTTATTTGAAATTAATGAGATTCCATTTTTCCTATCATCAACTCATTTTCTGAATTTTAATCTGACGTCGTTAGGCTACCAAAATTTACTAAGGGACTTCTTATAATAAATTTCCACACATTGGGTTTTACGCATAATTTATTGATAATATTATGCCATGATTATGTGTGGAATAAATATTTATTTATTTCTTTTGTAATTTCAACTTTACTTAGTTTGGATATACTTTTTCAACACCAAATTTTCCCATTGATAATTTCTTTTGTCATTTATATGAGCTCGGTAAGGGGAAACTTAACTCAATATTCATTATATGAGATAAATATCCATGACATTGATTTTTTTTCCATGAATATGTTTGAATGTAATATTATTTTTTTACACTCAATATCCACCAATATTGGATTTCTTTATATTTGTCACTCATAATTATTTAAATGAATAAAACTTATTCTAATGATACAATCATTGTAATGGACCACGTCTCAATATTCTTTGATTGAGGGATATGTTGATATTCTGAACATTTAATATAATATAAATTGTTTATATTACCCATTGACATATTATATCATGGATATCTTTATTCTCATGATATTATAGTTTTTGATTAATGTTTTTTGATGTATTAATTTTAATGTATTTTCTAAACTAGTAAAGGGAATATATAACAAAAACATTGATTTAAATGTTTTAATGATTTATTCATATAAGTATTTATAATTACTGTCACTGATTTCAAAATGGTTTTTAGGAAATATTAATGTAGACATAAATGTTTTCAAAATTTTAATATTAAATGATTCAACAATGGATGTGACATATTGATTCAAAAATAAATTTTTTAAATATTTTAAATGGATTTTGAATTTTTTTGAATATTTCAATATCAAGAATTGATTAATTTTGGTGTATGTGTGAAAAGTTGATAATTTCAATATTTTTGTGTTATGATTATGTCATGGTACTTAGACATTTGATGGGTGGTTACATGATAAACCAAATACAGGTGGTTATATGACAATCAAAAGGGTGGGTGAGCCTGATATAGCTCTCCAATGCATATGGTAATGTGATGGAGGTAAATGCTAATGTTTCTCCTATGAGATTTAGGGAATATACTGTGTTGGGTATTCCAGAAATAACTCCCTATATAGTTGTGAAAGGTATAATTTAAGTATTTTATGGATTCCACAAGTTACCGTTATGATTTATGATTCATATGTGTTATTCAAAAATCTTATGATTTTTTGTGGTATGGTAGATAACTATACTTAATGATAGAAATGTAATATTTCATGATTTATATGAATTTATGGACGAATATTTTTTTCCCGTTATTTTTTTATCTCTTACTGATCATTTTAGGATCATCCCTTGTTTTTTAAATTTTCTTCACTCGGTATAAGGAAGTTTAAGAAAAAGGAAAATTCAATATAATTTATATCAAAAAAAGAATTCATTTTTTAATAAAATAATTTTATTTTTTTGAAAATTTTGATAGAGTAGATGCGTCTACTTTTTAATATTTAAGATTTAATGTAATAGTTATGGCCTAATTCTATAAAACTCTAATCCTGAAAATATATTCAATGTGAATACATATCATAAGTAAAGATTGTGTATTGTTTAAGGTTGGAGCCTTATATTCTGTATCAAAGGTCAATTTTGACATCTTTAGGTATTTTGAGTTTTTATTAATCACATAGTTAGTCTCTATGTCTATTGATTTAGTAATATTTTTGTATTAAAACATTATATGATTAAATAAATTCAATTAAAAATTAAAGTAAGAGTATATCAAACAAAATTTTATTCTCTTTTGGATGACATGATTGCAATAAGTATTGCAAAGTCGTGTTCAAATGATTGTGACTATGTTTTTGTGCATACAACTCACTTGAAAGTACTTGTTTGAGATATCAAACACCTACATTGTACCTTCATACCAACGTGGGGCATGGGTTATATTTAATCAAATTATATTTTTCCAATATTCTCATAATTTCAGGAATGGTATATAATATAAACTGATTTTCAAATATTTTACCTTAGCACAATATTTTTATTAAGGATATGATTTTCTAAAAGGTGATAATGAAAGAGACCATTGCACAAAATATTTAAATATTCCTTTAAAATATATTATTTCAAAACATACATATTTTATTTTAATATGACTATTGATTGAATGTTTTAAATCAAACATGGTTTGACTATTTTATAAAAGGTCAGTTTTATCAGATGTTTTGAATTTATATGTCATAAATGATTATTTTCAGAAAATATTTTCATATGAACACCCATATGACCCATGTTGTACAATGTGTATTTGGATAAAAGAAGAAAACTATTTTGAAGTATCCCTAAATCATTTTTGGAAGTCATGGACCTTATATCTATGTGAACATGATGATTATGAATCCTAGTGGACACCATGATCTAGGTACGATGTTATTTATTTGGGAATAATGTAATTTTTTAATTTGGAGATGGAGAAAATTTCATTATATTTATGTCATCATGAGTTATGTTATTGTGGTCATTATATGTAGTGATGAATATGAGAGGTATACGAAAACCATTGAGTGTTTACTATGTTATTATTATTTTAGAGTTTTTTAAAAAGTCACAACCCCACAATATGAGAGAAAACATGTCGCTTCGGGTAAGGATGTGGGATTCAAACCCAGAACTGAAGGATGACAAAGGCCCATCACATACCACTAGCCTATTTGAAGCCCCAAGTTAGTATGACTTATTCATTTTAGAAAAATGATTTTATTGATCAAAAATAAGTTGATTTTGGGAAATTCGGATTTATAAAATGATATCATTAGAATATGAAAAGGATTTGGTGACTAAGTGATAAATATAATTTCGGATGACATTCTCTCTTTTGAAAACCCAATATACCTAATTAAAATAGAATACCATGGGATTTAAATTTTTGAGTAATGGATGAAATATTAATTTCATTGAATTTATGTTTTATTGTGGACATGTGGATATTTGGGTTGATTATGGAAATGATTAACCAAACATTGGGGATATGTGATTAGGTTAATTACTTTTCAGTATTAGAAATTATGAGTAGTCGATGTTATTTGGAGATAAATGTTATGATTTATCATGGAAGACTGTGTGATCAAATCCTTCTGAATTTATGGTTTCAAACATAGTTTGGATTATTTGGTCAAATTTAAAGGACATATTTTTATTTAATGGTCTATTTTAAAAGTAGGGTCTTGTTTGTTGAATTGTGTTTATTAATAGTAGTGTTTCTTTTTATAAAAGATTCTTAATTGGGGGGATTATCTGATATTGTACTAACCATTTTGGATTTTGTTAATGTCTAATGAGATGAAAAATATATAATTCATAATTATTTGATTATGAGATTCTATAGAAGATTATTTTGTGCATTACGTTTGACCAATTAACCATTAATACTAATCATTTGGAGAAAACATGAGTTTTTGTTAGATATTTATAGTAGCATGAAACTCCACATGACATATAAGTTTGTTCCATATGTTCTTAGTCAATATCATAAATAAATTACTCAACATTATGAAATGATAATTTAGAAAATTCATTTACTTTCCATATTGTGAAATAAAGTCCTTTTATCATATTCATGTTTTGGGGTTTTCTGGTGGTTAACATTCTTCGTATCATGTTTTCTATCACTCTCTATTAGAACAAGATGGTTAGTTTTCTTTTCAATGTCTATGTTTTCCTACAAGGAATCCTAGAATATGGTTTCTCGGGTGACCTTTGTACTTATTACACATTCTTTTAAAGTGATTCATTTATAGAATCTTTTTCTTATTTGGTATTTCAATGATTTTTTGATCCAAATTTTAAAATTGCAAGGATGAAATTACAAAATGAGGGGAAGGATGTATCAACCTGTGTATTTATAAAATTATATTTTTCCATTTACATTAATTTTAATGAATGAGATATTAATTTTACCTTAAATAGGAAAATTTTTCCAATAGAGTACTAAACACAGAACAATGGATTTTATTGAAATCTTACATTGCACGGAACCTTGAGTTACACTAAAATATTGTCTAATATTATTATTATTTTAAATTGATGCTAACGCTTAGTTGTCTTATTAGCAGGAATAAAAATAACTAACTAAAATATGATTATACAAGTTTGTTAAATGTCTTTACATTTATCCAATAAATTTTAGAGGATTAAAATAATAATGAATCAGATTTTAAGCATTAAATACTCTAAAATTTTTAAATGGTTAGTTTACCACATTTTGATGAAGATGCAATTTTAAATCAAGTTTTTATCACTTTTATATGTTCTATTTGAAAAAATAAATTGTTTATATATAATTAAGAAATCGAAATATATTTTGGAAAAAGGTTTGTTAATTTTATGATAGAGTTATTTTTTACAGAATTGTGGGAAATAACGCATTTTAAATCAAAAATACTATTTGATCAAATTTATTTATATAGATAGATTGTACGTTTAATTAGGTTTAATTTTTAATTAGATTATAATTTTACCATTTAATAAAATTTTGGTATTTGGAAGTAGTTTCACATCTAAATTGGATATACAGATAAGTTAATCTTTTGATAGTTATTAAATCAGAAAAAAACGCCTTATGGTTTCTGAAAATGGAAATTAATTTTAAATAATAACAACAACTTGTATATATAGAATTTTGAAAAAAGGATTCCATATTTTGAGTCATATGGTCTAAAATGTGTTAATATGAACATTTTCTTTTTGAACAATAAGAATAGTAACTTCAGTAATTAATTTATATACCACGGTTATAGGGTGAATCTAGTAAATAAGGGTAAAAAATATTATAATATTATTAAACTACCCTAAAACATGTCCAAATAATATTTTAAGAAATATTTCCAACCATGGAAATACTTGCATTGATTTTCAGACCTCATCGAGCCACATGGACGTGAAAATGACATTTTAAAATAATTAATTTAATGTAATGAAAAATATATATCATAAACATGTAACTTTTATTAATATAATTTTTATATGTTGATATATAAGTGATATTTTCTACAATAAATATTTGTTAGAAATATATAAATTTTCCCAATATAAAAATATTTTATTTATTACTTTTATCCAATGAACAAAAAATTTAACTAATCACGATGATCATGTAGTGATTCATACATTAAAGAAATATTAAAATAAATGATATTATACAAGTTAAAATATTTATAATTTGATTATTTATATGTCATAAAGTAATTTTATTGATGATAGTGACATATTAGTTTTGATTTAATTCCTTTTTCTTGAAGGAATTAGGTTGATATAAATTTGTAAAATAATCATGTATGAATATTGTCCAAAATTGATGTAATTCCTAATGTAAAATATGAAAAAATTTATTAATTGATATTAAACTCATAAAAATATAACATTACGAAAAATGGTTATGATAACTCTAAAATTTAATTAATGGCTATTTCATTGTAAATATGTATTATTCTGTTAATTATTTTGATTCTCAATTAGTTCAAGGTTTGATAAAACAATAAGAGTAAAAAAGTATGAAATCCAAAATATAAGGAATAAATAATATCCAAAATCTCTCTACATCTTATTGAAATATTTTATTTCTACTTATATATATATCGTATCATCTAATAAAGTGAATTTGGAATCATTTTTAATAGAATTTGAATTTATAATGAATTGATATTTTTTGTGTTTCCTAAAGGGACATTAATCACTCTTAAATAAGGCCACGACCTATACCAGTTATATCAAACATCTAATTCTCCTTGGATCACCACAATTCTGCCCAAATAATCCTCAAATATCCTTCAAATACTCATATATGACTTATGTTGGGATTAATGCAATTCAAGAAACCCATTTGGCTTAAATAAAAAGAAGTTTCCCAATTTATAGGTAACATTTTCTCTCAAGTTATTTTTTTTAATTTCATTATCCACTTCCTATGTTATTTATATTCTTTTATTACATAAAAACACCAGAATCCTCAAAATATTATAATTTTTTAATGGGTGGTATTCTTACTAAAAATTAAAACACCTCCATATAATGGATTCAAACATACTGTTTCTATGTACGATGAATTATTGCCTCACGAAACATTGATTGAATGATTTTCCCCTATTACCTCTCTTGGTAGAAATAATGATGGAACTCTATTTATATATATGATATTATATATATATATATATATTATCTATAATATTGTTTAATTTTTATTTAAAAAATACCATTATGTGTTTCATGATGTGTAGACACGATAATTTCATTTTAGAATATGTCAACTAACCCCCCCCCCCATCTCAAAGTGATATGACTATTTCCGGAAATAATATGAATGTATAAAGGATAGAGATAATGAAATTATGAAACATATTTGAAATATGATATGCTAGTATAATTATAATATTCCTTTTTATCATTATGTTTTCATACATTTAAATATGAAAAAGAAATGAAAGTAGCGTTAATGCTTACATATGGCTTACCATCTCCATTGATGGTGCATTTTATTTCTTATCTTCAAATGTTGTGGAATATTATAAGTAGATAAATATTGTTTATATACTTTACTAAAATCATGTATAATATTATAGAGGTGATTTACCTTTTACTTCATCTACCTTTTATATCAAATCAACATCAATTTTGACTCAAGTACTGAATATATATATATAAACTGATATGAACGTGATTAATTATATAATTGTTATATAAAAGAAATAAGTGATATAAAAGGAATAATAAACTCGAAAAAGGTTCTGAAGAAGATATAAATTAATGTATATTTATTATTCAATAATATAAAGAATAAACAAAATAAGTCAGACTCGAGGTAAGGGAACATTTCACCCTCCTCTTTTAGTGAAAGAATTATTTTATGTTATGTTTTTTAATTTACTTTTTATTATGTTGGGATATGTTCTTTTATATACTTATGGAATTAAATTTTATGTTCAAAAAACGAGAGACCCATTTTCACCCTCATTAACTAATTTTCAGAATTTTAATGTGACGTCGTTAGGTAGCTGAATTTTAGTAAGGGAATTTATAATCTGAAGTTATAATCATTGGGGTTTACACATGAAATTTTGATTACATTATACAATGATTATGTGCAAAATCACAATTTGTTTTGTTAAGTTTTAATCTCCACTTCACTTAATTTGTATTTTCTTTTTCAACACATAATCATCACATTGATAAATTCTTACATCATTTATATAAACATTGTAAGGGGAATCTTATATAAATATCCAATCATTGAGTGAAATATACATGTAATTAGTTTTGTTTTTCCAATAATATGTCTGGATGGTCTATAACTTTTTTAAAATTAATTATACTTATACTGAGTGTACTTATATTTTGGACACTTAATTATGTCATTAATTTATCCATTATCTAATGATACAATCATTTTAAGGGAAAAAATCTCAATATCCTTTCATTGAGGAATATATTGATATTGTGTACCGTTATTATACTATAAGGTGTATATACTACCCTTTTACATATTATATCATGATTTTTATTATTCTCATGACATTAAAGGGTTTGTTTAATTTTATTTTTTAATTATTTGTATTCATGTATTTTCTCAAGAGGTACGAAACTATTTAACTAAAAAATTATTTTAAATGTTTTATAGATTTATTCTACAGAATAATTCTAATAATTGTAAATTACTTCAAAATGGTTTTTAGGATTTATTTATATGTACATGAATGTTTGAAAATAGTAATTACATTACTAGTTTCAATGTTTTTTGGGAAACATTGATTCCAAAATCACTTTATTAACTATTTTTAATGGATTTTGAAATGGGTCAAATAATTCAAAATCTTGTATGGATTAATTTTGGTTGATGAGAGAATTAATGATAATTTCAATATTTTATATGTTATGATTTTGTATTGGTACATGGTCATTTGACAATTGGTTACGTTATAAACCAAATACCTGTGGTTATCTGATAAAACTAGTGTGGTTGAGCCCAAGATATAAATCCAATGCATTTGGTAACCTGATGGTGTTAAATGTTAATGATTATCCTATGCTATTTAGGTAATATAATATGATGTTTATACCATATATAACTCCTGATGTTGTTGTGAATGGTTAAATCTAAGTATATTATGAATTCCACTAGTTAACTTTATGATTAATCGTTTCTAAGTGTTATTCATTAAAAAATATGATTTAAATGGGTATGATAAAATGAAATTCTTTGTGATTGAAAATTTTGATTTCATGATTTGTATGTATTCAGGGACTACTGTTTTATTCCATTATTTTATATCCATTTCGGATGTTTTTATGCTCATCCCATGTTTTTGAAAAATTTTCATAGGGTTTAGGTAAAGTTAAGAGGTAGAATGAAATCATGAAAATTTATATAAATAACAAAATTATTATTTTATTTATGGATATATTTTGTGAAAATTTTGATATAGTTGAAGTATCTATTTTGTTGTATTTGACATTTAATGAAATAGTTATTACATATTTCTCTAAAAATATAGGTCTAAAAAGAACCTTAATGTTAATTCTTGAAATAACTCAATATTATGTATTATTTAATGATGGGGTATAACAAAAAAATAATTGTCCAAACATACACCTTTTTCATTCTATAAACAAAATAAAATCTATTTTTTTAATTCAACTCATGGAAAAACATTTCATAAACCAATTATTAAAACACACATTTTATGAACAAAAATATTTCACAAAATGATACATAATATACTAAAGAATTTTTCCCACCAACAACATTTTCCTTAGATCGATCGTAAAATAAATGAAATAATTTTTTTTAATTATCAAAATGAATTTTTTTAATACCAATATAAATTGTTCCTGAAAGGAAGACCATATAGAAATCATTAATTCTATTCTGAAAACACTTTTCATTAATTTTAAAACATAATGTTCCGATGGGAAAAAACGAGGAACACCATCAGACATATTAAATAAAAAAATAAACCAAACCAAATTTTAAGAATTACCCAATAAAACATCCCGACATGATTAAAAAGAAATGGAATCCTATATTGGAATAAATTTGGGGATAATTAAAGGAAATAATATTTTAAAATGAAAATAACCATTGTGATTATTTTGGTTACATTGGATCGTAAACCATGTTGAAATTATGCACGATGCACTATCTGAGGAAGATAGACTTTCAACCCATGGACCACACGGTTTATGAGTCATTCAAGATAAAGGATAACCCATGATGTGTTCACCAATTTAATCAAGAAAACTCATAAAAACACTAAAAATCACTTATACACTCAAAGATGATAAAATAATAAACACATCATATAATAATCCATCGATAATAGCCAAATTATATGTAATGATATATACAAAAGCCTCATAAACCATGGAAATGGGAGGATCATTGTAATAAAAATATATCCATTCCCTTTACCACTCACACCACATGAGTCCAAATGATGAACCTAGTCACTAAACATTAGAGAGAAAAGGAAAATGATTATAGAGTGTCCTCTAAAACAATTCTTTAGTGAACCGTTTTGGGATCACCAAACCCATCTATTAGTCCAACATGATAGAAAGATCGATGCATATTCCATATCACCATTTGATAGAGGAAATTTTAATGGAATCGCCATAACCCATTTTTGAATGGTTTCACCATTTGAAAAATGTTATTTCCCATCAATGAACATGGATGAACACATCAACTTAATTTTTTAAAACCATTATATATAGGTTAAATAATGTAATGATAATTTATAAATGATGATATCAAATAAAAAACACATCATCACGGATATGAGGTCATACACAAGAAATGAACATGATATTTAATGTTATAATATACAAAATTTGAAAATTATAGAATGATACATTAGGTGGTGAAACATAAAAAATTCAACTAAACAAAACACAAACACACACACACACACACATATATATATATGAGTAAAACATCAAGATATCACATTTCTTCAATCTCAAAACCTCTACATATCATTGTAATCATGATGAGTAATAGAAAATCTGTGTACTCATTCTATTTATATAGACTCACAAATTAATGTCAATATATGAATAATGTAATATTCTTAATGTGAAGATAAATAATAGTAATATTCCACCATTAATCAATTTAAGGATTTTATTTATGAAAACTAATAATTCTATCATTTAAACTAATTTTTCAAAACTATGTTCATTATTAAAACACGAGAGGATTCAAAAAAATACATTAGAAATCGTTTCTATTTTTTAATTTCTGAAAAGATTATATTTTATGAATACATAGTGAAAAGGGCTCAAAGAATTAAATAATTCAAACATTTCTAAACATGCTAAAATAACCCATATATGGAATAAAAATTAAAATATAAACATTAATCAATACATAAACATGTAATGCTATAAGGAAAAATTAAATATGCCATCCCATAAAATAAAAAGGGTCTTAAAAATTAAAGGGAACAATATCATCCCATAACCAAATAATGATAATGAGGGGATGAGAATTCTGTACAACAAAACCACCCATGGATCTAATATCACGGAAGATCATTTTAAATCCTTCTTGGAATATTTATTGTATAACATGTACATTGTCCATAAGGTTATAATGTTACTTATTATAAATCAATATGTTCAAGACGTATAATTATTTAAAAAAATTATTTCTCTCCAGTTATCACATTGGGAAAAAAATCCAATCAGAAAAATTATCCCATAGTCTATATTTGGGAAGCTACAAAACACATCCTCCAAAATGATCTCTTAGACCTTTTGTTCTCATTTTGTCATATCCCTTTATCTTCCACCAAATATCTCTCTCATTCCATTAATTATCAATTTAGAAGCTCCTATTATCATCTTAACAATGGATCGCTTAATCCATCGGATGAAATAAACTAGCTATTATGCAACATTAGACAAGGTACAATGGTATATATCAAAATAAAATCTTCCAAGATCCCCCATATTCATCTAAATGAAAAATGAAAAAATCATAATATTGTTTCACACAAAACGCATTTTCAATACTCAATATAACAGTTAAACAATCCCATTGAAAATAAATAAATCCTATTGTAATGAAATGACCATTTTAGAATATATCGCCTTACTCAAGTCAAAAAAAAATTGAAACCCCCACATTAAAATCCAAATAAATCCCTAACAATCACATTTCAAAAGATTCGGATTAAAACTCATATTATAATATACTAATTTTAATAAATATTTCATTTACTCACCATCATGAAAACAATCTTAATAACTATTTGAAAACACAATTTTATGTCACTCAACCACATTTATAAATTTTAAAACCCAGATGAAGTGAACTATTTTGAAATCACCTTAAAACCCAACTAGAATTCATAAAATTAACATTGTAATTTTTGAAAAAAATAAATCCTAGATCAAGAATAAATCATAAAATAATGTAAATAAATTTGATAAATAAAAACAAATATAAACAATTAAATAGTTATTTTAAATGACAAAATGATTTATATAATGATGCATATCTTAAAAATAAATTGAAAATTGATATCTACAATGAAGAAAAGTCATGTTAGGAAAAAATTATGTTTATACAACAAATACCTAAAGACACATTCTAAAATATCTATTAACCACCTCACATTAAACCATAGTCCATGATATTGTTTCACATTCTATGATAATGAAAGAAAAAAGATAGATTAACAGAAGTGTGTGAAAAATAAAAAACAAATTTTCGTACATTAATCCAGTCAACCAATAAATAATGTGTAATCCCACAAAAGATCCAATAGGATTATTTCTGATTCAAAATAAAATGGTTACACATGATTTGAATAAATAATGGGTTATGGGGAGTTAATTCAATTTATGAAAAACCTAGAAGATACCATGTTTTTAATGACCTTCATAGATCACTTGACTTGTCCACGTGATATTTAAAATTGTGTTACAATCATCATCGAGATACTATATACCAAAGGACCAATCCTTACGATTACTATGTGAGGTTGCGTGGTCAAAAAATGATTATTGAATGAAACACACCATTGTCCCTAATATATCACCTGCACATAATTTTTCAAACTTTTATAAAAACAATTTCCACTTATACTCCACGAATTTATTTAACTAAAAGAAATGTCATGACCCCAAAAAATAATACACATGGTGAAAACATTAAAAATACATTTAAAAACACTTATAAAATTTATTAGTAGGAAATCATGAATAAATATTAATTTGGGAGAAAGATAACATCCATTTTATTTGTAATTTTTTGAGTGTGTTGTTTTACTAATAATTATATCTCTATCTAAGGACTAGAAAATGATTTAGTTTTGTAATTAATGTATAGTGAGTTAAAAACCTTGAAAATACGGTTAATTATAATCTCAAAATTCATTGTAGTGACTTATGAGTTGTTCTAGGACAACATGCCTGGAAAAATACACCTAGGGGAAATTGTTTGGTTAATCCCATTCTCTATTAAAGAAATTATAATGAATTTATATTTTTAGGGACATATGTTCTGGGATATTTGATAATTCAACCAAAAGGTAACAGTTTTTAACCCATTGTGATTTAGGATTAAATAATCATTAATGTGGTGTTTTTTTACTGAAACACATGTCAACATTATTTTATAAGTTACAATTTTTTTATGATATTGATATTTATTACTCCTGATTAAAATAATTTATATCAGAAATTTACAAATTTTATAGGTAAAAGGATAAAAATGAATGTGATGGAATATTATTTAACCAAACTAATAAGAAATAATTTTGGATTAAAGATTTTGTTGAGAAGTTTTTCTATCATCACCTAAAATTATCATTTCATGATTTTAAAATAGTTATCATGAACATCTGAAATAATCAAAGAAGATAAAGTTGGGTATTCAAATAGATTAGATGACAAATATGACGATTGATAGAATATTCCCTTTATATTAAATAAAAATCATGGGATATGAAACAAATTGAAATATCTATAAGGAACTCGAAAATATTTTATCTATGGTAATCGATGGAGTTGGAAAATAAGATGTGGAAGAAAATGGAAGATTTTTTTTAACATAATGAAGAAAAATAATAATTTTTATTAAGGATACACTTTATGTTTTAGGTTATATATATTTTGAATATGGGAAAATTGGAAAACAATGTACTATTCCAAGGAATTAATATAACGAGTCATGCAAAAAAACATATACACTATGACAACAAATAATGGGATATATAAAGAAAACTATTGAAGGGGGAATTGATAATTAAGTTGTGTTATGTGTTCTCTTATCAATATGATTGAATATATTATATTGTGTATTTTTTAGAAAACAATTTGATATTGAATTGGAAGAAGTACCCCGATACTGGAAACAGTATTATATAGAATATATAGGAACCTCCTCAAAGGGTTATGGTAGTATTTAACACCAAAATGTTAATAATACCCATTTAGATGTTTTTCTTATCCTCACACATATAAGATATTAATCACCACAATATGGAAATCACATTTCATAAAAAACCAATAACTTTAAAAATGCATGCATGAGTTTATGACTTCTTAGAATATTAATATTATTTGAGTCATGACACCTACTAATGAGGGTTCTTAGAACATTTAAATAGTGATATAGTCAATATAAAAAATAATTCTATTTTTCTGATAAATAATAGATTCCATATGTTTTATTGGATGATATTAATCTTCAAATTTTACATTAATAAATGAAAATATTTTAAATACCATTATCAATTTTCATTATTATAATAAAAATAAATTTTGATTATGGAATTTATTTAATATGTGATAATATAAATACTTAAGATTTTATAATACAATATTCTATTAAATAAAAACTATAAAAATATCATTCTCTTCACGAAATACCAAAATAAATTGTGTCATAACATATAAAATGAATATTGTCCAAAAAAATTATTAAATTATTAAAACCATTCTAATTTAAAAAGTTATTATCATATTAAAAATTATTACATGTTGAGAATATATTATTTTCATAATTAAATATTGAAAATGGATGTCACTTTTAAAATAATTGATTATTAAATAAAATGGACTCATTTTAATCATTATAATTATAATATATAACATTTTAAGAAATTAACTATTACATTTCTATTATAAAAAATAGAAATTAGTATGAAAGAATTTTGGGATCATGTATCATTTAATGGGTAATTTTTCAATATAATTAATTTTACATTATCAATTTTTTAATTTAGATTTTATGTTTCAACCAATTAATTTAAAAAATTTAAATATTTTTTTGAAATTAAAAATTTAATAGTAGTTAAAGGTGAATTTTAAATAATTTTCATAAATAATAGATTTTTTGTAAATATTGAAGAATATTACATTTTTTATATTGTGTTATTAATTTATATATCATGAGGTTAGTACATATTACTAAATAAATAAAAATTTCATGATAAAATATACATTTCAAGAATAAAATTAAGTTTCTTAATTTCCTAAAATGAAAATATATTACGTAAATAATTAAATTATTTATATCAATAAAAAATCAACAATGATAAATTTATCATAAAATGATATTATCGGTTGAAAATTAAACACATTTTAAAATTTGGGTTTTACTGTTTACTTGCACAAATGTACAAATATATCTATCCTACTCAATGAATTATTATCTATTAAGATGGATTTCATATATTTAATATTGAGGTCTAAATTTTCTACTAATTTTCATTTTATATTTAGGGATAAAAAGTGATATAGATAGGTAATAACCTGTTAACATAGTAAAATCAAATAAAGGTTATAATTTGTTAACTAAAAGAGTATAAGTGATATAAGGTTTAATAAAATTTTATGATTTATTATTTGATGTTTTTATATAAAAATCACTATCTCCAAAAACTATTTTTCCTTTTTTGAATTCTTCGTGACCTATGAAACGTCTGATCTCTTTATATTAATTTAAAATAATTACAAAATTGTTGTTCACACTACATTTAAATGGGGCCTCTCACCACCCCTCTAATACAAGTCCCATATTTTTTATTCCACATTAGACACTACCCAATATTAATTATATTTATCCCACATTCTTTTCCATTAGCTTTTGATGATAATAATTCCACCTAGGCCCCTTAATTTTAAATATTACTTCAATAGAAAACACAAGTATTAAATGTGAGTATTAAATAATCTTTACTACATTTAGATTAAATGTAACATTCTTGAATATTAATTTTATAATAATATAAATATAAATTAGTACATTTTGAACTATGTTTATTTTTCAATTGGAATAAAAAATTGGCCACCTTTACTATTTTTAGTTAAGAAAAAATAATTCAAGATTTGTATCTGTGTGGGATGCTTTTTGTATGTAGTGACATATATTTATTTATATCTATTCTTATTATTATTTTTTAAAGCATAGTAAATTATTATTTACCACTTTAAAATATTAAAATAATATCCTTTTTATTTTATAATAATTTTATTATTACAAATGAATATTGTATTGTAATCATAACTATCCAATAATATTTTAATGTCATATTTTGGTTGGACTATCCAAACACATGATCATTGGTATAAATGATATAATTCGTGCCTATGATATTAATAAATACTTCTAATATTAGATATAATTATATAATGGATTCATTTTTCTTTTATAATTGTATCATTATTATTAAATTCATTAATTATGATTCCAAATGAAAATTCATTGAAAATAACAGAAACATAGTAATCCTTGATTTCATAATGTGGATCATAATGAAGACACCCAATGAATGAAAATATATAATTTAAAAATAAATCATATAAATTATATTAATTTTATGTTTT
This sequence comes from Viscum album, assembly GCA_963277665.1. Classification (NCBI taxonomy): domain Eukaryota; kingdom Viridiplantae; phylum Streptophyta; class Magnoliopsida; order Santalales; family Viscaceae; genus Viscum; species Viscum album. Next base: position 265,814,290 of record OY728141.1, read on the forward strand.
GTTAATGGGTAAATTTAGACCATTAAAAAATCACAACACTACTATTATGAAAAAAGATGTAAATAACCATGAATACTCATAGCTAAAATTGAAAATATACAATAAATAACTAATATACATGAAGATAAAAATTATAAAAAAATTTTGAAAACGTTTTCTATCTTAATATGTTATTTAAATAGATTATAGTATAGTTAATTTTTATTTAGTATATTTTCTTGATTAGTGGATGTTGGGAAATACGGTAAATGGTATATTGACTCAAATGTAATGTGAAATAATATTTAATATTGTGAATGATTATATATAATCAATTATTTAATTACTAACAAATTTAGTTATTTTAACATATTGATGTTATTAATGTGTCTTGAAGATAGATATATAGTATTTTCTTTATATGTATTTTGATTGATATAATACAAATAATATTTGGGTTTTCATTATCGCATCTCTATTCACTGAGTTACAATCGAAAATTATGTTTTTCAATTACAGAGTTATTCTATCCAATTAATTTATTACGTTCTAATTCTAGTTTTCTCACTGTGAAATGTAGAATTTGATTCAAATCTTCATCCGTGATGAATTATGTCCCAAAACAATAAATATTATTTAGTAATTAGTGCCACCCTCTTTTATGATTAATTCGCTTCCGTGTGCGTATTTTTATTTTTATCCACGGTAAATCAATATTATGGGAATAATGATTATGTGTTATCCCATGTGAACATTAAATTTCTATTTTAATATATGACAAATTATGTTTTTTAATCTTTTTACAAAATGGTATTCCAACAAAGGAATTTCAGAATTTAATAATTGTTTCTCATTTACTCAAAATTGAATGATTTACCTAACACTCTAAAATTTTTCTAGTTAATCATAATAAAATTTCCATTTATCCATTATTGAATATTATTTTTATAATAAAATTTCTTCAAATGTTTTCAAATCACTATTTCAGAATATAATTTTTTCTAATGATCCCTAATTGATGTTTATTTTTAATAGTAAATGTATTAAAAAATTATTGATATATTCTATTTGAGTCCATTATGTCTCTTTTAAGATTCATTATCAAGGGTATTATTTCCAAATAATTACTTTGAAAATTAATTTTTTTTATTGTCTCAAATGGTTCCATTCCAAAAATTAAATTTTCAAAACTACACAATATATCCTTTTGTGAAATGGTTAAATATATTTTCTGAAAACTAATTTATAGTTTCTCTTCCACTTTACCCTTAATCTATAATGTCCTTATTTAAAATATTGTAGTTCTTCATGAATCACACTCTAAATGTTATAAGGACATAATTTGTTAGTGTTTTTTTTGTAATACATTTAATTTCCCTAGGTTATTTTTTGTAATACCATACAGATAAGTTGTGAAGCCCATTTTCACTATACGATGACATTATGAAATAAAATATTATTACATTTAGTTATCACACCCATAAATGGATGATTCAAGGCTGTGGTACCATATCACCCGCTAATCGAATCGGAATGATTCTATATCACATTGGATTTTAATTTTTTTTGCATATAATTCTTATAAATATATGATCATAATGTTATGTGTGGGTTTAATTATGGTATAACTATTCTCAAAATGTTTTTCATAGATATTATTGATGTGTGTGAATCCTCCCAAGGCCATATGTGGGTATAATAATGGATAAAAATGATCAAAAGGTTCTTATTCTGTTTAATTTATGTCATTATTTACTCGCATGGTCATAAATGAGGGTAATTGTGGTCACGATATTCTCACAAGATTAATAATGGATTTATCTACTGTCAATCTATATTCACAGTGATATAATATCTTATACATGTGTTTATTTCGCTCTCTTAATATTTTTCTTATGCATATATTATGATCTCATGGATCATGTTTATTAAATTATGTTTCTCATTATTTTGATTCACATCTTAAGAAATGACATTGATTAATTAATGACTCCATATTAATGATATATTGAATAGTTGAAATGATATTCTTATTCATGTGTTATTATACCTATACACTCATCTTCCTGTAACTTATGAAATTTGATTGTTCACTACGGGAAAATTGGGTTTTTGCGATGGGTCAATTGCGATGGGAATATATACAACCGAAAAAGGTTTGACAAACAACGTATTTGCGACGAGAGACATTTCCCATCGCAAATAGTTGGTTAATTGTGACGGGAATTGGTAGCCCCTCAAAATTGGTATGGCACAGTTTGCACACCAAAACGTGGGAAGGGTATTTCTGAAGGGGACGCCTCACCGTTACAAAAGTCCAGACACGGTAAGTACTTTTTGCGATGGATGAAGCCACCCGTTGAAAATGGTATTACCGCCGCTGGGCTTTTTCAACCAGACTCATCGCAAATACCCTTTTAACCACCGACTGTAATAATTGCGGGTGAGGGTATTTGCAATGGGGCCATCACAAACGACCGATGGTGGTAGATACCATTTGTGACGGGCAAAGTAACATGTATCAAATAGAATGCCGGTAGGTTTGTATTTGTGACGGGTCTCGTCACAAATACCTTTTTAACCGCATACTTTAATTAATGCGGGCAAGGGTATTTGCGACGAGGCCCATCACAAATTCCACCATTTAAGAAGGGATATTGATCGCAACTAACCCTTTCGCAACTAATCTTGCCTATATATACCCCCATCCTTTTTTTCTAAATCACTTATATCTCCATCTCCTTTTCTCTTGATTCTCCAGTTTAAAGGATAAAGTTTCAGTTAGATAAAATTTTTTATACGAGAGCAAATCAGAAGGCATCAACACCTTCAGAATATCAATGTTTAAGGTATTTATATTTTGTAATTTTTTTTATTAATCTTCATTGTTGTTTATTAGTAGTAATTAAATTAAATTTAAAGTCATTTTTATTTATATTTATATTTAGTAAGAAATTTATATTGTTAGCGATAATTATAAATAATTAGTGTTAATTTGCAATAATTAGAGATTATTATAGATAATTAGTAGAATTTATTCATAAATAGATTTAATTATGGGTAATTAGTAATAATTAGATATAATTAGTAATAATTAGATATAATTTGTAATAATTAGATATAATTAGTAATAATTAGATATAATTAGTAATAATTATATATAATTAATAATAAGATATAATTAATAATAATTAGATATAATTTATAATAATAAGATATAATTTGTAATAATTAGATATAATTAGTAATAATTAGTTGACATTAGTAATAAATAGATATAATTAGTAATAATTATATTTAATTAGAAATAATTAGGGGTCATTAGTAATAATTAGGGTAAATTAGTAATAATTATGTTTAATTAGTAATAATTAGGATTAATTAGTAATAATTAGGGGTAATTATTAATAATTAGAGGTAATTAGTATAATTAGATCTAATTATTAATAACTAGGGTTAATTAGTAATAATTAGGGGTAATTAGTAGTAATTAGGGTTAGTTAGTAATAATTAGATCTAATTAGTAATAATTACGGGTAATTAGTAATAATTAGGGGTAATTAGTAATAATTAGCGGTAATTAGAATTAATTTGGGCAATTAGGTATAATTAGGGGTAATAAGTAATAATTAGGGGTAATTAGGTATAATTAGGGGTAATTAGGTATAATTAAGCGTGATTAGGTATAATTATTCTTAATTAGGTACAATTAGAAATAATTTGGTATAATTAATAATAATTAGGTATAATTAGTAATAATTAGGAACAATTAGTAATAAGTAGGTATACATAGTAATAATTAGGTATAGTTAGTAATAATTAGGTATAATTAGTAATTATTAGCTATAATTAGTAATAATTAGGTATAATTAGTTTTAAGTATGTATAATTAGTAATAGTTCGGTATAATTAGTTTTAATTAGTTTTAATTAGTAATAATTTGGTATAATTAGTAATAATCTGGTATAATTAGTAATAATTAGTTATAATTAATAATAAATAGTTATAATTTGTAATAAAGACTAATGATTAGTAATAAATACTAATAATTACTAATAATTAGGAATAATTAATAATTATTATGAATAATTAGGAATAATTATAAATAATTGGGTATAATTAGTAATAATTATGTATTATTAGTAATAATTAGGTATAATTAGATATAAATAGGTATAATTAGTAATAATTACTAATAATTTCAAATAATTAGTAATAATTAGTAATAATTAATAATAATTAATAATAATTTGGAATAATTTAGAATAATTAAAAATAATTACTAAAAATACTAATAATTAGTAATAATTAGGAATAATTACTAATAAATACGAATAATTATTAATAATTAGGAATAATTAGCAATAATTAGCTATTATTAGCAATAATTAGGAATAATTAGGAATAATTAGGATCTAATAATAATAATTATGAATAAATATGAATAATTAGCAAAAATTAATAATAATTACGAATACTTAGCAATAATTAGGAATAATTACAATAATTAGCAATAATTAAGAATAATTAGGAATAATTAGCAATAATTATCAATTATTAGTAATAATTAGAAATAATTAGTTATAATTAGAAATAATTAGTAATTATTAGCAATAATTAGTAACAATTAGCTAGAATTAGGAATAATTACAAAAAAATACCAATAAATAATATAAATTTATAATAATTGCAGAAAAATACTAATAATTAGTAATAATTAGCAATAGTTAGGAATAATTAGGAATAATTATTAATAATTAGAACTAATTAGCAATAATTAGAAGAAATTAACAATAATTAGAAATAATTAGAAAGAATTAGGCATAATTAGAAATAAATAAGAATAAATTTTAATAATTAGGAATAATTAGAAATAGTAAGGAATAATTAGAAATAAATAGGAATAAATTGTTATAATTAGTAATTAATTGTAAGAATTAATAATAAATTCTTATAACTATTAATAAATATTATAAATAATTATATTTAATTATTACTAATAAAAAAATCATATTATCAATATTTATGAAAAAATGATATTAATATTATTAAAATAATAAAAAAATTATAAAATATTAAAATTATCAATATTCGCAACCGGCATTGCTCTATTCATAAAATGTTCAAATCACAATGAGTTTCCAATTATCAGGTCATACGCAATAATAATTTTCGGTTAGCCATGTCCAATGTAAACTCTATAATTGTCCTTGGTTGGTTGATCACTATGCAAGCAGCGTTGCAATATGACATCTCATGTCATGCCGTTCTCGTCTATATGAATTCTCTCACATGACCCTTTACATAGGCCATTATTCCTTGAAAATTTAAGGGAAAGATAATGACGTCCTATCAAATTTTTAAGGAAAATTGATCATTGTAAAAGGAGAAAGATTATTCTTTGAGACGAGAACGACCTCACATTGGTCGTCCTATTGCAACACTACTTGCAAGGTGATCATCCATGTAAGGAAAATTATAGAGATTACATTGGACTTGGCTGACACAAAATTTTTATTGTGCATGACCTGACAATTTGCGATCCTTTGAGATTTGAACATGTTAAGAATAGAGCAAAGCCGGTTGTGAATATTGATAATTTTTTTATTTTATAATTTTTTTATTATTTTATTAATATTAATATTGTTTTTTCATAAATATTGATAATATAATTTTATTATTAGTAACAATTAGTAAACAAAATCTACTTGGATTATGAAGGGAAAATTTGTAATCATCTCCACAACGATGATTACCAACTTTCTTTTCATTATTGAAGCAGTTTTCATTTTTCTATGTATTGCTCAGTATTGCTAAATTAGTAATAAATTGTAATAATTAGTAATAATTAGTAATAAATTGTATTAATTAGTAATAACTTGTAATAATTAGTAATAATTAATAATAATTAGTAATAATTATTAATAATAATAATATTTAGGAATAATTAGTAATAATTAGAAAAAATTAGTAATAATTAGCTATAAATTGTAATAATTAGCAAAATATATAGAAATAAATAGGAATATATATGAATAAATAGGAATATATCTGAATACATAGGAATAAATAGTAGTAATTAGTAATAATTAGTAATAATTAGTTAGGAACAATTATGAATAGTTAGAAAGAGATTTTATTACATTTTAATAAATTTTATGAACATTGCACAATTTCTAGTGGATTGACGACACTCCTTTTTGTTTGATTACTTTTCCCCATTCAACTCTCACCAACTCAAAACAAAATGAAAAATGTTCTACTGTATAGACATATTCACTCTTCAATGTGCGAGATTGGATATGAATTATTAGGATCATATATTTTATAATGTTTTCAGGTGGTGACAGTTAGAAGAAGATGATTCATCGATGAAAAGGGGGCTCTTTTGTCCTAAGTCTCATTTACATCCATCTTTCGCACACTCAAATCTGAATGAAGAATCTGGTCGGAGATAGACATTTTCATTCTCGTGCATACGAGAATGAATATGCGTACCTCGAATGAGATTCTTCCTTGTGATTTCGGTGTGGGAAAGATCCAAGTAAATGAGTCGTCAGATAAAAGAGTAGTCGTCAATCCACTTGTAATTGTGTCGCCCTTAATTAATAGTAATTATTAAGAATTAGTTGTAATTATTCATCTGCTTTTTTCAGATAGTGATTTTATAATTTTAAATTATTAAAAAACAGTGATGATTTTATATTTTATATAGAGAAATATAGAAAAAGGAAGTCGACATCAGTCATTATTGGATGATTGCGCTTGGATAAATCAGTACAGAAATCGAAATGTTTCTGGTTTAAATCAGGTATATATTTAGGGTGTTGAAGCTTTCTTTGCATTTGCATCATCGAAATCAGAATATGTTGTAGAAGAAGCAATTAAGTGTCCTTGTACAAAATGAGCTCACTATGGAAAAAAGCACTATTTGCGATGGGTTATTTGCGACGGGAAGAAATTCTATCGCAAATAACCCGTCTATGAAGCTTTTTGCGAAGGGGATAGTAGTCTGTCGCAAATAACAGATTATTTGCGATGAGATTTCGTATCCCGTAGAAAATTGTCTAGCGCGACTTGCTCGCCAAACCGCGCACCTTGAGCACTAAACAACGCAGGGGTATTTGCGACGAGACCCGTCGCAAATACCCGGCAGTGGTCAATACCTTTTTGCGACGAGATGTCGTCCCATCGCAAAAAGAATGTCGGCAGGTACTATTTACGATGGGTCCCATCACAAATAACCTTTTAACTACTGACTGTAATTAATCTGGGAGAGGGTATTTGCGACGAGACCCGTCACACATACCACCATTTGCGATGGGAAGCCCGTCGCTAATAATCCCATCGCAACTAATCTAAACTATATAGACCCCCATCCGTTTTTTCCCAATTCATTCAGTTCTTGCTCCCTCTCTCTCTTCATTCTTCAGTTTCAAAGAGAAATTTTCATTTAGTTGAAGTAGTTTAGACGAGAGCAATCAGTGGGCGTCTGTATCTTCAGAATATCAAAGTTTAAGGTATTTATATTTTATATTTTTATATTTTTTTTATATTTTATGTTAATTTTAATTGTGGTTTATTAGTTCTAATTTCTTTGGATTTCAATTGATTTTTTTTATATTTTGTTTTACTATGAAATTGAAAATGTTAGTTATAATTATAAATAATTAGTTATAATTAATATTAATTATATATAATTAGGAATAAATAGATATAATTAGGAATAAATAGATATAATAAGGAATAAATAGATATAATTATGAATAAATAGATATAATTAGGAATAAATAGATATAATTAGGAATAAGTAGATATAATTAGAAATAAATAGATATAATTAGGAATAAAAAGATATAATTAGGAATAATTAATAATAATAAGGAATAATTAGGAATAATTAGAAATAATTAGTAATATTTAAAAATAATTAGTAATAATTAGGAATTGTTACTAATAATTATGTATAATTAGTATTAATTATGTATAATTAGAAATATTTAGTAATAATTAGTAATAATTAGTAATAATTTTCTATAATTAGTAATAATTAGCTATAATTAGTAATAATTAGCTATAATTAGATATAATTGGCTATAATTAGTAATTATTAGCTATAATTAAATATAATTATCTATAATTAGTAATAATTAGGAATAATTAGGAATAATTAGGAATAATTAAGAATAATTAGTAATAATTTGGAATAATTAGTAATAATTATGAATAATTAGGAATAATTACTAATCATTAGGTATAGTTAGTAATAATTAGGAATAATTAGTAATAATTAAGTATAATTAGTAATAATTAATTATAATTAGTAATAATTAAGAATAATTAAGAATAATTAGAAATAATTAGGAATAATTATGTATAATAAGGAATAATTGAGATTAATTAGAAATAATTAGGAATAATTAGGAATATTTAGGAATAGTTAGGAATAATTCTGAATAATTAGTAATAATTAGTAATAATTAGGAATAATTAGGAATAATGAGGAATAATTACGAATAATTAGGAATAATTTTTAATAATTAGTAATAATTAGGAATAATTAGTAATAATTAAGAATAATTAGTAATATTTAGGAATAAATAGTAATAATTTGGAATAATTAGTAATAATTAGTAATAATTAGTCATAATTAGTAATAATTATGAATAATGAGGAATAATTAGAAATAATTAGGTATAATTAGTAATAATTGGCTATAATTAGTAATAATTGACTATAATTAGTAATAATTAGATTTAATTAGTAATAATTAGATATAATTAGATATAATTAGTAATAATTTGTAATAATTAGCTATAATTAGATATAATTACCTATAACTATATATAATTATCTGTAATTAGTGATAATTAGCTATAATAAGATATAATTAGCTATAATTGTTAATAATTAGAAATGATTAGGAATAATTAGCTATATTTAGAAATAATTATGAATAATTATGAATAATTAGGAATAATTAGGAATAATTAGGAATAATTAGGAATAATTTGGAATAATTTGGAATAATTAGGAATAGTTAGGAATAATTCTAAATAATTAGTAATAATTCGTAATAATTAGGAATAATTAGGAATAATTAGGAATAATTAGGAATAATTAGGAATAATTATTAATATTTAGTAATAATTAGGAATAATTAATAATAATTAAGAATAATTAGTAATATTTAGGAATAATTAGTAAAAATTGGGAATAAATAGTAATAATTGGGAATAATTAGTAATAATTGGTAATAATTAGTAATAATTAGTAATAATTAGTAATAATTAGTAACAGTTAGTAATAATTATGAATAATTAGGAATAATTAGAAATAATTAGGTATAATTAGTAATAATTGGCTATAATTAGTAATAATTGACTATAATTTGTAATAACTATATTTAATTAGTAATAATTAGATATAATTAGATATAATTTGTAATAATTTGTAATAATTAGCTATAATTAGATATAACTACCTATAACTATATATAAATAGTTGTAATTAGTAATAATTAGATATAATAAGATATAATTAGCTATAATTGTTAATAATTAAAAATGATTAGGAATAAATAGCTATAATTAGAAATAATTAGGAATAATAATGAATAATTTGTAATAATTTGTAATAATTAGTAGTAATTAGGACTAATTAGTAATAATTAGGAATAATTAGTAATAATTAGTTATAATTAATAATAATTAGTAATAATTAGTATTAACTAGGAATAATAAGTTATAATTAGTAATAATTAGGAATAAATATTAATAATTGAGAATAATTAGGAATAATTAGGAATATTTAGGCATAATTTGGAATAATTATCTATAATTAAGAATAATTTCGAATTATTAGTTATAATTTTGAATAATTAGGAATTATTTGGAAGAATTAGGAATAATTTGGAAGAATTAGCTACAATTAGGAATAATTAGCTAAAATTATCTATAATTTTCTACAATTAACGATAATTTGCTATAATTAGCTATAATTTGCTACAATTAGCTATAATTGATATCATTAGCTACAATTAGCTACAATTAGCTACAATTAGCAACATTTAGATACATTTAGCTACAATTTCCTATAATTAGCTTCAATTAGTTACAATTTGCTACGATTAGCTACGATTAGCTACATTTTGCTATATTTAGCTACAATTAGCTACAATTAGCTACATTTATCTATAATTAGAATAATTATCAAGAATTAGGAATAATTAGCTATAAATAGGAATAATTAGCTATAATTAGCTATAATTAGCTATAATTAGCTATAATTATCTATAATTAGTAATAATCAGCTATAATTAGTAATAATTAGATACAATTAGTAATAATTAGTTAAATTAGTAATAATTAGGAATAATTAAGAATAAATAGTTATAATTAGGAATAATTAGTAATAATTTGGAAGAATTAGGAATAATTAAGAATAATTAGTTATAATTATGAATAACTAGTAATAATTATTAATAATTAGAAATAATTAGCAATAATTAGATATAAATAGAAATAATTAGAAATAATTAGTAATAAAAAAAATTATATTATCACTATTTATGAAAAAAAAATATTAATTATATTAAAATAATAAATTTTTTATAAAATATTAAAATTATCAATATTCGCAACATGCTTTGATATATTCTTAACATGTTCAAAACTCAAAGGGTTGCCAATTGTCAGGTTAGGCACAATGAAAAGTTTGTATCATCCATGTCTAATGTAAACTCTATAATTGTCATAGCATGGTTGATCACCTCGCAAGTAGTGTTGCAATCGGACAAACCAAGTCATGCCCTTCTTATCTATAAGAATTATCTTACATGAACCTTTACATAGACCATTCTTCCATGAAAATTTAATGGAAAAATAATGATATCCACTCAAATTTTTAAGGAAGAATGATCTATGTAAAGTGTCATTTAAGATGATTCAAAAAGAAGAGAACATCATTACTTTGGTCCTCCTATTGTAACACTACATGTGAGGTGATCAACCATGCAAGTACAATTATAACATTTGCATTGGACATGACCGACACAAAATTTTTATTGTGCATGACTTAATAATTGACGACCCTTTTAGATTTGGGCATGTTAATAATATAACAATGTCTGTTGTGAATATTGATTATTTTAATTTTTTATAAATTTTTTATTATTTTAATAATATTAATATATTTTTTTCGTAAATATTGATAATATAATTTTTTTAATTACTAGTAATTAGTTAATGATATCTTCTTGGATAATGAAGGGAAAATTCGCAATCATCTCCACAACAATTATTACCAGATTTATTTCATTATCCAAGCACTTTTCCTTTTTCTATGTATTTCTATGTGTTGATAAATTAGTAATAAATAGTAATAAATAGTAATAATTTGTAATAATTTGTAATAATTTTTAAAAAAATTGTAATAATTTGTAATAATTTGTAATAATTAGTAACAATTAGTAATAATTAGTAATAATTTTTAATAATAAGCAATAATTAGGAATAATTAAGAATAATTAGAAATAATTAGCTATAATAAGTGTGAGAAAGATGTAATTAAATGAGCTGTCAAACAAAAGAGTAGTCGCCAATCCACTGGAAATTGTGTCACCCTTAATTAATTATAATTATTAAATAGTTGTAATGATTTATCTCCTTTTTCAGATAGTGTTTTTATAATTTCATACTATTCCAAAACCGTGATGATTTTATAATTAATGTAGAAAAATATGGAATAAGGAAGTCGACATCAGTCATTATTAGATGATCGAGCATGGTTAAATAAAAAAAAATCAAAATGGTTTTGTTTTAAATCATGTATATATTGAGGGTGTTGAATCTTTCTTAGCATTTTCATCATCAAAACCAGAATATTTTTCAGAAGTCACAATTAAGTGTCCTTGTAAAAAATGTCCTCTAATAATATTTGAAACATTTGACAAGGTTGGGGGACATCTCTTACGGTTTGGTTTTCAACCAGATTATGTTTTTTGGTATCAACACGATTAAAATAGTTCCAGAGAAGATCCTAATAACTTGATTTTGAATCATTCAGGGTTTCAAAATTTAGTACATGTTGTAGTAGGTACATCTTTGCAACAAACTGAAACTCACGATGATATCGATTTAACTCCTGAGTTGGAACCTTCCAAATTTTATGAGTTCATGAGGTATACTGAGGATGCATTATATCCTGGTTGCTAGATAAGAAAGTTAGAAGTGGTTGCAAAATTTATGGAAGATAAATCAGATAATCCAATGTCAACCGAGAGTTTTGATTAGATATTTTTTTTGGTTAAAAAACTATTGCCCGAAGGAAATGTGTTCCCTGCAAATTACTATGAGAGTAAGAGGCTGGTTCGTAATTTGTGCCTTTGTGATCAGAAGATTCATGCATGTCCAAATGATTGCATCTTATATTCTGGCAAAAATGTGTCATTTGATAATTGTCGTACATATGGACAATATAGTTATAAAGAAGCTATACCAGGGAATTCTATAATGATTCTAGTAAAACAGTTGAGATATTTCCCCCTTACACCCAGGTTGCAACATTTATTTATGTCTCAGAATACAGTGTCCATGATGTCATGGCACAAAACAATGATTTCAACTATTAGAATCTTAAATCATACATATGATGGTTATTCATGGAAACATCTGTCTACATCTGTATTTTGCAATAAAAGCCCGAAACGTGCGATTGGGTATTTCAACTGATGGTTTTTATCTGTTTGGTTCTTACGGTAGTCAGTATTCATGTTGGCCTCTCTTCATTTATCCATAAATTTTCCTCCATGGATGTTGATGAAGGAGCCTTATATCTTTTTGACTCTATTAATCCCAGGATATCTAAAAAGGAATATTGATTTTTTAAACCATTGATTGATGAGTTAAATTTAATATGGAGTGATTGTGTTAATACATATGATGTTGCTTCGAAACAAAATTTTAAATTAAAATCTTCATTGATGTGGAATATTAGTGACTTTCCGGCATATGACACGTTATCTGGTTGGAGTACACATGGTACAAAATCATTTCCTTATTGTATGATTGAAAACAAAGACTTTATGTTTTTCAATGGAAAAAAACCTTTCTATTTTGGTTTTCACTATATATTTCTTCCAACTGATCATCATTTTTGGAGGAGAAAATATGATTTCCGAAAAGGTACAATTGAAAGGGATGAACCTCAAAAGATGATGTCAGGTAAGAGTTAAAATCAGTTGTATTTTAATTACCTCCCATCACATTTGAACCAACAGTAACCCAACACAAAATTCATTTCTTTGGGAAAGAACATAATTGGATAAAACAGATCATTTTTTGGGATCTTCCGTATTGGACTGATTTGTTAGTCCACCACTTGTTGGATGTTATGCAAATTGATAAGAACTGTTTTGATAATTTATTTCATACATTACTAGATACACAAGGTAAGACCAACTATACCATAAAAGCACTATTATATCTTCCCCAAATTTGCTTGCGACCAGAACTTAAACTATTTGAAAATGTCATATCACAGAGGTTAGTGAAGCCAAAAGCAGCTTATACGATGTCCAAAGAAAGTCGCTTATTATTTTTTCCGTGGATTGCAGATTTGAGACTTCCAGATGGATATGCTTCCAATTTGGGAAGATGTGTTAAGAATGGTTATATGAATGGATTAAAAATTTATGATTGTCATGTTATAATGGAATGAATAATTCCGATTGGATTCAGATATTTTTTGAATTCTATGATTTGGGATTCGATAACAGACATAACATATTTTTTTCGAGAAATTTGTGCAGCGACAACAGACTACGATGCTCTATGAAAACTAGAAGAATATGTTGCTGTGATTATATGTAAACTGAAAAAAATATTCCCACCGGCTTTCTTTGACTCAATGGAACATCTAATATTACATTTTCCACATAATGCTAAATGTGAAGGTCCAATACAGTTTCGGTGGAGTTCATGAATGATGGCTTTCAGATGATGAACATCACAAAGCTCATACATATGTTCTCCAAATTGTGATGAAATGACAACAATTGTCCTGTGAGTGCTTCTATCACTTATTATATAATTTATGTTACAGTATTTAAACTTACTTTATTTTTAGGTTATACGATAATCATATCAAGAAACAACATCCACAAAATCCAGCTGCTGCTCTTGAAGAACGCAGACAAATTTTTTTTCAATGGTTTCAAAAACTGGTAACATAAATTATTGATGGTTTAAGATGAATTCTGTTTTTTATTTATTATATTGATAATTGTTTTACAAATTTTTAGGTGTCTCAATATGCTGATAAAATTGATAAGTGAATGTGTATATTGAGTGACCCACAATCCAAAATGGTTAAATCTTATAATGCATATGTGGTGAATGGTTTTCGATTTCATACACATGCAGATTGGTAATCAAAAAAACAATGAACAGTGGAGTTTTCATGACAGGATAATGTCGCAGAGAAACTGAAGATGCCTTTTATGGATTTTTGAATGAAATTATTGAGTTCTGTTGTCTAGAAAATAATTACATAAACATGTTTAAATGTCAGTGGTTGGATACTGAGAGAGGCTTTTGTGTTCATCTGACTCATGGAATCATCGATAATAAATATAAAAGTCTTCATGCGGTAAATGAAAATTTTTTATTGGCTCAATAGGAACATAAAACTTATTTTGTAAAGTTCGATTCTACTTCAAGAGAATTGATATAATGGTGGAGAATAATAAAAATGAAATCTAGGGAAAACCAGTTCACTCAAACTAAATGTGGTTCTGCTGAAGTGGAATGAATTGAAATTTTTCGAGAGACTACTCAAAGTCCATCTAATTCACAAAGAGACGTGAATATCGATGATGACACCTTGAAATTAAGAATCAATGGTTATGTAGATTTTAATGACATTATAAATGAAATTGAAATGATAAGAGATGTGGAAACTGAAACTCATATGGATATTGATGATGCTGAGGACGAAGATGAAGACATTGACAAAAATTGTTATGGAGAAGAGGATGAAGATGAACATTGACACATTTAAATTCTCTATATAATCATAACTGATATATATCTATATTAAATACTTATTTTCAACTATATGCTAATAATAATCATTTTGTGTTTCAGATGGACTCTGATATATTCTGTGAGTTGCAGGAGGCTGACCTACCTTTGGATGTGGGAGATTTTGGATCATCTTACCCTAATCCTACTGGTGGTTCATGGGGTACGTGGAAGGGGCGCGGCCTTGCATGACTAATGATTCTGGACCCTATCCCCGAGCGACGTCCACATCTTGGTTTCAATCCACATACACAAAGGTATGGTATCCGGTATATTTTAGTTAGCTTTTATTAATTTATTTATACATATACTAATTGTTTTATTATTTATTCTTTTTTCACAGTTTTGCAAATGTAGCTATTGTACATGGGAGCGCTATCGTGCCGAATTATTTTTCTCAGCCATGGATCACATGGTAACAGATTCCCGTTGATGTGTGACGCGACATGTTCCGTCATTGGCTGGTAGGTAAATAAATAATAATTATTTTGAATTTTATTTTATTAATAACTTGATATTATAAATAATTTATAGGGTTTATGGTATCCTATCGATTATAGAATACATGAAACTATCCACATGGCATGGAAGGTTTCTATGCTTGACCATTTATGTCAGTTTTTACACAATTTGAGAAGTACATCCATTAAGAAAGTAGGAGTGACTAAATCTGATGAGTCGTGTAGAGCTCACCGACCAGAGTACATTTTATCTCAAGTTTGGGATGTATTATGTTTACACTGGTTGGGTGGTGGATTTTAGATGATATTTTCAGTGGGGCTACAAAACAGAGGGAGACATGAGGTCACACATCGTGCTGGTAGTCGTACATTCAGTTCTCATAGAGAGCATCTGGTAATTATATTTTTTAAATATTTTAAATAACTTTAAATATAAATAGTTTATTTTATATTTCGATAGGCAGTCGAGCATCCTGATGTTACAGAGTTCGAAATTTATCAGAGGATGTACAGTGATCCATCAACTGGAGAGATTATAGGTGATCGCCAGCATCAGATTGTGGTTAATATTATTTTTTCATTTTGACAATTAACTGCATATAATATTTTCACAATTTTAATTTTAAATTTTAATTGAAGGAGTCATATGAGGTTGCGACCTCTCTGCCACAGGCTAAGGGTCAGGACGAGATGACAGAGAAGACCGGTGCTCACAATTTTGATGAGGTGGTATGGATGCATGCGACTCATTATGGCTTTGAGAAGGGACGAGTAGTTGGAATCGACACTCATTTGACTCCTGGTACATATTATCGTACGGTTGTGATGTCGGCGTCCATATCGAGTGGTGTTCGTGGAGAGACATCATCTTTTTTCTCACAGTTTCAGGAGCAGTTGTGAACTCAGGCTGAGCTTATAGGGACATTGCAGAAGCAGCATAAAGAGATGAGTTAGCGGTAGTAGTAGCAGGAGCAGCATCACAAGGAGGTGTTGTGTCGATTGGAGAAGCGGCAACAACAGGAGTATCACGAGAAGATGGAGTACACGTGCCATCTAAATCATAGTTTAGGGATGGAGATTCTTCCACCTCCTCCAGATTCCCCCAGTGATTTGTTTTTTATGTTAAAAACATTTGAATTCTTGTTTTGTAATAATATGAACTATTTACAGTTTTTGTATTATATCTTGGTGGAAATATCGCATAATTTAATTATTTTTAGCATTTTATTACTTATACTTATTATTATATTTTTTAATATTTGTTTATTTTACTAATAATAATAATATTTTATGATTTTTTTATATTTGTTTTGAAAATATTGATACTTTTAATAATTTTTTATTATTTTATTATTTTAATAATATTAATATTACTTTTTTACTAATAATAATAATATTTTAATGCTTTTTTTATTTTAAAAATAATAATAATATTGTTTATTTTTTAAAAATTTTTTTATAATAATAATATAATTTTTTTCATTTTTCATAATTTTATTATTATTTATTAATTATTTTTAATATTTGTTATGGGGAATTTTTCGAAGGGGCCCCATAGAAAATAAATGAAACATATTTTTTTAAGATTAATATTTTCATTGGGATAACGGGACCGTAGCTACATGTATTTGCGACCGGGCCATCGCAGAAGGTTTATGGGTATATAATGTATATAATGGGAAGGCTATTAGTGATGGTTAAGTTCCCCATCGCAAAAACTAATTGCGATGGGCACATTGCAAAAAAGGTTTTTGGGTATATAATTTATATAATTGGGAGGTTTTTTACGATGGGAAAAGTTCCGATCGCAACATATAGTTTTTGCGACGGGGCCGTCGCAAAAAATAAATCTTGTGATTCCGTTATCTGCAACGGGCTATTTGCGACGGGATCCCGTCGCAAATAGTCCCTCACAGAAAAATGGGAATTACAGTAGTGTTTATTGCTTATTATTACATTATAGAGAATATATGCTCATCACCTTATTATGATTATATACCCTATGTTTTGAAGATGAGTATAACTTATAAGAAGTATATAAAGGAGTCCAACGATGTTCAGTTATAGGAAAATTTTCATATGTATAAAAAATGTGTTTCCTATGTAATTCTTCTGCTACGAAATTAAACCAATCATTAATGGTATCATGAAATAATTTTATGATATCTAATTTTTTACATTAATGAAAATATGTTAAATTAAAATATGATTATACAGGGATATTATATTCACACCTCTATTTCCTTTACCAATTACATTTTCAGCTCTATTTAAATATTTACCAGTTAGGTGTCTTTGAACATTTATATTGTATAATATTTTCATAATGTCATAATTTAATCACACATGCAGTTTCTTTAATCTTCTATTATCTATGGAAGAGTCTTCTATGAATGTAGAATTAAGTATTAGAATAATATCCAATTCATATAGCTACCATAAATTATTTTATATCATCTTAGTTATTACATGAACAATCATCAGATTAAGGATTCAACATCTTTACCATATCAGTACTTGAATCACCATACCAATTATTTTTCATCATTGAATAATGCTTTTTATATAAAAAATATAATTTAAATATTATGATAAAAAGAAATTTAAAATTGTTATCAATATCACATATATCAGTGAGTGGGTTTATCTTCACAATATATTATTCCAATTAGTATTACACTATATTCCCTTTTATATATATAATCCTCCATCATTAATTAATGTTGAAACAGTAACATATTTTTTATTATCATAATTTAGGAATATTAATTTCAATGTTACCAAATTTCATAAGTACTAATATATTAAGAGGTTTTACTGTATACCATATTGGAAAAATGTATAACCATGATTTGTTCTATACTGGAATCTTTAATTCTTTAAATACGTATAGTTAAATTTTATACCATTATATATACTAATCTATTTCCTAGACAAATGAATTTAGGAAAACATGTATGGATGTTATTAGGTTATAAATTTTCATTCCATTAAAAACATGAGGCCATTCCATTATTTCCAAATGTGAAAAAAATATAATCAAAATTTAGTATTTTCTATTCCATTTACAACCAATTATGTTCTCATTAAACAATTTGTCACTATGTTTAATATGTGTAACAGAAAACGGGTGTGAGTGAATAATGATTTCGTATGATTTGAAACGATCCATGTTTTAATTTGAAATATTACATGATCTTATTCCATTGATTTTAAAAACCCATATAATTTTTCACTCATGATGGTTCTCACTAAAAAATACACATAAATACTTATATATATATCACACAAGGTAGGATAAAATATTACCGGTTTTACCAAATCTATATAAATCAATGAATTAACAATTTTTGTTGGGATGATTTGTTTAAGTCATTTGATTCTCTAGTAAGTTGGATATAAAGTTAAGTATGTGGTCAATCCATTCCATGATGATGTTCAATTTCATGGTCTAGAAAACATGCACAGCCCCTCCAGGTGTAACTATATCTTTATATACTTTTCATGCTACATATGGAAGGCTCTGTTTGTTTATAGATGTTATATAATTTTGACAATAAATATATATAATAGAAACTCCATTTATTATAACTCCAAATATGATTCTATATTGATATCCATGTTCATTACACTGTTCCTCTTTAGAGATATATGTGGTATTCCTCATAATTTTAAGATTAACTCTATATCATTAGCATAATGATAATAGTATCAAAACACAAATTAAAATATATTATCCTATAATAGGAAAATATTTTTTTATCTTTCGTCGGGTTAGATATTGAAATTCAAATTTGACCTCTATTTCTTCTTTATTCAGAAAAACATATTTAAAATCATGAAAAAAATTTCTTCATCTATATTCACTCATTAAATAAATATCATGAAATTTCAACCAATGAATCATATTTTAAAAATTTATTTCCATTGGTTTTCAAATCTATATCATCTAAATTTTTTGTACAAATCTCCCAAAAATGCTTAGCATTGATCCATGAAATGGGATCAATTTCATTATCTTAAATTCTATAAGATAATATTATGTTTCCACATAATTATAGAGGTAATAATTAATGATATATTTATATGAAAATATTATCAAATTATATATAATTTTTCATTATCATTACTTTACTCCAGATCAACATTATTTTTTTTGGAAAATATCCAGAATGTTGTGTGATGGTTTCACTTATAATGTGACCACATTAAATTTCTACAACATTTTTCTTCAGTCATATATTGAATATAATGTAGAATATAGAAAAAATATTCCAAGAAAATCATATCATATTCACATTTTTATATAAATGATTTTTTCCTCAATTTAATCATCAAAATAGAGTTAAATCATTAAATTTAGTAGATCAAAAATCATATATTAATAATGATTTTAATCTCCATGATTTCCCCAATTTGAAAACTTCACATAAATTTTATATTAATTTAATATCTATTTATGTTTTCATATATGTTATTTATTAATTATTATATAAATCTAGTTGAAATACAATAGTATAATATGTTGAAACTCTTGACTAGATTAAACAAAAAAATTTGACAAAATATTCATTAATATTTTATATTTAAATATAAATTTAATTCCCATAATAGCATATATTTATCTCTCAATAATACTTTTCCATAAATATTTTATAAATTTATCATGTAATTTCATCCAACACTTTAGAGTGAAATTACTTCTAAACTAATATATGTTATTACAAATCACATTATTTTATTATTCATATAAAAAGGGATTATATTTATTGATTCTAAAGAAGACTAGATTTAATCTTATACATCTATTGGAACATCTAGACAGACTAACACATTCAATAATATAATATGATGTGACCGGTTAATTAACTCATTTAATCTAACCTTCATTTAAAAATTTTGATTTAATCTGAAATAACTTCATAATTTATGAGGTCAATTCCTTCATGTGAACATATATAAAATATATGTCACAATAAATAAAAAAATGGGGTGGCACACAAAAAATTACTTTGGAAATTCTAAATAATATCTTATATCATTTTTTAATATTGATTTAATATCATCTATTAATATTATAATGTTTATTTTTATCCAAAAAACTTATGAAATTTTTACATTAATATTTTATATGAAATTTTTTTCCAACATAGACCATAAAAAATAATTGTCATTAAAAATACATCAAAACAACATTTCTACCTCATGTAACATCACAATGTCCCAAAATATATTTTACCCTACCAAAATAATATCATTTAAGAACAAAAATAATTCCAAATTACTCTATTTTTTTAAAGCATTTTTTAATCTTATCAGAAACAACTATGATGTATTCAAATTTGTCATTAGAATTTTAATAAGATATAGTATAACATGTGAAAAAACCATATCAAATTTAAATTTGGAAGAACCAAATGAATCCAATGATAATTTTACACCTTCAATATCAATTTTCCATAATATTTAGCATAATAGTCATTCATCGAAGATATATTTAACATCATTCTCTAAATAATGATCTATATATGTTTTGACATTAATATAGATATGTCATATAATTTATTAATATTCATATACCTCAATTTTATCCGTTATTACAGCAGATACATGTGTTCACTTCCTATATTACTTATATGTAATAAATATTAATTCTTCAGGAATAATAATTCATTTCACACATTAATAACAATAATTGAAAAAAATTCAACCCAAACACCTATGGTTAACGTAAGAATGTTCATATAGTAATTTTTATAAAAATTGGGAGTTAATGAATAATGGTATTCAAATTCATGATCTATGAATGCCTATAAACCATCTATACATCGATTGTGTACAAAATTGAAGAGATTAGAGAAAAATGAATCAACCATCAAATATATCATATTCAATTTTATATTTAATGGAAAATACATTTAATATATACAATAATAACATGGTATATTAAATAAATTGATTTCACAAGGGTTTTATCCTTAAAATATCTAAATGAATTCACCAATAATAGAAAAATTCTTTGGATGATAGATTCCACTACAAGTCCTAAATAAAAAAATAAAAATATTATATGAACCATTCAGCTAAATAAAACAAATATATAAATTATGTTTATAGGAGGAGAAATAACATGGTAGAATGTAGAAAAACGATTAGTGAAGAATATAAATAAAGTGATTACTTTTAGAAAAAATTAACAAAACATGATAAAGATACTTGATTTCTTGATGATGAAGAGATTGATACTCTCATGTCTGAGGAACCAAGCCTATATGAATAAATTATTAAAATTAATTTAATAACATAAATTCCATTTAAATTATATTTTCATGAAAAAGAGAGGTATGTGGGGAATGAATGGGTTTAGTGGAAAGGGGAAGGAGATGGGGGAAGACCTTTAGAGTTTTGGGACTACTTAGTACCCAATTACCATTCAGCATATACCTGGTGTTTCCCATATTTTTCTATATGCATTTTTTTCCAAACCAAGTACATGGTAGATTCTAGAATCTTCCAAGTACATTTTTTAGTATATACCCTTAATAGTGTAAATAATTTTCTTCTAACCATAGTTATTTAACCCAAATTAGTTTTTTCTCCTGATCCACTCTCCATAATAGATTTTAACAACATATTTATGGTACAAAACCCAATCTTCTAACACTCCCATGGATCATCCATCATGCTTGATTTGGGGTATTTGATTCAATTGTGGAATCTTTTGTAACGATAGGCAAGGTTCTAGATATCCCTTACATTCCCACTTTTTCTATAGAATTAGATTAAAATCCATTACTTCTTAATCTAGGGATTAATTAATACACCATATTCTCATGGTTTCATTTAGTCTAGATATTGTGGGAGTTTATCCATGTATAACATAATGTTTACTATTTTTATTTTCCAGTGTAAAATCCATTCCTTTAGAACCCATCATAGATTCTTAATTTCTTTTCTAAAAACATATACCACATCCCTCTAAATATCTATAGGATCTTGGTTGGAGTAATTATTTGATCAAAGGAATTTAATTATAGATAATTTTTATGATAAATAGTAATTCATTTTCCTTATCATTTTCTAGGTATTAAAGACATTTATCTGATCCTTGAATTTTTATCATTGTAAGAATGCCCTGAATGGTTTTAATGTTTATGTTTACCAAGATTGTGCCCTTGAATTAAAGAACTATTTTATTGTTTTTATACTACTTTAAGAAAATATATATATGTGTTTAGATTATGAATTAAATTATCAATGAATGGTTTAAAATAATGCATTTAAATAATTTTTCTATTGTCATTATTTTATAACTACATGCTACAATATGACCAGTCACTGTAGTAGAAGGTATAATTTTTATTTCAATATTTATGAAGAATATAATTGTATATTTAGAGAATGATTTCTACGAAATTATCAAATATACATGACATTGTATTCCCCTATACATATTCCCCATGATGGTGTTAATTTGCAATAATTAGAGATTATTATAGATAATTAGTGGAATTTATTCATAATTAGATATAATTAGGGGTAATTAGTAATAATTAGATATAATTAGTAATAATTAGATATAATTTGTAATAACTAGATATAATTAGTAATAATTATATATAATTAGTAATAATTAGATGGAATTAGTTATAATTAGATATAATTTATAATAATAAGATATAATTTGTAATTATTAGATATAATTAGTAATAATTAGTTGAAATAAGTAATAATTAGATATAATTAGTAATAATTATATTTAATTAGAAATAATTAGGGGTAATTAGTTATAATTAGGGTAAATTAGTAATAATTAGGGGTAATTAGTTATAATTAGTTTTAATTGGTAATAATTAGGGTTAATTAGTAATAATTTGGGGTAATTAGTAATAATTATGGTTAGTTAGTAATAATTAGATCTAATTTGTAATAATTAGGGGTAATTAGTAATAATTAACGGTAACTAGTAATAATTAGGGGTAATTAGTAATAATTTGTGCAATTAGGTATAATTAGGGGTAATATGTAATAATTAGGGGTAATTAGGTATAATTAGGGGTAATTAGGTATAATTAAGGGTGAGTAGGTATAATTAGTCATAATTAGGTATAATTAGTAATAATTTGGTATAATTAGTAATAATTTGGTATAATTAGTAATAATTAGGAATAATTAGTAATAAGTAGGTATAATTAGTAATAATTAGGTATAGTTAGTAATAATTAGGTATAATTAGTAATAATTAGGCATAATTAGTTATAAGTATGTATAATTAGTAATAATTAGGTATAATTAGTAATAATTAGGTTTAATTAGTAAAAAATTGGTATAATTAGTAATAATTTGGTATAATTAGTAATAATTAGTTATAATTAGTAATAAATAGTTATAATTTGTAATAAATACTAATAATTAGTAATAAATACTAATAATTACTAATAATTAGGAATAATTACTAATAATTAGGAATAATTAGGTATAATTAGAAATAATTGGGTATAATTAGTAATAATTATGTATTATTAGTAATAATTAAGTATAATTAGTAATAAATAAGTATAATTAGTAATAATTACTAATAATTTCAAATAATTATTAATAATTAATAATAATTAATAATAATTTGGAATAATTTGGAATAATTTAGAATAATTATTAAAATTATAATAACTTGGAATAATTAGGAATAATTACTAATAATTAGTAATAATTATTAATAATTTGTAATAATTACCAATAATTAGCTATTATTAGCAATAATTAGGAATAATAAAGAATAATTAGGATCTAATAGGAATAATTATGAATAATTATGAATAATTAGAAATAATTAATAATAATTACAAATACTTAGCAATAATTAGGAATAATTACAATAATGAGAAATAATTAAGAATAATTAGGAATAATTAGATATAATTAGCAATTATTAGTAATAATTAGAAATAATTAGTTATAATTAGAAATATTTGTAATTATTAGCAATAATAAGAAAAAATTAGCTATAATTAGGAATAATTACAAACAAATACCAATAAATAATATAAATTAGTAATAATTACCAAAAAAATACTAATAATTAGTAATAATTAAGAATAATTAGGAATAGTTAGGAATAATTATTAATAATTATAACTAATTAGCAATAATTAAAAATAAATAACAATAATTAGAAAGAATTAGAAGTAATTAGGAATAATTAGCAATAATTGGGAATAATTAAGAATAAATAAGAATAAATTGTAATAATTAGGAATAATTAGAAATAATTAAGAATAATTAGGAATAAATAGGAATAAATTGTAATAATTATTAATTAATTGTAATAATTAATAATAAATTGCAATAAATAGTAATAAATATTATAAATAATTATATTTAATTATTACTAATAAAAAATTATATTATCAATATTTATGAAAAAACGATATTAATATTAATAAAATAATAAAAAATTTATAAAATAATAAAATTATCAATATTCGTAACAGGCTTGGCTATATTCTTAACATGTTCAAATCTCAATGAGTCGCCAATTACCAGGTCATACACAATAATAATTTTGTGTCAGCCATGTCTAATGTAAACTCTATAATTGTCTTTTCTTGGTTGATCACCTTGCATGTAGCGTTGCAATAGGAGAACTAAAGTCATGCCCTTCTCGTCTATATGAATTCTCTCACATGACCCTTTACATAGGACATTCTTCCTTGAAAATTTAAGGGAAAGATAATAATGTCCTAAATTTTTTTTATGGAAGATTGATCATTGTAAAGGGAGCGAGATTATTCGTTGAGACGAGAACAAACATACTTTGGTCGTCCTATTGCAACACTACTTGCAAGGTGATCATCCATGTAAAGAAAATTATAGAGATTACATTGGACTTGGCTGACAAAATCTTTTAATTTCGCATGACCTGACAAATGGAGATCCTTTGAGATTTCAAAATTTTAAGAATAGAGCAATGCCTGTTGCGAATATTGATAATTTTTTATATTTTATAAATTTTTTTATTATATTACTAATTTTAATAATTTATTTTCATAAATATTGATAATATAATTTTTTATTAGTAACAATTAGTAAACGAAATCTGCTTGGATTATGAAGGGAAAATTTGTAATCATCTCCACAACGATGATTACCAAATTTCCATTCACTATTCAAGGAGTTTTCATATTGCTATGTATTTATAAGTATTTCTAAACTAGTAATAAATTGTAATAATTAGTAGTAATTAGTAATAAATTGTAATAATTAGTAATTAATTGTAATAATTAGTAATAAATAATAATAATTAGTAATAATTAGTAACAATTAGTAATAATTCGAAATAATTAGTAATAATTAGCAATAATTAGTAATACTTAAATATAAATTGTAAAAATTAGAAATATATAGAAATAAATAAGAATATATTTGAATAAATAGGAATATATAAGAATAAATAAGAATATATATTAATAATTAGTAATAATTAGTAATAAATAGTTAGGAACCATTCTGAACAGTTAGGAATAGATTTTAATAAATTTTAATAAATTTAAAGAACATGGCACAATTTCTATTGGGTTGACGGCACTCCTTTTTGTTTTATTACTTTCTTCCTTTCAACTCTCACCAACTCAAAACATAATGAAAAATGTTCTACTATATAGACATATTCAACCTTGTATGCACAAGATTGGATATGAATTAGTAGGATCCTATTTTTTACAATGATTTCAGGCAGTGACAGTTAGAAGAAGATGATTTATCGATGAAAAGGGGGCTCTTTTGTCTGAAGCCTCGTTTACATCCATCTTTCCCACACGCAAATCTGAATTAAGAATCTGGTCGGAGGTAGACATTTTCATTCTCATGCATACGAGAATGAATATGTGTACCTCAGACCAGATTCTTCATTGTGATTTCATTGTGAGAATGATGCAAATAAATGAGCCGCCAGATAAAAGAGTAGTCGTCAATCCACTTGTAATTATGTCGCCCTTAATTAATAGTAATTATTATGAATTAGTTGTATTTATTTATCTTCTTTATTCAGATAGTGATTTTATAATTTCAAATTATTAAAAAACAGGGATGATTTTATATTTTATATAGAGAAATATCGAACAAAGAGGTCGACATCAGTCATTATTGGATGATTGTGCTTGGATAAATCAGTATAGAAATCGAAATGTTTCTGGTTTAAATCATGTATATATTTAGGGTGTTGAAGCTTTCTTCGCATTTGCATCATCAAAACCAGGATATGTTTCAGAAGATACAATTACGTGTCCTTGTAAAAAATGAACTCTCACTACGGGAAAAATCACTATTTGCGATGGGTTATTTGCGACGGGAAGAAATCTCGTCACAAATAACCCGTCCAGGAAGCTATTTGCAATGGGGAATGTAGTCCGTCGCAAATAACCAATTATTTCTGACGAGATTTTGTTTCCCGTAGCAAATAGTTTGGTGTGACTTGCTCGCCAAACCGCGCAGCTTGAGCACTAAACCGCGCAGGTGTATTTGCGACGAGACTCGTCACAATTACCCGGCAGCGGTGAAAAAACTTTTTGCAACGGGATGTCGTCTCGTCACAAGAAAATTGTCGGCAGGTACTATTTACGACAGGTCCCGTCGTAAATAACCTTTTAACTGCTGCCTGTGATTAATGCGGGTGAGGGTATTTGCGAAGAGACCCGTCACAAATACCAAAATTTGTGACGGGAAGCCCGTCGCTAATAATCATTTCACAACTAATCTAACTTATATATACCCCCATCCGTTTTCCCAAATTCTTTCAGATCTTGCTCTCTCTCTCTCTCTTCATTCTTCAGTTTCAAAGAGAAATTTTCTTTTAGTTGAAGTTTTTTATACGAGAGCAATCAGAGGGTGTCAGTATCTTCAGAATATCAAAGTATAAGGTATTTATATTTTATTTTTTTATATTTATTTTATTTTATTATGTTAATTTTAATTGTTGTTTATTAGTTCTAATTTATTTAGATTTCAATTGATTTTAAATTTATATGTTGTTTTACTATGAAATTGATATTGGTAGTTATAATTATAAATAATTAGTTATAATTAATATCAATTAGATATAATTAGGAATAAATAGATATAATTAGGAATAAATATATATAATTAGGAATAAATAGATATAATTAGGAATAAATAGATATAACTAGGAATAAATAAATATAATTAGGAATACATAGATATAATTAGGAATAAGTAGATATAATTAGTAATAAATAGATATAATTAGGAATAAATAGATATAATTAAGAATAAATAGATATAATTAGGAATAAATAAATATAATTAAGAATAAATAGATATAATTAGGAATAAATAGATATAATAGGAATAAATAGATATAATTAGAAATAATTAGTAATAATTAGGAATAATCAGTAATAATTAGGAATAATTAGTAATAATAACAAATAATTAGGAATAATTAGTAATAATTATGTATAATTAGTAATAATTATGTATAATTAGTAATAATTATTAATAATTAGCTATAATTAGATATAATTTGCTGTAATTAGTAATTATTAGATATAATTAGATATAATTAGCTATAATTAGTAATAATTAGGAATAATTAGTAATAATTAGTAATAATTATGAATAATTAAGAATAATTAGTAATAATTTGTATAAACTAGTAATAATTATGAATAATTAGGAATAATAACTAATAATTAGGTATAATTAGTAATAATTAGGAATAATTAGTAATAATTAAGTATAATTAGTAATAATAAGAATAATTAGGAATAATTAGGAATAATTAAGTATAATTAAGAATAATTAGGAATAATTAGGAATAATTAGGAATAGTTAGGAATAATTATGAATAACTAGTAATAATTACTAATTATTAGGAATAATTAAGAATAATTTGGAATAAATAGGAATAATTAGGAATATTTATTAATAATTAGTAATAATTAGGTATAATTAATAATAATTATGAATAATTAGTAATAATTAGGAATAATTAGTAATAATTGGGAATAATTAGTAATAATTAGTAATAATTAGTAATAATTAGTAAAAATTATGAATAATTATTAATAATTAGGTATAATTAGTAATAATTAGCTATAGTTAGTAATAATTAACTCTAATTAGCAATAATTAGATTTAACTAGTAATAATTTGATATAATTTAATATAATTAGTAATAACTAGTAATAATTAGCTATAAGTAGATATAATTATCTATAGTTATATATAATTAGTAATAATTAGTAATAATTAGCTATAATAAGATATAATTAGCTATAATTGGTAATAATTAGAAATAATTAGGAATAATTAGCTATAATTAGGAATAATTAGGAATAATTAGGAATAATTTGTAATAATTTGTAATAATTAGTAGTAATTAAGAATAATTAGTAATAATTAGGAATAATTAGTAATAATTTGTAATAATTATTAATAATTAGTAATAACTAGTAATAACTAAGAATAATGAGGTATAATTAGTAATAATTAGGAATAAATATAAATAATTAAGAATAATTAGGAATAATTAGGAATAATTAGGTAAAATTAGCTACAATTAAGAAGAATTAGCTATAATTAGTAAGAATTAGCTACAATTAGGAATAATTCGCTACAATTAGAGATAATTTTCTACAATTAGCGATAATTTTCTACAATTAGCTATAATTTGCTACAATTATCTATATTTTTCTACAATTAGCTATAATTTGCAACAGTTAGCTATAATTTTATACAATTAGCTAGAATTTGCTAGAATTTGTTAGAATTTGCTACAACTAGCTACAATTTGCTACAATTAGCTACAATTAGATACATTTAGCTACATTTAGCTACAATTAGCTACAATTAGCTGATATTAGCTACAATTAGCTACAATTTGCTACGAATAGCTACAATTAGCTACATTTAGCTACAATTAGCTTTAATTAGCTACAATTGGCTATATTTAGAATAATTATCAAGAATTAGGAATAATGAGATATAAATATGAATAATTAGCTATAAATAGGTATAATTATCTATAATTAGCTATAATTATATATAATTAGTAATAATTATCTATAATTTGTAATAACTAGCTACAATTAGAAATAATTAGCTACAATTAGTAATAATTAATAATAATTAAGAATAATTAGTTATAATTAGGAATAATTAGTAATAATTAGGAATAATAAGTAATAATTAGGAATAATTAGTTTTAATTCGGAATAACTAGTAATAATTAGTAATAATTAGCAATAATTAGTAATAATTAGATATATATATAGATATAAATAGAAATAATTAGTAAAAAAAATTAATATTATCAATATTTATGAAAAAACAAAATTATTTATATTAAAATAAAAAAAAAATTATAAAATATTAAAATTATCCATATTCACAACAGGATTGGTTATATTGTTAACATGATCAAATCTCAAAGGGTAACCAATTGTCAGGTCATGCGCAATAAAAAGTTTGTGCCAGCCATGTCTAATGTAAACTCTATAATTGTCCAAGAATGGTTGATCACCTCATAAGTAGTGTTGAAATCAGACAAACCAAGTCATTCCCTTATTATCTATAAGAATTATCTTACATGAACCTTTACATAGTCCATTCTTCCTTAAAAATTTAACGTAAAAATAATGATATCCACTCAAATTTTTAAGGAAGAATGATCTATGTAAAGTTTCATTTGAGATGATTCTTAAAGAGGAGAACATCATTAAATTGGTCCTACTATTGCAACACTACTTGCGAGGTGATCAACCATGCAAGTACAATTATATCGTTTACATTGGACATGACTGACACAAACTTTTTATTGTGCATGACTTAATAATTAACGACCCTTTGATATTTGAACATGTTAAGAATATAAA
The DNA here is from genome assembly GCA_963277665.1 of Viscum album. Classification (NCBI taxonomy): domain Eukaryota; kingdom Viridiplantae; phylum Streptophyta; class Magnoliopsida; order Santalales; family Viscaceae; genus Viscum; species Viscum album. The sequence goes on from OY728141.1 coordinate 265,844,704, forward strand.
AATGTCTGTTGTGAATATTGATAATTTTAATTTTTTATAAATTTTTTATTATTTTAATAATATTAACATTGTTTTTTCGTATATAATGATAATATAATTTTTTTTTGTACTAGTAATTAGTAAATGAAACCTTCTTGGATAATGAAGGGAAAATTTGTAATCATCTCCACAACGATTATTACCATATTCATTTCATTATTCATGCACTTTTACTTTTTCTATGTATTTCTATAGATTGATAAATTAGTAATAAAGAGTAATAAATAATAATAATTATTAATAATTAGTTATAATTTTTAATAAATTGTAATAATTAGTAATAAATTGTAATAATTAGAAACAATTTGTAATAATATTTAATAATTTTTAATAATTAGCAACAATTAAGAATAACTAAGAGTAATTAGCAATAATTAGCTATAATAAGTTTGAGAACGAAGCAATTAAATGAGCTGTCAAACAAAAGAGAAGTCATCAATCCACTGGAAATTGTGTCACCCTTAATTAATGATAATTATTAAATAGTTGCAATGATTTATCTTTTTTTCAGATAGTGATTTTATAATTTCAAACTATTCAAAAATAGTGAAGATTTTATATTTAATGTAGAAAAATATGGAACAAGGATGTCGACATGAGTCATTATTAGATGATCGAGCTTGGATAAATCAGCGCAGAAATCCAAATGGTTCTGGTTTAAATCCTATATATATTGAGGGTGTTGATGTTTTCTTATCAATTGCATCATTAAAACCAGAATATTTTTCAGAAGTCACAATTAAGTGTCCTTGTAAAAATTGTCCTCTGAGAACATTTGAAACATATGACAAGGTTGGGGAACATCTCTTGCGGTTTGGTTTTCAACCAGATTATATTTTTGGTGTCAACACGACTAACATAGTTCCAGAGAAGATCCTAATAACTTGATTCTAAATCAATCATGATTTCAAAATTTAGTACATGTTGTTGCAGGTACATCTGTGTAACAAAATAAAACTCATGATGATATTGATTTAACTCCTGAGTTGGCACCATCAGAATTTTATGAGTTGTTGAGGTCTACTGAGGATGTATTATATCCTGGTTGCAAGATATGAAAATTAGAAGTGGTTGAAAATTTTATGGAAATTAAATCAGATAATCTAATGTCAAACAACAGTTTTAATGAGATACATTCTTTAGCTAAAACACAGTTACCCAAAGGAAATGTGTTCCCTGCAAATTACTATGAGAGCAAGAGGCTAGTTCGTAATATGTGCCTTAGTGATCGAAAGATTCATGCTTGTCAAAATGATTACATCTTATATTCTGGAAAAATGAGTCATTGGATAGTTGTCCCATATATGGAAAATAGAGGTATAAAGAAGCTAATCCCGAGAATTCTATATCCATTCTAGTAAAACAGTTGAGATATTTCCCCCTTACACCCAGGTTGCAACGTTTATTTATGTCTTAGAATACAGTGTCAATAATGTTATGAAACAAAACAAAGATTTCAATTATTAGAATCCTAAATCATACATCTGATGGTGATTCATGGAAACATCTGTCTACATCCGGCTTTTTCTATAGAATCCCGAAATGTGTGATTGGGTCTTTCTACTGATGGTTTCTGTCTGTTTGGTTATTACGGTAGTCCGTATTGATGTTGGCCTTTCATTATTTATCCATTAAATTGTCATCCATGGATGTTGATGAAGGATCCTTTTATCTTTTTGACTCTATTAATCCTAGGACATTTGAAAACGAATATTGATTTTTTAAACCATTGATTGATGAGTTAAATGCACTATGGAGTGATGGTGTTAATACATATGATGTTACTACGAAACAAAATTTCCAATTAAAAGCTTCATTGATGTGGACGATTAGTGACTTTCCGGCATATGACATGTTATCTGGTTGGAGAACACATGGTCTAAAGTCATGTTCTTACTGTATGAAATAAAACAAAGCCTTTATGATTTTCAAAAGAAAAAAACATTTCTATTTTGATTGTCACTGTAGATTTATTCCAACCGATCATCACTTTCGGATGAAAAAATCTCATTTCCGAAAAGGTACAATTGAAAGGGATGAACCTCAAAAAGATGATTCTAGGTACAGAGTTAAAATTAGTTGTATTTTAAATACCTCATATTACATTTTAACCCACAGTAAACCAACACAAAATTCATTTCTTTGGGAAAGAGCATAATTGGATAAAACGGAGCATTTTTTTGATCTTCCTTGTTGGACAGATTTATTGGTCCACCACATGTTGGATGTTATGCAAATTTAGAAGAACTGTTTTGATAATTTATTTCATTTAGTATTAAATACACCAGGTAAGACCAATTATATCGTAAAGGCATGATTAGATCTTGCCCAAATTTGCTAGCGACCAGAACATGAACTATTTTAAAATGTCATGTCATAGAGGATATTGAAGCCAAAAGCAGCTTATACACTGTCCAAAAAGAGTCTCTTATTATATTAATATTGGATTGCATATTTGAGTCATCCAGATGTCTATGCTTCCAATTTGGGAATATGTGTTAAGAATGGTTATATTAATCGATTAAAAAGTAATGATTGACATGTTATAATGGAAATAATAATGCCGATTCTATTCAGATATTTTTTGAATTCTATGATTTGGGATTCGATAACAGACATATCATATTTTTTTGAGAAATTTGTGCAGCGACAACAGACTATGATGCACTATGAAAACTAGAAGAATTTGTTGCTGTAAATATATGTAAACTGAAAAAATATTCCCACCGGCTTTCTCTGACTCAATGGATCATCTGATATTACATTTTCCACATGATGCTAAATGTGAAGGTCCCATACAATTTTGATGGATGTACCCTTTCGAGAGATGCACGTAGAAAAGGAAGGAGCAGTACGTAATAAAGCATCAGTTGAAGGCTCAATTGACGATGCTTATTTATAAGAAGAAATTTCTTTTTTCTAATCTCATTATTTTGAATCTCAAAATCCCTCAAAACACAATCTCATGGGACGAAATGAGGGAAATTTTTATTAAAAATAGACAATCAATTAACCGTTTTTAATCATCTAAATCGTGGTTTCGGTGGAGTTCATGAATAATGGCTTTCAGATGATGAAAATAACAAAGCTCATACATATGTTCTTCACAATTGTGAAGAAATGAAAAAAAATTTCCTGTGAGTGCTTCTATCACTTATTCTATAATTTATGTTATAGTATTTAAACTTTCTTTATTTGTAGGTTATATGATAATCATATCAAGAAACAACTTCCAAAAATTACAACACCTGCTCTTGAATAACGCAGACAAAATTTTTTTTCTCAATTGTTTAAAAAACTGGTAACATAAATTATTGATGGTTTAATATCAATTATGATTATTATTTATTATATTGATAACTATTTTACAAATTTTTAGGTGTCTCAATATGCTGATAAAATTGATAAGCCACTGTGTATATTGAGCAACCCAACATACAAAATGGTTAAATCTTACAATGCATATGTGGTGAATAGTTTTCGATTTCATACACATGCATATGGTGAATAAAAAAAAAACAATGAACAATGGAGTTTTCTTAAGAGGATCACATCAGTGAGAAACTGAAGATGACTTTTATGGAATCCTGGATGAAATTATTGAGTTGTGTTGTTTAGGAAATAATTACATAAAAATGACTAAATGTCCGTGGTTGGATACTGAGAGAGAATTTTTTGTTCATCCGACTCATGAAATCATCAATATTAAATATAAATGTATTCTTGCATAAATGAACAATTTTCACTAGCTCAACAGGAACATCAAATTTATTATGTAAAGTACGATGCTACTTCAAGAGACTTGAGATATTGGTGGAGAATAATAAAAATGAAATCTCTAGAAAACCAGTTTACTCAAACTGAATGTGGTTCTGCTGAAGAGGAAGGAATTGAATTTTTTCAAGAGACAACTCAAAATCCATCTAATTCACAAAGAGAAGTGAATATCGATGATGACACCTTGAAATTAAGGATCAATGGTGATAAATATTTTAATGATGTTATAAATGAAAATGAAATGACAAGAGATGTGGAAACTGAAACTCATATGGATATTGATGATGCTGAGGAGGAAGATGAAGACATTGACATTAATTGATATGGAGAAGAGGATGAAGATGAACATTGACACAGTTAAATGATTGATATAATCATAACTAATATATATCTATATTAAATACTTATTTTCAATTATCTGATAACAAAAATAATTTTGTGTTTCAGATGGACTCGGATATATTCTGTGAGTTTCAAGAGGTTGACCTACCATTAGATGAGGGCGATTTTGGATCCTCTTAACCTCATCCTACTAGTGGTTCAGGGGGTATGTGGAGTGGGTGCGGTCGTGCATGACTGATGATTCCTGACCCTATACCCGAGCAACGTTCACATCTTGGTTTCAGTCCACAAACACAAAGGTATGGTATCTTGTATATTTTATTTATATTTTATTAATTTATTTATATATATACTAATTGTTTTATTATTTATTCTTTTTTCATAGTTTTTATAATGTAGATATTGTACATGGGTGTTCTATCTTACAGAATTATTTTTCTCAGCCATGGATCACATGGTAACAGATTCCTGTTGATGTGCGACGCGACATGTTCCATCATTGGCTGGTAGGTAAATAAATAAAATTTATTTTGAAATTTATTTTATTAATAACATGATATTATAAATAATTTGTAGGATTTATGGTATCCATTCGATTATAGAATACATGACACTATCCACACAACATGGAAGTTTTCTATGCATGACCATTTCTGTTAGTTTTTCCACAATTTGAGAAGGACATCCATTAAGAAAGCAAGAGTGACGTAATTTGATGAGTGGTTAGAGATCACTGAACAGAGTACATTTTATCTCATGTTAGGGATGGATTATGTTTACATTGGTTGGGTGGTAGATTTTAGAGGAGATTTTCAGTGGGGCTGTAGAACTAAGGGAGATATGAGGTGACACATCAAACTAGTAGTGGTATATTCAGTTCTCATAGAGAGAATCTGGTAAGTATATTTTTTAAATATTTTAAATAACTTTAAATATAAATAGTTTATTTTATATTTAAGTAGGCAGTCGAGCATCCTGATGTTACAGAGTTTGACATTTATCAGAGGATGTATAATGATCCATCCACTGGAGAGATTAGAGGTGATCGCTAGCGTCAGATTGTGGTTAGCATTATTTTTTCAGTTTGACAATTAACTATATATATAATATTTTCACAGTTTTAATTTTAGATTTGAATTGAAGGAGTCATATGAGGTTGAGACCTATGAGCCACAGGCTGAGGGTCAGGAAGTGACAATAGAGAAGACCGGTGCTCACCATTTTGATGAGGTGGCATAGATGCAGGAGACTCATTTTGGCTTTGAGAAGGGCCGAGTAGTTGGAATCGACACTCATTTGACTCCTGGTACATATTACCGTACTGATGTGATGTCGACGTCCATATCGAGTGGAGTTCATGGAGAGAAATCATCTTCTGGCTCACAGTATCTAGATCAGTTGCGAACTTAGGCTGAGCTTATAGGGACTTTGCAGAAGCAGCATGAAGAGATGATTCAGCGGTAGTAGTAGCAGGAGCAACATCACGAGGATGTGTTGCGTCGATTGGAGCAGCGACAACAATAGGAGTATCACAAGAAGATGGAGAACATGCGCCCTCTAACTCATAGTTTAGGGATACAGTTTCCTCCACCTCCTCTAGACTCCTCCAGTGATTTGTTTTTTATGTAAAAAACATTTGAATTCATGTTTTGTAATAATATGAACTATTTACAGTTTCTGTAATTTATCTTAGTGGAAATATTTTATAATTTAATTATTTTTAATATTTTATTTCTTATATTTATTATTATATTTTTTAATATTTCTTTATTTTACTAATAATAATAATATATTATGATTTTTTTTATATTTTTTTGAAAATATTGATACTTTTAATAATTTTTTATTATTTTATTATTTTAATAATATTAATATTATTTTTTTTACTAATAATAATTTTATTAAATATATATTTTACGTATTATATTTTTTAATATTTGTTTATTTTACTATTAATAAAAATATTTTTTATTTTTAATATTTTTTGTATAATAATAATATAAATTTTTCATTTTTCATAATTTTATTATTATTATATTAATTATTTTTAGTATTTGTGATGGGGACTTTTTCAAAGGGTCCCCATTGCAAATAAATGAAACATATTTTTTTTAAGATTAGTATTTTATTTGGGATAACGGGATCGTAGCTATAAGTATTTGCGACCGGGCCATCGCAGAAGGTTTATGGGTATTAATGTATATAATCGGAAGGCTATTTGCGATGGATAAGTTCCCCATCGCAAAAACTAATTGTGATGGGCCCATCACAAAAAGGTTTTTTGGTATATAATTTATATATTTGGAGGATTTTTGTGATGGGAAAAATTCCCATCGCAACATATAGTTTTTGCGACGGGACTGTCGCAAAAAATAACTATTGTGATGCCGTTATCTACAATGGGCTATTTGCGACGGGATCTGGTCGCAAATAGTCCGTCGTAGAGAAATGGGAAATCCAGTAGTGTTTATTGCTTATTATTACATTATAGAGCATATATTCTCATCATCTTCTTATGATTATATACCCTATGTTTTGAAGATGTGTATAACATATAAGAAGTATATAAAGGAGTCCAATGATGTTCAGTTATATGCATATTTTCATATGTATAGAAAATGTGTTTCCTATGTAATTCCTCTACTACGAAATTAAACCAATCATTAATGGTATCATGAAATAATTTTATGATATCTAATTTTTTACATAAATGAAAATATGTTAAATTAAAATATATTTATACCTGGATATTATATTCACACCTCTATTTCCTTTACCAATTACATTTTCATATCTATTTAAATATTTATCAGTTAGGTGACTTTGAACATTTATATTGTATAATATTTTCATAATTTCATAATTTAATCACACAAGCGGTATCTTTAATCTTATATTATCTATGGAAGAGTCTTCTATGAATGTTTAATTCTCGTATTATAATAATATCCAATTCATATAGCTACCAAAAATTATTTTATATCATCTTAGTTATTACATGAACATTCATTAGATTAAGGATTCAACATCTTTACCATATCACTACTTGAATCACCATCCCAATTATTTTTCATCATTGAATATAGCTTTTTATATAAAAAATATTATTTAAATATTATGATAAAAACAAATTTAAAATTGATATCAATATCACATATCTCAGTGGGTGGGTTTATATTCATAAGATATTCTTCAAATTAGTATTACAATATATCTCCTTTTATATATATAATCCTCCTTCATTAATTAATGTTGAAACACTAACATATTATTTATCATCATAATTTAGGGATAATAATTTCAATGTAACCAAATTTCATACCTACTAATATATTAAGATGTTTTATTGTATACCATATTGGAAAAATGTATAACCATAATTTGTTCTATCCTAGAATCTGTAATTCATTAAATGTGTATAGTAAAATTGTTATCCCAATATATAAACTCATCTATTTTCTAGACAAATTAATGTAGGAAAACATGTATGAATGTTATCTTGTTATCATTTTTCATTCCATTAAAAACATGAGGCTATTCCATTGTTTCCAAATTTGGAAAACAATATAATCATAATTTAGTATTTTCTATGCCATTTACAACAAATTATGTTCTCATTATACAATTTGTCACTATGTTTAATATGTGTAACATAAAAGGGGTGTGAGTGAATAATGATTTCGTATGATTTAAATCAATCCTTGTTTTCATTTGAAACATTACATGATCTTCTTCCATTTATTTTAAGAACCCAACTAATTTTTCACTCGTGATGGTTCTCATTATAAAATACACATAAATTTATATATATATCACACAAGATAGGATAAAATATTACTTGTTTTACCAAATCTATATACATCAATGAATTAAAAAAAAAAATTGGGATGATATGTTCAAGTCATTTGATTCTCAAGTATGTTGGATATAATGTTAAGGATGTGGTCAATCCATTACATGAATATGTTCATTTCCATGGTCTAGAAAACATGCATAGCCCATCCAGGTGTAACTATATCTTTATATACTCTTCACGCTACATATAGAAGGCTTTATTTTTTCATAGATATTATATAATTTTGACAATTAATATATATAATAGAATGTCCATTTATTATAACTCCAAATATGATTCTATATTGATATCCATGTTCATTACACTCTTCCTCTACAGAGATATATGTGGTTGTCCTCTTTATTTGAAGATTAAATCTTTATCATTAGCATAATGATAATATTATCAGAACACTAATTGAAAGATATTATCCTATAATAGGAAAATATTGTTTTTATCGTTCGTCGGGTTAGATATTGAAATTCAAATTTGACCTCTATTTCTTCTTTATTCATAAAAACATATTTAAAATCATTAAAAAACATTCTTTATCTTTATTCACTCATTAAAAAAAATATCATGAAATTTCAACCAATTAACCATATTTAAAAAATTTATTTCTATTGTTTTACAAATCAATATCATCTCAATGTTTTGTACAAATCTCCAAAAAATGCTTAACATTGATCCTTGGAATGGGATCAATTTCTTTATCTTAAATTCTCTAAGATAATTTTCTGTTTTTCCCATAATTATATAGGTAATAATTAATGATATATTTATATCAAAATATTACAAAATTATATATAATTTATCATTATCATTACTTTAAACAAGATCAAAATTATTTTTTTTGGATAATAACCAGATTGGTGTGTGTTGGTTTCACTTATATTGTGAGCACATTAAATTTCTGCAACATTTTTCTTCATGCATTTATTGAATATAATGTATAATATAGAAAACATATTCCAAAAAATTCATATCATATTCCCATTTTTATATATATGATTTTTTCCTCAATTTAATCATCATAATAGAGTTATATAATTTTATTTAGTATATCAAAAATCAAATATTAATAACGATTTAAATCTCCATGATTTCACCAATTTGAAAACTTCACATAAATATTATATTAATTTAAAATCTATTTAAGTTTTCATATATGTAATTTATTAATTATTATATAAATCTAGTTGAAATACAATAGTATAATATGTTGAAACTATTGACTAGATTATCCAAAAAAATACACAAAATATTCATTAATATTTTATATTTAAATATACATTTAATTCCCCTAATAGCCTCTATTTATCTCTCAATAAAAAAAATTCATAAATATTTTATATATTTCTCATGTAATTTCATCCAACAATTTATAGTGAAATTACTTCTAAACTAATATATGTGATTATAAATCACATAATTTAATTAGTCATATAAAAATGGATTATATTTATAGATTCATATAGAAGACTAGATTTAATCTTATACATCTATTGGAAAATCTAGATAGACTAACACATTAAAAAATAAAATATTATGTGACCAGTTAACTAACTCATTTAATCTAATCTTCATTTAAAAATTTTGACTTAATCTGAAATAGATCCATAATTTATCAGGTAAATTCCTTCAAGTGAACATATATAAAATATATGTCACAATAAATTAAAACATGGGGTGTCACACAAAAAGTTACTTTGGAAATTCTAAATAATATCTCATAGAATTTTTTAATATTGATTTAATATCATCTATCACTATTATAATGTTTATTTTTTTCCAAAAAACATATAAAATTATTATATAAATCTTTTATATGAAATTTTTTCCAACATTGACCATAAAAAATAGTTGACATTAAAAATACTTCAAAACATAATTTCTACCTCATGTAACATCAAAATGTCCCAATATATATCTTACCCTACCAAAATAATATCATTTAAGAACCAAAATCATTCAAAAAGTACTATATTTTTTTCAAAGAATTTTTTTCATCTTATCAGAAACAACTATGATGTATTCAAATTTTTCATAAATTTTTTAATGGAATATAGTATAACATGTGAAAAAAACCATATCAAATTTAAATGTGGAAGAACCAAATGAATCCAATAATAATTTTATTCCTTCAATATCTATGTTCCATAATATTTTTCACAATAGTCATCCATTGAAGATATATTTAATATCATGCTCTAAATAATGATATATATATGTTTTGACATTAAAATAGATATTTCATAGAACATTTTAATATTCATATACCTCAATATTATCCACTATTATAGTAGATACATGTGTTCACATCCTATATTACTTATAAGTAATAAATATTAATTCTTCCGGAATAATCATTCATTTTACACATTATTAACAATAATTGAAAAAAATTTCGATCTAAACACCTATGGTTAAAATAAGAATGTTCACTTAGTAATTTTTATAAACATTGGGAATTAATGAATAATGGTTTTCAAATTAATGATCTATGAATGCCTAGAAACCCTCTATACATCGATTGTGTACAAAATTGAAGAGATTAGAGAAAAATGAATCAACCATCAAATATATCATATAAAATTTTATATTTAATGGAAAACACATTTTATATATACAATAATAACATGGAATATCAAATAAATTGATTTCACAATGGTTTTATCCTTAAAATATCTAAATGAATTCACCAACAATGGAAAAAGTCTTTGGATGATGGATTCCTCTACAAGTCCTAAATAAGAAAATACAAATATTATACGAACCATTCAGCTATATACAACAAATATATAAATTAGGTTTATAGGAGGAGAAATAACATTGTAGAATGTAGAAAAACAATTAGAGAAGAATATAAATTAAGTGATTACTTTTAGAAAAATTGATCAAAACATGATAATGTTACTTGATTTCATGATGATGAAGAGATGGATATTCTCATGTCTGAGAACCTAGCCTATTCAAATAAAAAATTAAATTTAATTTATTAACATAAATTCCATTTAAATTATATTTTCAGGTAAAAGGGAGGTATGTGGAGAAGGAATGAGTTTAGTGGAAAGGGGAAGGAGATGGGGGAAGACCTTTAGTGTTTTGGGACTACTTAGTACCCAATTTACATTGATCACGTACCTGGTGTTTCCCATATTTTTCTATGTGCATTTTTTGACAATCTAAGTACATGGTAGATTCTTGAATCTTCCATGTACATTTTTTAGTATATACCCTTAATAGTGTAAAATTTTTTCTTCTAACCAGTGTTATTTAACCCAAATTAGTTTTTTCTCCTGATCTACTCTCCATAATAGATTTTAACAGCAGATTTATGGTACACAAACCTATCTTCTACCTCTCCCATGTATCATCCATCATTCTTGATTTGGGGTATTTGTTATATTGTGGAATCTTTTGTTACGTTAGGCAAGGTTCTACTTATCCCTTACATTCTCACTTTTTTCAATAGAATTAGATTAAAATCCCTTAGTTCTTATTATAGGGATTAATTAATACACCAAATTATCATGGTTTCATTTAGTATAGATATTGTGGGAGTTTATACATGTATAATATAAGGTTTACTATTTTTATTTTCTACTGTATAATCCATTCCTTTAGACCCCAACAGAGATTCTTAATTTCTTTTCTGAAAACATATACCACATCCCTCTCAATATCTATAGGATCTTGGTAGGTGTAATTATTTGATCAATGTAATTTAATTATAGATAATTTATATGATAATTAGTAATTCATTTTCATTTACATTTTCTAGGTATTAAATAGATTTATCTGATCCTTGAATTATTATCATTGTACGAATGCCCTGAATGGTTTTAATATTGATGTTTACCAAGATTGTGCCCTTGAAATAATGAACTATTTTATTGTTTTTATACTACTTTAAGGAAATAAATATTTTTTTTTGAGATTATGAATTAAATTATCAATGAATTGTTTAAAATAATGCATTTATATAATTTGTCTATTGTTAATTTTTTTTTACTATATGCTATAATATGACCAGTCACTGTAGTAGAAGGTATTATTATTATTTCAATATTTATGAAGAATATAATTTTATATTTAGAGAATGATTTCTAAGAAATTATCAAATATACATGACTTTTTATTCCCCTATACCTATTCTCCATAATGGTATTATGACTAAAAATGTTATACCCCATCACCAGCAAATGATGGAACCTCTTCTTGGTATTTACCATTCTCTAGATGAGATGGGATATAATGTTTCCCTAAAAAGAGATTAATATCGAAATAGGACTTCCTCAATGTTGACTAATTAATTCATGGACCCTTTTGATATAGATAGTTATTTTTTATTATTTTCATCACATTGTATTGTTTTTAAATATGAATAATTTTTTTATTTGTTTCAACATAAGTAATATATTGTTTCATCAATTCAATAGAGTTTATGATCGCTTTTTGGGTAGAATAGAGAGTTACAACTATTTTTTCATACGCATTCCATATATATTCTTAGTTGAAATATTTTTATACCTAATCAGTAGTTATTCAGATAATGTGAAATAATTAAATCTCAGGTCTAGCACATTTTTTATTCTTTATATAGAAAAAAACATAATATCACATTATAAAACGTGATCGAGGGATAAATTGTGGATAACTTGGTATTTTGTATTTGTAATTTTACCATGAATTATTCCATTATTTCATATTATCTCTATATTTGGTTAAGATATATTGTATAAAGTGAATTTATAAATAACTATGAAAATTTTTGGCCTTTCTGTGTCTATTTATAACTACAATACAATTTAGACATATTCTATGTAGTTTTTTGGCCTCTAATGAAAATAAATTATGATAATAGGGTCAACCTATAGAGAATACATATTATTTTCAATGAATATTCATTGAAAACAATGGTCATAGAAAAATATCAGTTTAATATAACATTGATTATAATTTTGTATTTATGGGAAATATACCTCCCAAATAACTATTACATTTCCCATGATGTTTAAATTGAATCGAGAGATGTGGATGAGCTGTTATGGTGTATAGACTTTTTTCATTTTCAAAAATAGGTTATTAACATTAGAAAATGGTATCATGGAAAAAATAAAGTGCCCATATATATGGGACACAAATGACATTGCTAGATATGGCCATCAAGAAACTAGATGATAAAAATTTATATTCATGACCATCATTCATAGTCTTGAATCGTGAGTCTATAGGGTTAATCTAAATTTCCTATTATATATACTTAAAAATATCTGGGATTTACTACTATGTGTTGAGTCTCATGCACCATATTTTATGTTTTTCTAGAATAGACGAGGAAATTTATTATCATCCAACATATGTACCTATGTTAGATTTTATTATAGCATGTATTAATTGAATGATCTTATTTACTAATAAAAAAGAATAATTTACATATTTTATCATATATCATTATTGATAATGTGTTTGACATTATGAGTTGCAGCTAACTTCTTAATAGGAATGTTGTGATTATCTTTATAAATAACCCTAATTAATATCACATAAGAATTGTATTTATAAATGTGTTATAATAATTCCATTTATTACCATATCATGTTTTATATTAATTTTGAAAATTTCAACATAATGTTTTCATAACTCAATGCATAATAAAAAGTGATTAAAAATGGAATCCTTTTTCATATATAATGAATGTGTAGGGGAGAGTAAGAAGTGTTAGATTTTTTATTATATATGGTATTTAAAACCACATAAGTATAATAATGGGAAATTAATTGTTTTTGTTTCATTAATTCAAATATAATATTCTATATTTCACCTGGATAAATATTTAGGATGTTCTGACCACTATCTTTATAGAGTCCTTGGATTTTCATGCATAGATATTATAAATTTTTTTGATGTATAGTTATTACATCATTGAAACACATGAATCATGATCGTAATTTTATGTTACCATTGGAAATACTAAATCATAAAAAAATTATATGTAAATTCCAAAATCAATTTTTGTGTTCCTCATAACTATATCCCCTAATAGACATATCATATATAACATATTTATTCTTAACCTGAGGAAAGGAATCATAAGAAAGGGTGGTCATAGAATCATTTTAAGGATAAATAAGGGAAATACATAAGTATAACATGTGCATAATGGTTTTCTAACATGAGAATATTATATGAAAAATACTCCATTCATATCAATGATCAAAATCACGATTCACTGAATAATGATTGGCAGTTCATAATTATTGATTTATAAGTAAATCAAAGAACATGAGACCTGAGGGAATAAAATAGACATAAGACATAGAAATGTGAGACACACATAATCATTGAAAAATAAATTAAATATTAGTTATGTATCATTTTTAAAGATATCATAGTGGAATTTGATCACTTACCAAAATATTATAGTAGTCATGGTTTATTCCCAAGGCCATTACAAAAATGATTTTCCCATAATAAGTCGAGTTCACTCTATAATCAAGTCTATTTTATCTCATTATATATAAATAATTACACAATGCATTGGAGGGAGTTATAAGTCCCACTCTCCACATAATAACGAATATAAATATACATACCACATGGTCATAAAAACATTTTCATATCAAAATCTTGTAGAAAAATTGTGTTTCAAAAATACATCATAGAATAACATTAGAGGAATAAATAGTTATCGTAATAATTTCTTTAATTAATCAAAGAATAACCAATTGTAAAATAATAGGATTTTAAAATAATTTTTTCATTGTATAACCCAATGATCAGATAGAAATTACATTAATATCATTTCATCAAAAATATAAACAGCACAGAGAATGGAAAAAATGATATCCTTGAAAAATTTCCTAAATAAATTATAATTAAAATCAGTGGATTTTATTGTATATAAAAATTATTTTACTAGGACACATTTCTCATTTTTTGTTGAAAATATTCTTTCCATTTAAAAAATATGATCATAAATCATTTTCAAAATGATTTTATTTAAAAATGATCATAAAAAATTGTAAAAAATATTTAAAAATAATTTAAAAAAGTTATTGAAGAAATTTTACATTCAACTCCGAAATTCAATTTTTAAAACAAACAAAATGTTAAATATCATTTCATTTTATGATAAACATATAGACATATATGGGAATTTATAAAACAATTAGTAGTTATAAGGAAATAAAATACAATTCATTCCATACAAATTAAAACAATTATTCCATTATCATTTTTCATAAATTCCAAATGCGTCATTTTTTTAGACAATATAAAGATTTATTTTAATTTTATTTTAGAAATATGGAATTGGTAAAAAAATTATCATTAATTAATAATTTTGAAAATTATATAAATTTTTTGATAACATTTCAACAAATCTTGGTTATGGATGAAAATTAGTTTCAAAATAAAAATGAATATAAATTAGGTTTTCTGTAATAAAATTTCTTTGGAATATTAGAATTAAATATAACATGGGAGATTTTATATATCTTCTATTTTTGTTAAATAAAATAAATAAATGTCTTTTTTAATTGATATATAGTAATGAAAAAAATTAGTTAAAAATTCATTCTGATACAACATCATTATAAAATATAGAACTCAATAAACCAACTATCAGTGATAGAATTACAACTAGAGCACCGCTGAGTAACACTAGAGGGGAGAATGAGTAGCCCACTTCCACTGCATTTACCATAATAGAAAAATTTATTGAACGTAATATATCATAAATATAGGGATCATATGAAAAATATTACAATATATTGGGAGTAAGAAATGATTATAGGTTAGTTTTTACATGTATTTAGAAAAGAATTAGGCATATGTATTTATAAGTCCTTAACATTTTAATAATATATCCACAAAAATAATTCTATTAAAAAGTGGTCATGATAGGAAATAACCATGATATAGTATACATGAAAATAAATTTTAGTGTCTAAAAGCATTTTGGATTGTTCGATAATATTTTTAATCAGGAAAAACTATATTAGTTAACTCTATTTTGAAATATTTATATTATTTTAGGAAATAATATTAAATTTTGAGAGAAACTAAAATTAATCCATGAAAAAAATTTCAAGCATCAAAAAAGGATATACACCAATAAATAGAATACTACCAAGGTTAGTATTACTTATAATTATAGAAATAAATAAAAGGAAAATATTTTTAAAATAGATAGAACAAGAAAAAAAACATTTATTATGTTTTCATGGAATATAAGTATATACAAAAAACACTTTGATGCTTTTATTTTTAATGTTTTCCTTTGACCGTTAGAAAGTATCAGTTGATATTTATATTGAGATAAATTTAAATAAATTATTAAAATAATATTTGTAGATATATATAATTTATAAACATATTATTAATATATAAATTACTAAATATTAAAATAAAAATCACTACTGTTTATTGATTATTGTTTTTATGAAAAATAAAATATTAATAAACTTATGGATGCATATATTTTTTGAAAGAAATATATTCAGTCCAAAAAATATTCATAGTAAATGAAATCTGTGTCTTAAAAACTATAACCCCCATTATCTAATTTTGATATTTTAGTTTCCATGTTGTATTAAATAAAAGAAACAAACTTGGATAATTTGGGACACATCAACCACTTGGGGGACCAATGAGGGGTCACACACAGTGGGGGTCATAAAAACGTAACTATCCATGTGGCTATTATACTCTTGAAATGCAAATGAATTTAGAGTAAATTAGATGGATCTGATGTATGGGGACCCTTCGTTCATGATATTAAAGTAGGAATAATACTTAAGGGAGCTCATTTGAAGTGATCAAGTGTGTGTGTTCACATGTTCCTGTAACCCATGTCCACCATTATATGGAATGACCACAATAAATTCCATTTTTTGTGGGATATGAGGGACACAATATCGACCATCAAGTCATGATTAGTCACATCTGTGTCATCCAGTCCATCTCTCTTCAATCAACCCCTTAATCAATCATTAAAACATGAAATAAATGGACGAGATATTAATAAACTGATGGATATGATCTGGTTAATTCATTCAGTTCTGCAAATGTCGTCACCCATGTGTTCAAACTATTTGAAATCCAAATTATAGTATTAGACATTCTCTACCATTGATAACATCCACAATGAAGACCTTGGAAAAAAATTAAATGTTAATAGAAATGTAAAATTAGTATAATAAAAATAATAATAATATGTACTCAACTGATTTATGAGTAGTAGATATCATTCATTGAATATAAGTTCTACTATAAATACACCTATCCATACTCTAACACCCTTAATGAATTACATAATTTTATAGTATCTACGTCAAAATGGTAGAGCAATCATAAAATAGAATAGGTACATTTGTTTTCATCTAAGACATAATTTCAATGGAATATAATTAGAATATATATATTTGGGTTCTTATCTTTACAATGAAATTTATAAAACGTATATATTTTTATATTTATAATTAATGATATCTAATATTGGCATTTCTCGACATGCATGACAAGACTATTAGAAATATCATATTTAAATCGTCATGTTGATATAAAATATACATTAATATATATATATATATAATATCAAACCATTATTTATCAATTCATAATTAGAGGAAACAGTTTCCTATAAATACAATATATAAATCCCATAAAATTTAAGGATACAACTCTCTCACTAATGGAACAAATGACCAGCATTACTTCTTTATCCTTTTTAAGCAATTATGTTAATGGATTGAAAATTTATATTTTCAAATAATTCTATTCATTGAAATTTTATTTGTATGGGAAATTACGTATTCAAATATTTGTTTAATTTTAACTATAATAATTAATTTTCAATTAAAAATATGTGTCTGATAATATTATCATGTAATTAAAATTTGGAAAGAATTTATTTTTTACAATTTAGATTCACTTGAGTTTTCTTTTTAACTTGGGTTTATAATTTTAAATAATTATTTAATGGGATTACATTTATAAGAAACTATGATTTCATAATTCCAATATCATTTAATGAATAAATATTTTTTCCATTATATTATAAAAAACACATTTTCATATTACTAAAGAGGTATTTGATGTTACCAAAATCTATATATTAACATTTCTTATAAGAAAAATTATTAATTATGATCTCAAGATTAAAAAAATGTTTTATATTATTTAGAATACAAATAAACATTATCATTTTATTTGTGTTAGTACATGCACAAACATTAATGTCAATCATATTATGAGATTTGGCTATTATCTATAACATATGACATTTAAGGCATACCATTGTTCAGTTGTAATGAAGAAATTATTTTATATAAATTCAATAAATTATTCCATAATAGTAAATTAATGTTGAAATAGATTTTTTGTATTTAATGATTGAAATTTTAGTATATGGGTATTTATTATTCAAGAATTATCATTACATGTATTTATGTAATGACTAAACGTAGTTATATTTAGTTTCCCCCATCATCAAAGAATTTTTATGAATTATATATTTAAATATATATAATCATGTATGTAAATGTGTTTTCAATTTTTATTATAAAAACTCTAGTGAATGTGTATTTATATATAATGAAATTCAGTATTATTATAAAATACACACATCAAGATGTAAATGTGATAGGGAATTAGGGAGTAAACCCATTACTCATAATGTTGTAATGCCCCAGATAGCCATAAATATTTGAAGTGACCCCAATGATTTGTTTTAAAAATATTTCATTATATTTTCAGAAAAGTCAATGGACAATTTTTAATGTAATTTTGAAATGTAAGTATTTTAAATGAGTTTTTTTATTTTAAATTCATAAATAATTTCATTAATATTTTAATATTTTATTTCTATGATTATATTTTTATGATATTATAAAAAATAAAAAAACTATTTCCCAAATGTAATTTTTAAAAGGATGTTTCACAAAAGGGTTTAAATAGATTTTAATACCCCTTTCTGGAAAATTGTATTCTCATAAAATATTCACAACTATTATCACAGGTATCATAGAAGCCCTATTAAGGAAATTATTTCATTTGGAGTTAGATGATGCAAAAAATTGGTTTATTTCACTGAAACTTGATATTTAATCCGATGATAAAAAAATTCACTAGAACCAAGATATGAAAATGTACTCATATGTATAAATGTACTATGAAATATTTAGTTACACTTATAAATAAATTACCCAAAATTTGTTAGTAATTCATCCCAAACTCTGGGTTCAATACATCATATTTGGAATACGATGAACATTCTAGATAATTAGGGAAAATTAAAGCAGTTAATTAAGATAAGTATCCATTCTTTGTAAAATATTATATTCATTATATTTTTAGATGAAATGATGGAGAAATCAAACAAATATCTCATCTCTTCAAGTGAGATTCTTGTTAAAATCATCATAATTTCATACTCAGTAGAGTTTTATCCTTATAATGCATTTCATATTACCTTGAATTATTGGTATAACATATCCAATAAATTTGAAAACCATTGATTCTATATTGTACTGGGATTTTTTTTACTCTCTCTTCACATTAATGTTCCATTATTACCATAAACAACAAGGAAAGTGTCATGATGAACCATTAAAATTATTCACCTTATTCATCCAACATGAATCACTCGCAGCTTTTTATGAAGCCACATAATGTAGAAACCCCCATGTATTATATATGTGTTAATTTTTTTTCAGAGTAAATCTATGATGATTTTGGAACATTAAAATGTGATTAAATTAGTCTATCATTTAATAATTAACTCAAAATTGAAATTTTGGAGTAAAATAATGACTCTTGTTCTATATTAAGTAGTTATTGTCATGAATAATTATTCATTCCCTAGAAACAGAGTAACGGATTTGGCCAAAGCATGGCCCGAAGGTAATTAATGATCCCCACAGGTTGGCGATTAACTTATGGAATTATACAAAATGAAGGTAGAAATTAATTTTTCCAAAAACATTGTGAAACAAATATATAAAAAATCAGTATGATTACAAAAGAAAATTTACCTAAAAAACTATTCTTGAAGTCTAATAAATATATGAAATCCAACGAAAGATAGTAAGTAATAGAAAAACATGAAGTAAATCAACCCAATTGCCAAAAAATATAACCCTTATATACCATGAATAAACATCTAGAACCACCTCCATGAGAAGTTTTACACCTACTCGAACATGGAAAGGGATAATTTATAAACACTATATGTCACATATATGGTCTGAGCTAAAATACAAGTAGGGTTTCATAAAGGATTCCATAATATAAAACTATATTTAATTATTAAAAAAAGAGATATAAATTTTATAAAAATAGTCTTTTCATTAGAAAACTATATTTATAAAATTTATTCCATTCATTTAAAATGATGGAAATACTTCAAGATAACAACCTTGAATTTCTGTTGATTGGATGTTTCAAAAAAATGTATTAATAAATTTTTCTATACAACACATTTTATATAAATTCACATGTAATGTAAAAATATTTAAAATCATTTGGAAAAAATTAATATCTCATATGTAAACCAGCTCACAACATGGTAATTTGCTAAATTGTATGATATTTCCTTATTATGGGATCCTCAAACACTAATGTAATGATAATGGAAATGTTCACACATATCCATTGACAATTGTAGAAGAGTAATCGTTAGCATTAAAAAAATGAAGAAACTATTCTAGATTGGTTATGTAAGTGTTTTAACGCATCAATTAGGTTCTAGTTAACTATCCTACCATATTTTTCCCAAATAATTTACTAACTATATATGTCTAGATGTTCTCTAGTATAAATCAATGATAATAATTTTATATTAAAACCCCATAAAATATATTTATATCTTAAAACCACATTTCAAAAATTACAATTTACCATTTAGAACCAATAAATGGTTATTTAATCAAAAGATGACTTTTTCAAGACAAACCCCAAAGGACTCTAACAATACCATTAATGTCCATATTTCCAAAATAGGAATTTTAAAAAAATGTCAATTAAATTTCACTATTAAATTTGATTAATAAATTTAAATATATTAATTTAAAAATTTTCATTTATTATAATTTTAAATTCATTTATTTGAATCTCCAAAATTTTATATCAATTTCATAACCACTACATAATTAAATGGAAATGGGGGTGTTCCCAATTTCATGAAAAAACTCAATTTCCACAAAAATTCCCCAATTCAATGGAATGATGATTTAAAAAACTCAATATTATAAGAAAAATATTCCATATATTCAAATAAAAGCAATTTACTCAAAAAGAACAATGATGGGTTATGTAAACTTCCATGTCAAAATTAAACCACCTACATTAGGATTATGATATCTCGAATCACTAAATCCTAATCACGATTCTCCAACAACGAAAAATGATCACAAAATTCTAGAAACGACTGTAGAACCATGGATTATGATCAAGATTTGTAATTAATAAATCCAAAAATAGATAAGGGTAAATATAAAACCCTATGGAGGAAAAGAAAGAGAGGGTGATATGTGGAACATAAAGAGGAAATGAACCAAAAGTATATATGTCATTATTCCATATGATTTGATGCACTTCTTAGAGGGTACATTGGGGATAAAATCTTCACATGAGATATATCAAGGAAGTATAAAGAATTTTTGGGCTTTAAAGGGCCATCATGTACTTTATATTGGGGTTTTGGGTCTTTTAAAATTAAAACCCATTCAATAAAAAATATATTATGCATGGTATTATGGGTATGGATGCACTATTAAAACAAACTTTTCACCCAATATCTGAAACCATTTTAATGGGTCCCATGATTTCTCTTATAAGTAATTTTTTTTTTGAAAAAACGTGCACCAAATACTCGAAACTCAACTACATGGGTTTGGATAATTTTCCTTGAGAGGGTTGAAAGTTTAGGAAAGTATTCTCTAATTGTAAACTGGATTAAAATTTTCAAAACATTTTATAATTTAAAATTAAAATGAAACCAAAAATAAACCCAACCAAATTATTATTAATAGAGGGACATAGAAATTCGTTAAAATATAAAAAGTATTTTATAACACCCCACTACTGAAACATTCTATCCCCATAAATGTAGAAGTGTCCATTCAAAAAAGATGAGGCCATTACTCTCTCATTATGCCTCCCTATTACAAATCTCCATTGTATCGGAAACATGATTCCATACCAACGAACCCTATTTATCATACTCCCATGAATTACCATGGTTTTAGAATCAACTATCCTGATTGGCTGTTTAGTCCCTGATAAATCAAGATTTACCTCAAGATCACTCAATCTCATCACATGTGATGGAGAATATATATTTTTTCATAGATAAAATATATAGAAAACGTTAGGAATAGATTTCAGTTGTGGTGGACATGTAAAATGATAAGATACTTTTCTCACAAGTTAAACAATCTCAAAAGGTCCCATAAAATGAGTAAAAATTTCCCCTTTCCTTCAAACCCATCAATGACCAAACTGAGGTGAAACATTCAAAAAACCCATCCATGAATTGATAATCCCAATGGTCTTCGATGATGATAAACATAAGTCTTATATTGGCTCTGTGGCATCAACATTCATGGATGAATAAACTAAATCTTTGAAGTTGTGTCTTGAACATTGCTTTGTAAAATGAATGAAATTTTAACAATCTCTGACTGACACCATGATGTTACACAAGGTTGGTCAAACAAGGCCTCAATAGGAACCCTTCAGATTGTGTACTAGTAACAATAAATTTAATAAAACTCAACCATCCTCAGATGATCATCTCAAACTCAATAAAACATGAGAACAGAAGTACAAATCATATCACCATGAATCTGTATAGCTCTCTCAATCTGTCTATTTGACTATTGATGGTATCTCTTACTCAAACAGATTTAAGATCCAAGTGCCTTTTGAATGCCTCTACAAAATCAATAAGTGAACCAATGAACCCTATCAATGAATATTGAAGATAGTTTTATGTGATAAAATGATCAATTTCACATAGATATTAACAAAATCATTATCTTTGGTTGTATCATGAATTGGTATAAATTGATCTAATTTGGTATGATAAGATTATTCATTATATAGATACCAAAAAACACAATCACAATGTCCATAGACATTTCATCCCCTTCTATATAGGTATTGGAAGTGGATGAATCCAACCCAAAGGTTTTTGTTGCTCAACAATAACATGTTCGGAAAATCCTTTTTTTTTTATTTTATAGAAAGCCGGATTGTGGGTTTCCAGTACCCATACAGTCAAAACCCAGACACTAAATCACAATTCAAACTGATATTTCAAATTTAAAACCACCACCTTATCACCTTGAGCCGTGAGCCTGCACCTCCTTGAGCGCCAAACCGCCATCAGATCTAACACGCCATGTGCCATGTACTTCAGCCATATCCACATCACTTGATCGTCGGTGAGTGTCGCTGGCATCCCTCTTCACATCGCCCCCCATGACACCGCCGGGGGTTTAACAAACATCATCCATGGAGTTGCCTATGTGTTACCTCCCCTCATTACCATCACTGGATCACCGGTGAGCTTCGCCGGCGTCCGTCGTCATCATCGTCGCCCCATGACAGAGGATAAAACAAAACATGGAACGGAAAACAAAAATCAACAGAACAATCATCCATGGAGATGACTCCTGAAACAAATCATCGTCATCGCTCCATCTTGACAGCACTCTCCCCGAGAGATTCACCATAACACAACGGAAGAAAAGAAAAACCAATGAACAGAATACCCCACTGCCACCAGACAAAAACAACGGCATCAGACACCCGAAACCCTAACGTGCTCACCTGAGAAGTTGAAGAACCCCAAAAACCACCAGCTCTTGAGATCAACCCCCAAACGTGAAAAAACTCACCACATGACAATAGAGAGATGCCAAGATCAGAACCACGAGCGCTCCGAATAGTGTGCCATCAACAAGAATTGGTCTTACACCTGTGGATCTGAACCAACAACCGCAGAAGCCCAGAGAGAATCTCCACAGCCTGAGAGAAGACCACGAAGCCCTATAGTAGAGAACCACCACCAACCCGCCGATCATGTGAAGGAAACGCCGCGCCAACCGCATCGACGAGGCTAGAGGCAGCGAGAGGAAACCCTAGGATGGGAGGAGCCCTTTACGGGAGCATCAGGATAAGTCCCTCATCCGACAATAACATGTTGAAATGAATAACAATGAAAGCCAAAATCTATAATATCTTTTCTCATACCTTCCCACCAGAATTATCTCGACATGTAATAGAACATCTTTATGGTTCATGAGTGCACATTGTAATACAAATTATGGAAATATCCAATCATAGATTTCCTTCTTCTAGTAACACAAAAAAGATATTCTGATATCATAGAATTCCCTATTTGGATAATTTCCACTCAATAATTGTCTCCCGACCACAAATATTGTATCTAATACTATAGAACACATAATAATGCTTTTGTTAAATGAAATTCTTCTTTATGAGATCATATTTCAATTGAACACATTCTAAATAAACTTCCACCCAAGATTCCTGGAAACCAATATGAAACTATTTAAAGAAATCTATAAAGTTTCAATCTTCTGATGACTCTTTCAAGGCCTTGGTCAAGAGATTCTTTCTCAAAATAATTAGTGATTAAATTCCATTTTTCTATGTTATACGGTATTTTAAAATGAAGTACTATTGGTAATGAACCCAATGCCTCTGTTGGAGAATAATATATTTTTTAGAGAAAATATAACTCGATCTCTTGTGGTCTGAATACATGGAAAATAACTTTCCAAAAAGGTAGTTCCATAAGAATTTGACAACAAGAATCATATCTTCATATTCAAGCTCATAATTCATATAATTCTTCACATGTAGACTAATTCAAAGATACCCCTAATCAATGAAATTATAACTTTTCATAATAACATAGCCCAATGATATGGTTGAGGCATCACAAAATACCACATATCGTTGAATGACCTCTGTAAGAGTAAAAATCATCGCAGTAGTCAAAAGGAAGTCCAAATCAACGTATAACATTCAAATTTTACATTGTATGAAACATTTACTCCCTTCTATGTTATTGAAGTCATCAGAGAAGAATTATTTGAAAATACCTTAATTATTTGATGATAAAACCCATCCAAACTCAAGAAAATATGAATGTCAAGAACATTTTGTCATTTCTACCATTTCATAACAGAATTCACCATCCTAAATCTTCTGAAATACATTTTTATTACACCAAGTGTCCCAATAAAATCTCATACTGAATAAAAAATCACATTTGAAAAGAATGAAATAAATATGGAGGGTTATTAATATTTCCATAACTTCTGTCACATAATGCATGTTATCCTGGTCAAATGCTGATTAAACAAGGATTCCATCCACAAAGACTACCATGAAGGTATCATGATTATTATGGAAATTTTTTTATTAAAGTTATAATTACTTTATTAGAATTTATTTTACCAAATTAAATGAATTGGTACACATAATTATCATACCTACTATAAAAGTTGCTTTATGGAATGTTATATTTTTTACCCATAAAAAATGTTATTCAAATCAATGGTCAATTTTGGGTAACCTATTTTACCCTTTCAAATTTTCAAAAAAAATCATTAATATATGTATATAGATAATTTTTTTTATCCTAACTCACATGACATTTTTTTCCACAATAATATGATAAGGGAAAAATTAGACTTCTTAGAAAAGTGAAACGATACCACTCAATGTGACACACACAATTATATAAAACCTATCTCTAGTAGATCATCCAATTTTGTCTTCAACTCTATAATTTATGTTGTTCCATATGGTAATAAGGTATTGAAAATGGATGATTACAAGGAACCATATCGATAGATAACTCTACCTTCATTATCGGTGCAAAACCAGAGAAGATAGAAGGAAAAACGTCGAGAAACATGATGCAAATTCGAGGTAGATCACTACTCAAATATTCCCTATACAAATCAAAATAAAAACTAGATATTAGTTTCCACATCAATAGATATTTATTTTTTATACCACACAAACATGGGTCTCATTCTATATAAAATAGATGACAATCATCTTTTGGTGTAGTGATGGAGTCATGTAGAAAGAAAAATCAAATAATCTTCATTAGAAATGAGCCAATCCATCCCAAATATGATATCAAGTGGTTTCTTGTTGAGAACCAAAAAAATATGAGAAATAGAGACATTTAAGATAGATAAAACACTTGTGGTACTATCTATATCCTACATTCTTTTCATACCTAGGGTTGTAGTAAAATCTATTACATATGATAAAAGCATTGTGATAATATTTTGAAGATTATCAATAATGGTGGAAATAGAAGATAAATATGAAAAAATATTAAGCAAATTATTCACTGATGATGAATGTATAGTGATTGTACCAATCGTGGTATTTGAACCAATATCCCCTTCCTCTAGAGACTACTCCACTATGTGGATTATCTTCATTCCAAATGCATGGGGTCACAACCCTTTTATCCTGATGTATCATATTTACCCAAGTATTCAGAAAGATATGATTATCTTGTTCCACTACATTGAGTAGAATAAATCAGGATGTATTTATTTTGGTGACCCGAATGTCAACAATAACCATATACCTTGGGTGCCCTTTTGTATACCCTCTAAGAATGCTGAGGAATTCCTCAACATTAGAAAATAAATTTTCCTAAAATAGGTACTGTCGGATTCCTATAATGACCCTATTTTTATTAACAACCATGATAATCATCATGATAAATTTTTGTTTTAAGGAACCCAAACAACTGTTTTGAGAAAAAATACTCAATAACCCCAACTTTTCAACCATTTTCATTTCGAACATCAATTCTCTACTAAATAAATCCACATAATAAGGCATCTTTAGAATGAAAATATGAGAATCAACATTCTAATGAAGTCACAATGAAATCTACAAGACATGATCTTCAATTAGGATACTATATATGGTATTTAATTCTCAAGATTTGAAAAAAAAATCATTCAAAATCGGTTATGATCTTGTCATACATCTCAAGATTACAAAAATATTTAGTTTTATCTGATAAAATCATATCTAGATAGAACTAGTTCGTGAAAATAATAATAAATACTTTCCACTATAATACTTCATGATTATTCATGATCACCATTAATTTGAACAATCTATACATACATGGAAATTTCATTTCTTATGAGGAATACATAATACATGACCAAAAAGATGCCCAAACACCATATTATTTTACTGTATTTGGAAACTCAGATCATCATATTCAAATATGGTGAAATATCATAAACATCTCCCATAAAAACCATCCACTTTTTTCCTACCTAAAACCTTTATTTATAAATTGGGTAAAAAGCACAAAAAGGGTGAGCAAACATCCCCTGTAAGGGTAAACATGGAGAACATAAAACAAACTATAATCATTTCAATGTTAAAACATGAACATAATGTTTAAACATCAAAATCATTTGTCGTGAAATATATCATAGTTGTACGTAAGGCATTGATCATAAAAGAACATCAACCATGATATAATAACATTTTAATAAAACATTTTATTATGTAAAACTTATACTAACATAATATGATTTCCACAGTAGCCATGAAATTTCTTCCAACACCATCATAGTGGGAAAAGTCCATTACATAACTTGGTTTACTTACCATTCTAGCCACGTATTACACAACGAGATTTACTTATTCTTAAGAAGATGAATATCTAATGAGATTTATATGTTTACCTAATGAATTAGAGGGAGATATAGGTCACGCCCATCTCATTATGAAATCATTCTAACATGTTCCACAAAACATAATCCATTTATCAAAGAATATCCCAATAAATAATATGGTTAATTAAATATCATTAAATCATAGCATAATACCTATGGAAGTTCATTACATCATTAATGAAATAAAATCATAGTAATAATAGTCATAGAAATAGAGCCATATTTATGAGTGTCATCATAGATGGAACACAATTTTGATAAAACACAGGAATTTAGTTTTTGAGGTAAATATCCTATATACTTCAAAAAAGATTGATTTTCTCAAAATACCACACAATTTTAAAAGAATATAATTTTGTTGAAAATAATATAGAAAAATAATAGAGTACTATTCTTGGTAATAAGGCTTCTGGAAACTATAAATTTCAATTCATGTTGTATGAGTTAAAAAACATTTTTCTTAATAATTTTGTTGGAAAAGTCAAAAAGTAACTTGTATGGTAAAAAAGAATTAGTCCTTTCATACAATGTAGTAAAAGCCAAAAATGGGTAAAAATGACTTTATAAATACTTATAAGAATATAAAACATTTTAATAATTTTTATTAAACATGAACATGGATGATTAATATAACACTATTAAATACTTATGTATAAACAATATAAGATAAAAATGAAATTGAAAAATTATCTGTTAACTTAGGTCCAATTTCATCATTATCTATCTAATACTCTAGTTTAGTGGGTTTAAAACTATTAATAATTTTTAATATATCCACAATAATATTTATGATATCATATATGATTCACTTACGACATTATATTACATGTTCATTTTTCAAGTCAATGTTCAAAAATGTTTTAGGTAGTAGTCGCTTTATTTATCATACATGTTTTGAATTGTTATTCTTGATATTATTATTTATATCACGATTTACATACATATGAAATTAAAACATGACATATATATATTATATCTATTGAGTATATATATATATATTTATAATATAGATAATAGAAATGGAATTCACCATTCATAGAGATGGTAGGCTGTACGCACACATGAATGTTGATTTCGTCTCTTTATTAAACTGAATGGAAGTATGTAAATGACACACTCATATATATATATACATTAATAAAATATAATTATTATGTTATATATTTAATTATTATCTATTATATATACTTTTTAATCATTCTTGAGTGGTTAACATGGGGAATGAATCCCATCACATTGTGGAGACGACAATCCGTACATACACACGAGCGACAAAATCATTCACATAATTTTTGAATTGTATTGAATTAGATGGTGTATCAAATCTCAAAATTAGTATTCTATTATAATAATTATATTTTTTTTCCACCTTTATATTAATCCAATTAAGGTGGTGGTGAAAAAGATATTACACCACAACGTGGTTTGGGTAAGTTGTATGTACGCATGCATGATGATTTCATTTTTCGTAGGATAGATAGAAGGTGAAATATTATTTTCTTATCTTTATAATAAAATATCAGTATTTAATTGATATTTATGTTATTAAATTATAATTAAACAACTAATGAATAGTAATTAGAAGAATAAATAAATTTTAAAGAATCGATAGAAGAGAGTAACTATTCCTTAACGTGCCTCATTTAAATTTTCTCTTAGGGAAATAGAGTTAGTCCTTTGAGAATACCAGAACATATATAATGTAACATGGGATGTTGAGAATGTAAATGTGTAGGGGATAGATGAGCACAATGGCTGAAAATGGTGTGAAGTGGAGAGGGAGGAGGTTCCCTTTATTAACTAATTTAACTCTTACCATGGCCTCTTGTATATTCATACTATATGGTTATTATAGTCACAGGAAAATGCCAATTGAACATCATGAGGATAATGAATGGAACCTTTAACATTATATAAGTCATTTGGGGGAATCTTATATTTTTAAAACTATTATATCCTTTAATAAAGAAGTATTTGCTTTAAAACCCCATTTATTTCAATTTTTATACTATTCGTATCATGAATTTTCAAACACCATAACAAATTGATTATTTCGAAAAAAACTTCATTGAATCAATAATAAGAAGTCACAATCATCCATTTGATTCTTGGATGTCATAAAAAGTTTCAAAATAAATTTAATTTAATATTTATAATGCAATTTATTTATATCATTCATTAATATGGTAATCAATACATCATAATTGTGTCATAAATAATTTTATTTATTTGGTGCAAAAACATTATAAATAAAATAACATGATCGTAGAAATATTTTGAGATTCAAAATTATTATTTATAGACATATTATTAGTTAGGTACCCCTATATTAAAATTGATTTATTAAAAGATATATGTTTAGGTTATAATTACCTTTACTTTAAATTAAGTCTCATAAAATGTCATTTTAACATGCATGAGAATTAATGGCATCCCAAAATTGACCCAAGGGTTCACATGGTCGAAAATATCTCATCCAATAGGAATATGACAAGTGTTAGTACAGTTTAATATTAAATGTATATTATTTTTTACCCTTATTTTCCATATTTATCCTTTAACAATGGCAAATAAAATAATTACTGAAGTTAGTATTCAAAATGAATAAAAATAAAAGGTACCTCTTTATAAAATTTGAAAAATATGATTACAAATATAGAATCAATTTTTCTAAACTCAAAACATTTATGTTTTAGTAATAATTAGTAAATTAATTATTTCTTTCAAAAACAAAAAGCTACTTTTTAAGAATTAATATCTACTAAAAGATTGACATGTTTATATGTCCAATTTAATAGTGAAATTACTTCCAATGAAAAAAATTGGATTAAAAAATAAAAATATAATCCAATGAATCATTAAATATTACTAAAAATATAATCTAACTATATAAATCAATATGATAAAACGACATTTTTGAATTAAAATTAACTACTTTTAACCATTCATTAAAATTTTAATTTTATTAGAAAAATATAAAAAATAAAAAAAAGTAAACATTTATATACCTATTTCAAAGAAGAAGATATTTTTTTCAAAATTAACTTAATAGTATTTCAAAAACTGTATTTAAATTGGGTTCTCCTTCAAAATGTGGTAAAACATCATTTTTTTAAAATTAATTGTTTTATACAGAAAATTGATTTTATTCTCCAATCATGTTCTAGAAATTATGTAAGATTAATTATAATGTTATATAAAATAAAAAGGTGGTAAATACTATTAAAAAATCCTAGTTTATATCCCATTATATAATAATATTTTGATAATATATCGCTGGTTAGTGAAACTTGGTATCGCGTACAACGCATGCTAATGAGGATGGCCGCACATTCATGTTACGCAAGACATGTCAATATTGCGTGTATTGAAATCGTTCATTTGTGTTGCATATAACATGATCTATACATAGTCCATTTATACATTGAAAAAAAATACATACTCAGTGTTTTGTAAAATTAATTCAATGAAAAGAACATGAAATTGTTTTTTACAGAATCCAAGAATAGTTTAGTGTAAAATGAAACCTAATAATGTGTTGCATATAGTGTTAGTTAATATTTTTACAAAACAAGAAATCAATGAAATTAAAAAAATATCTATTTCATAAAATCTCATGGTTTTTCATTCTACCCCCCTCAAATTGAATTTGACACTCGAATATAATTATGGTTATAAAAGATTTAATAGATGAAATATTCCGTCATAGTAGACAACATTGTAAAAAGAAATACTAAAACATCATTTTAAAAAGGAAATTTAGGAATTAAGGTTATGAAATGAAACTCATCACACAGTTTCCATATGGTATAACAAATGTTGGAAGTGAAAACATGGATACCAAAGAAAAATATATCAATCATGTTCTGATGGATTTTGATAGATAATAAAGTTTGGAAAAGTTCACTACGAGCAATCCATAAATCGATGATAATTTGAGGGACTATCTGATTCATCAGAAAAAAGGTACTAGGATAAAATTTTTGGTTTCAAGATCCTTTTGATAAAGTTCATGTATTTTTTCATGACGATAAATAATTTCTTGGTTTTAGAAAAATCTAACAGTTGGTCATTCCTTGAATAAATTCTACAACATCTATTATTTAATGAAATGGTGTTGAATTTTTTATTCATGATGTGTTAGCAGATCATGGGATTGAATGATAGGTCATCCCATCTGCCTAAAAAATGTCATAACATGTTATAAAATTTGCATTAGTCCACCTATAGTGATATAATACATTAATCAATAAAATTTCAACCAAAATATCACTTATATTATACATAAAGGGATTACCATAAAATCATTTTAAAAACTGAAAATAGTACACTTTAGAAAGTGGTGAACTAAATAATAATAACATTTATCACACATATAACATTATTCGATTCATAGTTATTACATTCCATGAAAGTGATTACCTTAATCATGTATTCTATTTTCCATAAATATTTATTTAAAACATGCATGTTTCCATGTTCTAAAACATATTAGATTATTCCTTATGTCCCAAAATGTTTTGTACATCATCCATGACAGCATAACTCCCTTGTCGAAAAATGATTAATTATTTCCAATGAAATATTAATCACCTAATTACTTTATTAAAATCCAATATATCTTTATCCAAACATTTTTATCATAACAAAAAGGACATTGTAAGATTTAACATTTCATTAATCATTTGTTCTCCAAAATATCACATTAACCTTAAATCACAATTGGGTACTTATAACTATTCAACAAATCCTTTACAATTCTTAATGAAAATGAAATACTGAAAACCCTATTATATTTCATGACACATATTACATAATTTCTGAATATCAAACATATACACCTCAATCATCAAACATTATTCAAAAACCAGTACATAAGATCCATCATCTGTGACTTTCTAAAATATTAATCATTTCTAATGGTTTCTCAACATCAAGATTCTAAGGATGAATGTAAAAAATAATGAAAAAACAACACAATACTTTTACATGTCATTTACAATCTCTTAATACTAGGTAGTATGAACAGATCTCATACAATTACTATGATTCCCTTCATGATGTTTCCACATTGGAAATTTATATTCAAAATTCCCATACTTTTCCCATCTAAAACATTTAATTAATAACTATGTTCTATGTATTTATAGATATTAAATAATACTAGAATGAAAAGTGTGAGAAATACATATCATGTAGCATCCCGCCTTTTTATAACATAA
This sequence comes from Viscum album, assembly GCA_963277665.1. NCBI lineage: Eukaryota > Viridiplantae > Streptophyta > Magnoliopsida > Santalales > Viscaceae > Viscum > Viscum album. Next base: position 265,877,700 of record OY728141.1, read on the forward strand.
ACATTCATTACATTACACAAAACTGAGGATATTTAAGTCTTGGTGTCTTGGAAAACAGGAACATAATACATGAAAACAACATAAAGTATTCTTCTTAAACACGTGAAAGGCTTCTACTTAAGTTTATACTAGGTTCATTACTGCATCTCATTACCTGGGGACATACATCAAAAGAAAGGTTGAGTAGAAGGCCCAGTAAGGGAAACAAGAGAAACATTTTACATGTGAACTTGAGATACTTCAATATGATCATGAAAAGATCATTAAGGCATGAGAAAGAAATCATGAGGCATATCATAATAAAAATAACGTGTTTCATAACATGAAGATGTGTCTAAAACATTGTACAAAGGCAGTCATTTCTGTTTCCCCAAGGTACATCCCCAAGGTTTCAATATAAATTACCAAGGTTATTCACCAAGGTATCAGTCTAAATGGTCATCTCTAGAGATTAAGACTTTACCCAATGCATTGGAATGCTATCAGGGCGCACCCTTTGATTTTTCTTTATCATCATGTGAGCCACATATATCATCATCAATCATTTCATAAATAACCCATATATCATAAATGAAATGGGTTTCATTTCAAAATAATAACGTTTTAAAAAAATGCAATAAAGACATGATCTTAATGTCACATTAATCCAACGGAAAGGGAAAGCAGGTATTATGTATGTAAATCCCAGAATTTAAAATAGAAAAAATTGGTACATATGTGAATAACTCGATATAAGAGAGAGATTTGAGTATTCACTTAATAAATTAAAATAACTTTAGAAAAAGAGAGAGACATTTTGAGACGGAAATTCTGCAGCATAACGGCTATGTTTCGGGGTTTTAGGAATCATTGAAAAGAGAGGGGACATGGGTCAAAAATTCAAAAATGATCCATAAAACTATAGAGGGACAGAATATGAAGGATATATGAACAATGTAATGAAATTTTAACATCATACCATTTGAAATGAAAAAAATTGAAGAAAGACACAAATAAGATTTCTCTTATGAAAATTCGGCAGCCTAATGGCGTCACTTCAACTTCAACAAAAATGAATTAATGAGATAAAATAGTGTACCTCATCATATGAACATAAAATTTCATTATAATGGATATAGATATCATTCCCAAACATAATATAAAGGAACTTTAAATACATTACATGAAAGTAGAACATTGAAAAATGAGAAGTGTGAAAGACTCCCTTAAAAATACGGCAGCCTAACGACGCCACTTAAACATTATTTAAACGAATTGATGAGAGAACGAGGGGGTCTATAATCATATTAACATGAAAAGGGAAGTATTATTAATATAAAATTACATCCTCCAACATAAAAACATAGAAAATAAAAGAAATGACATAAAAGAGATTACTTGAAAAGAACGAAAGAGGTCAGATCCCTTACCTTAAAACGTAACTCTTAAAACTCAATGGTTTGGACCATGAGGGCTTGGGGCACCTTTTTAGGACTCCTTGGGATGTAATGAGACCAAAGCTTCGTTGGGGGAGCGTTGGGAGTCGAATGGATTAGAGGATGGCATGGTATTTACAGGGAAAGTTAGGGGACATGGCATTAATGTCCAAGGGACACCTCATTGGTGGTTTTGGAAAAACCATGGGCTTTCCCATTGTATGTGCCCATGGTATTGGCCACATTGGTCCCCCCATACAATAATTAATCACCTTTGGTCGGGATACCTTTAAAATATCTCAGGACATCATCATGACACAGTTATGATGTTATTAAACATATTGAAACCCTAAAACTGTATTTTCACTATTCATCAAAAATTCATTTTTCTCAGAAAAATCCCTAAAAATAACATTAACATAATATCGATGCTCTGAGTTCAAAAATAAAATCCATTTTATAAAAATAAATTTTTAAATATTTTTAATTTAATAAAAAAAACTATTCGACCGAAAAAAATAATACTTGACTAATAATTTAGGAAACCGTTATTTACCCATTTTATTGAATCACATTACTTAATCAAGGTTTCTAAATTATATTAAAAAATTCTTTAAGTGAGATTACTAATCCATTTTGTCATATTACTAATCCTAAGCGTAAAATCACTATTCGTAATTTATTATTCCTCAAAAATTAAGTTGATCTTATTAGACTCCAAATTCTATACTACACAATTTTGAAGAAGACCATTTTTTGAAAATCATTACACATCATTAATTATTTAAGGTTTACATGAATATTTTAGAATATCCTTTTTTCAAAAATCATCAATAAAGTACATCCTAAAATTATCTGGACATTTGAAATTTCACAAACATCACTAATGGAAGATATCTCAATTTATTCATCCCAAAGGATTACAGAAAGAAGCTACGGTATCGTCACATAGCCCCTTATAACACCATCATATGACCTAAGTGTAAGGTTTACTATGGTAAGAGAATCTGAGGGCGGCTCTAATAACATTTCCCTCGTAGTAATCTCTACAAACATGAATTTCTCCCGCAGGCGTTTCCGTTCAAGCTTGACACACTGGAGTTCGGCTTGGGCTTGGTCCAAGGCGATGCCCAAAGATGACACTTCCTTCCCAAGCTCTGATAAGTGGACTTCATAAGGTTCAAGTATATTAGATGAAGCCATCGAATCCTCTTTCTGAATTAACCATTAACATCTCTATTAAATCGTTAAGAGTAAATTAATATACTATTCAAAAAGTTTGGGTCATTACATTCTTCCCCCCTTAAGAAATTTCATCCCTAAAATTTTATACTTGAGGCCTTGTCGAAAAGGTGAGGGTACTTTTGCTTCATTGATTCCTCATGCTCCCTAGTCTCTTCTTCATACTTATGATTCCTCCACAACACTTTCACAAGCTGGGTATCATTATCCGTAGAACATTGTCTCTAAGGTCTAAGATCTCCACTAGCTTCTCTTCATAAGAGAGGTCATGTTCTAGTTGTACCACCTCTGGGTTCAGTACATGCGAAGGGTCGGGTATTTACTTCCTCAAGAGAGATACATGGAATATATCGTGAACATGAACTAGGGTCGGTGGAAGTACTAGAAGATAGGCCACAACTCCAATGCGATCATGGATTTCGTAGGGACCACTATACCTAGGGCTGAGCTTCTCTTTCTTCCCAAACCGCATGAATCTCTTCCATGGAGAGATTCGAAGGAAGTCTTTGTCGCCAACACCAAACTCAAAGTCTCTTCGATGGTTGTCAGCATTGCTCTTCTGCTGAATCTGAGCAGCATTAATGTGCTGTTGGATGGCATGAACTTGTTCGGTCATCCTATGAACAAGATCAGGACCAAGAAGCTTTTTCTCACTAGTTTCATCCCAACAAGTAGGTGTTCTACATCACTTTCCATATAGTTCTTCATATGGTGCCATCTAAATACTTTAATGGATGTTGTTGTTATAGGAGAACTAAACTAATGGGAGGTGTTGATCCTATCCACCATTAAATTCCATTGAGCATAATCTAATAATGTCTTCGAGTGTCTGAATAGTCCTTTCAGATTGGCCATCAGTTTGAAGATGATAGGTCGTACTAAAATTCAATTCAGTATTCAGAGCATGTTGAAGACTTCTCCATAATTATGATTTGAATCATGGATCACGATCAGACACGATGGATAGTGGTACCCCATACAGCCTTACAACTTACTTTACATATATCATGGAAAGTTGATCCAGAGAGAAATATTCTCGAATATATATAAAATGGGTGGTCTTGGTGAGATGGTCCACAATAACCCATATCGCATTATTTCCTTTGGATGTTTTCGAGAGACCTGTTACAATGTTTATAGTGATATTATCCCACTTCCATACTGGTATGGGTAGTGGTTGTAATACCCCGTTAGAAAGTTGTCGTTCTACCATTACTTGTTGACACACCAGGCACCTTGTAGTGTAATCAACAATCTCCCTCTTCATGTTATCCCACCAATATTGATCACGAAGGTGTCTATACATTTTAGTGTTTCCCAGATGTATAGAGAAATTAGATCTATGAGCTTCATCCATCAGTTCTTTCTTTATCTCCGGAATAGACAGAACACATAGTCTTGTACGAAATTTTAATACACCCTCTGGATCAATATTGATATCAGGGAACTTCCCATCCTTTATAGCCTCAATCTTCTCCTGCAGCAAAGGATCTTCTTTTTTATCCTTCTTGATCTTCTCTAGTAGTGAAGGTTGAGAAATCATTTGGGATAAGGTTGATGATGTCCCTTCCCTTACAATTACCATTTCCAGTTTTGCTAGATCATTAATCAAGGGATATCCTAGGATCCTCATTGTAGCCAGAACAACAGGATCTTTCCTGCTTAAGGCATCTGCGACATTGTTTGATCTTCCAGGTTGATAATGAATTGAACAATCATAGTCTTTAATAAGCTCCAAGTATATTCTTTGTCTCATGTTCAATTATTTCTGCGTGAAAATATACTTTAAACTTTGGTGGTCAGTGTATATATCACATTTCTCCCCATAATGATAGTGCATCCATATCTTTAGAGGAAAAACAACTTTCGCTAGCTCTAGATCATGCCTAGGATAATTCTTCTCATGAATCATCAACTATAGATATTCATAAGCAATTACCTTGTTATTTTGCATTAGGACGTACCCAAGACCTTTCAGAGATGCATCGCTAAAAATAACGAATCCTTCTCCGATAGAGGGTAGTGTTAACACTGATGCAGTAACAAACTTCTTCTTCAGCTCTTGGAAACATTCCTCACATTCCTTTTCCCAGATGAACTTAGGCCCTTTTCGAGTCAACATGGTTATCAGATTAGAATATTGTGAAAAGTTTTTCACAAACCTCCTTTAATATCCCAATAAACCAAGGAAACTACAAATATCTGCTACTGTTGGGGGTCGAGGCCACTCCTCCACAACCATTGTCTTTGCAGGGTCAAATGAGATTCCTTCATTGGTTACGATGTGTCCCAAGAAATCCACTTGTTGTAACCAAAACACACACTTGCTGAACTTTCCAAAGAGCCTCTCCTTCCGCAGAGTTTTCAAAATAACCCTCAGATGATCTTCATGCTCCTTGCGACTTTTTGAATATATCAAAATATTGTCAATAAAAACTACCACAAATCTATCAAGGAAGTCCTTAAAGACTCTATTCATCAAATCCATGAAAATAGTAGGAGCATTAGTCAACCCGCAGGGCATAACAATAAACTCATAATTCCCATATCTTGATCGGAAGGCAGTGTTTGGAGTATCTTCCTTCTTCACCCTCAGTTGATGATAACCACATCGAAGGTCAATCTTGGAGATGAATTGAGCTCCACTAAGTTGATCAAGTAAATCATAAATTCTTGGAAGAGGTTATATGTTCTTCACTGTGATCTCGTTTAGTTATCTATAATCAATTCATAGTCGCATTGATCCATTCTTCTTCATCAAAAAAAGAACTGGTGCTCCCCAAGAGACACACTTGGTCGGATAAACCCCTTCTCAAACAAGTATTGGAGTTGTTTCTTTAACTCTTCTAGCTCGACATTTTCCATTCTATACGGGGTCATTGATATCGGTTGATATCCAGGTATGAGTTCAATGGTGAAATCTACCTCTCTTTCTGGTGGAGGTCTTGGTAACTCCTCTGGAAATACATCCATGTATTCATGAACAATCATAAAATCTTCTATTTCTATACTCCCTTTTCATTATTCATTATCACCGATTAACTCCATAATGAAAGCTATAGGAGGTCCTTCTAGATAGGGTTCAGTTCGGGATATTTCTCTTTGGAAGATAATTGTAGGTGTTTATTTCAAGACTACTGAGATTTCCTTACTTCTGCATTTGATCATAGCATTATACTTTGAGAGCCAGTCCAACCCTAGTATAACGTCAAATTCCATCATGGGAATGACTACTATATTTGCGATAAGATTGTGCTCACTGAAGTAAACACTAGAGTCTCTAAACACTGTTGATGCATGGATAATACCACTTAGAGTCTTGACTAACAATTCTACCTCAAAATGTTTGGGGATTTATTCTATATTCTTTGCAAACATGGAAGAAATAAAAGAATGAGTAGAACCAGAACCAAACAAAGTACTTTCTAGTTTTGAGAGGACAACAGGAGTACCTGCTACCACATCGTTCGGAACTTCAACTTCAATTGTTGTGATAGAAAAATCATGACCTTGATCCCTTGGCCTTTGCTGAGGATGATGGTGATTCCCCTCCACTACCCTCAGATTTGGAGAGTGATTAGAAAAGTTACCAAGCTATCCACACTTAAAGAATTTGACTTCAGGTAGGTCTGGAACCATCATTCCTCTATCGTTAGTGATGGAAAGTTGAGGCTTCACCTTACTATGAAAATTCCGAGCATTATGGCATTCTATTCGACACATGTAGCACTTGCCACTTCTGATCAAGCATTGCCTCAGATGATTCTTCCCACATGTATTTAATGTGGTAAGTTGCATTTTCTTTCCACCTCTTCCCTGATCAAAAGTCTTCCCTAGACTGGGATACAATGATATATTGTTGTCATGTGATTTATGAGACCACTATGTCTCACCAAACTCTAGATCGACTTTCATTGCACTCCACATGATATCCTCGTAGCTATCGTAGTCCTGATTGGCTAGATTCTTCCGCAGATGAGGTATCAATCCACCAAAAAATCCATCAACCTTCCCACTTGGATCCATGACAATGCTAGAGGTATATCGTGAAAGTCAAGTGAAGTTCATCTCATAGATTCTGACAGATTCATTCTCTATCCGCTTCAGCTCGAGAAACTATTTCTCCATTATCGTTCTCATAGAACGAGGGAAATACTTATTAATGAATATTCCCCGGAACTCTTCCCACCCCATAGCTTCCATCTATCGTTGTGGCTTCATGTTTTTTATCAGTGACCTCCAGTGATCAGCTTCTCCCTCTAGGCGGTAAACAGAAAGGGTGACTTTTTCTTGTTCCGAACAATGCAGTACAAAAAAGATCTTTTCAATGGAGCTTATCCATTCTCCCTCAACGAGTGGGTCAGTAGATCCACTGATTTTTAGTGGTCGCTGATGCATGAAGGAATCAACATAATGTTGTTCCCTTCATGGTGAGATCAGCCTCTCAGCTTGATTCATGTTATTACTCATAACTTCAGTCAGTTGGATCATTATTCGCATGAATGTTTCCATTCCGGCATCCATCGGAGGGCCATCAGCACATGGTGCATTGAAGTCAACATCTGCACAGTTCCTGCTGTTGCCCGCCATTTTCTAAAAGAATAAAACCTTAGTGAGAAACTTATTTCATTTATGAGTCTTTTAACTAGGACTTCATGCTTAGGAAATTACATTTCTCTATAATTCCTTCATAATGATTCATAAAGAGCTTTTGATTAACCAAACATATCCCCCTGGGAGTGTCGTAACCAAGAGTCCAGTAAGGCCCGTTATCGTGCACCAGTTCCCATTCGAGTCTAGATCAAAGCAGTGTTTTCAGGTTTTACCCCTATGTACATCTATTCCAGAGCCGCATCTACCTGCTCGTATCCAGACAGGGATGTATTTTTTTGATAAACCACTTACTCAATACTTACCAAAATACCAGGAAGTATTCCTATAATTAAAATTTTCTATACAGTTCTTCCTAAAGTTTTTATGTCCTAATTTCCACAAATAACTAAACCATTATTTTATACCAACTGTGGTATCCTTCCTTTTTATAACATAAACTTTCATTATGTTACACTATATTGAGTGTCTTTAAGGAAAATTGTCTTTGAAACAAGGAACATAATACTTGAAAACTACATAAAACATTCTTCATAAACACTTGAAAGGCTTTTCCTTAAGTTCATCCTAGGTTCATTACTGCATCTCATAACCTGGGGACATTAATCAAAAGAAAGGGTGAGCAGAAGTCTCAGTAAGGGAAACAAGAGAAACCTTTTACATGTGAACTTGAGATACTTAAATAAGGTCATGAAAAGAACATTAAGGCATGAGAAAGAAATAATGAGGCATATCATAATGAAAATAATGTTTTTCATAACTAGAAGATGTGGCTAAAACATTTTACAAAGACAATCAGTTCTCTTTCACCAAGGTCCATACCCTGGGTGTCAATAAAAATCACCAAGGTTATTCACCAAGGTATCAATCTAAATGGTCATCTTTAGAGATTAAGTCTTTACCAAATGCATTGGAGTGCTATCAGGGCACACCCTTAAATTTGTCTTTATCATCATGTGAGACACATATATCATCATCAATAATTTCATAAACAACCCATATAGCATAAAATAAATGGGTTTCATTTCATAATCATAACATTTTAAAAAACCCACTTTAAAGACATGATATTAATTTCACTTTAAATCCACGGAAAGGGAAAGCAGGTAGCATGTATGTAAATCCCATTATTTAAAATAGAACAACTTGGTACATATTTGAATACCCCTAGAGATGATAGAGATATGAGTATTCACTCAATAATATAAAAGAACATTAGAAAAAGATATATGCATTTTGAGACGGAAATTCTGCAGCATAAAGGCTATGTTTCGTGGTTTTAGGAAAATTGAAAAGAGATGGGACATGTGTCAAACATTCATAAATGACCCATAAAAAAGTAGAGGAAACGGATATGAAGGATATACGAACATGGTAATGAAATTTGAATTACATACCATTAGAAATTAAAAACATGGAAGGAAGTCAAAAATAAGATTTCTCTAATGAAAATTCGGCATCCTAACAGTGTCACTTAAACATCAACAAAAATGAATTGACAAGATCAGATATGGTCTCTCATAATATGAACAGAAAATTTCAGTATGATAGATATATAGATCACACCCCAACATAATAAAAAAGTAACTTGAATAACTTGACATGAAATTAGAACTTTGAAAAATGAGAAGGGTGAAAGAATCCCTTAAAAATTCGGCAGCCTAACAGCACCACTTAAACATTCTTAAAAAGAATTGATGAGAGAAAGAGGGGGTATCTAATCATATGAAAATGAAAAGGGATGTAAAATTAATATAAAATAACATTCTCCAACATAAGAACATGGAGCATAAATGAAATGACATTAAAGATATTACTTGAAAAGAAAGAGAGAGGTCATATCCCTTACCTTAAAACGTAACTCTTAAAACAAAATGGTTTGGACCTTGAGGGCTTTGGGTAACTTGGGATGACTCCATGGGAGGTAATGAGACCATAGATAAGTTGGGGGGGGAGTTCAGAGTCTAATGGATGAGAGGATGGGTTGGTATTTATAGGGAAAGTTAGGTGACACGACATTAATGGCCAAGGGACACCTCATTGGTGGTTTTTGAAAAACCATGGGCTTTCCCATGATATTTTTACATGGTATTGGCCACATGGGTCCCCCTATACAATAATTCATCACTTTTGGTCGTCCATCCCTTTAAATATCTCATGACATCATCATGACACAGTTATGATGTTATTAAACATACCGAAACCCTAAAACTGTATTTTCAGTATTCATCGAAAATTCAATTTTCTCAGAAAAATCTCAAAAAATTACCTTAACATAATATCGATGCTCTGAGTTCAAAATTGAAATCCATTTAAAAAAAATAATTTTGTAATTATTTTTAATTTAATTAAAATACACTATTCACCAGAAAAAACTATTACATGACTAATAACTTATGAAACCGTTATCTACCCATTTTATTGAATCATATTAATTAATCATGCTGTCTAAATTATATTAAAACTTTCATTAAGTGAGATTTCTAATCCATTTGGTCACATTAATAATCCTAAGCGTAAAAACACTATTCATAATTTACTATTCATCAAAAATTTAGTTGATCTTATTAGACTCCAAATTCTATACTGAACACTTTTGTAGAAGACCATTTTTTGAAAATAATTACACATCATTAATTATTTATGGTTTGCATGAATATTTTAAAATATCCTTTTTTTCAAAATTAATCAATAAAATACATCCTAAAATTATCCGGAAATTTGAAATTTCAGAAACATCACTAAAGGAAGAAATCTCAATTTATTCATCCCAAAGGATTATACAATGAAGCTACGGTCTAATCACATACCCCTTATAACACCAGGATATGACCTATGTGTAAGGTGTTCTATGGTGAGAGAATCTGAGGGAGGCTTAGATAACATTTTCCTCATATTAATCTCTACTAACATGAAATTCTCCCGCAGGAGTTTCCGTTCAAGCATGAGACGCTGGAGTTCGGCTTGGGCTTGGTCCAATGTGATGCCCAACGATGCCACTTCCTTCCCAAGCTTTGATAAGTGGGCTTCACAAGGTTCAAGTATACTGGATGAATCCATCGACTCCACTTTTTGCATTAACTATTAACATCTCTATTAAATCGTTAAGAGTAAGTTAATATACTATTCAAAAAGTTTGGGTCATTACATTCTTTCCCCCTTATGAAATTTCATCCCCGAAATTTTATAATTGAGGCCTAGTCGAAGAGGTGAGGGTACTTTTGCTTCATTATTTCATCAGGATCCCAAGTCGCTTCTTCATACTTATTATTCCTCCACAAAACTTTCACAAGGTGTGCAGTCTTGTTCCGTAGAACCTTGTCTCTACGGTCTTAGATCTCCACTGGCTGATCCACATAAGAGTGGTCATGTTCCAGTTGTACCACCTCTGGGTTCAGTACATGCAAAGGGTTAGGTATGTAATGCATCAAGAAAGATACATGGAAGACATCGTGAACTTCAGCTAAGTTCGGTGGAAGTTCTAGATGATATGCCACTGCTCTTATGCGATAAAGAATTTCATAGAGGCCAATGTACCAAGGGTTGAGCTTCCCTTTCTTCCCAAACCGCTTGACTCTCTTCCATGGAGAAATTCTAAGGAAAACATTGTCTCCAACACCAAACTCCATGTCTCTTCGACAGTTGTTAGCATAGCTCGCCTACTGACTCTGAGCAGCCTTTATGTGTTGTTGGATGGCATGAACCTGTTCTATCATCTCTTACACAAGATCAGGCTCAAGAAGCATTCTCTCACTAGTTTCATCCCAAAAAGTAGGAGTTCTACATCTCTTTCCATACAGATCTTCATAGGGTGTAATCTAAATACTCGAATGGAAGTTGTTGTTATAGGAGAACTCAACTAATGGGAGGTGTTGATCCCATCCACCTTTAAAATCCGCTGATCATAATCTCAGCATGTCTTCGAGTGTCTGAATAGTCCTTTCAGATTGGCCATCAATTTGAAGATGATAGGCCGTAATAAAATTCAATTCAGTATTCAGAGCATGTTGATGACTTCTCCTTAATTTTGATGTGAATCGTGGATCACGATCAGAAACGATGGATAGTGGTCCCCCATGCAGCCTTACAACGTCCTTTACATATATCATGGAAAGTTGATCCAGATATAAATCTTCTCGAATAGAGATAAAATGTTTGGTCTTGGTTAGATGGTCCACAATAACCCAAATCACATTATTTCATTTGGATGTTTTCAGGAGACCTATTACAATGTCCATAGTGATATTATCCCACTTCCATACTGGTATGGGTAGCGGTTGTAATACCCCGTTAGGAAGTTGTTGTTTTTCCTTTACTTGTTGACAGACCAGACACCTTGTAGTGTATTCATCAATCTCCCTCTTCATTTTATCCCCCCAATAATGATCACAAAGGTCTCTATAAATTTTAGTGGTTCCCGTATGTATATATAAAGTAGAGCTATGAGCATCATCCATTAGTTATTTCTTTATCTCCGGAATAGATGGAACACATAGTCTTGTATGAAATTCCAATACACATTCTTGATCAATATTGAAATCAGGGAACTTCCCATCCTTTACAGCCTCAAAATTCTCCTGCAGCAAAGGATCTTCTTTTTTAGCCCTCTTGATCTTCTCTAGTAGTGAAAGTTGAGAAATCATTTGGGATAAGGTTGATGATGTCCCTTCCCTTATAATTCACATGTCCAGTTTTACTCGATCATTAATCAAGGGATCTCCTAGGATTCTCATTGTTTCTAGAACAACAAGATATTTCTTGCTTAAGGCATCTGCAACTTTGTTTTCTCTTCCAGGGTGATAATGAATTGAACAATCATAGTCTTTAATAAGCTCCAACCATCTACATTGTCTCATGTTCAATTCATTGTATGTGAAAATATACTTTAAACATTGGTGTTCAGTGTATATATCACATTTATCCCCATAAATATAGTGCATCCATATCTTTAGAGAAAAAACAACTACCGCTAGCTCTAGATCATGAATAGGATAATTCTGCTCATGATCCTTCAACTGTCGATATGCATAAGCAATTACCTTTTTATTTTGCACGAGGACGCACCCAATCCCTTTCAGAGATGCTTCACTAAAAATAAAGAATCCTTCTTAGATAGAGGGTATTGTTAACACAGGTGCAGTAACCAATCTATTCATAAGCTCTTGGAAACATTCATCTAATTCCTTTGCCCAGATGAACTTAACCCATTTTCAAGTAAACTTGGTTAGCGGATTAAAAATCCGTGAAAAGTTTTTCACAAACCTCCTATAATATCCCGCTAAACCAAGGAAAGTACAAATATCGGTTACTGTTGTGGGTTGAGGCCACTCCTCCACAACCAATGACCTTTTAGGGTCAAATGAGATTCCTTCATTGGTTACGATGTGTCCCAAGAAAGCCACTTGTTGTAACCAAAACTCACACTTGCTGAACATTCCAAAGAGCCTCTCCTTCTGCAGAGTTTTCAAAATAACCCTCATATGATCTTCATGCTCCTCATGACTTTTTGAATATATCAAAATATCATCAATAAAAACTACCACAATGTTATCTAGGTAGTCCTTAAAGAATCTATTCATCAAATCCATGAAAATAGATGGAGCATTAGTCAAGCCGAAGTGCATAACAGTAATATCATAATTCCCATATCTTTATCGGAAGGAAATCATTGGAATATCTTCCTTCTTCACCCTCAGTTGATGGTAACCAGATAGAATGTCAATCTTGGAGAAGAATTGAGCTCCATGACATTGGTAAATTGAATAATCAATTCTTGGAAGAGGGTATATGTTCTTCACTGTGATCCCATTCAGTTTTCTATAATCAATGCATAGCCTCATTGATCCAACCTTCTTCTTCAGAAATAGAACTGGTTCTCCCCAAGGAGACACAATCAGTCAGATAAAACCCTTCTCCAACAAGTCTTGGATTTTTTTTGTTAACTCTACAAGCTCTACATTTTCCATTCTATACGGGGTCTTTGATATCGGTTGAGATCCAGGTATGAGTTCAATGGAGAACTCTACCTCTATTTCTGGGGGAGGTCCAGGGTACTCCTCAGGAAATAAATCCATGTATTCCTGAACAATCGGAACATATTATATTTTTATACTCCCTTTACCTTCTTCATTATCACCGATTAACTCCATAAAGAAAACTATAGGAGGTGATTCTAGATAGGGGTCAGTTCTGGATATCTCTCATTGGAAGATAATTGTAGGTCGTTCATTCAAGACTACTCAGATTTCCTTACTTCTTCATTTGATCATAGAATTTTACTATGAGAGCCAGTCCATCCCTAGTATAACGTCGAATTCCAACATGGGAATGACTACTAGATTTGCGATAAGATTGTGCTCACTGAAGTAAACACTAGAGTCTATAAATACTGTTGATGCATGGATAATCCCACTTGGAGTCTTGACTGACAATTCTACCTCAAAAAGTTCGTGGATTGATTCTGTATTCTTTGCAAATGTGGGGGAAATAAAGGAATGCGTAGAACTAGAAATAAATTACTTGCTAGTTTTGAGACGACAACAATAGTACCTGCTACTACGTAGTTCGGAACATCAACTTTACTTGTTGTGATAGAAAAAACACAACCTTGATACCTTGTCCTTTTCTATGGTTTATGGTGATTCCCCTCCACTACCCTCCGATTTGCAAAGTGATTAGCAAAGGGCCAAAGCTGTCCACACTTGAAGCATTTGACTTTGGGTAGGGCCGGAACCATATTTCCTCTATCGTTAGTGTTGGTAAGTTGAGGATTCACCTCACTAAGAAAATTACGAGCAATATGGCATTATCTTCCACACATGTATGACTTTCCACTTCCGATCAAGCAGTTCCCCAGATGCTTCTTCCCACATTTACTGCATTTGGTATGTTGAATTTGTTTTCGACCTCTTCCCTGATCAAAAGTATTCCCTAGAATGGGATCCAACGATCACTTCTTGTCATTTTATTTATGAGACCATTGTGTCTCACCAAACTGTAGCTCGACTTTCATTTCACTCCGCACGATCTCCTCGTAGCTATCGTAGTCTCGGTTGGCTAGATTCTTCCGCAGATGAGGTCTCAGTCCACCGAAAAATCTACCAACCTTCCAACATGGATTCATGACAAAGCTAGAGGTATATCGTGAATGTCGGGTGAAGTTCATCTCATATCTTCCGATAGATTTGTTCTCCTTATGCATCAGCTCGAGAAACTCTTTCTTCATTCTCATTATCATAAAATAAGGGAAATACTTATAAAAGAATATTCCCTGGAACACTTCCCACTCCATATCTTCCATCTATCCTCGTGGCTTCATGTTTTTGATCAGTGACCACAACTGATCAGCTTCTCCCTCTATGCGGTAAACAACAAGGGTGACTTTTTCTTGTTCCGAACAATGAAGTACATAAAAGATATTTTCAAGGGAGCTGATCCATTATTCCGTATCCAATGTGTCAGTAGATCCACTAAATGTTGGTGGTCTTTGGCGCATGAAGGACTCAACAGAATGTTATTCCCTTCGTGGTGATATCGGCCTCTCAGCTTGATTTAAGTTATTACTCATAACTTGAGTCAGTTGGTTCATCATTCGCATAAATGTTTCCATTCCAGCTTCCATCGGAGGGCCGTCAGCACATGCTGCACTACGGTCACCATCTGCATGATTCCTCATATTTCCCGCCTTTTTCTAAAAGAATAAAACCTTAGTAAGAAACTTATTTAATTTATAAATCTTTTAACTAAGACTTCCTGCTTAGACAATTACATTTCTCTATAATTCTTTAATAATTATTCATAAAAATCTTGTGATTATCCAAACTTATCCCCCGGGAGTGTCGTAACCAAGAGTGCAGTAAGGCCCATTATCGTGCACCAGTTCCCGTTCGAGTATAGCTCAAAGTGTTGTTTTCGGGTAATACCCATATGTACATATTTTCCAGATCCGCCACTAACTACTCGTATCCTGACATGGATGTATTTGTTTGATAAACAATTTACTAAATACTTACCAAAATACCAGGAAGTTTTCCTATATTTATACATTTCTATAGGGTTCTTCCTAAAGATTTTATATCATAATTTCCAGAAATAACTAAACAATCCTTTTATACCTACTGTGGAATCCCGCCTTTTTATAACATAAATGTTCATTACGTTACACAAAACTGAGGATCGTTAAGGCTTAGTGTCTTGGAAACCAGGAACATAATACATGAAAACAACATAAAAAATTATTATTATACACTTGAACGGATTATCCTTAAGTTCATTCTAGGTTCATCACTGCATCTCATAACCTGGGGACATATATCAAAAGAAAGGGTGAGCAGAAGGCCCAGTAAGGGAAACAAGAGAAACCTTTTACATGTGAACTTGAGATACTTCAATAAGGTCCTGAAAAGAACTTTAAAGCATGAGAAAGAAATCATGAGGTATATCATAATAAAAATAACATTTTTAATAACTTGAAGATGTGTATACAACATTTTAAAAACACAATCATTTCCATTTCCCCAAGGTCCATACCCAAGGTGTCAATAACAATTACCAATGTTATTCACCATGGTATCAGTCTAAATGGTTATCTCTAAAGATCAAGTCTTTAACCAATGCATTGGAGCACTATCAGGGCGCACCCTTAAAATTTTTCTTTATCATCATGTGATCCACATATATCATCATCAATAATTTCATAAACAACCCATATAGAATAAAATAAATGGGTATCATTTCATAATCATAACGTTTAAAAAAAACTGTTTTAAAGACCTGATCGTAATGTCACTTTAAACCCACGGAAAGGGAAAACGGGTCTCATGTATGTAAGTCCCAGAATTTAAAATAGAAGACAAAGTTACATATGTGAATAAACCTATAGAAGAGGGTGCTTTGAGTATTCACTTAATAAAATAAAAGAACTTTAGAAATATATAGACACATTTTGAGACGGAAATTCTGCAGCATAATGGCTATGTTTCTGGGTTTACGGAAACATTGAAAAGAGAGGGAACATGGGTCAAACATTCATAAATTACCCATAGAAAAGTATAGGGACCGAATATGAATGATATATGAACATTGTAATGAAATTTTAAGGACATATCATTTGAAATGAAAAACATGGAAAGAAGACCAAAATAAGATTTCTCTTATGAAAATTCGGCAGCCTAACGGCGTCACTTAAACATCAACAAAAATGAATTAACAATATAAAATAGGGACTCTAATCATATGAAAATAAATGTTCAGTATGATAGATATAGATATAATACCCGAAAATTATTAAAAGGGACTTGAAAGACTTGACATGAAAGTAGAACTTTGAAAAATGAGAAGGGTGAAAGAATCCCTTAAAAATTCGGCAGCCTAACGACGCCACTTAAACATTATTAAAACGAATTGATGAGAGAAAGAGGGGGTCTCTCATCGTATGAACATGAAAAAGGAAGTAATATTATTATAAAAGAACATCCTCCTACATAAGAACATGTAGGATAAAAGAAATGACATAAAAGAGATTACGTGAAAAGAAAGAGAGAGGTCAGATCCCTTACCTTAAAACGTAACTCTTAAAACTCAACGGTTTGGACCTTAAGGGCTTGGGGGAACCTTGGGAGGACACCTTGGGAGTAATGAGACTATATCATAGTTGGGGGAGAGTTTGGAGTCGAATGGATGAGTGGATGGCTTGGTATTTATAGGTAAAGTGAGGGGACAAGGCATTAATGGCCAAGGGACACCTCATTGGTGGTTTTGGCAAAACCATGGGCTTGCCCATAGTATTTGCCCATGGTATTGGCCACATGGGTCCCCCCATACAATAATTTATCACCTTTGGTCGGAAAACCCTTAAAATATCTCATGAAATTATCATGAAACAGTTATGATGTTATTAAACATACTGAAACCCTAAAACTGTATTTTCACTATTCATCAAAAATTCATTTTTCTCTGAAAAATCCCCAAAATTTTCCTTAACATAATATCAATACTCTGAATTCAAAAATGAAATCCATTTCATAAAAATAATTTTCTAAATATTTTTAATTTAATTAATAAACACTATTCACCCGAAAAAACTAATACTTGACTAATAATTTATTAAACCATTATTTACCCATTTTATTGAATCACTTTATTTAATCAAGGTGTCTAAATTGTATTAAAACATTTTATAAGTGGGATTAATAATCCATTTGGTCACATTACTAAACCTAAGCGTAAAATCACTATTCATATTTTACTATTCATCAAAAATTAACTTGATCTTATTAGACTCCAAATTTCATACTAAACACTTTTGCAGAAGACCATTTTTTGAAAATCATTACACATCATCAATTATTTAGGGTTTACAAGAATATTTTAAAATTTTCTTTTTTTAAAAAATTCTTCAATAAAATACATCCTAAAATTATCTGGACATTTGAAATTTCACAAACATCACTAAAGGAATAAATCTCAATTTATTCATCCCAAAGGATTACACAAAGAAGCTACAGTCTCGTCACATAGCCCCTTATAACACTAGTATATGACCTAAGTGTATGTTGTGCTATGGTGAGAGAATCTGATGGAGGCCTGGATAACATTGCCCTCGTAGTAATCTTAACTAACTTGAACTTATCCTGCATGAGTTTCCATTCAAGCTTGACATGCTGGAGTTTGGATTGGGCTTGGTCCAAAGTGAAGCCCAATGATGCCACATCTATCCCAAGCTCTGATAAGTGGGCATCATAAGGTTCGAGTCTACTGGATGAAGCCATCGACTCCTCTTTCTACATTAACCATTAACATCTCTATTAAATCATTAAGAGTATGTTAATGTAAAATTCAAAAAGTTTGGGTCGTTACATATCCGATATTTGAATCAAATAATAAGGTAAACTAATTATAATATTTCAATCTATGATATCTTCGGTTTTACCATAATATATTCATGATAATCACAAATCCCGAGGATTTTAACCTATACATGAATTATTCTTAGGACATCCCTTGTCATATCCATATATATATCTCCGGTGATCTCACTGATGTTTTCACATCCTAGTTTCTAATGGTCAGCTAAAACTTCTCTCTGATACCAAATGTATAACCACAAGCATGATGTAAATGTACATTAAATTTATATTATGTAATAAATAATACATGATACAGACAAATGCCTAAATACTATGTTAGTTTATTTTCATTCGAAACTCGGGACTACATCTTCTAAATGGGTGAAAGATTTTCAAAATCACCCCTAAAGATCATCCCGTTTTTTCCCAACCTAAACCCCTTATTTATATCATGGTGAAAATAAAACATATAAAGGGTGAGAGGAAATGAGGTCAACTAATAGGTTTTAAACAAGTTTATGACTCACATTTAACCTTATGTTTTTTCTATAACATAGAGTTATCTAATTTAACTCTTACCATGTGTTCATGTATATTCAAAATATATGGTAAATATAGTTACCATAAAATTTTACTAGTACCCATTGTGGTTAATTAATGAAATTTTCAACATTATCAAAGTCATTTTGAAGAATATTAGGACTATTATATAATTTAATAAAATATTATTTGATTTAAAAACTCATTTTTGCCAATTTGTATACTATTCATATCATGAAGTTTTAAAAAACTATAATAACTTGATTCATTCAAAAAAACATTATTAATTGAAATTTAAATAGTCATAATAAACTATATAATTAGTAGATATTATAAAATGATTAAATAAATTGATTTTAATATTTATAGTCTCATTTATTTAAATCATTGATTAATAAGGTAATCACTAGTTTAACATTGTTTCATAAATAAATTTATATTTTATTGGGTAAAAATTATAAATAAAATACTGTAATGAAATAAATATTTTAAAATTCAGAATAATTATTTTTAGATATAGAGATAATTTATATAACTGTAATGGCCCGGTGTTTTAGGGGTCCATTACTTTGTGAAAATATCGTGTTGGGTTTTATGGTCTGGGAATCTGGTGAAGTTGGCCCAACGGTAGGCTTACCAGTAGCCTTAGCCTACCAATAGCAGGCCTACCGGAAACTCTGTCTACCAGTAGCCTTATCCTACTGGTATCAGGCCTACATACAGCTCTGTCTACCGGTATTTTTAGCCTACCGGTAGTAGGCCTACCGGTAGCTCTGTCTACCGGTTGCTCAGCTACCGGTGGCTGTCAGCTAACGGTAGCTCTCGTCTACCGGTAACTGTCACACACCGGTAGCTCTCCGCTACCGGTGGCTCTGGCCTACCCCGCGGGTTCTTTCCAGTAACACTCCTTGCGCAAATAGGAATTTAAACCCTATTATGACCTGGTTAAGCCTGTTTTAAATCCTGATAACCTCCCATAAATGTTTTAAATAAATATTTAATGAATTAGCTTGGTGTGTGCATCGGTTTAAACTGCCCGAACTCTAATGACGTGTGGGGCCGCGTGGTCAGTCCACAACCCCTTTTCACGAGGTTTCGCGTTCTTATCTCCACCGTCTGTGACCCTTATAACTAAGGGGTTCTCCTTGGGATCTTCTTTTCTCGATCACCCTCTGCGAGGAGTACCCTTTATTCAGACGAGGTGATTTTCATTCAGGCAAGACGCATCACTATGCATGATGTTCCGCGCTCGGCCTAAGCGTCGATTGTTGATAAAAAAGTACGGAAATTCTCCTTCGTCTCTCCCTTTTGAGTATCATGTGGGGTGGCCGTGTTTCTGATTCTGTAGAATTGGATTAACCAGACCTAAATGAAGATAATGAATTGGATTCTATAATGAAAGAAGGGGGTTGTGATCGTTGATGCTGTTTTATGTTATGATCTTCTTTGTGAACTGTGTGGGCATACACCTTCTGAAAATCACTGTCATTGGTGGTCTTTCTATGTGCACTAACTAACCCTTGAATCTAGTTATGTTTAAACGGCTCGTATTGTGTTTGTGAACCCTTGCTGCGTAAAGGAAATATGTTAATTACGTATATTCAGCTACATGAATTGGAAGCACTAGGATAAATCATTTTCTGTGATAACCCCTATTAAAGCACATGAAAATTGAAATCATGGAGTGTGTTAAATCGTATAAATATGAAAATACCGGCATGACCCTGCTTTGTGTTGGTGGTTGTGTTTTGGTGTTTTTCGTTTACGGGCCAATTGCTGGAGATGTGGGAGGGGATATGATCCAATGTTTTTATACTCTCGGTGGTTATGAAATTTGGGATGGGATACCCTGTTGTTACGGATTTAGTGGTTGTGAGTTTTAAGACCGGGTGGTTACCTTGTTTTTATCATGAATTGGGGTGGGATCCTTTGTTGATGAAAAACAATTTGGGGGAGGGGAGACAGGGCAGTGTCTCGGGGTTGTCTTTGGTTCAAGTACTTCGAGGGATCTCATTTTTTTTGTTGTTGTGACTTTACAAGAGAACCGGGTGTGGATACTTAAATTGACGTTTGGAGGGTTTCTTTTCCTTGGTCATTCTTATGGTGTTAGTTCCAAGTAGTTCATAAAGTTATTTAATCAATATTACTGAACATGAAACAAGAATGGGACAAATGGGTTTTGTTTGTGAGAGTTGTGACTCAGACATGAGTGTTGTTTCTGTCCTTTAGGCTGGCTGAAGAAAAACCTAAACTTTGGGTGAGTGCTTGTTACCTATACTTATATTTTTAGTTTTGTGTTTCTTATTCGTGCCCCACTCAAGTTGAGATCTTAGTGCTGAACACCCCCATTTAATGGGGGAGGGTGTTTGTCCCAACACTATTATTAGTTTCTGGTTATTAGCTGCTATTCTGCTCCCTTTCTTGGATAGAACAAGTATCTTCGGGCAGGCTGTGATGGCCTGAGGTCCATTATTAGCAAAAGAAGCTTCGGGCAGGGTAGTGTGGTGGTTGTCCAGGTGTGTGCGGCAGGTGGATTCCCAAGTGTCTTCGGGATGAGGCCCAGGTGTCTTCGGGCATGGTAGTGGATCTTATAGCCTAGGTGTCTTCGAGCGTGGCGGTGGTTGTTCTGGACTAGGTGTTTGGAGGCGTGGTTACGTGTGACAGTTGTGCCCCAGGCGTTTGCAGGCGGGATTCGGCAGTGGGACTACGTGTTGTTGTGGACCAGGTGTGTGCGGGTGAGTGTGGTAGTGGGACTACGGTGAGAATGGAGGGATTTGTTCGATGTGTAGGATGTCTCAATAACCAGTGGGAAAGTGGTGAGGGGTACCCAAACATCGATGTTCTCTTATTATATATATTACTTGACTTTCATTATTTGGGGATTGTGCCTTACTGAGGCTTGGGTGGATAGTTTACCTTGTTAGGTGTTTGGTTTACTCCTTCTTCTCACGGGACATTAGTACGTTCCCCCACTTGTGCATGAGAGTCTTTGGTTTTCCCTAATGAGTGTACTTGTATCCTCACCCTATGTATATAAAACTGCTTTCAGGTTTCCAGGAGGACTTCTGGGATCGTGCAGAACCATAATAGCTTGGACCATTGGGGAAGTTGCAGTTGCTGTTTTTCTTTCTTTGGTACATACCTTTGTAGTCACTTTTTGTACTCTGTGGCTTTTACTTTTTAGAACATGCATGTGGGAATGTTTTACTTTTGGTTTTACTTTTATTTTAGTTTTGGTGTTGTTGGGTTTCATCATCTTATCTCCCGATCCTATAAAAAAGGGGTAATGCCTTCCATTTGTGTGTAATTTCTATACCCTTGGTGTTAGTCTCCACTCCGGGACCTATTGAAGGTGGGTCTCGGGGGGTCATTATCTCTCATTCGACATAAAGATGGAAGGGCCTCACAATCTTCTGACCCTTACCTCCTTTTGGTGAGGGTGGGTCATAACAGAATGGTATTAGATTCAGGTTGAGAGATAGGATGGATTCTGGAGTTACGCACAGTGAGGATTGCATGGGATGGTAGGGAAAAAATGATTGGTGACCTTGGTGTGTGAATTAGTCCAGGGAAGACTGGCTAGGACATGGGATTTTAGGGCCCCCTGTGATCCAATTCAAGGACTCTAGACCTAATGAATGACTAAGTGAGGCCACACTAATTGTAGGGTAAGGAGACCCTAGGGAAGTAACATGCATCATAATGACTTTTGTTCTTGTGTTTATGGGGTGTTTTGGGAATGAATAATAAATGAAATGTTTAAGATGTTTTAAAGAACAGCATTATGCACCACTTGGGCTTAGGCATTACTTGTTTACCTTTCAGCTATGGCACCTGGACATCACCCACATGCGGTACAGGTGATCGAGGCCCCGGAGACTACCATGGATGATCGACAGAGAGTCGATCGAGAGGATGAGGTCAACCAGTGGCAGAAGACACTTCAGGCCTTCCAGCGACAGACCCTCAAGAAGTGTGATGGCAGCACCTCTGACAGGAAGACGAAAGGCTGGCTAGAGAAGCTAGTGATAGCTTTTGGCCTGATTCAGGCCCCGACCGAGTACTGGGTTCCTCTGGTCATCATCCAGATGCGGGGAACGGCGTGTCAGTGGTGGACGCTTTACCTAGGGGAGAGGAGAGAGGCTAAGGTGGCATGGGTTGATTTCGAGAGGGATTTTCGGGCGAAATTCCTCTCTTCGACGATGAAGGAGGAAAAGAGACAGGATCTACTCTCCCTCCAATAGGGGAGTATGTTAGTGGGGGAGCTAGGGATCAAGTTCAAGGAACTCCTACATTTTGCACCGGACCTCTTTCCTGATAGGGAGTCTCGGGCGAGACATTTGGAGGAGGCGCTCCGACCCTCCCTCCAGTATGCTGTTACCCCCTTTACCCTTCTTACGTACTTGGAGGTCCAGAAGAAGGACGAAGCGGTGGAGAGGAAACATGCTCTAGGAGGAGTGTCACGAGAGGGGATCCAGCTGGGACCATTTAAGGGGATGGTCGTTAGCACCTGGCCTCCAGCGTCAGGTCCCTCCAGGATCCGACCGGCAGGGAGCATGCCGCAGCAGTTTCAGTTTCGATCCCCTGGTCCTCGCCCTTTTCCTTTGGGCCCGGGACCACGGTGCTTCGTCTGTGGGAGCCCTGGACATCTCTGGATTCAGTTCCCGGACTGAGTACGAGACGACGGTGACGAAAAGCCTCACCACCCTCCCCAGCAGTAACTTCCAGCCAGGCCTTTCCAGCAGCAGAAGCTGTGACAGCGAGCTCCCGCTCCTCCGAGGGCAGACATAGGAGGAGGGGGTCGACTTCAGGGCGCTCCTCAGGGACCTCCACTGTGGCATGGTCAGGGAGGTGGCCAATAGCCAAGGGTAAGAGGATCTGGGCATGGACAGATACACACTGCGGAGGCAGTAGTTCAAACAGTGCCGGAGGTTGTTCGAGGAACGATCAGTTTGTTTAGTACCCTTGATTTTTCCTTGTTCGATACCGGAGCTTCTCAATCCTTTGTTTCACCCAGTCTAGCATGTGCCATGGGCCTAGATGCCGAGAGACATCCAGTGGACCTGATGTTGAGCACATAAGTCGGAGGTCAGAAAGACTTACTGTTTGATTGTTGGGGATGCAGATTGATGATAGGGCCACATCAGTCGGTTAAGGATCTTCTACTGCTACAGATACAACCATACAATGCCATCCTTGGAATCGACTATCTATTCTCTATGCGGGTCGTCATCGACTGTTTCTGAGGAAGGGTTGTGTTCTCGGACTTGGGAGGCTGGCGTGTTACCTTCACCGGTGAGCGGAGTAGTCATAAGGGCAGCAGGCAAGAGGAACCCCTCCTCTACATATTAACCGAGCTGTCTGTAGAACCCGTAGATGCTGATATGGTGGAAGTGCCAGAGATCGTATGTGAGTTTACGGATGTCTTCCATGAGGATGTTACGACTCTACCCCTTCGACGTGATATCGAGTTCGGGATAGACCTGCAGTCTGGTGCTCGTCCGATCTCGATGGCTCCTTACCGGATGGAAACTTCCGCGCTACGGGAGTTGAAAATTTAGATTTACGGTCTAATTAAGAGGGGTTATGTTCGGCCGATTCTGTCACTGTGGGGTGCTCTGGTCTTGTTTACAAAGAAGGCAGATAGTGGTCTCAGTTTGTGCATAGACTATATGAGACTGAATCAGGTGACGATCAAGAATCGCTACCCTCTTCCAAGGATAGAAGATCTTTTAGACCAGCTAAAAGGGGCGGGATGGTTCTCAATGATCGACCTATTGTCTAGATATCACCAGCTGAGAGTGAAGAAAAGTGAAATCTCGAAGACGGTGTTCAGGTGCAGATATGGACACTTCGAGTTTTTGGTCATTCCCTTCGGTGTTACAAATTCCCCGGCTGTGTTCATGGGGCTTATGAAGTCCATCTTCTGGGAGTACATGGATCGGTTCGTGGTTGTGTTCATCAATGATATCCTAAACTATTCGAGATCAGAGGAGGACCATGCAGAGCAATGGAGGATGGTTTTGGAAGTCCTCTGATAGCATCATCTCTATGGAAAGTTGTCAAAATGCATTTTCTCGATATGAGAACTGCACATCCTCAGGCACATGGTGTCCACGCAGGGGGTAGCAGTGGACCCATCAAAAGTTGAGTTAGTTGATTCGTGGGAAGCACCCAAGAATGTGGCAGAGGTATGTAGTTTCCTTAGGCTGGTGGGTTACTGTCAGAGGTTTGTACCCAACTTCTCCCGAGTTGGAGCCCCTTTGATAGCCTTGACCAAGAAAGACCAGGCTTTCGTGTGGAGTGAGCGGTGTGAGTCAGCCTTCAGCTATCTGAAGGAGAAGTTGGTCAGTGCCCCAGTGCTGAGATTTCCAGATGAAGGGGCGGTGTATGAGGTGTTCTGTGATGCTTCCGGACAAGGCCTGCGATTTGTGTTGATGCAGTGACAAGGGGTGACCTCTTATGGGTCCAGACAGCTATGCCCTCATGAGCGTAATTATGCCACCCATGACTTGGATCTTGAAGTGGTCATTTTTATGCTAAAGTTATGGCAGCACTACCTCATCGGAGAACACTTTGTGGTCTTCACATATCACAAAAGATTGAAGTATATCTTCTCCCAACGGGACCTAAACTTGCGACAGCAGAGAAGGGTGGAGTTCTTCCAGGATTACGACTTTGGGATCTATTTTACTAAGGGAAAGGAAAATCTAGTGACCGATGCCTTGAGCAGGAGAACATAGAAGGAAGCGGTCCGGGAGTCGGCGGATGCCTGGAAGGCGATGGAGGAGTTGCCTGCCTTACACCTGGATGCGAGGATTGATAGCGGTAGAGGCTACATGTATCACATGGCAGTGCAGTCATCTCTGTTGAATCAAGTGGAGGAGTCTCAGTGGGGAGACCCAATGTACGAAGTGATGCGTGACCGAGTTGACCAAGGCAATGCTCTAGAAGGATGTGAATAGAATGGCCAAAACAGGATGCTATTCCCGGGAAAGCAGTTTGTTCCGGAGGTGATGCGCGACAAGGTTCATAGTGAGTTCCACAACTCACCCCTAGTAGTTCACCTAGGAGTATCCAAGATGTACTAGGGACTAAAGAGGCAGTTTGGGTGGCCCGGAGTTAAGCGAGCGGTGGTTGAGTTTGTGGCCATGTTCTCAGTGTGTCAGCAAGTGAAGGCTGAACACCGAGTTCCATGCGGCCTACGACAGCCTCTATATGTCCCCGAGTGGAAGTGGGACGACATCTCGATGGATTTCATCACAGGACTACCCAAGGTCCAAGGGGGATACAACTCCATCTGGGTGGTGGTGGACTGGTTAATGAAATCGGCTCACTTTCTGGTGATCAGGGAGTTGAGTGTAGTGGATGATTTGGCGCAAATGTACATGGATGAGGTGATGCGATTGCATGGGATTCCGAGGTCTATAGTATCGGATAGGGATGCACGGTTTACCTCGTGAGCCTAGAGAGGATTTCGGTATGATTTTGGCACCCAGCTACATCTTAGCACTGCTTTCCATCCCCATGAAGATGGACAAACAGAGAGCACCATCCAGTCCTTGGAGGATACGCTGTGGGCATGTGTTCTAGACTAAGGGGTATCATGGGTACGATACTTGCCCCTGGTGGAGTTTTCCTACAATAATATCTACCACTATACCATTGGTATGTCCCCGCTTGAAGCCTTGTACGAGAGGCCATTCCGTTCACCTGTGTGTTGGACCGAAGTAGGAGAGGCAGGAATCCTTGTCTCGGAGGTGGTGCAGAGCACGACAGAGAAGTTTCATCTCATACGGGGAATGATGAAGGCGTCCCAGTACCTACATAAGTTGTATTCTGATACCAGGAGGAGGCCCTTGGAGTTTGAGGTTGGAGACCACGTGTTCTTGAAGGTCTCCCCTTGGTGTGGGCAGCGGAGGTTCGACAAGGGGAGTAAGCTTTCTCCCAGGTTTATCGGACCCTTAGAAGTGTTTCGGCAGGACGGTGAAGTAGCTTATAATCTAGCGTTACCACTGCCACTACTGAGGATAAATGATGTCTTCTATGTGTCCCAGCTCCTTCGGTATCTGTACGATGATTCACACGTCCTTGATTGGGGTGAGATGGACATCGAGGACAACGTGAATTTTGTGGAGAGACCAGTGATGATCGAGGATCGCAAGGAGAAGGTGGTTCGTGGGCGAACCATTCACTTGGTTATTGTGTTGTGGAGACATGGTGGGCTTGAGGATAGTACATGGGAGAGGGAAGCACAAATATTTATCCAGTACCAAGAGTTGTTTTGAGTTTTGTTCTTTGTTGTACCTGTTATGGTAGAACATTTTGTCTTTTTGGATATGAAATTTACTAGTTTTCTTTTATCTGAATGTGTGTGAAAAGCCATGGATATGGGGGAGGAGAGAATCTGACATCTAATCAAGATGCATTAAGGTGCATTCGATTAGACCCGTGCGGGCGAGTTAGTGCCACCCAAAATGGATAATCTCTTGACATAGGGGTGGAGACTCCCCAACCCACATGTCTGGACAGTTTGACATGGTATGTTGCTTGGTTCATGATAGGAAATAATTTTTTTAGTTATCATGGGTTGACTCCTAAGAGGTATCTTTAGAGGTGGTGGTTTAGACCCTCTCGTTCCATCTGGTTTGTTTTGATTCTCGAGGATGAGAATATTTTAAGAGGTATCTGATGTAATGGATCGAGGTTTTATAGTTACATTACTTTGTGAAAATATCGTGTTGGGTTTTCTGGTCTTGGAATCTAGTGAAGTTGGCCCAACGGTAGGCCTACCGGTATCCTTAGCATACCGGTAGAAGGCCTACCGGTAGCTCTGTCAACCAGTAGCCTTAGCCTACCGGTATCAGGCCTACCGGTAGTGATGTCTACCGGTAGCCTTAGCCTAATGATAGCAGGCCTACCGTTCGCTCTGTCTACCGGTAGCTCATCCTACCGGTAGCTCTGTCTACTGGTAGATCTGTGCACCGGTAGCTCTCAGCTACCGGTGGCTCTGGCCTACCCCGAAGGTTCTTTCCAATAGAACTCCTTCTTTCACAAATAGGATTTTAAACCCTATTTTGACCCAGTTAATCCTGTTTTAAATCCCGGTAACCGCCCATAAATATTTAACTAAATATTTAATGAATTAACTTGGTGTGTGCATCGGTTTAAACTGCCCGACCTCAAATGATGTGTGGGGCCGCGTGGTCAACCCACAACCCCTGCTCACGCGGTTTCACATTATTATCTCAACCATCCGCGACCCTTATAACTAAGGGGTTCTCCCTGAGTTCCTCTTTTCTTGATCACCCTCTACGAGGTGTACCATTCATTTGGACGAGGCAGTTTTCATTCAGGAGAGCTGTATCGCTATGCGTGAAGTTCCGCGCCCGGCCGAAGCGTCGATCATTGATCAACAAGTAGGGAAATTATCCTTCGTCTCTCCCTTTTGTGTATCATGTGGGGTGGTTGTGCTTCTGATTCTGTAGAATTGGATAATCCAGACCTAAATAAAGATAATGAATTTGATTCTATAAAGTAAGAAGGGGGTTGTGATCATTGATGTTGTTTTATGTTATGATCTTATTTGTGAACTGTGTGGGCTTACTGTAATGGCCTAGGGTTTTAGAGGTCCATTACATTGTGAAAATCTCGTCTTGGGTTTTCTGGTAGGCCTACCGGTAGCTCTGTCAACCGGTACCCTTAGCCTACCGGTAGTAGGCCTACTGGTAGCTCTGTCTACCGGTTTCCTTAGCCTACCAGTATCAGGCCTACCGGTAGCTATTTCTACCGGTATCTCGGCCTACTGGTAACTTCGTCTACAGGTAGATCAGCCTACCGGTAGCTCTATCTACCAATGGCTCGGTCTACCGCTAGCTGAAGCCTAACGGTAGCTGAAGTCTACTGGTAGCTGCAGCCTACCGGTAGCTCGGCTAACGGTGGATGTCGGTGACCGGTAGCTCTCGGCTACCGGTAGCTATCACCCACAAGTAGCTCTCAGCTACCGGTGGCTCTGTCCAACCCTGCAGGTTCTTTCCAGTAGCGCTCCTTCTTACACAAATAGGATTTTAAACCCTATTTTGACCCGGTTAAGCCTGTTTTAAATCCCGATAACCGCCAATAAATGTTTAACTAAATATTTAATGAATTAACCTGGTGTGCGCATCGGTTTGAACTTCTCGACCTCTAATGACGTGTGGGGATGCGTGGTCAACCCAAGACCCCCATTCACGCGGTTTCGAGTTCTTATCTCAACAGTCCGTGACCCTTATAACTAAGTGGTTCGCCCTGGGTTCTTCTTTTCTCGATCACCCTCTGCGAGGATTACCCTTCATTCTGACGAGGCGATTTTCGTTCAGGCGAGCTGCATCGCTATGCATGATGTTCCACACCTGGCCTAAGGGTTGATCGTTGATGAACACGTATAGAAATTCTACTTCGTCTCTCCCTTTTGTGTGTAATGCGGGGTGGGTGTGATTATGATTCTATAGAATTGGATAAACCATACCTAAATGAAGATAATGAACTGGATTCTATAAAGAAATAAGGGGGTTGGGATTATTGATGTTGTTTTATGTTATGATCTTCTTTGTGAACTGTGTGGGCTTACGACTTCTAAAAATCATGGCTATTTGTGGTATTTCAATGAGCACTAACGAACCCTTGCATCTGGTGATGTTTAAACAGCTTGTATTGTGGTTGTGAACCCTTGCTGTGTAATGGAAATTGGTTAATTACGTATATTCGGCTAAATGAATTGGAAGCACCAGGATAAATCCTTTTCTTTGATAACCCCGGTTAAAGAACACAAAAATTGAAATCATGGAGTGTGTTAAATCTTATAAATCTGAAAATACCGACATGGCCCTACTTTGTGTTGGTGGTAGTGGTTTGGTTGTTTTCTTTTACGGGCCGATTGCTGGAGATGTGGGAGTGGATGGGATCCCCTATTTTTATACCCTCGGTGGTTATGAAAGTGGGGATGGGATCCCCTGTTTTTATGGATTCTGTGGTTTTGAGTTTTAATATCGGGTTGTAACCTTGTTTATATCACGAATTGTGGTGGGATCCTCTGTTGATGGAAAACCTTTTTGGGGGAGGGGATATGGGGTGGTGTCTCGATGTTGTCTTTGGTTCCAGTACATCAAGGGATCACACTTTTCATTTTTGGTTGTGACTTTACAAGAGAACCAGGTGTGGATACTTAAATTGACGATTGGATGGTTTCTTTTCCTAGGTTATAATTATGGTGTTAGTTTTAGAGTAGTGCATAAACTTATATAAACATTATTACTGAACAAGAAACAAGAATGGGACAAATGGGTTTTGTTGGCGAGAGTCGTGACTCAGACATGTGTGATGTTTGTGTCTTTTAGGCTTGCTGAAGAAAAACCTAAACATTGGGTGAGTGCTTGTTACCTATACTTATATTTTTAGTTTTTTGTTTCTTATTCATGACCCACCCAAGATGAGAACTTAGTGAAGAACACCCCCATTTCATGGGGGAGGGTGTTTTTCCCAACGCTATTATTAGTGTCTGGTTATTAGCTCCTTTTCTTCTCCCTTTCCCGGATAGCCCAAAAATCTTCGGGCAGGCTGTGATGGCCTGAGGTCCAGTATTTGCCCAAGAATTTTCGGGGAGGGTAGTGTGGTGGTTGGTCAGGTGTGTGCGACAGGTGGTTTCCCAAGTGTCTTTGGGATGACTCCTAGGTGTCTTCGGGTGTGGAAGTGGATCTTCTAGCTCAGGTGTCTTCGGGCGTGGCAGTGGTTGTTCTGCCCTTGGTGTTTTTAGGCGTGGTTACATGTGACAGTTGTGGCCCAAGTGTTTGCGGGCGGGAATCGGCAGTGGGACTGCGTGTGGTTGTGGCCCAGGTGTGTGTGGGTGGGTGTGGCAGTGGTACTGCGGTGAGATTGGAGATATTGGTTCGATGTGTAGGATGTCTCAATAACCAGTGGGAATGTGGAACGGCGTACCCAAACCTCGATGTGCTCTTATTATATATATTACTTGACTTGAGTTTTTTGAGGAGTGTGCCTGGCTAAAGCTTGGGTGGATTTTTTACCTTGTTAGGTGTTTGGTTTAATCTTTCTTCTCAAGGGACTTTAGTATATTCCCCCACTTGTGCACGAGAGTCTTTGATATTCCCTACTGAGTGTACTTGTATGCTCACCCTACGTATATAAAATTGCTTTTAGGATTCCAGGAGGACTTTGGGGATCGCGCAGGACCATACTAGCTCGGACCTTTGGGGCAGTTTTTGTTGATGTTTTTCGTTCATTGGTAATTACCTTTGTAGTAACTTTTTGTACTTTGTGGATTTTACTTTTTGGAACATGCATGTGGGAATGGTTTACTTTTTCCTTTACTTTTATTTTAGTTTTGGTTTTGTGGGGTTTATTCATATTATCTCATGATCCTATAAAAAAAGGTGTAATGCCTTCCATTGTGTGTAATTTCATTACCCTTAGTGCTAGTGGCCACTCCGGGACATATTGAAGGCAGGTATCGGGGGTCATTATCTCTCATTCAACTTAATTAAGGAAGCGCCTGGGAATCTGCTGACCCTTCCCTCTTTTTGGTGAAGGCGGGTCGTGACAGAATGGTATCAGAGGATGTTTGAGAGATAGGATGGAGTCTAAAGTTAGGCACAATGAGGATTGCATGGTATGGTAGGGAAACATTGTTGTTGGACCTTTGTGCATGAATTATTCCTGGGAAGACCGGCTAGGAAACAGGATTTTAGGACCCCCTTGTTCCGATGCAAGGATCCTGGACCTAACGAATGACCAATTGAGGCCATGATGATTGCATGGTAGAGAGAACATAGGGAAGGTACATGCATCATAATGACTTGTGTTCTTGTGTTTCTGTGGTGTTTTGGGAATGAAGAATAAATGAACAGTTTAAGAAGCTTTAAAGAACAATATTCTGCACTACTTAGGCGTAGGCATTCCTTTTTTACCTTGCAGCTATGGAACATGGAAGGAAACCACGTGTGGTACTGGCGATAGAGCCTCCAAAGAAAACCATGTCCAATCGACAGAGAGCTGATCTAGAGGAGGCGGACGACCAGTGGAAAAAGACACTTCGGGCCTTCCAGCGACATACCCTCAAGAAGTATGAAGGTAGTACCTCTCACACGAAGACGAAAGGTTTTCTAGAAGAGCTAGTGATAGCTTTCGGCCTGATATGGGCCCCAACCGAGTAATGGGTTCCTCTGACAATCATCCAGATGCGGGGAGCGGTGCGTCAGTGGTGGACACTGTACCTGGGGGAGAGGAGAGAGGCTGAGGTGGCATGGGCTGATTTCGAGAGGGAGTTCCGGGCGTAATTCCTCTCTTCGACGATGAAGGCGGAAAAGAAACAGGAGCTACTCTCCCTCCAACAGAAGAGTATGTCAGTGAGGGAGCTAGGGACCAAGTTCAAGGACCTCCTACGTTTTTCTCTGGACCTCTTTCCTGACGAGGAGTCTCGGGAAAGACGTTTGGAGGACGCGCTCCGACCCTCCCTCCAATATGCTGTTACCCCCTTTACCCTTCTGATGTACTTGGAGGTCCAGAAGAAGGACGTAGTGGCGGAGAGAATGCATGCTCTAGGAGGAGTGTCATGAGAGGGGATCCAGCTGGGACCATCAAAGGGGAAGGCCGTCAGCACAAGGCCTCTAGCGTCAGGACCCTCCAGGTTCCGACCGGGTGGGAGCAGGTCATAGCAGTTTCAGTTTCGATCCCCTGGTCCTCGCCCTTTTCTTTCAGGCCCGGGACTGCGGTGCTTCATCTGTGGGAGCCCTGGACATCTCTGGAGTCAGTTCCCGGAGTGGGTACAGTACGGTAGTGGCGGAAAACATCACCACCCGCCCTAGTAGCAGCTTCCATCCTGGCCTTTCCAGCAGCAGCAGTAGGGACAACGAGCTCCCGCTCCTCCGAAGGAAAACATAAGAGGGGGGGAGACCTCAGGGCGCTCTTAAGGGACCTCGACCGGGACGTGGTCGGGGAGCTTTCCGATAGACGAGGGGAATAAGAGCTGGGCGTGGACAGCTACACACCGCAGAGGCAGCAGTTCCAGTAGGGATGGAGGTTGTTCGAGGTATAATCAGTTTGTCCAGTACCCTTGATTTTTCCTTATTCGATGCCAGAGCATCGCACTCATTTGTTGCACCCAGTCTAGCCCATGACTTGGTCCTATATTCCGAGAGACTTCCAGTGCCCCTAGTTTTGAGCTCACCAGTCAGAGGTCTGATCGAATTTTTGTTTGTTTTCGGTGATGTAGACTGATGATAGGGCCACATCAGTCGGTTAGGGATCTTCTTCTGCTACAGATACAACCATACGATGTCATCCTAGGCATCGACTGGATATTCTCCGTGTGTGCCGTCATCGACTATTTCTGATGAAGGGGTGTGTTCTCGGACATGGGCGGACAGCGTGTTACCTTCACCAGCGATCGGAGTAGTCAGAAGGGCAACATGCGAGAGGAACCCCTCCTCTCCTTACTATCCGAGCTGTCATTAGAACTAGTAGATGATGAGATGGTGGAAGTGCCAAAGATCATCCGTGAGTTTATGGACGTATTCCCGGAGTAGGTGACGACTATACACCCTCGACGTGATATCGAGTTCGGGATAGACCAGCAGTCTGGCACTCGTCTGATCTCGATGGATCCTTACTGAATGTCACGTTCAGAGCTACGGGAGTTTCGGATTCAGATTGATGATCTGAGGAAGAGGGGTTATGTTCGGCAGAGTGCGTCACTGTGGGGTGCTCCAGTCTTGTTCACAAAGAAGGTAGATGGTGGTATCAGGTTTTGCATAGACTACAGGGGGCTGAATCAGGTGACGATCAAGAATCTCTACCCTCTTCTGAGGATAGACGATCTTTTCGACCAGCTGAAAGTGGCAAGATGGTTCTCGAAGATCGACTTACAGTCTGGGTATCACCAGATGAGAGTGAATGAATGTGAAATCCCAAAGTCAGCGTTCAGGTGCAGATATGAACACTTATAGTTTGTGGTTATTCCCTTCGGTGTTACGAACACCCCTGCTTTGTTCATGGGGCTTATGAACTCAATATTCTGGGGGTACATTGATCATTTCGTGGTTTTGTTCTTGGACGATATCCTGATCTATTCGATATCAGAGGAGGACCATGCAGAGCACCTGAGGATGGTTTTGGAGGTCCTCCGACAGCATCGGCTCTATGGGAAGATGTCAAAATGAAAGTTCTGGGCACGAGAATTGCACTTCATCGGGTACGTGGTGTCCAAGCAGGGGGTAGCAGTGGACCCATTAAATGATGAGGCAGTTGTTTCTTGGGCAGCACCCAAGAATGTGGCAGAGGACCGTAGTTTCCTCGAGCTGGTAGGTCACTATAGGAGGTTCATACCCAACTTCTCCAAATTTTCAGCCCCTTTGACATCCCTAAAAAAGAAAGACAAGGATTTCGTGTGGAGTGAGCTATGCGAGTCAGCCTTCATCTATTTGAAGGAGAAGTTGTTCAGTGCCCCAGTGTTGAGATTTCCAGAATAAGGGGTGGCGTATGAGGTTTTTTGTGATGCTTCAGGACAAGGCCTGGGATGTGTGTTGATGCAGCGACAAGGGATGATCTCTTATGGATCTCCGAAGCTACACCCTCTTGAGAGTAATTACACCACCCATGACCTGGAGCTTGCAACAGCCGTTTTTCACTAAATTTATGGCGGCACTACCTCATAAGAGAATTCATTTCGGTCTTCACAGATCACAAAATATTTAGTTATATCTTCTCCCAGTGGGACCTAAACTTGCGACAGTGGAGATGGGTGGAGTTCCCCTATGATGACGACTTCTAGATCTCTTATTATAAGGGAAATGGCAATGTAGTGGCCGATGCCTTGAGCAGGAGGATGTAGAAGGATGTGGTCCGAGAGTCGGCGGATGCCTGGGAGGCGATGTAGGAGTTGGCTGCCTTACACCTGGATGTGAGGATTGATAGCGGTAGAGGCTACCTGTATCAGATGGCAGTGCAGTCGTCTCTATTGCAGGAAGTGGAGGAGTCTCAGTGGAGAGACCTAGAGTGCGAAGTGATGCGTGACCGAGTTGTCCAAGGAAATGATCCGGAAGGATGGATGGAGGATGGCCAAAACCGGATGCTTTTCTAGGGAAAGCTGTTTGTTTTGGAGGCGATGTGTGAAAAGGTTTTTAGTGGGTTCCACAACTCACCCCTGGCGGTACACCCGGGAGTTTCCAAGATGTACCCGGGACTGAAGAGGCTGTTTTGGTGGCCCAGAGTTAAGCGAGCGGTGCCAGAGTTTGTGGCCAAGTGCTTAGTGTGTCAGCAAGTGAAGGCTGATCACCGAGTTCTAGGCGGCATACTGCATCCTCTAGATGTCCCCGAGTGGAAGTGGGATGACATCTCGATAGATTTCATCATGGGACTACCTAAGGTCCAAGGGGGATACTACACCATCTGGGTGGTAGTGGACCGGTTGAAGAAATGAACTCACTTTCTGGAAATCAGGGAGTCAAGTGCAGTGGATGCTTTGGTGCGAAGGTACATGGATGAGGTGGTGAGATTGCATGGTATTCTGAGGTCTATAGTCTCTGATAGGGATTCACAGTTTAACTCACGAGTCAGTAGAGGATTTCAGCATGATTTTGTCACCCAACTGCATCTTAGCACTGCTTTCTATCCCCAGACAGATGGACAGACAGAGCGCTCCATCCAGACCATGGAAGATATGCTGCGGGCATGTGTTCTGGACTTAGGGGGATCATGGGTACGATACTTGTCCCTTGTCAAGTTTTCCTATAATAACAGCTACCACTCTACCATTGGTATGGCCACATTTGATGCCTTGTACGGGAGGCCATGCCGTTCACCTGTGTGTTGGACCGATGTAGGAGAGGTAGGCATCCTTGGCTCGGAGGTGGAGCAGAGCACGACAGAGATGGTTCAAATCATACGGGAAAGGATGAAGGCGGCCCAGGACAGACAGAAGTCGTATGTTGATACCAGGAGGAGGCCCTTGGAGTTTGAGGTTGGAGACCACGTGTTCTTGAAGGTCTCTCCTCGGCGTGGGCAGTGGAGGTTCGGCAAGGGGAGTAAGCTTTCTCACAGGTTCATCGAACCCTTCGAATTGTTGCGGCAGGTCGGCAAAGTGTCTTATTAGCTAGCGTTACCACTACCACTACTGAGGATACATGATTTCTTCCATGTGTCCTAGCTCCCTCGGTATCTGTACAACAATTCACACGTCCTTGATTGGGGTGAGCTGGACATCAAGGATGACATGACTTTTGTGGAGAGACCAGTGATGATCGAGGATCAAAAGGAGAAGGTGCTTCGTGGGAAACCCATTCATTTGGTTCGTGTGTTGTGGAGACATGCTAGGCTTGATGAGAGTACGAGGGAGAGGGAAGCACAAATGCGTACCCATTACCCAGATTTGTTTTGTGTTTTGTTCTTTGTTGTACCTCTTGTGGTAGAACGTTTTGTCTTTTTGGTTATGAAATTTACTGGTTTTCCTTCCTCTAAATGTTTGTGAAAAGCCTTGTCTCTGGGGGAGGAGAGAACCTGACCACTAATCAATACATGTTAAGGTGGATGCGATTAAACCCGTGCGGTCGAGTCAGTGCCGCCCAAAGCCGATAATATCTTGACATGGGGGAGGAGACTCCCCAACCCACATTCATGGGCAGTTTGACATGGTATGTTTCTTGGTTGTTGACAGGAAAAAATTTTTCTTAGTTTGCATGGGTTAAATCCTAATAGGTATCTTTCTAGGTGGTTCTTTGGACCCTCTCTTTTCTTCTGGGTTGTTTTGAATCTCGAGGACGGGAATCGTTTAATAGGTATCTGATGTAATTCCACGGGGTTTTAGTGGTCCATTACTTTGTGAAAATCTTGTGTTGGGTTTTTTGGTAGCCTTATCCAAACAGTAGAAAGCCTACCGGTAGCTCTATCTACCGGTAGATCGGCCTACCGGTAGATCTGTGTATCGCTAGCTCCGCCTACCGATAGCTGCAGCCCACCGGTAGCTCAGCCACAAGTGGCTGTCAGCTACTGGTAGCTCTCGGCTACCGGTGGCTATCGCCCACCGGTATCTCTCAGCTACTGGTCGCTCTGGCCTACCCTGCGGGTTTATTCCAATAGCGCCCCTTCTTGGGAAAATAGGATTTTAAAACCTATTTTTACCCGGATAATCATGTTTTAAATCCCAGTAACTGCCCATAAATGTTTAACTAAATATTTAATGAATTAACCTGGCGTGGGTGTCGGTTTAAACTGCCCGACCTCTAATGACGTGTGGGGTCTCGTGGTCAACCCACGACCCCCACTCACGCGGTTTCGTGTTCTTATCTCAACCTTCCATGTCCCTTATAAATAAGGGGTTCACCTGGGGTTATTCTTTTCTCGATCACCCTCTAGGAGGAGTACCCTTCGTTCAGACGAGGCTATTTTTGTTCAGGCGAGCCGCATCGCTATGCATGAAGTTCCGCGCCCGGCCTAAGTGTCGATCATTGATCAACAAGTAGGGAAATTCTCCTTCATCTCTCCCTTTTTAGTATCATGTGGGGTGGGCATGCTTTTGATTCTATATAATTGGATAAAACATACCTAAATAAATATAATGAACTGGATTCTATAAAGAAAGATGGGGGTTGTGATCTATGATGTTGTTTTATGTTATGATCGTCTTTGTGAAATGTGTGGGCTTACGCCTTCTAAAAATAATGGTCGTTGGTGGTCTTTCTATGTGCACTAACGATCCCTTGCATCTAGTTATGTTTAAACAGCTTGTATTGTGGATTTGAACCCTTGCTGTGTAAAGGAAATCGGTTAATTATGTATATTCCGCTAAATGAATTGTAAGAACCAGGATAAATCATTTACTATGATAACCCCGGTTAAAGCACATGGAAATTGAAATCATGGAGTGTTTTAAATCATATAAATCTGAAAATACCGGCATGGCCCTGCTTTGTGTTAGTGGTATTGGTTAGGATGTTTTCTTTTACGGGCGGGTTGTTGGAGATGTGGGAGGGGATAGGATCCCCTGTTTTTATAATCTCGGTGGTTATGAAATTGGGGATGGGATCCCCTGTTGTTATGGATTCAGTGGATTTTAGTTTTAAGACAAGGTGGTTACCTTGTTTATATCATGAATTGGGGTGGGATCCTCTATTGATGAAAAACTTTTTGGGGGAGGGGACGTGGGGCTATGTCTCGGGGCTGTCTTTGCTTCAAGTACTTCATGGGATCTCACATTTTCTTTGATGTTGGGACATTACAATAGAACCAGGTGTGGATACTTAAATTGACAATTGGATGGTTTCTTTTCCATGGTTATGCTTTTGGTGTTAGATGCCCAGTAGTGCATAAACTTATTTAAACATTATTACTTAACATGAAACAATAATGGGACATGTGGGATTTGTTGGCAAGAGTCGTGACTCGTACTTGAATGATGTTTGTGTCCTTTAGGATGGCTGAAGAGAAACTTAAACTTTGGGTGAGTTCTTGTTACCTATACTTATAATTGTAGTTTTTTTTTCTTATTCGTGACCCATCCAAGTTGAGCACTTAGTGTTGAACACACCCATTTCATGGGGGAGGGTGTTTTTCCCAACACTATTATTAGTGGCTGGTTATTAGCTCCTTTTCTGCTCCCATTCCTGGATAGCCCAAGTATCTTCAGGTAGGCTGTGATGGTCTGAGGTCCATTATTAGCCCATGAATATTCGGACAGGGTAGTGTGGTGGTTGGCCAGGTGTGTGTGGCAGGTGGTTTCCCAAGGGTCTTCGATATGAGGTCCAATTGTCTTCGAGCATGGCAGTGGATCTTCTAGCCCGGGTTTCTTCGAGCGTGGAGTTGGTTTTTCAGGCCTAGGTGTTTGCATGTGTGGTTATGTCTGACAGTTGTTTCCCAGGTGTTTGTGGGCGGGATTCGGCAGTGGGACTCCATGTGGCTATGGCCCAGGTGTGTGCGGGTGGGTGTGGAAGTGGGACTGCGGTGAGAATGGCGGGATTGGTTCGATGCGTAGGATGTCTAAATAACCAGTGGGAAAGTGGTGCAGGGTACCCAAACATTGAATTTCTCTTATTATATATATTACTAGACTTGCATTATTTGGGGAGTGAGCCTTGGTGAGGCGTGGGTGGATAGTTTACCTTGTTAGGTGTTTGGTTTACTCCTTCTTATCACGGGACTTTAGTATATTCCCCCACTTGTGCATGAGAGTATTTGGTTTTCCCTACCTATTGTACTTGTATGCTAACCCTACGTATATAAAACTGCTTTCAGATTTCTAGGAGGAATTCGGGGATCGCACAAGACCATACTATCTCAGAACATTGGGGAAATTGCAGTTGCTGTTTTTCTTTCTATGGTACTTACCTTTGTAGTTACTTTTTGTACTTTGTGGATTTTACTTTTTGGAACATGCATGTGGGAATGCTTTTCTTTTGGCTTTACTTTTCTTTTAGTTTTGGTGTTGTTGGGTTTCATCATCTTATCTCCCGATCCTATAAAACAAAAGGGGTAATGCCTTCTATTTGTCTGCAATTTTTATTCCCTTGGTGCTATTCGCCACTTTGGGACCTATTGAAGGCGGGTCTCGGGGGTCATTATCACTCCTTCAACTTAAAGATGGAAGGGCCTGAAAATCTGCTGACCCTTCCCTCTTTTTGGTAAAGGCGGGTCGTGACACTTACTCCTGAAAAAAATGGATTTTGGTGGTCTTTCTTTGTGCAGTAACGAACCCTTTCATTTGGTGAGGTTTAAACGGATTGTATTGTGGTTTTGAACCCTTTCTGTGTAATGGAAATCAGTTAATTACGTATATTCAGCTAAATGAATTGGAATCACCAGGATAAATCCAGTAATGTGATAACCCCTGTTAAATCACACTGAATTTGAAATCATGTATTGTGTTAAATCTTATAAATATGAAAATACTGGCACGTCCCTACTAAGTGTTGGTGGTAGTGGTTTGGTTTTTTTCATTTACAGGCCTATTGATGGAGATGTGGGAGGGGATGGGATCCCCTGTTTTTATACTATCGGTGGTTATGAAATTGTGGATGGGATCCACTATTGTTTTGAATTCGGTGGTTGTGAGTTTTAAGACCGGGTTGTTACCTTGTTTATATCAAGAATTGAGGTGGGATACTCTGTTGATGAAAATATTTTTTGGGGGAGGGGACACGGGGCAGTGTCTCGGGGTTGCCTTTGGTTCCAGTACATCGAGGGATCTCACTTTTCCTTAGTTTTTGTGACTTTACAAGAGAACTACGTGTGGATACTTAAATTGACATTTGGATGGTTTATTTTCCTTGGTTATGCTTACGGTGCTAGTTTCTCAGTAGTGAATAAACTTATTTAAACATTATTACTGAACATGAAACAAGAATGGGACAAATGGTTTTTGTTGGCGAGAGATGTGACTCGAACTTGAGTGTTGTTTGTGTCCTTTAGGCTGGCTGATGAAAAACCTAAACTTTGGGTGACTGCTTGTTACCTATACTTATATTTGTAGTTTTGTGTTTTTATTCATGCCCCAACCAAGTAGAGAACTTAGTTCCAAACACCCCCATTTCATCGGGGAGAGTGTTTTTTCCAACACTATTATTAGTCACTGGTTATTAGCTCCTTTTCTGCTCCCTTTCCCTGATAGCCCAAGTTTCTTGGGGAAAAATATGATGGACTTAGGTCCATTATTAGCCCAAGAATCTTCGGGCATGGTAGTGTGGTGGTTGGCCAGGTGTGTGCGACAGTCGGTTTCCCAAGTGTCTTCGGGATGAGGCTCGGGTGTCTTTGGGCTTGGCATTGGATCTTATATCCCAGGTGTCTTCGGGTGTGGTGGTGGTTGTTCTGGACTAGGTGTTTTCAGGTGTGGTTTCGTGTGACAGTTGTGGCCTAGGTGTTTTCGGGCAGGATTCGACAGTGGGACTGCATGTGTTTGTGGCCCCGGTGTGTGCGAGCGGGTGTAACAGTGGGACTGCGGTGAGAATGGCGGGATTGGATCGATGCGTAGAATGTCTCAATAACAAATGGGAAAGCGGCACAGGGTACCCAAACATTGATATTCTCTTATTATATATATTACTTGACTTGTGTTATTTGGGGAGTGTGCCTTGGTGAGGCTTGGGTGGATAGTTTACCTTGTTAGGTGTTGGGTTTACTCCTTCTTCTCATAGGACTCTAGTACGTTCCCCCACTTGTGCATGAGAGTCTTTGGTTTTCCCTACTGAGTGTACTTGTATACTCACCCTACGTATACTAAACTGCATTCAGGTTTCCAGGAGGACTTTGGGGATAACGCATGACCATACTACCTCAGACCTTTAGGGCAATTGCAGTTGTTGTTTTTCTTTCTTTTGTACTTACCTTTGTAGTCACTTTTTGTACTTTGTGGCTTTTACTTTTTGCAACATGCATGTGGGAATGGTTTACTTTTGGATTTAATTTTCTTTTAGTTTTGGTTTTTTTGGGTTTCATCATCTTATCTCTCGATCTTATAAAACAAAACGGGGTAATACCTTCCATTTGTGTGTAATTTCTATACCCTTGGTGCTAGACACCACTTAGGGACCTATTGAAGGCGGGTCTCAGGGGTCATTATCTCTCCTTCATCTTAAAGAAGGAAGGGCCTAAATATCTTCTGACCCTTCCCACTTTTTGGTGAAGGTGGGTTTTGACAATAACCTTATATTAAAATAGATTTTGTAAAATATATATGTTTCAGTTATAATTTTCATTACTTTAAATACATTTTTATAAAATGTCATTTTCACATCCAATTGAATCCATGGGGTACCAGAATCGAATGAAGGATTCCCAGGGATGTAAATATCCCATCCAAAAAGATTAAGACATGTGTTATGATTGACTAATGTTATAATTATATTAATTCTTTTACTCTTATTTACCATATTTACCCATTAACTTTGGTAAAAAAAATAATTACTAAACTTACAATTCATAATGTCTATGAATAAAAGGTACCTATATACACAATTTAAAACATCTTAATACAAATATAGAATATATTTTTTCATATTCAGATAATATAATTTGTAGTATTTAATGTAAAATTAATTTCCTGTTTCAAATCCAAAAAGCCGGTTTGTAGAAATAATAACTATCACATCCTTGACATGTGTTTATGTTCAATTTAAAAGTGAAATTACATCCAATTAGAAATATTAGATAAAATGAAAAAAGAAATAATCCAATTACACTTTAAAACTAATTTAAAATATAATATAAATATATAAATTAATTATGTAAAAAAGACGTTTTGAATTTATATGGATTATTTTTTACTATTCATTAAAATTATAATTTTTTTAGAAAAATACCCAAACTTCAGGAAAATAAAATTTTTAGATACTAATTTAAAAAAATATAATTTTTTTTCAAATTTAACTTGTCAATGTTTCAAAAAATAGATTTAAAATGGTTACACCATCAAAAGGCGGTCAAACTGCATTTTTTTAAAATTACTTCTTTTATCGAAAAATTTGATTTTGTTCTCATATCATGTTCTTGTAAATGTGTAACATGGATTCTAATATTCTATAAAATTATAAAATTGGTTAAAATTGTTCCTAACGGATCCTTTATCTATAATTAAATAATAAAATTTTAATAATATATTGTTGTTTAGTGAAACTCGGTATGGCGTACAACGCACGCTATCGAGGAAGGTTGCTCTTTCTTGTAACACTAGGAAACATTTTGTTGGTTATCGGGATAGCTTCCTTTGGTTATTTATATAACATCATCCTAACATAGTTCATTTCTACATTGAGAAAAATATATTAGTGTGGCATGAAATTAATTATATCAAAAGAACATGATATTCTTGTGTAACACAAGCCATGAATAGTGTTTCATATACTACAAGCTAATAAATTTTTTCATATAGAACATTATAATCTTTTTAAAACACAATACATCAATGAAATTAAAATAATATATCTCGTAAAATCTCCAGGTTTTGAATTCTACCCCCGTAGGAATTGAATTTCTCCCAAAAAATATTTCAGGATTGTAAAATGCTTACTATTTAATACTTTTGTCATAAAAACCCGCATCATAAAAAAGAATACTAACAAGTATTATTAAAAATGAAATTTAAACATAATGGTTATCCAATGTAACTCATCACTAGGTTTCCACATAGGATAACATAGTTGGGAAGTGAAAACATCGACACAAAAGATAAATATATTCCTTATGTTCTGATTGATAGTCATAGAGAATATTGTCCGGAGGATGTTAACTAATAAAAAGCCATAAGTATATGATGATTTGGGGGACCATTTGACTCATCAGATTAAAAAGGTACTAGGATTAGATTTTTAGTTTCAGTATCATTTTCTTAATGTTGATTAATTTGTCATGAGGAGATATACTTACATGATTTCAATCCAATCTCACCATTAGTCATTCCCTAAAAAAAATAATGTAGAATTTTTTTTATGAACTGATAGCAGATCATGTGATAGAATGATATATCAATCCTTCTGTCTCAAAAATTGTTACAACATGTTATCAATTACGAATTAGTCCACATATATTGTGATAATATATTAAAGTATCAAAAATAAAATCAGAATATAAATTATATTATCCATATAAGGATAAGCATATAATACTTACAAAAACTGAAAATCTAAAATGCTATAAAGGGGTGAACATAATCACCATAACAATTATATAACATATATCATAAGGCGGTTCTTGGTTATCACATTCCAAAAAGTGATAGTACCTTAATCATGTATTCTATTTACCATACATCATTATTTAAAACATGAATGTTTCATTGTTCCAAAACATAGTGGATTATTCCATAAGTCCAGAGATGTTTTATACTTCATCCATGATATCATAACTCTCTTTTTGAAAAATCAA
Source organism: Viscum album (assembly GCA_963277665.1). Classification (NCBI taxonomy): domain Eukaryota; kingdom Viridiplantae; phylum Streptophyta; class Magnoliopsida; order Santalales; family Viscaceae; genus Viscum; species Viscum album. The sequence goes on from OY728141.1 coordinate 265,921,252, forward strand.
TAATCATTTCCCAAGAAATTAGAATCATCTAATTAACTTATTAAAATATAACATATCATTCCCCAAACATTGTTATCTTAATATAAGTGGAATATTAAGGGTTATCATTCCATTTGTCATGTGTTCTCTATGTATATCACCATTACCTTAAATCACCTTTTTTAGAACAAGTCAACGTATCCTTTCAATTACATAATAAAAAACCGATAATGAAAACACATATATATATTTCTTGATTTGTATAATCTAATATTTCAATTACAAAACATATACACCACAATCATCCAAAATTATTGTTAAACCATTACTCAGGATCCATCATCTTTATTTTTCCACGAGTATGAATCATGTCTTATGGTTTTTCAGCCGCATGATTTTTAGGTTTAATTTATACAATACAGGAATAACAACGAATAACATTAACATGTCTTTTACAATCTATTTATCATTATTAGTATGATCAATACTCATTCCCTAATCATGACTGTCTTCATGATGATTCAACATAAGAAATTGATCATTATAATTCACATACATTTCACATCTGAAACATTCTGTGGTTAACTATTTTTCATGTAGTTATATCAATTGACTATGAGAAGAAGGAAAAGTGTGAGAAATACATATCAGAGATTAGAAACAAATATGTATGTTAAATTAATTATAATATTTCAATCTATGATATATTCAGTTTTACCCTAGGTTATTCATGATTATACCAAAACCCTATGACTGTAACCTATACACGACTTGTACTTAGAAAATCCCTGGGAATATCCTTTTAAATATATATACGGATCTCGCTATAATTTTTTCATCCTAGTTTCCAATGGCTGACTAAACCTTTACTATAATACCAAATCTAGATCCACAAGCTTTAGGTTCCTATACAGTACAATTCTTTTGCGGAATACTTAATTCATGAAACAAATAGACACACAATTTACTTATTATTTTAGTGTCTTTGGAAACTCAAAATATCATCTTCTAACATGATGATTGATTTTAAACATCTCCAATAGTGATCTTCCCCTTTTTTACATAAAACCTTTCGTTATATGTTTGGGAAATGAAAAACATAAAAGGGTGAGTGATAATACTTAGTAACGGAATCCAAGAGAATATAAATAAAACGATAAATATTTGAATATAAAAACATGAACAAAATGATTAAAAATCCAAATATTTTTTCATAAATTAATTCTGGGGATTACATAAGGCATGGATTATACGGGAACATTAACCATGATAGAATAGAATTGGCAAAAAACATGTAATTTTGTAAAACAAAAAATCCCATAATATCATTTCCATATTAGCCAAGGAATTGCTACCAAGACCATCATAGTGGACAAAATCCATTACTAAAAATGGATTTCTAACCTTTTAATCCATTTATTACTAAACCATATTTACATTCTATTATATTCATGTCTATCTAATGAGATATAAATCATTAACCAAAACACAGGAGGGAGATATATGTATCACCCGTATCATAATGAATTTCTTCATACATGTGCCATAAAACAAATTTCATTCATCATAGAATATCCCAATAAATAAAATTAGTTTCTTAAATAAAATCCCACCATAACATAATACATATAAAATATAATTCAATCATCAACGAAATAAAATCATTGTAGTGATAGGCATAGAAAAAGAACCCTATTTAAGAGTGTCATCGTAGATGGAAAATAATTTTGATAAAATAATTGAATGTAGTTCTAGAGGTAAATATTCGTTCTTCTTCAAAAATAATTCCTTTTCTCAATATTCTATTAAATTTTTAAAAATCATTTGAAAGTAAACATGTAAAAGTGTAGAAGATGCTTTGTGGAAATAAGGCTTCACAAAACTATAAAAACCCATTTAGGTTTTATAAGTTAAAAAAACATTTAACTCGTACTTTTGTCGGAAAATTTAAATAGTACATCGTATGGTAAACAAAAGAATGATTTCTTTCATTAAAATCTAGTAAAATTAAAAAATGGATAAAAATTACTCTAAACAAACGTAGAATAATAGTAACCATTTTATAAAAACATTTTTAGACAACATTAACATGGATGATAAAAATTCCCTCATTTAATACTTATATATAAATTATCTCTGATGAAAATATTATTTCAAAATTATCCATTACAATCGGTTTTATTTCTTCAATATGTTTATGAATTAAATTTATATTAGGCTTAAACAAAATTTTAAATTGTAACATAATCATAATAATATTTATGATATCATCCATGATTGAGTAAAAACATTTTATTACCCATTCATTTGTCAATTACATTATTAAAGAAATGTTTTGGGTAATAATAGCTCTATTTATCATTCATGTTTTGAATTATTATTATAGATATTATTAATTATATCATTATTTAGTTACATCCAGAATGTAAACATTATTTATATATTATATATATTCATTAATATATATATATTATGGAGATTAATGAAATTGAATACACAGTTCAAAAAGACGGTAGGTCGTACGTACGCATGAACACTATTTTAGTTTTCTTATTATATATAATGGAAGTATGTAAATGAAATATATATATATAATAGAATTATTATATAATATACTTAATTTTTTATGATTATATATACTTTATAATCATTCTGAAATGGTTAATATGGGAGGGAATCTCATTACGTTGTGGAGATGGTAAGCTAAACAAATGCATGAGTGACCATATCGTCCACATAATTATTGAATGTTCTTGATGTGGATGGTGTATAAGATCGCAGAATTAGTATCATGTCATAAAAATCAAACATAGTTATTTTTTTCACCATTATACCCATCGATGTATGGTGGTGGTGAAAAACAGATTATACCAAGGTTTGGAGACGGTTATCCCTATGTACGCATGCGCTGTGATTTTATTTTTCATAGGATGGATAACAAGTGAAATATTGTTGTTTCATATATATAATAAAATAATAGTATATGACATACAATTATTTTATTACTTTATTATTAAACAACTAATATTGTCGAAGTATAAGATAATTAAATTTGAAAGAACTGGTACATGAGATTACCTCTTACTCAACATGCCTTTTTTATATTTCTGCATAGGGAACTAGAGTTAGTTTTTTGAGAAGACCAGAACCTCAAGAATGTAACTAGAAATGTTTATATGGTAAATGGGTTGGGTTTGGACGAGATTTAAGGATCAAAATAGAGTGAACATGGGAGGGAGGAGGTGACCTTTTATAAGAGAGGAGAGGGAAACTTTAAGAAACTCTCAAAATATTAATTTATTAAAGAATGATTTCCAGAATCAAAAGGTCAAAAACTCTTTTAAATCAATGTTAGGAAGAGGATTTTTTCAAATCCTTTCATTTAATAGGATTTATAGAAGTTTGTGTCACGCATATATCCTTATCTTTTATCATTAACCATTTGTTAATTATTTTATCTTTTACCATCTCTTCATATATATTCATACTATATGGTTAATATATTTATTATAAAATGACAATAAAGCCAAATGTGGTTCATTAATTCAATTTTAAACAATATATTAGTCATTTGGAGGAATCATATATTTTTAGAACTATTATATAATTTAATAAAATAGTATTTATTTTAATACCCCATTTATGTCAATTTTTATACTATTCTTTTCATGAATTTTTATTAATCCATAACAACTTGATTCATTTTAAAAATATAATTCAGAGATAACAAGTAATAACTATCCATAATCATTATTGATGCCATAAAAACGGTAAAAATAAATTTAATTTATTATTTATATTCTCATGTGTTTAAATCATAAATTAATAAGGTAAACAATACATAATCATTGGGTTATAAATAAATATATTTATTTTTTGTCGAAAAATATTAAGTAAAATACAATTATCTTGTAAATATAAATAGATTCCTAATTATTATTAATAGATATAAAAATAAATAATATAGACCTAAATTATAAGTTATTTAGTAAAAGATATATGTTTAGTTTATAATTATCTTTACTATAAATTATTTCTTATAAATTTCTCTTTTCAAATTGAACTAAATTCGTTGGGACCCCAAAATTGACACAACGATGAAAATGGTAGGAAAGAAATCATATAATAGGATTAGGATATCTATTAGGGTACTTTAATATTATTATAATATTAGTTATTACATTTATTTATCATATTTACCCTTTAAACTTGGTAATAATATAATAACTAAAGTTACTATTCATAATGTCTTAAAATAATAGGTACATATTTAAACAATATAAACCGTATGATTAAAAATAATTAATCCATTTTTCCAAATTCAAAACACAATATTTGAAGTAATTAATTTAAAATTAAATAATGTTTTCAAACCGGAAAAGCGGGTTTTTTAAAAGTAATAACTATCAAAAGATTGACATGTGATTATGTATTATTTTAATGTGAAATTAATTTCAATGTAATAAATTGTATTAACAGAAAAAAAATATTATCCAATAAAAAATAAGTACCAATTAAAAAGACAATATAACTATATAAAAAAAATATATTAAATGACATCTTCGAATTAATATGCTGTATTTTTCACTATTCATTAGAATTTTAATTTATTTAGAAAAATATTAAGAATTCAAGAAAAGTAAATTTTTATATCAAATTTACAAAGAAGAATATTTTTTTGTCATTTTTAACTTCGAAATGCACCATAAAATATATTTAAAATGGATGCGCCATCAAAATGCGATAAAACATAAATTTTTGAAAAATTCTTCTTTATCCAAAAAAATTGAATATTTTCTTATATAATAATCTATAAAATGTTTATGAGGAATTATAATTTTAATAAAATTAAAAATTTTGTTAATACTATTCATAACAGAAAGTTTATATCCCATTGAATAATAATATTTTAAAAATATATCACTTCTTAGTGAACCTCAATATCACGTACAATGAAAGCTATCGAGGATTGCCGATCATTCTTGTAATGAAAATCATGTTTGAGTAATGTGTAGTGAAATCATACATTGTTGTTGCATATAACATAATACAAACATAATTCATTTATTCATTGAAAAAAATATATTCATTGTTTTAGGTTAAATAAATACTATCAATAGAATATGATGTTGTGTGTAACACAAGAGAAGAATAGTTTTTCTTATATTGCATGTAATAAGGTGTTTCATATAGTGCTAGATAATATTTGTACAACACAGTAAATCAATGAAATTATATATAATATATCTTATAAAATCATAGGGTGTTGCAACCATTGTGTCCCACAATCTCATTGTCAGTCCTTCTAGCACAAATGGGGCATAATTTATCTTTTTTGTTAACTGTCTCCAAGAACATAAACAAATGACCCATAATACTGGAAAATTCATTTTCCACTTGAGGATAATTTGAGCCATTGAAAAATACTGGCTTCTGGTGAATGAAAATTTGAGATCTCATTTGGTTATCATCCCTTAGTGGTTCAATATTTGGTTCTTGAATGAAGACTAGTGGTGGTGCATATCCATGAGCTTGGACAACATGCACAATGACCTGATCCTTGTTTTGGTCCATAAGAGGATTTTCTAAATGAGGATCAGTAGAATCTTAAACCTAGATCTAACCTGTATGTATTCTCAGAGGCATTATAATGGACAATATCAAAAGAAAACAAGGAAGACGTCATATTATCTCTCAGGGAGAGAAATGTGGGAAATTGATCCTGACATCTAAATAAAATATATTTTTATATCAATCCTATCCAAATAAAAAGTATCTAAATGACTATTTCTAATCCTCAAGACTTATTTCCCAATCCATAATAGATGTCTAGTTGTTTTTTGCACTATGAGATGGCCAGAAACATAGTCTCAGTTACCTCTTAAGCCATATCATGATAAAAAGGCATACTAACATCAAAGGATGTCATAAAACATACTGTTGATACCACATTGTCTCAAACCATCTTAGATACACTTGTAACCCAATTATTGAGATAGTCCTACCATGTCTTGAAGGGAAATCAAAATCCACATGGGTTGGTGACTAGCACCAATAATCATACAAAATAAAAGAGGGAATGATTTATTACACAATGTTTGTTGAAGAAAGATAATAAATTTGTATGAGGAGAAGTGTACCAATATTCAAATAACTATAAAAACCCCAAATTACTATAATAAGGTACCATAAAATAGTAATACAAAAACCCCATGACACAGCGGATGCCACTCTCCATGTCAATAGGCCAATAGTTAAAACCACTTCCTAGTGGGTCATTACTCATACTCTATCCTATAGTGTCTTAATCTATAATCACTAAACGAAATATGTAGGGTTTTAGGTAAAATACTAGTATGTAGGATTCACTAATAATATTCCACATTTAATTAAACAAATAAATATCCTTCAACATTAAATAAATAGGTTTGGCATTTCAAAATAATATTTATGCAAATAATTCTTTAAATTTAAAATGATTGAAATTCATTAAAAAAAATTCCTCACATATCAAATGATCAGTTGATTCTAACAAATTGATTTATAAAAAATATAATATATAATAGTTTATAAAAATTCATAAGGCATGTAAAATAGTTTAAAAACATGTGAACACATTTTTATCTCATATATAAAAAATATAGAAACATGGAAATCTTCCAAGAGGTACAATAGTTCCATGATATGTGTTGCTCACCCACTTTTTTAATGATAACAGATATTTTTACACACATCCCATGAAACTTGTCAAATAGGGCCCATCGATATCATATCAAAGAATAAAATTATTCATAAATTTTATGTCAGAGTTGTAAATCATTAAACCGAATCTAGGGCATTCCCATCATAACGTGTCTGTCCGTATTAAATCACTAAATAACTCGGATTCCATGTTATCATGTACAAATCTGTAATAAAAAATTTATTTTAGTAACCTTAAAATAAATTAAATCCCATTATATAATTTAAAAAATGCCAATTTTTTATTTAATATCCAAAAAGTATTTTTAATGAAAGCATGAAATTTCCATTTTAATACGCAATGTTTTATATCAAACTCATTTTAAATCAGTTTTCACAAATAATAAATTGAAATAAATTCAAGGTTAAATTTTAAAAATCAATTTCCAAAAATAAATTTAATTACTTAGTTGAAATAATTTCAATCAATTTCAAAATTTAAATTCTATAATTTAAATCTCTACAATTTTCCTTCAATATCACAGTCACACTACAAATCAATGGAATTGATGGTTCTCTCAAATTCACGATTGAACAATGTTTCAAAAAACCATACCACAATTATAATTTAAGAAATAATTAAAATAATAAAATTTCAAAATAATGAAATTCCACATATTCAATTGAAATAAATTTTATCAAATAATGAAATCATAGGTTCATTAAAATGGTCAATAAAACTAAACCACCCACCATGTGATCACAAAATCTAGAATCACCAAACCCTAATAGGGATTCACCAATGAAGAAAGAAGATAAAGAATTATAGAAAACAAGGAATAAACCCAGGATTAATATCCAAACAAGAAGGGATTAGATCCCAAAATGAACAGTTGAATCTTCAATACCCTATGATGTAAAAGAGAGAGTGTAATATCTTGAGAACAAAAAGAGTAAAATTATAGGGAAATGATCGAACACCATTCACCAGCAATCGATCCAATTACCAGAGGGTACTGAATTTATATGAACTACTATAGGGATCTCTCTAGGAATAAGAAATAATTTTTGGGTCATACAGGTCCATCATGAAACTTAAGTTGGGGTTTTTGTTATTTTAATTTATAAAATTATAGATTTAATGATATCATATACATGGTTAGTTGGGAATGGAAAAATGGTTAGGCCAAAATGTCTTTCTAGGCCATGAATCAACATTGATAAACCCCAATGGATGGGTTTGAATTGTTTTCCTTGAGAGGGTTCATAGTTTGGGGATACCTTTCACTAACTGTGATGTAGCCCAAAATTTTCAAAATATTTTAAAATTTTAACATGAAACAACCCGAATCAAAACCCAACTAAATAATGATTCAAATAGGGGTTTAGAAATATCTAAAAACTGTTACAAAATATAACATATTTTTAATCTATACATAAGAACAACCCCACTTTCATACATTAAATATGGAAAAATGAAGAAGTATAATTTGCAGCATCCATGAATTCAAATATATTTGGAGGAAATCCTCCTCTTTTTGAAGGACATTTACATTATAGATCTTGTTTATATGCGTAAAATAACTCATGACATTGTGTTTGAAGGTTGTATGCACGATAAAATATCAAGGGTGCAATTTAGTTAGGGGGTTGTAATATCCTGAATTTATTGTATCTTATATTTGAAATAAAAAATGTAATTAAATGAGATGTTGAATTGAATGAAGGTAGTTGTTTAAATTTTATTTATACATAGAATCTAATACATCCCCACCATAAAAGATCTAACTAGTAAACCAACTATTAGTTATAATATTATTACTAGAGAACCACCAAATATCAGGAGAATTTTGAACAAGTAGACCACAACCTCTAAATCTATACTAATCATAAATTTATTGTAAGTAAAATAAATACAATAATATGAACAAAAGTAATACATTGAACAATACTGAGTGAAATAAATGAAAATTAAGGATATTTATGACGTTTTAAAATAAACTAATACATATGTATTTATGATAGTTTTATTTTTGATGTGTCAAACATTTATAATTTATATTACAAAATGTTATATTAAAATGTAACAGACATTGGTAAAGTATAAAAAAATTAGTTTAGAAAAGCCTTAGCTTGGAATCACATTAGAGGACCATATGTTTGGCCTAAATTGTGTGAGAACAATTTATATTCCCACCATGGATCGCATGTTAAGAGTAGGCTGAAGCCTGCTGTGAGCGCATCTTCATTGCTCCCATGTCGGTGCGTGTGTCTTTGATGTGTGGTAGCCATATCTAGATTTATAAGGTATCACCAAAATTAGGACCATATCAATGTCAGATATGTAAGATACATTATTGGCTTTCCATTAATGATTATACTCATCTGATCTGTCTATTAAATCACCATTTAGTCAACCCCACCAAAGATAATTCTATCATTTGATCGAGTGAAAGGATCATAATCAATAGGTGGATCTGATATAGGCTACCAATTCAGTTCTACGGATCTCTTCAGCATTAAGTTTGAACTTGGTGTAACCAATTACATGGTCTTCTAGTTTATCCAAAAATTATATATTTACTATCATAGACCATGGTGAATCAATATCATTCGTTATTATACATAAAATAATAAAAACATTTCCTTGATTCATTTATGAGTTTTATCTCTCTAGTAGCGATGATAAAATGTGGAATAAATAACAATATATGAACTCTAACACCATGATTGTACAATAGTCATCCATATTATGTATAAAAAAGGGAAAATATATCATCACATAAAATATTTATATATCTATTCATCTAAGTTATAATTTTGGCACCACAGAATCCTGCTGGATATATTAGGCTTACAATCTCCAAGATTATGTTTATAAAATTTATATATTTTTATCATTTAAAAACAAATATATATATTTAGTTGGAATCTATCAGATCTCATGGAATGCCAATGGAAATAATTATCTTTCAATAAGAAGGTTGTTATATATATATATATATATATATTATCAAACCATTTTTAGTGCATAATGTGAGGACAGGTGGATATAAATAAAATATAAACCACCTACATAATCCTAGGATACCACTCTCTCACTCGTTGAAAGAACAAACCACATTCCTTATATATCCTTTATCAATCCATTACTAAATGTAATTTTGTTTTTTGTTTTTAAAATACTTCCATTTGTGGAATATTTTTTTCGAATTAAAATTCCACATTAAAATACTACTATTGTTTTAATATGAATGTTTACTTTTAAAATGAATATATGTGTATGAAAATATTATCATGTTTTTTAAAGTTTGTTAGAAATTTTGTTAAAAAAATAATATGTGTTTTATTTTTATTTGGGTTTATATATTTAAATCATTATAAAATGGAATTACAATTATTGGAAATTACAATTTAGTTTTTCAAATATAATTTTATGTATCCCAATATTATGTTGGAAAACATTAACAGAACACATTTTTCATTATTAATCATTTATATTTAAAGGGGTATTTGATGATTCCAGAATCGAAATATTTAAATTCAAATCTATAAAAATTACTAAATTATGACCTTAATAGTAAATAAAATTTATTTTTTCATGTGGAAGTATAATATAATGTATCATCTTATGTGTATAAATGCATAAAGAATCATGATTGTAAATTATATTATGATATAAGTCCATTATCTATAAATAGTGATATTTCGTGCATACAATATTTATATTTTAATTATATAACAATTTTATGTACATTGAATGAATTATTTCTTATTATAGAATAATTTTTTAAAATGATTTAATGAATTCAATTATTAAAATTATAATACATGAATGTTAATTATTCTACCATTAATATTCCATGTCTTTATGAAATTACTATAAGTGATGAGATTTAGTTGCACAAATATATATGTAATGTTTTTGATTTATTTATTTGGAAATATATAGTCATGTATGTAAACCCATCCCTCGATATCATCAAAATAATGTTAAAAAGTTTCTCTAAATTTTTTTATCAGAATAAGTGTTCATAAAAGTGTTTTAATTTATTTTAAAACCCCTTATTGGGCAATTATTTGTTCATAAATAATTTAAAACTATTGTCATAGGTATCAAAAAAATTGAATATGGACATCATTTCTTATGGAGTTATCACACAAAAATAATGTATTTTATTTTATTTTAATCTCGTTAATTTTTTATATGTTGTCTAATTCATAATAACCTAGACCAGAAAAGGAATTCAATTGTATTAATGTACTATGTTATTTTAGTTACTTTTCATAAAAATAAAAAATAGGTTTCATTGTTTAATCTGAAATCATAGGTTCATGGATTCGCAGTATAACATGGTAAAATTATTTTAAAAATTAAATTATCAAGAAAAAACTAAATGAGTAGATAATTCATTGGTTTGATGAGAGATAGATTCCAATATTTCATCATTGGAATCAAAATTATAAACAGTCCAGATAGGCAATGATATATTAAAATCAAACCCCTACCACAACGGTAAATTTTGAATCAAAAATCTTTATTATAGATTAACAACCAATGAAACATTATATATCAGGATAATATATATATTCTTAATAAAAATTTACAAATGAGAATTATGTAAACATATTTAATGAATATGGGTCAAAATAAAATTGTATATCACAAAGATGAAAAATTGTGAAAAAATGACTTACTACATTGGTAGCATTAAATCCATAAACACGTTTAATTGATGTTTATAAAATGGTATTTAAATCCAAATAATTTTCTTTATAATAAAATTAAATGAAATTCATGGATATTATTTACACAACATATATTAAACTAGTCGTTAATATGTCATGTATCTGAGGGATATAAAAGTGAGATGGATGATCCCTTACCATATGTATCAAATTCATCTAAAATAGATCAAAAAACCTATATAATTAATATATTATAATTATACATAGATTAAATTTCTTTTATTACATATATATATATATGCATTTTTTTTCTTATGACCTTTTATTAAACATTTATTAACAATTGCATGTTAAAGTCATGTTTTACGGGATAAGTGATTTGTTCTGAATGTATGCTTTATATTGTTATTTCATGCCATATTGAAATCATCATTATTCCGAAATATATATAATTTTAACAATGATATAAATATATTAAATATTCATAATATTTTTTCTTCCTTAATTCATAATGATTATATATAAAAATGAAATACAACGTTCATGGAAACTATAGGTCATACGCATGCAAGAACAATGATTCCATTTTCTCAATAGAATTAGATAAATAAGTTTGAACAATATATCCAAATTATAGCATAATTTTTATTTCATTTATATCAATTTATTTCATTAAAACCATGCTTATTACCTTCCATGTATGTTTTCATGTAATCACATCTCTTCTTTAGGTGGTAGTCTGTCGTGCACATGTGCAACAATATCATATTCCCAAAGAATGTAATGTATTCCAGTATATATGATATTATAATTAAATAACTGCAATAGAAAATTAATTATCATATATAAAATATTAATACATCTTTATATATAATCATCAGTGGTTGTGATAGAAAATTAATATCATCAGTTTTTCAGGCGGTAATCTTCCACACACATGGATGGTGATTTTGTATCACATTTTATGGAATGGGATATGGTTATATATCATTTCCATAAAATATAATTATATGAATAATGCAAAGGATATTATTTGGGAATGTTTTAGTAATACTGAATATGATTGAAGAAAAAATAAAATAAAAAACTTGGTTAATGTTGTACCACTTCTCTGGACAACTTCATTTGATTTTTAGAAAAAAAGATTCATAGGATGGTTATATAACCAAATTAAGTCATATAGGACTATGGAATGGAATTAAAAAAGTTATTTTTGTAAGGAATTTTCTAAAAAATAGTTTATCTATGTTTTAAGATGAGAGGATAAATGATAACTTTTATAATTGAGGTGAGTGAGACACATGTATGTTTTTTGAAAAGAAAAGGTTTAATCACGTTTATTTCTTTCAAAAATAATAAAAAATATAAAATTCTTGTAATAACATATATAATGTCATAATATATAATCAAATTTTTTACTACGTGTTTTGAATCAATTTTAACACTTATCAATTTAGTTTACCCCCAGTAAACCCATTTATAAGTAAACCATGGTAAATATTTTTTATTATTTCACAATTAATTATGTTACAATTTAATTTTTCTATTATAAGATATTATAAATATTAAATAATCAAAATATGGGATCTCATTTTAATAATTACATATATTGAAGAGGAAAATTTTAATTATAAATTAAAATTTTTGTGGCGATGAGAAAACAACTTGTCAAAGAGAAAATATTCAAAACATTAAGAAGTTTTATTTTCAAGATTCAATATATAAATGGATAAAATTATTAGAATTTTATTAATTAAAATATAATTGGTATAAATTATCTTTTAAAAAATTTTAAAAAAAATTGACATTATAAATTTCTTAAAAAATGGTAATTTTCAAAAGAAACTTTTATTTTCATTATTCAAAAAAACATTAAAAGGTTCAAAAATATCCTAAAATATACCGTGAATATTATTTTACCATTTCCATATAAAAAAATATTTTCATTTTATCAAATTAATTTTATAAAAATATAATAAAATTAAATCTACTATTGTTCAAAAAAATAAATAAATAATGTTTTTAATACTTTTTTCCCGACATATAAAGGATTTTCTTAAATTTAGTTATTTTGTATAATATATTTTTACTTATAATAAAAATTTATAATTAATATTTTAATATATATATTTATATTAATATCACTATTTTCAATATCCATATTATAACTGTTAAATTTAAATAATAATTTTAATAATATATTTGTATTTGTTAAAACATGAATTTTAGTGAAATGAATGTTATCCATGAAATTTAATTTATTCGAAATAAATATTAATTTTTAAAAATTAAATATGTTATATTATAGAATCCTAAAAAATTTTCTCCATCAATAGTCTCCGCTCTATTAAAAAATGATGACATTTCTACAATATCCTTTCTCCAGGTTCCCACATAAAATCTTCAAACTAGTGGTCTAACCACAAAACATTTACCAAAGTATTGGTCTAGTTTCAAAGAAAATTATATGTAATTAATATAGATATTAATGGATGGAATGGTGATAATATAGATGATATCATATTTTTATTGAATCATATAACAATATGAAAATATTATTATTCTTTATTTATATTTCTAAATGACTCTGTGAGTAATTATTAGAGAAAAAATATAAAACTCTATGAGAAGGCGACCATCTCTATGTATATATGGGCAATGTTTTTATTTCCCATAAGATGGAAAATGATAATAAAAAAGGCTTCTACAATCAACATTAAAACATATCATTATATATGAATGATTATTGATATCCTGTAATCATGGTTTTGATTATTTTAATGATATAGAAGAACATATAAACAATAAAATAATCAGTGAACAATAATAATTATTCCTAGGAAAACCACTATTAGATAAGATGTTTTCCATCAGCAATTTTTCTTGTTTAGTGACTTGGACCTATTTTTAAAACCACAATATTTTTTGGGATGTCACAGGCTTGTTTATAACTAATCATTTTCCTTATGTTGAGTAACCTTCATTTGGGTTTTTCTTGGAGGTGTGTTTGGGTAAAAAATTATGAAATTTGAAAAAAGAGGGAAGTGAATGGTTGGAACATGTATTTCTTTAAGTGTCCAATTTATCCCTACAATCGAGAAAACTATGTATAGATAATTTCTTCATTGATAGAATACAATTTATCATATTGTTCTCCCTAAAATGAGAAACCATGCAACCATTCATGAGTAACAAAATAAAGGTTCATGGATAAGGGAAATCATGCACCCAAATTATAAAACCGTACACATGGGAATTTTAGCTTCATAAAATCGGATTTAAAATTTACATAGCACATAATTTCACCCTTCTTCCTCCCTAACTCAATAAAATAATAATATTCACAGTTTTGGAGCCTTCTAAAAAAATTCCAAGCCATCCAGACCTCCATTTTCCATGACATGATGCATGGATTAATGATCTTCACCCCTCCTTGTAAGAGGATATTATCCCATGTTGTTTATTTAACATTCATATTATTTTAAAATACATTTTAGGGTTGTTATTACATAGATTTTGATGGATATATGTTTAGGGTTTTGGATCAAAATGTAAAATTAATGGATCTTAATACAAATGATATTGAATTTATCTATAAGATCCATAACACATTCTACCATGATATTCTTCTCAAATTGGGGATTTTTTATTAGTGATTTTTCACCACCATATTGAAGAATGTGGTATACAATTAAAATACCAATTTCATGATTGAAATTATGTGTATTAAATAGTATAATTTGAATTCAATGTTTATATATTCAGAAAATGATTGAATTAATTAGTTTGGTGAATTAATAAATTAGGAATAAAATTAAATTGGGGATATTGGTAGTGTTGATTATGAATAATTAATTGAATGACTAATTGTGATTGAATTTGTACTTACGAATTGAATAATTATTTTTTGAATTATTTATGAAATATTTTGATTTTGATAATTAATACTTAATTGATGAATTATTTTTGAGTTATTGAAATTTTGTGTATGAATAATTAAGTGTTCAATTAATTATTTGATATTGAGATTATGAGTATGAATAATTAAATATTGAATTAATTGTAGGTTATTGAGATTGTGAGAGTGAATAATTAGTTATAGAATTAATTATGGGTTAATAAGAATATTCATATGAATAATTATTTTTTGAATTAATTAAGTATATTATAAATATTAAATATATTAAATAGTTATGGAAATAATTATGAGACTTTTAGACTATGAAACAACTAATTAAGTATAAAATTAATAAATATAATTTATTTAATTAATTTATTGGATAATTAATTAATTGAATGATGGGATTCTGAAATTATTGAATGTGGTTGGTTAATTTCTAAATTCATTAATGTGATAATTGTGTGTGGGACATGGTGTACAACATCAAAATCCCATATTTTCATAAGATATGTTGAATGTTAAAAATGGAATTCAAATCTGATAATCATGTGTGGGAAATGGTTTTCTCTGTAAAATTCTCATTGTGATATTAGATATGATGAATTGTAATAGTTTAATTAATATTTTAATTATGATAATGAATAAAAACAATTGAATTAAGTTATTTGATATTCTGTGGGGATAGTTCATACTACAACATTGGTCGAAGCAGATATTGTGATTTTGGGCATCCTTGAGAACTTTTTTGTTATGTGGTCAAATATAGTGTAATTCAATAGAAATAATTTTGTTACTATATTGATTTTATATATTTTTTAAAAAAACGAATACACCTATTATTTGTTGAATATTGTTTTAGATTCCATTGATGTGGCCTACTGAGTGTACTCACACCATACTCGGGTTTCTTGAACTGTACCAAAATAGATTTCATGGATTATGGATAGAATATGGGTAAGAGGGTTATGTTAGATGGACGATTCATGGATGGGAATGGATGAGGGAGCCATACGTGCTTTATGACCCACATATGAGTTACTTGTGTCTGAAATTGTTATATTCATTTTGAAATATGGAACTTACTTTAGTATGACATATTATTCTGTTATGTTGTGATAGTTTACTTCCATTTTTTGGTTATCTTTTGATACTCGTATTATCATGGTCATGAATAAATGTTATGTTGTTAATATTTATTATTATCCACTATTAATTACTCTAAAAAGGTCATCGTCTCCCCGCGATTGGTATTATACCCTTGATACTACCTGAAAGCATCAAATGTATAGTGATGTCTGCCTGAGGTCATGTGGTAGACAACGTTGGGCCACTGGTATGTGGCATATGGGCCAGAGCATTATTAAGTGGTATAAAAAAGTTTTATTTTTATGTTCATTTTTCTTACCATTTAGGATGTGTAGATAAGAGACTATAAAGAGTCGGGCCTTGGTTATAAGCTCGTAAAAGTTTGTTTTCATCCAATGTACACGGGAGAACCCATGTACTGAGGTTGGGTTTAAGGAAGCAGCCTTAAAAATTTCATAAATATAAGTTATTTTAAGAATTCAACGTTAAGGGTCTTTTCAGGTTTAGTGTTTTAGATTATTAAGCCTTAACTATTACATTACATCTACAAAATTACAATGTTGATACTTCTTCTATTTTCAATTTTTCTCACAAAAATAAAACTACTTAAATAATACAAGATTTATTTTCATGATATAAATCTTCTGGAATTATTAATTTCTCTTAACCTTTTATAGACCATGTGAAAAACATTTCAGAAAAATGGGATGATCATAATAAGATCAGTATGAGTTACAAAATAAGGAATGAAAACATTAGACAACCAATACATAAAAAATCAATGAAATAATACTATTCACTTCTAAAACATAATATGTGTAACGCAACTCATGAAATAATATGATTTATGAATAAAAAAAAGAAATCATAAATATTAAATATATCTTGTGGCATCCGTAACATAATTATATTGTAGTTTTCATAGCTACATAGGAAGTAACGTTTTGAATACCCATCACAGTATATTCTATAAATCTATTTGGAGAAACATTAATATTTACCTTCATCATGCTACCCAATGCATTAGAGAGATATATCAGGCTCAACAAGCCTTGTTTTATCATGGAACCACTCATATACATAAAAAATTACCATTATCCACAACATATTCATTATACATAAAACTGGAATAATGGAAATATAACATTTCCTCATTATAAACAGAATATATAATTTCAAGATATTGAAATAATATATGATTTCTTGATTACATTTTCAATTCCAAAATATGTAAAATGGGTATATTGTATTTAGTTTCCCTTTAAATACATTACATCTTATTAAGAAATAAAAATATCAAATAATACTTGTAGCGTGAAAAAGGTTGTTGTCACCACATACGTTAAAAAGAAACATTCCCATTTTCTTTCATAAAAAATCTTCATAAAACAAAATATTCCTTTCACAAAAATTTGAATGAAATTACAATAAAAAGGGTATAATTTAAAATTGAATAAAAAATGGTTGTGTATAATTAAAAATATGGCTCAATGAATGGATATTGAGATGAAGTCCCTTACCTTGAGTCTGACTACAATATTTTTTTATTTATTTTCCTGAATGATAAACAATGGTTATTTTATACTTTAATTAGAACCATTATCAAATTTATTAATCATTTTTTATCACTTATCATCATGTTATAAATATTACATAATTATTTAACTTCATATCAATCATTTAGTCGATATTCGGTACATGAGCCGAGCATGAACATATTTTGATGAAAATTTTCCCTGCACTCAAATGTCGATCATCACCATAATATTATTCACGATAGAAGTATCATATATATCCATTATATATTTAGTTAGATATAATATATATTTATTTATAATTGTCCATAACATTTGAGATGTGAAATGAAATGCATCATTCATGGAGACGGTAAGTCGTACGTACACATGAATGCTACTTTTATTTCTTTTTAATATTTAAAGGAATGAAAAATAAATGATACCTAGGTATATTATAATTCATGTATAATATCATATTTTATATACTTTACATAATTTCATTAACACCATCCTTTTTAATTTCCATGTATGGCATGCATGAGTCATATCACTTTGATGGGGTGGTAGTCCTCACTTCGTCAAATGAAATTAACATATTTACTCATTATGAAATGAAAATCGTTTTCAGTGACTTAAAAATACCTAATAATACAGACAATATATGTTTTATATATATCATATATAAATATAGTTCCATCATAATGTCCACCATGAGAGGTGGTATGAAAACATTGAAAAATCATAATTTTGGGAGGCAGAAGTTCTCCATACACCGAAACAATAAGATTGTATCCTTTATATGAATATGTGAGTATGTTTAGTTAGAACAATTAAAATAAAAACATCCTAGTATATTTAGGATAATGGTTATTTAATGTATTCAATGAATATTAATAGAATAATGAGTCAAAAAGTAAAATAACATAAATAAACTTTAGAGATGACACTACCTTTTAAACGTGTAACTCCTATTGATTTGAGCCAATGGGATTTCATGATTTACCTTCTACCAATGGTAATGACATTAGGAGGTAGGGATATATGTTAGAATATTATTTTGGATGAATATGGATGATTCAAGGGGCTTAATAGGTGTTTGTAAGTGCGTAGAGATTATTAGGTTTTATAAGGGGGAGTAGGTGCACATTAAGAAGTTCTTAAAATATATTTTTATTAAAAATTTATTCATGGTATTAAATTGTCCAAAAATATTTTATATAGAAGATAATATTATTTTTGAACAAAAAAATCTAAACCAATAGGTTTTATACATTTTTAAGTCACAAAATTAACTTTATCTTTTAAATTTAACCCATAGTTAATAACATTACCTCTTACCACATCTTCATGCATTTTCATATTATATTGTAACTATAGTTAATATAAATATACAATTGAACCATAATATGATCATTAATGTAATTTATAATATTATATAAGTTTAGGCGCTGAGTATTAGAATTTTATGACTATTATATCATTTAATAAGATTGTATTTGTTTTAAAAATTCATTTATGCTGAATTTGACACAATAATGTAATTCATTTTTTTAATGGAACAAGAATTTGATTACTTCAAACAAAAGGAATTAAAAAAAAATAGAATATTTAATTTCCATCCTTATAATTTGTGGATAGAATTAAAATATTCAAATTAAATTTATTTTAATATTTATAAAATCATTTATTTGATTCTTTCATTAATGAAGAAATCACTATATCATCAATGTTTCATAATTAAATTTTTTTATTTAATATTGAAAAATTTAATTTAAAATACTGTGATGTAGGAAATATTTTTGTATTTATTATTTATTATTTATAGTTTAATATATTTTTTATATAACCCCATATACTGTTTACTTAGTAAAAAGTAACTTGTTTATGATAATTTTCACATTACATTAAATTAACTCTTATAAAATGTCATTTTAACATCCAAGTGGCTCCACGGGGTCCAAAAATTGATCGATGGATGACGAATATCAAAAAATTTATCATCCAATCAGATTAGTATATATGTTAGATTAGTTTAATATTATTACAATATTATTTTTTACCATTAATTACCAGATTTAACCTTTAACCATGGTTAATAAAATAATTTTTTAAGATACTATTCATAATGTCAAAAAATAAAATGTACATATTCACACAATTTGGAACATCTGATTCCAAATATAGATATATTTTTCCAAATTTCAAACATCACTATTTTAGTAAATAATTAAAATTTTATTCATGATGTCAAAACCCACAAGTGGGTTTTTAAGAAGTAAAAAACTATCAAAATTCTGATGTGTGTTTCTGTCCAATTTAATGTTGAGATTATATATAATGAAAAAAATTTTATTATATAATAAAAACATAATCCAATTAAAATATTAAAAAATTCAACAGAAATCATACTATATAAAAAAATTATATGAAAATGCATTTTTGAATTAAAATGCAATATTTTTCACAATTCATTGAAATATGAATTTCATCAGAAAAATACAAAAATTTCAATTAATGTAAATTTTGATGTTTTGCTTCTATATATGAAGTTTTTTTAAAAATATATTATATTATATTGAAAAACCGTATATTTTGAAGGGGATCAATATCAAATGGTTGTAAACTTGACTTTTAAAAATATTAGAGTATTTCTTGATTAAAATCAGATTCATTTTTACTGTACACCACTAATTTTCATTGGATAAATGTAAAAAAATGATTAAAAAATATCTAAAATAATAATATAGTTAATTATGGTCATTCCATCCAATAAAACTTCTAAGTGTCAAATACAATTTAAAATATTAATATTATTATATTACTTTTCGGTATAACTAAAAGTTTGGTAAAAACATAATATTTCATAGAACCCATTAGTTGCATGTCGAGTACACTAGAAAACCAAGTGTCACTTTAAATGTAAAATTGATATCTTATTCAATAATATTAATAGATATGAAAATTTATTATTAATTAAATACATGGAATCCAGCATCCTTTCGCCCTCTGGTGAATTCTCTCCTTGTAATTCTACTCACTTATCATATAAGTGGGGTATTTAATTCCCATAATATTTTCAGATTCCCATGTTTCCTCTTCAACCATATGGGTATTCCAAAAAACCTTCACCTGATGAAATACATTTTTTCTCAACACATTCTCTATGTGGTCAAGAATCTGTGTCGGTTGTTCCTCAGAAGAATGATTCTTTTCCAACTTAACAACCTATGGACTCTAAACATGACACAAATCAGGAATATGCATTATCAGCATTGAATCATTGAAAAAATTGTGTATCGGGGATAAAAATGGAGTTAAATCCACTATGTAGGCAACTAATCCAACTTTCTCCAGGATTTCATAGGGTCCAATGAACCTTTCACTCTGATTTGGCCTTATTTTACATAGTTTTGAAACATCTATTTAATTAATTATTTTTTATTTTTATTATTTTTTTTCACTTTTTATATAAATTAAAACATTTGTATTTTTATAAATTAATATAATAGTTAATAAATTCTTTTAATAAATCATTAATTTTATTCATTAATATAGTTAATTTATAATTTACATTATTTTTATAATATTAGAATTTAATATTTTATTTAGTGTCATATACATAATATTTAATAATTTTAAATTTATTAATAATTAATTAATTAATCACTTTATTACATTTAAATAACTTATTTCTTTCAATGTTTTCATTTTAGGTATTTTGTAATAATTTAAATAACTTAATCTAATTATAATATACCTTTTAGTAGTTCATTAATTGTGAAATTAAATTATAAACTCACTACATTTATTAAATATATTTAACTTAATTACATCAATTATTATAATTTATTTTTAACAAAATTATTATATTCCGACCTTAATTAATTTAATTTGATATAGTAACTATTAAAAATAATTTCAAATTTTCATATAAATGATTTAATTTTATGTTGACTTTTAATAATTTAGTTTCTTTATAATTTTAGTCTCAATTTAGTACCAATTTAAGTTGTATAAATTGATGTTAGTAATGATATTACTTACATTTAAATAGTTTTATATGTTTATTAAACATTATGAATACCAAAATTTTCAATTTTTTTAATTAATTTTTTGTTTTAATTGGTTATTTAATTCATATTTTATTAATGTTTTAATTTATATTAATCTTATGTTTATTTTGTAGTTTTAAAGAGGAAATGGTCTAATTTTCTTCCATCATTGTCTCTCCGTTCTCTCACTGGACTCATTGTAACCATTTTATTTTATGGTTTCAATGATTGTCTCTCTGTCTCCTCTGTCTTTCTGAGTCATCACGCCATCACCAGCATCGCTTCTCAAACTATTATCTAACATCCCACTACCTTTAATATTTAATCACACTCTTCTAACAATGAATCCAAAATAAAACAGAATCCAAAACAGAATAAAGACCCAAATAAAATCAAATATAAATGTAATACTTTTTCCGAACCCTTTTACTAGACCTGAAAATGAGACCAACAAGAACCTGTTATCGATTAACAGGCCAACTGATTGGATACCGAGGATGAATGTTTTTCATTTTTTGTTGAAGGATCCATCTTAGATCGACATTGTTGGTGGGGATGAATCATGAAAGATGAATTGATCTGTCACTATTGGAGGATGGTTGAGGAACAAGTGTCACAACATGTTTTGAGTGATGTGGATGGTGCTGCCATTGTGAGGCAAAGATGAGGAGGCCGTTGACACAATACATGTCAATGCTTGGAGTCGCTGTTGCACCATTGTGGTAGTCCATTTCTACGCCACTCACACATCCCAGAGAAGGAATCGAAGAACCCCCTTGTGCACCGAAATTGGGAAGATGGGGAGATGTAAATGAATAATGGAAAGATAAAAATATATAATTAATATTAACAATAATTAAAACAAATAAATATCATATGATTTAAAAAATAAAAATAAATTATAACATTTATATTATTAAAAAAAATAAATAATTAATACTATAATATATATGATTAATTAATAATATTTATTAAAACTAAAACATTAAAAATAATGATTTATAATAAAATTAATTATCAAGTAAAATAAATATAGTTAAACTAACACTTTAATCAGAATGTAAAACCGTATATAGAATAAAATATAATTAAATAATAAATAATGTAATTGAAAATGATGTAATTTAAAAATATAATAACGTTATATTAACTAATTAAGAATAATAATAACAAAGTTAATAAAATAAAATAATTAATATTAATAAATTAAAAACATATTAACTTTATTTGATTAAATATTTAATAATAAATTAATAATCTTAATAATAATATTATTAATAATTTCCAATTAATTAATTTATTTATTTTCTATACATATCATTTAAATAAGTATGATAACATTAGATAGTAAAAAATAAATATTATTAAAATTTCACCATGTTTTAATTACATGTTTTTCATTACTCTATTAATTCACACAGGATATGGAAACATGTCTAAAAACATCCTACTATCTCTGTGGGAGTTTGTTACCAGTGAAATGCTTTTGTGACGTGTCAGTCATGAAAAAATGCATGTATGTGGGGCACAAATTAAGTACAATAGTAGTCTGTGGAAAACAATTGGTGATGTGTTGTAGATGAAAGTAATTTTAAAATAGATAAGTGAGGAGAAAAGAATGAGGAAAATTCATTTAATTGATTTGATCGTCGACTACCATCCAGAGAAAAGAAACAACATGGGTTAAATCTTGGAGAAAATCTGGGGGCACTACTTCTTGAAGACCTGAGGATTAGTAGTAGTAGCAATTCAGGCTTGACGAAGGAGGTCTCTTCCTCTGTTCTACTTCAAAATTATTTCTTTGTAATCCAATTATTACATATTATGTAATAGAGTTAATGTTAGGATAAATCATCTCCTTCTAGGAGAAAGTGATTTTCTCTTTGTTATCTTTAAATTCATTCTTTTAACATAATCATTTCAATGAATTCACAATAGATCTACGGGATCAATGTTGAATTCATTCATTTTCCTTTACCCCTACAACCTAATTTTCTGAACTCCACAATACATCGATGATATTGATAATGGATTCATCTTTAAAAATAAATAATAAATTTACTATTCTTTAGGACTGATGGCGAGTTTGGCATGTTGTCATTTTCGAATCCAACTTCTCACAATTGATTTATTTTGGAGTAGTAAACCCTAAAATTGATCAGCTTCTAGGACATAAGTCATAGAGAACGAGGTATTTTATTCTTTTTAAAAGGTGGTACACTAGAATAACATTTATATTAATTGGAATACATTATAAAAAAGAAGGATGGTTAATTCCCCCTGATAATTTTACTTTATTGTTCCATTATCAGCATTATATATCTATGTTTCTCTATGTTTTCAATAGTTTCTTGCTTCAATTTAGTTTAGATACAAGAATATAAATGTTCAGTCACATTACTTATTAATAAAAAAAATAAAATCTACACCCTACAGAAAACAATGGGGGGTTTTTATAAGAATAGTGGTTATATTTATAACATACCACCTTTTTCATTACATAAACATTTCACTACATATACAAAACTGAGGATCATTAAGGTTTAGTGTCTTGGAAACCGGGAACTTAATATATGAAAAAATAAAAAAATCTTCTTAAACACTTGAAAGACTTTTCATTATGTTCATCCTAGGTTCATTACTGCATCTCATAACTTGGGGACATACATCAAAACAAAGGGTGAACATAAGGCTCAGTAAGGGCAATAAGGGGGAACATTTAACATGTGAACCTGAGACACACCAATAAAGTCATGAAAAAGAACATTAAGACATGACAAAGAAATCATGAGGAATATCATAATAAAAATAATGTGTTTCATAATTTTAAGATGTGGATAAAACATTTAACTTAGGAAATCATGAACATATAACCAAGGTCCATCCCCAAGGTATCATTTGAAAATTACCAAGCCTATTCACCAAGTTATCATTAAAATTGTAATTTATAGTGGTTACATCATTACCCAATGCATTAGAGCGTTATCAAGGCACACCCTTAAATTTGTCATTATCATCATGTAAGGCACATATATAGTAATTAAAAATTTCATAAATAACCTATATAGCATTAATGAAATGGGTTTCATTTTATAATCTTAACATTTTAAAAAATTCTTTAAAGATGTGATTTTTATGTCACATTAAACCCACGGGAAAGGAAAGAGGGTTTCATGTAAGTAAATACTAAATTTAAATAGAACATTTTGATATATATATATATGTGAATACCCATGTAGAAAAAAATATCTTTGATAATTCACTTAATAAAATAAACGAATTTTAGAAAAAGAGAGAGACATTTTGAGAGGAAAATTCTTCTACATAACGGCTGTGTTACAAGGTTTTAGAAAACATTGAAAATAAATGGGACATGGGTCACCCACTAATAAATAATCCATAACACAGTAGGGAGACAGAATATAAAGAATTTAAGAACATGGTAATGAAATTTTATAGATATACCATATGAAATTAATAACTTGAATGGAAGAAAAAAAAATAAGATTTCTCTTATGAAAAATTCAGCAGCCTAACAGCGCCAATAAAAACATCAAAAAAAGAATTGAATAGATCAAATAGGGTCTCTCATCATATGATAACAAATTTTCAGTATGATATATATAGAGATATTACCCCAACATAATAAAACGGAACTTGAAAGACTTGACATTAAAAATAGAACATGAAAATGAGAAGGGTGAAAGAAACCCTTAAAAATTCGGCAGCATAACGACACCATTTAAACATTCTAAAAACGAATTGATAAGAGAAATAGAGGGTATCTCATAATATGAAAATGAAAATGACAGAAGGATAAATATAAAAGGACATCCTCCAACATAATAACAAGGAGAATAAATGATATGACATAAAAGAGAGTACTTTGAAAGAAAAATAGAGGCAGGATCCCTTACCTTAATACGTTACTCTTAAAACTCAATGGTTGTGTCCTTGAGGGCTTTGGGAACCTTGGTATGACACTTTGTTAGGTAATTAGACCAGATCCTCATTGGGTAAGAGTTTGGAGTGAAAAATAAAGGGGGAATGGTGGGTATTTATAGGGAAAATGAGGGGACAAGGCATTAATGGCAAAGGGACACCTCATTGGTTGTTTTGGAAAAACCATGGGCTTTTCCATGGTATTTGCCCATGGATTTAGGCACATGGGACCCCTCATACAATAATTAATCCCCTTTAGTCGTCCATCCATTAAAATATCTCATCACATCATCATGATGCTGTTATGATGTCATTAAACACCCGTAACTTAAAAACCGTATTTTCACTATTCATCAAAAATTCAACTTTCTCAGAAAAATCCCAAAATTTCACCTTAACCAAATATCAATGCTCTGATTTCAAAAATGAACTCCATTTTATAAAAATAATTTTCTATGTATTTTTAATTTAATTTTTAAATAAAAACACTGTTCACCAAAAATTCATTTTTTCAGAAAAATCCCCAAAAATTACCTTAACATAATATTGATGCTCTAAGTTCAAAAGTAAAGACCATTTTATAAAAATAATTTTCTAAATATATAAAATTTATTTTTTTATTAATAAAAAACTATTCACCCAAAAAAAAATAATACTTGACTAATAATTTATGAAACCGTTATTTAACCATTTTATTGAATCACATTACATAATCAAGGTCACTAAATTATATTAATACTTTATTTAAGTGAGATTAATAACCCATTTGGTCACATTACTAATCCTAAGCATAAAATCACTATTCGTAATTTACTATTCATCAAAAATTAAGTTGATCTTATTAGACTCTAAATTTCAGGCTGAACATAATTGTAGAAGGCCATTTTTTGGAAAATCATTACACATAATTAAGTATCCAAGGTTTACATACATATTTTCAAATATCCTTTTTCTAGAATTCATCAAAAATATGAAGACTATATTTATCCAGACATTTGAAAATTCACGAAATTCATCATAAGAAAAAAATCACAATTTTTATTTAAACCCAAGGATTACACAAGGCAGTTAGAGTCTAGTTACATATCCCCTTATAACATCAGCATAGGACATAAGAGTAAGGTGTGATAGGGTGATATAATCTGAGGGCGGCTCGGCCAACATCACATGAGTAGTTATTTCTATTAGCTTTACTTATCACGAAGGCGATTCTATTCCAACTTCACACAATGAAATTCGGCTTGGGTCTGGTCCAGAGAAAAGCCCAATGGTGCTAACTCATTCCCATGTTCTATTAAATGGGATTTAATTGGCCCGATACTACTGTATGAGGCCATCAAATCATCATTCCATATTAATTAACCAAGGTCACTTGTTTTTAGAGACAACAATCACAAAATTTAGATTCCAACAGTTATATTGACCAATGGTCATATAACGGTCGAAACCCAATGGTATCATTTTTATTATACTCATGTTATCAAATGAAATAGTTTTTTTGAGTGTAAAATTAAATAACATACAAAATTAGGAAACAATATTTATTCAAAATTTTGGGTCGTTACATTCTTCACCACTTAAGAAATTGCGCCCTAGAAATTTTTAATATTGAGCTTGAAAGTTTCATTTAATGTGCCACATCGGAAAAGGAGTCAGTAAAACTATTACATTAAAATAAATAAAGGGAAGTATAAAGGTCACCCAAGTTAATACACACTAGGATTCCATGTAGGAAAACATGGACGTGGATGTGAAAGAAAATGGTCATGTTCTGAGGGAGAGTAATATAATACATGATTAAGAGAAATTTAACCACAAGAAAATCACAATCTTATGATGTGTATAAACGGTCTTTGATTTCCCAGTAAGAAATTTAACCCAAAAACATTTTTTTTACATTCCATTTCATAATTTTGTGGAATTTATTTACTACATAGAATTATAACATTAGTAAATATACTTACCTTAATGTGGAGTTTCATCCTTTAATATGTTTTAAACAAGACTAATCATTTCCCCAAGTGATGAGCATTCAAAACCACTTGGTCTCATCAAAGCACAAGAATCATCTTATATAGAATTACATAATCCACAAAATATGAACTATCTATTTCCTCTATCATTAAATGTCATCCAAAAAACATAAAGTGTAAGACAAACCAACTATTCAAAAAGAAAGAACCCCTTAGGTAGAATGATTATTTTAAATCATCAAAATTCCACAGTACTACCTAGAGTTCATCATAGACCATTCCATAAATAACTGTCCTTAAAATTTCTCAAAATAAACTAAACTAATATTTAATCCCAAATAAAAGAAGGATTTGATAACATAGTCTTCCAATATAAACATTATCATTCATCTCCAAACAACATCAACCACTCCTAACATCTTCTAACAAACGTATGAACCCTAAAGTCATTTTCCCTAAGATAGGTTAATAATTTCCATATGTAAACTAAATTACTATAAGTTCACCTTAATTTCATCAATTCTTAGAAATACGAGTCAACCTTTAATCCTAAAAGAAAATACTGTATTAATCTATTTACCTCGACCATATAAGGTTATCAAAATTGTGAATGTCTTCCAAAATAATAACAATCATTTAGTCCCCTAATCACCCTTGAAGAACAGCTTCACTGCAACAACATGTGGTAAATAACAATATATGTTTTACTTAATGATATAAAACCATCTTAGGTAGTGACTCGATGTTCTTAGAAAACATTAAATATATTCTCATAGGGCATGAACTAGAATACAACATGACATAGACAATTATTGCGAAGAAGTTTCATGTACATTACTCATCATAAACCATCTCAACATAGGACTTGCATTGTTCACTTTTCCTTTAAGATTATTGATGTTCATCATGATTATCATCCCTTCCAAGAGAAAATTTCCTTGAATAATGTCTAACTTCTCCACATTTACGAAATTGATGAGTATAAGGTACATTAGATCGAACCCTATCTCTATTCGTCATAGTATCCATTTTTTTGAAGCAATTGGATAATTTATGCCCTATCACCCCACACATAAAACATCTCCCAGTTCCTTTGGGACATTCTCTTGGGTGCCTCTTTACACACTTTTGTATAATGGAAATTGGATCTTCTTTCCCTTATCAACTTTATCAGATTTACATCCTTGAGACTTCATCTTCTTCTTCCTTGATGAATTTGGGAATTCAACTAGGTACCAATTATGAATTGTGATTTTTGATAGCTGGTTTGGCATAATCACAATATGTTCAACTTGATCTCTCGTCATATTTATCATATTAATAGGGCAATCATCAAATTTCCTATCACCTTGGTTGTTGGGACATGTTCTTCTATTTCCCGCAATTAACTAAGAAAAGAAATTATAATTCGGGGCTTAAATACTTAACCAATAATCATGAAAAGGAAAATTTAATCATAGAAGGACAAACATGTAGAAGAAAAGTATATCCTAACTTATGATCCCCTAGGTTCCAAACTAGGTTATCCATGATCATATATACTTACATAGATCCTTATTTTATTTTATCTTTGTTCCTTTAATAATGGATCATACTAAGCTTATGAATTTACCAGAGCATATCCCCCTGGAGTTTCATAACCAAGAGGGCATCAAGGGATGTTGTCGTGTACCAGTTCCCATTCGAGTCTACCTCAATTTGGTGTTTTCTGGTTTTACCCCTATGTACATTTGTGCTAGAGCCACCTCTACCTGCTCGTATCCAGACACAGATGTATTTTCTTGGCAACCACTTACTCAATACTCACCCAAATACCAGGAAGAACTCGTATATTTAAACATTTCATTAGGGTTATTCCGAGAGTTTTCATATCCTAATTTCCACAAATAACTAAACGATCCTCTGATACCAACTATAACATCCTTCATTTTTCATTACATAAACATTTCACTACATATACAAAACTGAGGATCATTATGGTTTCGTGTCTTGGAAACCAGAAATTTAATACATGAAAACATAAAACATTCTTCTTAAACACTTGAAAGGCATTTAATTATGTTCATCATTGGTTCATTAATGTATCTCATAACCTGGGGACATACATCAAAATAAAGGGTGAGCAGAAGGCCCAGTAAGGGAAACAAGGGGAAACATTTAACATTTGAACTTGAGACACATCAATAAAGTCATGAAAAATAAAGTTAATACATGAGAAAGAAATAATGAGGCATATAATAAAAAAAATAATGTGTTTCATAACATGAGGTTGTGGCTAAAACATTTATCTTATACAATCATGAACATATCACCATGGTCCATCCCAATGATGTCATTTGAATATTACCAAGTCTATTCACCAAGGTATCATTAAAATTGTAATCTTTAGTGGTTAAATCATTACCCAATGCGTTGGAGTGCTATCAGGGAGCACCATTAAATTTTTCATTATAATCATCTGAGAAACATATATCATAATCATAAATTTCATAAATAACCCATATATCATAAAAGATATAGGTTTCATTTCATAATCATAACGTTCTAAAAACTGCTTTAATGGCATGATCATTATGTCACTTTAAACCCACTGAAAAGGAAAGAGGGTTTCATGTATGTAATTCCCAGAATTAAATTTGAAAATTTTGATATATATATATATATATGTGTGTGTGTAAATACCCATTTAGAAAAAATACATTTATTATTCACTTAATAAAATAAAATAATTTGAGAAAAAGAGAGAGACATTTTGAAACGAAAATTCTACAGTATAACGGCTATGTTACAGGGTTTTAGAAAACATTTAAAAGAGAGGGGGCATGGTTCACCCACTCATAATTGATCCATAACACAGTAGGGGAGAGAATATAAAGGATTTAAGAATATGGTAATGAAATTTTAAAGATATACCTTATGAAATGAAGAACTTTAAAGGAATATAAAAATAAGATTTCTCTTATGAAAAATTCAGTAGCCTAACGGCGTCACTTAAAACATCAAAAAATGAATTGACGAGAAAAAATAGGGTCTCTCATCATATGATCATAAAATATCAGTATGATAGATATAGATATCATAACCGAACATAATAAAAAGTAACCTGAAAGACAAGAAATTAAAAATAGAACATGAAAATGAGAAGGCTGAAAGAATCCCTTAAAAATTCGGCAGCCTAACGACGCCAAAAAAACATTCTAAAGACGAATTGATGTGAGAAAGAGGGGGTATCTCATCATATGAACATGAAAAGTATAGTATGATGAATATAAAATAACATCCTCTGACATAAGAACATTGAGCATAAAAGATATGACATAAAAGAGAGTACTTGGAATGAAAGAGAGAGGTAGGATCCCTTACCTTAAAATATAACACTTAAAACTCAAAGGTTGGGAACTTGAGGGCTTAAGGGAACCTTGAAAGGACTATTTGGGAGGTAATGAGACCAGAGAATCATTGGGGGAGAGTTGGGAGTGAAAACTAATAGAGGTAAGGGTGGGTATTTATAGGGAAAGTGAGGGGACACGGTATTAATGTCCAAGAGACACCTCATTGGTGGTTTTGGGAAAACCATGGGCTTTTCCATGGTATTTGCCTATGGTTTTAGCCACATGAGACCCCTCATACAACAATTAATCCCCTTTAGTCGGCCTTCCCTTAAAATATCTCATTACATCATCATGATGAAGTTATGATGTCATTAAACACCCGTAACATAAAAACAGTATTTTCACTATTCATCGAAAATTCAATTTTATCAGAAAAATTCCAATATTTTTCCTTAACCAAATATCAATGCTATGCCTTCAAAAATGAACTCCATTTCATAAAATTAATTTTCTTTATATTTTTAATTTAAATTTTAAATAAAAACAAAATTTACCAAGAATTCATTTTTTCAAAAAAAATCCCAAAAATTACCTTAAAATAATATCGATGATCTGAGTTCAAAAATAAAGCCCATTTTATAAAAATAATTTTCTAAATATTTTTAATTTTACTTTCAATTAAAAAACACTATTCACCTAGAACAACTAATACTTGAATAATATTTTATGAAACCGTTATTTTACCCTTTTATTGAATCACATTACTTAATCAAGGCGCCTATATTATATTAGTACCTTTTTAAGTGAGATTACTAATCCATTTGGTCAAATTACTAATCCTAAGCATAAAATCACTATTTATAATTTACACTTCATCAAAAATTTTGTTGATTATATTAGACTCTAAATTTCATTCTAAAAATAATTGTAGAAGGCCATTATTTGAAAATCATTACACATAATTAATTATCTAAAGATTACATAAATATTTTCAAATATCCTTTTTCTAGAATTCATCAAAAATATGCATACTATATTTATCCAAATAGTTGTAATTTCACAAGCTTCATCATAAGAATAAATCAAATAATTAATTTAAAACAAAGGATTACACATGCCAGTTACGGTCTAGTTACATAGCCCCTTATAACACCTGCATAGGAACTAAGAGTAAGGTGTTCTAGGGTGATAGAATCTGAGGGCGGCTCGTCCAACATCGCATGAGTAGTTATTTCTATTAGCTTTAACTTCTCACGAAGGCGATTTTGTTCCAGCTTCACACGCTGAAGTTTGGCTTGGGTCTATTCCAGAGCAAAGCCCAATGGTGCTACCTCCTACCCACATTCTGTTAGATGGGCTTCGATTAGCCCGAGACTACTGGATGACGCCATAGAATATTGTTTATATATTAATTAACCAAGATCACTTGTATTTAGAGACTACAATTGCAATATTTAGTTTGCAACTGTTATATTTACCAATGGTAATATAACGGTCGAAACCCAACGGTCTCATTTTAATTATACTCATGTTATAAAATGAAACAGTTTTGTTGAGTGTAAAATAAAATAACACACAAAATTAGGAAACCAGATTTATTCAAAATTTCAGGTCGTTACTATATTTTCCTTCTTAATGGTTCGACTCTACTTGCAATATATACAGTAGTAATTTGGAATACAAAAAACATAACATTGACCAAATTCTATGAAATTTGGACCAGGTTTATGGCATCGTTTTTATTGAAGAAATTACCCATTACTTTTTTATCAAAATTCAAAAAAATCACATATATAAAAATACAAATAAAAATTGATTAAAAAAATTTAAAACTATAAAAGCATTCTTTTATTCAAAACTTCATTTGCACATTGTTTCTTGGTTTTTGTTACCACTAATTGTTACAGTTGTGTCTTACTTTTTGCACTTTTTGTTCAATTTTTTTGTGCTAGTCACACTCTGATATTAAACTTTTCAGGAGCACATGATAATTATTTTTATGATTAGAGGTTTAAAACTATGAACTATATAATTATTTAGGTACTCCTAATAAAATATTGCAATGCAGAATCAGGATAATGGAGTTGATCAAAACATTTATGTGCCGCAACACCTAGTTCTTGCCCCTAGTTACCTAGACATAGAATGTTTCAGATTACAATTGTTTCATGTAACCCATATTGTATTAGGTTGTTCAGTAGGTTGAGGAACTATTAATTTAAGGAGTATCCCCTTTCAAAATATCATTCATTCAATGGTCCTCCATGAGAGGATTCTCTTGAGTTCATTAGAGAGTTATATAGTTCTATACAAAAATTACTCCTCAGAGAGCTTTGTGAGGAGTATTTGAGATTAAATATGTTTCCATTTTTTATGAAGGTAAACGCTAGGACATGGTTTCCGTACATAGATGATTAAATGTTTGAGGCATGTGAAGAGGTTTTTACTGCCTTTATAAAAAATTCAATCCTTGGAACACCACCTCTGATATTAGGCACAAAATTATTGGGATTTTCCAGGATGAGGAAGAGTTATTTCATGAGGAATGGGATAGATTTAGAAGTATCCAAAGACAATGTCCCAATAACCAGTTTCCCCCCATCTACTCATGATTAATATATATAATTCTCTCACCCCTTAAAACAAAAATTTAGTTGCAAGATTCTATTGGGAGACTTTTATGACTCCATTATTGATGAACTAAAACATGTGTATGATAAGCCTTCTCCAAAATCTCAGAAAAAGTTCTCTAGGAAGTGGGTCATCCACAAAGGTGAATTCAATCCTCATTCATCTTTTTTAGTGATAGGGTTATAAGGGAGATATGTAATCATTGTGGGATATTCAGTAACAATCATACAAGTTGTCCTAATTTTGATCTCCCTATCCGGCTGGAAGAGAGTTCCAAATTTGAGGATTTCAGAGCTAGGAACCAGGGGATAAATGATGAATTCTCCAATCAGTACACTTCTAGTAATCAAAATCACCTATACATTTCCTACAAAGAACAAGGTTTCATAAAACATACCACATTCCCTAACTACCAATCATACCCTAAAATATATTACACAAACCAATATGGTGCTGAATCATCTAATTCTAATGGGGAGTTAAAGGGGATATTACAATAGGTTTGGGAGAGATATGATCATGTATGAAGGAAACATATGGGAAGATTCACAATTTATAATATCAAATAGTTCAAATGTCTAGGTATCAATGTGATAAAGAAAATGTAAATATTCCAACACATTAATTATTAATCCATGAAAAAATATACTGATTGTAACCACATGATCAGCCATCAAACCCAAGAAAAAGTAAATCAATACTCATGGAAAACTAAAATTGATGAAAAAAATATGAAAACAAAAATATTCTTGAAACATAATTTTTGAATATTGATAGGTTGTTTCAAACTGAATAGAATGTTGAACATACATCTGAAAAAGTTGAAGAATCAAGGAAAATGAAGTGGGAATTAATTAATGATGAAAAGAAATAAAATGGAAATGGGGGAAGGATAATAATCAATATGCTATAAAAAATTATTCCCCTCGAATTCCCTTCCAAAAAATTGAAAAATAATTATAAACCATACTATTTGTGGTTTCTTAAATTGACTCAAAACATTAGTATCAACATTCCATTTGCATAATCTATATATAAAATCCCTTCATATATTTTTTTAACCTAAAGGTATAATAAAAATAAAAATGAATGGAAGATGTTGGAAAATGTAAATATCAGTGAAGAGTTTTTTGAGATCATGTTAAAGAAGATGCTTCCAAAATTGATAGACCCTCGATGCTTTATTATTCAATGAATAATTTGAAAAGGTGAGAAGCATAATTGTTTGGGTGATATAGGAGAAAGCATCAATCTTATTCTTTATTCCCTCATTAGAAGGATAGGTCTTAGATATTTGCAACAAAATTCTATTTGTCTTTAACATGCTTACAGGTCACTCACACACCCAGTAGGGATCATGGATGATTAGATAGTGAGTGTAGCAAAACTAACACTACCCACATACATCGATATATTAGATATGAAGTGTGATGAAAAGTCCCAATCTTCATTGGGATACCATTCCTTACTACAACTAGTGCATTCATAGATGTATCCAATGTGAAACTCACTCCCCATGATATTTATGATGTGGAGTATTTTTTTAGTGTCTGAAAAGCCTCATCATGTTGTTGGTTGTGATTTGATAGATGTTGCTAAGAATCAATGTTTTAAAATTGAGATTTGGGATGAGTATGGTTTTTTCCCTCCGGATTACACAAAGATTGTTATTCCCCAGCCTATTGAAAGTTTTCAACAGTCTTCTACTATTGTCCCACTCCTTCCTCTAGATAAGGCAAATCATTCCCTAGAAGCCATTATAGAGAGTGATTCAAATTGTTTTCCTGAATTGTCTCAAACCATTTTTGAATTTTTTCCTTATGAAGTAGACTATTTAAGGGTTTCTGATGATGGAGAAAGAACTGGGATGAGTCCTAAATAAAAGCAAGATTGTTCCCATTATGAGAAAATGTATTTTTGGGAACCTTCTTTCTTACCAAGTTTGATTTTTTTAAGAATTCCCACATGTATTTGAAATATTTTCATCATTAGAGATGAATATGTGGTCTTTAGAGGACAGTATGGGTTGGATAGTATATTATAATCTTTTTTTTTTGACATAAATTTTGAGAATATTTTTTTACTATAGATAAGATTTTATTTGTTGATCCTAAACTTTAATTTTAATATAACAGTGATGTTCACACTATTAATAATCTATTCCCATCAAATGAATATGTATTTAAATATAAAGGGAAATAATGTCTGGATGGGGGCATTTAATCTAGTGATGCATGAGAGGAAACCCTTGGTTTTTTGTGTTAATAAATTAATAAATGTACATAAATAACGTGTAATTGAAAACTACAAACTCAGTTATTCATTGGAGCTAACCCATGCAATTTCGTTGTTTTCACTTTTGCACTGTTTTTTCTTGAATAAAGTTCATCTTTACTACCTTATATTTGTTATGTCTTTCCTATAAATTTATGTCTCTTTCTACTTGCCTTGTGATTTTTTAGATGTTGTTGTTTGATTCATTTAGGAACTGCATTCCTTTGTTGGAATATTAAATAAAAAACTCTATATAAGGAATGTAGCTTACCGTTAAATGTATTTATTCTGATCCTGAATGATTTTGAAAAAACTCAGATGCATGTCTTGTTAGTTTAAAAACAATTTTGATGTCTATGTGTACTATGGTTTAAAAAAATTCATGTAAATCAATATGCTATTTATCATCCTGTTGAAAATAATTATTCATGTGCTGGAATGATAAACTTTTCATTTTCCTCTTTGCTGGAAATTAGATCTCAATGGACTAAAAACATTTAATAGCATGAAACACAGTGTGCGTGTGTGAGGGGGGGGGGGGGGGGTACATGCAGAATTGTTGTTCTTTTGTATTGAAATAGATTTAGTGAGGGTATTTTAGCATTCATTGTTCTTTTCTATTGAACAAATTATTGAAATTGATCTATTAAAATGCTTACACCCTATTAACTCTAAACCCACATATTATATTCCATATATGAAATTTCTTGAAAAATGGTGTCACTGGACAGAAATGATAATTCATGTACTTGATTTAGAACATATTGTTATGATATTAAATGTTGTAGACAATATTTGTTAAACTTAAAAGAGATCCTTTATACACGTCACCATTATATTTAATTGAAATTCAGTTGTGAGCCGTAATTGTTTAATTATTCTTCTCCACTTTAGAAGTCAATATTGGGGACAATATCTGGTTTTAGGTGTGGGGGAGGGGTTAATTCCTGATTATTCTAAACTGTGCATAATTGTATGATAATAAATTTCCACTATAATTTCAAACATTTTTTTAAATAAATATTAAATTTTTTCCAATTTTTTTCATAATTTCAGGTTGTACACTGTTTCTCAAATCGGTCTTGCCATAAATGAAGATCCTTGATGGTTCTTAAAATTTTCATTGTATATGAAACTATTGAGTTTGGATGATTTATGAGTGGTCTTGATAAGTGGTTTTATATGAATAAAATACACCATATAGATAACCAACATGGCTTATGTAACCATTTATATAAAGGAAAACGAATTGGTTAACACCTGAAACAATGATACTACTAAAATATTGTTAACAAAGAAATATCAATAGATCATATATGATATCATAGTTATTTATGCGGTTCTTGTATAATTTAATTACAATGAATTAACTTTTATACCTTATGTTAACATATCCTCAATAAATTCAATGTACAAGGTTAGTGTTAACTAGAAAATCACTTCATTATCTTAGGTTGTTTATACGTGAGTATCTATTGGGAACTCTTTATCATCCACATCCATCAATCTTAAAAATATATTTCAAAACATTTTTAATATTTACCAGACTTTGGTTTAATGTCATTTATACCATTTATTGACTTTTATATAATTATTATAATGGAATATTTCCATCATTTTTTCAAATTTGTTATTTTATGACCTTTTCGACAAAATTAAGGAAAGAATGAATTTTTAGCTTATACGACTGGAGCGATTATTTTGTACCGTTAAAAAACCGTTGGACATTCCATAAAATATTATAAGAATGTATTTTAAATAAATGTTTTATTTTATAATTATGTGACTTATAAATGATATTTTAATTGAAATATATATTTCTCTCAAATAATTTTTATTTCATCTATCCCCACATCCATTGGTAGATTTTACATTTATTATAATAATATTTATTTTGATACAATATTACACATTGAATAAAAGGTTTTTTGAGATATTTGACTATGTATGTCTTAATTTTATGCCATTCTAGGTTTATGGAAAATGTATTTACATTTCTTATAATATAAATTTTTATGTAATGTTTCATCCTTTTGTTATGAATAATGCATTTGGCTTAGTAAGTGACGGGTGGAGCCCGATACATCTTCTCGATGCATTAGTATGTCTCATGAGACAAAATAGTGTTTTGAAAAAGGCCTTAACAAAATATTATTTGAAATCATGGCATGATTCCTTGAGTCTATGGTTATTATGCCTGACATTATTCATTCCATCATTATGAAATTGGTTATTGATATTACACATGATTATTTGACTAGTAAAATTTCCATGTGAACAAGTAAATGAAAATATATGATTTATCTCTTCCATATTTTGTTCAGGTTTAAGATTAATAGGCCTGGGTTTTACTCTTATACATTTCCAAATATGCTTATTCTTACTTATGAAAGTTTCAGTTATATTGTTGTCCTTAGAGAGCACCTGAGGTCACCCATTTATATGTTTTCTTTTTACCAGGATGCGAAGAAGTAAATTATGAATGACCTCTAGGGATGGTCTAAGGGAGATGATTGTGTTAAAAGGAGACAAAATGTTGTTTTTTTATTTCATGATGTAATCTAAAACATATGTGTTTAACTAGTACATCCAATGCTACTAAATTGATCGGTCTTTTGGGACCGGATTCACTGTGTCATGCCAATGTTATGTAACAATGCAACAACTCTAGGTAACTATGGTTGGTTTATTACAGACATAGAGGGATGTAACCTTAGGCCAGGATGGGTCAGTCTGACTGGGTCATACTATGCTCGGACCAAACCATCCCCTTTTTACTAAAAGAAACATATTTTCTAAACTGCATGTTCGATGGATGGGCTATTTTTGGCATTGGGATCCTCAGGACATGGTGGACATTTTAAGATAATCCAAGTGTGTTTTCATGGAGTTAATGATAAAATGTTTGTCTTGATACATAATTTCATGAATCACATTCACCAAGATGAGAGAAGGGATAGAAGATTACAAACACTTCCTACTTCAAGTTTTACGGAGAGATAATGACCCCCGAGACCCGCCTTTAATAGGTCCTGGAGGGGAGAATAACACCAAGGGTATAAATTCACACACAATATAGAAGGCATTACCCTTTTTCATTAATAAGATCATGAGTTACGATAGGAAATACCAACAACACCATGACTGGGTGGTAAAAGTAAATTCAAAGAAAACCATTCCCTTATGCATGTTACAAAAGTACATGCAACAAGTACAAGGAAACTACAAAGGAAAAGTACAAAAAGAAAAGAAATACAGAAACTGCAACTGTCCCAATGCCCTAGATAGTACGGCCCTACATGATCCCTGAAGTCCTCCTGGAAACGTGAAAGTAGTTTATATATGTAGGATGACCATGCAAGTATACTCAGTAGGGATAAACAAAGACTCTCATGTACATGTGGGGAGGTATTCTAAAGCCATGTGAGAAAAGAGGTAACCAAAGAACCTATCAAGGAAAACACTCCACCCATGCCTCACCAAGTCACACTCCCCATATAACATAAGTTGTGTAATGTATAGTAATGGAACATCGATGTTTGGGTACCCCACACTTATTTCCCAACTACTTATTGAAGACATCCTATACATCAAACCTCTCCTGCCAATCTCAATGCAGTCCCACTGCCACACCCCACCTACACACACCTGGGCCACTACCACGCATCACGCCCACAAACTCTTGGGCCACAACCACCATCTAACCCACAAACACCTGGGACACAACCACCACGAGTAATCACACCCACAAACACTTGTTCTTGAACAACAACTGTCACACCCAAAGACATATGGGCCTCATCCTGAAGACTCTTGGGAAACATCCTACCCACACAAACATGGGCCAACCGTCACAACTACCATGCTTGAAGAATCTTGGGCTATAATTGACCTCAGGATATTACAACATGCCCGAAGATTCTTGTGCTATTCGGGAAAATAGCATAAAAGGAGCTAATAACCAACCACTCATGAGTTTTGGGAAAAACATCCTCCCCCATGAAATGGGGGTGTTCGACACTAAGTGCTGAAATTGGGTGGGGCGCGAATAAGAAACATAAGAACTACAATTATATGTATAGGAAATAGGAACTCATCCCAAACATGGTTTTCCAAATCCAACCATAGAACAACCTCCCTCATTACTATTCATTCATAAATGGATGTCACATCACTCACGACCAAGTCACAACTCATTCTGAAAGCCAATTCCCCATTAAAACAATTCTAGCTTTCATGTTCAAGTGATCCCATTTAAGTAAATTCTGCAATAATGGGAAACTAATAAGAATAAACAAATTCCATAGAAATAGATACACCCAATCACAAATTTAATCCTTCACACCCGATTGTCCTATAAGGTCACAACAAAAAAAATAGATATGTGAGATCCCTCAATGTACTGGAACCAAACCAATCATCGAGATACATCCCCACATAGCTTTAGATTCAAAACCAGAAAACGTTCCACAATAGAGGTTCCCATCCTCTTCCACATTACCACATTAGCATCAAATAGAACAAAACACTAACTAAAATAACAGAGTAGGGGAACTTCTAGGTTCAAGCACATCATTAATTAGGTTCTACTTTTTATTTTAAACTTTGGTGACCACAATAGGATTGATGTTAACTGGAATTCATTTAATCCTCTGAGTTTCTGTGATTAAAAAATTTCCATGATACAGTCATTAATTCATCACAGATAACGAGGGTTCAATAGTGCACAAGGAAAGGCCACCAACAGACATGATTTTCAGTGAGCATAGTTCCATACAGTTAACAACATGTAGCAATTATAAAAAAGTACAATCGAATTTTCAAACGCGCCCCATCATTCTTTAACTACCTGTTTATTGTATTTTTTAATATTTCATCCATTCCCACAAGAACAATAGCATACCCAACCCGAATGACACATAGTAAGGATAGATGAAGGAAAATCCCTACTTGGATGATCATCGATGAATTCTTTCTCCACGCGCCATGAACTAAGGATGCACGGCTTGGAGTGGAGTAACTCATGGGACTCCAAGGATGAGTATAAAAACTCTATCACAGGCACACCATAACCCTCAGGAATGAGGAACTCCAAGTGCACCGGGGAGAAGAAAGAAATCCAGCCAATAAGAGGAAGGATGAAACTATAGTGTGATATAAAGATGAGATCAAATTGTTACAGGATAATGAATTTTTCACCGCTTTGAATTCTGATCACAGTTTCCATTGTGGTTGGGATGTTACACACGATAGGCTTAATTATTATTTAATTATTCCTAACAGGGTGGTGTCATAACGACTACACGTTAAATGGTTTCTCTTAATTGGAGGAAAAACATGCAACGGGGACAGAACTGGAAGGTACGGGGAAGGGCATGACACTGAGAAAAATCCACACATTTTTGTAAGTTAAGGGTTTCCCAAATCTTGTGGGATTTTAGATATTATTTATGTGTTAAAATGGAATTGAAAGTGGGAATTAAATCATTTTTATGTCAAAATATACGTTGCGGGAGTAGAAAAAGATGGAAACTGGAAAAAATAATAAAGATCACTCGGTGAGGACACAGTGCCACCATCACGGTGCCACACTCACAGTGCCACAATCACGAGTGCCACCATCACGGTGCCATCATGACCGGTTTGTGACTGTCACAATTCCACTGAAACTGGTGCCACCGTCACAGTGCCACATCAACCGGTGCCCCCGTGACCAATGCCACCATTTCGGTGGATCCATGTTTTGGCAATGTAATGGAGCAGGTGGGTCTGTGCCATTACATAAGCTACCTATCAAACTATTCTCACCATTGAGAATCAAAACTATACACAATGAAAGAGGGGTTCTGAACAACCACCTCGAAAGGATACCTCCCAGGGGTAAAACACATCGACATCTAGGAACACCTCTCC
Source organism: Viscum album (assembly GCA_963277665.1). Lineage (NCBI taxonomy): Eukaryota > Viridiplantae > Streptophyta > Magnoliopsida > Santalales > Viscaceae > Viscum > Viscum album. The sequence goes on from OY728141.1 coordinate 265,963,222, forward strand.
CTCAAGTAACCAGGGTACATTCGAAGGTCAAACTATCTCATCATATTGGTTAGGGAGTTTCTTCCTCCATTTCAAGATAATATTTTCTTTGTGTGACACATACATTCCCACACAGGTTTAATAGTATCCACCTTAATGAATCTTGATTAGGGATCAGGTCCACCCCTCCCCATAGTCAGGACCCTTTACACACATCCACAGAATAAGTAAAACCACATGTTCCATAGTTAACAAAGTAAATCCTTCCACAACAAAAAAGTACAAACAAAATAGAAAAAAACTCAAAATAGCTCTGGGTACTGGGTGCACATCTGTGTCTCTTGTTCCAAGGTACTTTCCTTGATCCCACCATGCCTCCACAACACATAATCCAAAGGAATGGTCCATCCACGGAGCACCTTCTCCTCACGATCCTCGATCCTTAATTGTCTTTCCAAAAAATTCATATTGTCCTCGATATCCAACTATCCCCAGTCAAGGACATGTGAATAGTCATGTAGATATCTCCAGAGTTGAGACACATGGAAGACATCGTGCAGTTTTAGTTGTAGCGGTGGTAGTTCTAGCTGATAATCCACTTCACCGACTCGCTGCAGCACTACGAATAGTCCAACGAACCTAAAATAAAGCATACTCCCTATTATGAACCTCATTTACCCACGCTGATGGGAGAAATTGAAAATTATGTGGTCCCTTACCTCGAAATCCAAGGGTCACCTCCTATTATCGTAATATTTCATATTCTGGTCTTGAGCCGCCTTCATCCTCGTCTGTATAAGATGAACCTTCTATGTCCTGCTCTGCACCACCTCTGGGCCAAGAACACCTACCTCCCCAACCTATGTCCATCACACCGGTGAGCGACACGGCCTCCTTTACCAATCTTCAGAAGGAGCCATGCCAATGGTAGAGTGATAAATATTGTTATAGGAAAACTCTACTGGAGTCATGTTTCGTCCCCACGATCCCCCAAAATCCAACAGACATGCTCGTATCATATCCTCCATTGCCTGGATGCTGCACTATGTCTGTCCATATGTCTTGGGATGGAAATAATTGATATGACCTATATGGGTGCCAAAAGTATGCTACAATCCCCCCAGACTCGTGAGGTAAACTGTGCATCCCTATCTGAAACTATAGTCCTCAGAACTCCATGAAAACACACCACCTCATCCACATATCTTTGTGCTAAGGCATCCATTGCACCTGACTCCTTGATCTCCAAAAAGTGAGCTGATTTCGTCATTCGGTCCACCACTAGACAGATAGCGTCACAACCTCCTTAATCCTTGGGTAGCCCTGTGACGAAATCTATTGATATGTCCTCAAAATTCTATTCGGGGTCATCTAAAGGTTGTAACAGACCACCTATTTCATGATGTTCAGTGTTTACCTTTTGACACACTAGGCACTTGGCCACGAACTCTACCACCGCCCGCTTTACCCTAGGCCACCAAAACTGACCTCTCAAGCCCTGGTACATCTTGGATCCTCCCGGGTGTACGAACAGGGGTGAGTTGTGGAACACACCAAGAACTGTCTCGCACATCGCCTATGGAACAAACATCTTCCCTTGGTAAATCATCTGATTTTGACCATCCTCCATCCACCCTTCTGGTGCATCTTCTTGGTTACCCTGATCGTACATCACTTCACTCTCTAAGTCTCCACACTGAGACTCCTCCACCTGCCACAGTAGAAAATACTGCACTGTCATCTGATATAGGCAACCTCTACAACTATCCATCCTTGCATCTAGGTGCAGGGTTGCCAACTCCTCCCTCACCTTCCAAGCATCTGCCAACTCTCGAACCGCATCCTTCTATGACTTCCTTCTCAAGGAATCGACCACCACATTCCCCTCTCACGAGGTGTATGAAATCTCTAAGTCGTAGTCCTGAAGGAACTCCATCCACCTTCGCTACTGTAAGATCAGGTCCCACTGGGAGAAGATATACTTCAAGCTTTTGTAATCCGTCAAGACTACGAAAAAACTCCCCAATGAGGTAATGCAACCATAACATGCGAACATGACCGCCGCAAGCTCGAGATCGTGGGTGGCATAATTACGCTAATAGGGACATAACTTTCTAGACCCATAAGAGATCTTCCCTTGTCATTGTATCAACACACACCCAATGCCTTGTCCTAAAGAATCATAGAACACCCCATATGCCACCCTTTATTTTGGTAACATCATCACTGTGGCACTTACCAACTTCTCCTTCAGATAGATAAAGGATTCCTCACACTTCCCATTCCACAGGAAAACCTGGTACTTCTTGGTCAACGTTGTCAAATGTGGTGCAACTCAGGAAGAGTTGAGTAAAAACCTCTGGTATTAACCTTCCATTCCAAGGAAACTATGATCCTCTTCCACATTATTGGATGCTTCCCAAGAAACAACCGCATCGACCTTCGATGAGTCCAACATTCTTCCATGCTCAGAAACCACGTGCCCAAGGAAGTGTAGTTCTCGCATCCAGAACTTTCACATGGACAACTTCCCATAGAGTTGGTGCTATCAGAGGACCACTATAACCGATCTCAGGTGCCACCGTGATCCTTCTCTGATCTTGAGTAGATTAGGATGTCGTCAATAAACACGACTACAAACCGATCCTGATATTCCTGGATGACGGAGTTCATGATCCCCATGGACATAGCTAGAGAATTCGTAACGCCAAACGACATGAACACAAACTCAAAGTACCCATATCTACACTTGAAGGAAGTCTTCAAGATGTCACCCACCTTCACCCTCAACTGGTGATATCCAGACTGCAGATTGATCTTAGAGAACCAACCTGCTCCCCTTAGCTGGTCAAAGAGATCGTCTATCCTCCTAAAATTGTATTGATTTCTTGACGGTCGCCTGATTCAGTCTCCTGTAGTTTATGCATAGCCTCAGACCATCATATGCCTTCTTTGAGAACAAGACAAGAGCACCCCATGGTGACCCACTTAGTCGAACAAAACCCTTATTCATCAGATCATCAATCTGAATCCACAACTCCCGTAACTCAGAAGGTGCCATCCGGTAAGGAGCCATCGAAATCGGACAGGATCCAGGTTGCAATTATATCATGAACTCAAAAACACGTCGAGGGGGTAGAGTTCCCACCACTCGAGGGTATATTTCCATAAACTCACTGAATACCCCTGGGACCTCCACCATTTCTGCATCCACTGACTCCACTGATTTTTCAGCTAACAAGGAAAAGAGGGTCTCCTTTCTCCTATTGCTTTTCTTGCCACCCAGCTTGCTGATGAAAGTTACACGTCGGCCTCCCAAATCTGACAACATGACCCTTGCATTGAAGCAGTCAATGAATACACATAAAGAGAACAACCATTCAATACATATGATGATATCATATGGTTGTATTTGCAACAGTAGAAGATCCATGATAGGCGGTTGTGGCCCTATCATCAGTCTACACCCTCGGAAAACATAAAACAAGTCATTCTGACCACAGACTACTGTGCTCAGCACCAGGGGCACTAGAAGTCTCTCATCATCTAAACCTAGAGCATGTGCAAGACTATGTGAAATAAAGGAGTTTGAAGCACCTGTATGGAACAAGGAATAGGAAAGAGTACTAACCAAGCTGATCAAACCTTGAACAACTTCTGGCCCTGCTAGAACAGTTTCCTTTGCGGTGTGAAACTGCCCATGCCCAGCTCCTCTGCCTCTCGGTTGTCAGACCCCTCCATGACAATGCCCTGGTCAAGATCATTGAGGAGCGCCCTGAGGTCGGCCTCCTCCTGCAACGCCTTCCCACGGAGGAGCCGGAGCTTGTTGCCCCTGTTGTTGCTGCAAAAATGGGATAGCTAGAAACTACTCCTACTAAGGTGGGTATTGAACCTTCCCACCACCATCGTACTGCACTTGGTTCGAGAACTGATTCTGAAGGTGCCCATGGCTTCCACAGATAATGAATCTTGGCCTTGGGCCCGAATGAAAATTGTGAGGGCCGGGATATCGGAACTGGAACTGTTGAGGCCTTCTTCCTCCTGGTCGAAACCTAGAAGGTCCTGATGCTAGAGGCATGGTGTTGATGGAATTCCCCTTTGACAAGCCCAACTGGATCCCCTCTCGTGTTACACATCCCATTGTGTTCATCCTTTCCACCACTTCATCCCTCTTCTGGACCTACAAGTATGTCAGTATGGTGAAGGGAGTAACAACATATTATAGAGAATGTAGTAGTGTCTCCTCCAAACGTCTATCCCGAGACTCCTCATCCTGAAAGAGGTCGGGAGAAAAGAAAAGGAGATCCTTGAACTTGATCCCCAAATCTCCCATTGACATACTCCCCTACTAGAGGGAGAGTAGTTCCTGCCTCTTCTCGGCCTTCATCGTGGAAGAGAGGAATTTTTTCCGGAACACCTTCTCGAAGTCAGACCATGTCAACTCATCCTCCCTCTTCTCCCCAATATAAAGAGTCCACCACTGACGCGCTGATCCACACATATGGATTAGATCCATAGAAACACAGTACTCCATCGGAGCCCGGATCAAGTTGAAAGCAATCACCATCACCTCTAGATAGCTCTCTGTCTCCACGTCAGAGATGTTACCCTCGTACTTCCCAAGGGTATGTTGCTGAAAGGAACGAAGTATCCTCTACCACTGATCTCCCTCCTCTCGGTCCATCCTATGCCGCTCGGTCGAGACAAACTCATGGGCCTCGATCGCCCAAACTACTTGTGGTTTTCTCCCAGGTGCCATAGCTGCAAGGTAAATAAGGAATGCCTATACCCGAGTAGTATATAATATTGTTCTTAAATTATCTTAGACTTATTATCCATTTTAAATCCCCACATAGCCATGAAACCCAGGAACACAAGTCATTATGATGCATGTACCATCCCTAGGGTATCTACCCTACAATCAGTGTAGCTATACTTGGTTATTCGGTAGGCCCAGATTCCTTGCATCAGATCACCGGGGGCCATAAAATCTCATGTCCTAGCCGGTCTTCCCTATCCTATTTCACGCACAAAGATCACCCAACACCTTTTCCCTACCGTACCATGAAATACTCAATGTGCCTATCCCCAGACTGCATCCTACCTCTCAAACATCCATTTGATATCATTTTTTCACAACCCTCGATCACCAAGATGAGAGAAGGGATATCGGATTGCCAGACCCTTCCTTCTTCAAGTTGAAGGAGAGATAATGACCCCCGAGACCCACCTTCAATAGGTCCCAGAGTGGAAAATAGCACCAAGGATATACAATCACACACAAGATGAATGGAATTACCCTTTTTCATTAATAAGATCGGGAGATAAGATAGGAAATCCCAACAACACCAAGACTGTGGTGTAAAAGTAATTACCAAGAAATCCATTCCCATATGAATGTTACAAAAAGTAAATGCCACAAGTACAAGGATACTACAAAGGAAAAGTACCAACAAAAAATAAAAACAACAACCGCAATTATCCCAACGCCTGAGATTGTACAACCCAGAATTATCCCTGAAGTCCACCTGGAAACCTGAAAGCAGTTTATATATGTAGGGTGAGCATACAAGTATACTCAAAAGGGAAAAAATATTGTTGTGTGCAATTGGGGAGGAATTATAATGCCCTGTGATAAAAGAGGTAACCAAAGAACCATGCAAGGAAAACTATCCACCGAAGCCTCACAGAGGCACACTCAAAAAATTACGCAAGTCATGTATTTTATAGTAATAGCCCATCGATGTTTGGGTACCCCACTCCACATTTCCACTAGTTATTGAAGACATCTTACGCATCGAACCTCTCCCGCCATTCTCACCACAGTCTCACTGCCACACCCTGCCCACACACACCTAGGCCACAACCACACATCCCTCCCGCAAACACCCGATCCACAACCACCATCCCACCCGCAAAAACCTGGGCCTCAACCACAATGTGTAACCATTCCTAGACACCTAGGCCAGAACAACTACTGCCACGCCCGAAGATACCTGGGCCTCATCCCAATGACACTTGGGAAACTACCAGCCCGAACACACCTTGGACAACCGCTACAAGTACCCTCCCTGAAGAATCATGGGCTATAATGGACTTCAGTACATTACAGACTGCCTGAAGAGTCTTGGGATATTCAGAAAAGGTAGCAAAAAAGGGGCTAATAACCATCCACTAATAGGAATTTTGGGAAAAACACCCTCCCCCATGAAATGGGAGTGTTCGGCACTAAGTTCTCAACTTGGGTGGGGTGCAAATAAGAAACATAAGAACTAAAATTATATGTATAGTTAACAGGAACACATCCAAACCTAGGGTTTCTTTACCAACCATAGCACAACCTCCCTCTTTACTCTTAATTCATAAAATGAAAGCACATCACTCACGTCCAAGTCACAACTCATTCTCAAAGACATTTCCTCATTAAAACCATTCTTTCTTTCTTTTTCAAGTGATCCCATTTATGTAAATTCTACATTACTTGGAAACTCACATGTATAACCACATGCCAGAGAAAGGGAAAAATCCAAAAATCAATTTATGAATTCACACCTGGTTCTCTTTTAAGGTCACAACAACAAAAGGGATCTGTGAGATCCATCAATGTAATCGAACCAAACCAAGCATTGAGATACAACCCCACAAAACTTTAGATTCACAACCAATAATCGTGCCACAACAAGGAATCAGATCCTCATACAAATCACTTCATAAGAATCAAACAAAACAACATACCAACTACCAAAATAGAGTAGGTAAATATCCAGGTTCAAGCACATCATTCATTAGGTTCTTCTTTTTGTTGGATAACCGAGGTGACCACACAAGGATTGATGTTCCCTGGAATTCATTTAATCCATTGAGATTACATTGTTAACCAATTTCCATGTTAAAATAATTCATTCATCATAGAATACGACGCTTCAATAGTGTGCATGGAAAGACCACCAACGACCATGATTTTTAGTGAGCATAGGCTGATATAGTTCACAACATATAGCAATTATAAAAAAAGTACAACAGAATTGTCAAACTCACCCTATCATTATTTAATAGTATGTTTATTATCTTTTTTAAGGTTTCATACATTCCCATAGCAATAGTATCCTTCCCACCCTTCATGGTACATAGTAAAGGGAGGTGAAAGAAAATCACTACTTGGATGATCAATGATGATGTCTTTCTCCACCTGCCAAGAACTAAAGTTGTGTGGCATGCATGGGAGGAATTCCTGGGACTCCAAGATGTGCAGAAAAACTATAGAATTGGCGCACAACAAGCCTTGTAAAGGAGGAACTCCAAGCGCACTAGGGAGAAGAAATAATTCCATCCAAGAAGAGGAAGGAAGAAACTCAAGTGTGATACAAATATGAGATCCTATTGTTATAGGATAATGAATTTTTCACCACATTAAAGTCGTATCGTGGTTTCCTATGTTTTTGGGATATTACACAAGATGGGATTAATTATTATTTAATTATTCCTATCGAGGTGGTGGTATAATGGTTGCGTGTTAAACAGTTTCTCTTAAATGGATGAAAAACACGCACCGGGGGCGGAACTGGAAAGTACGGGGAAGGGGGAGACACTGAGGAAAAACCACATGTTTTGGTAAGTTAAGTGTTTCCCGACTCTTGAGAGATTTTAGATATTATTTATGGGTTTAAATGGCTTTTAAATGGAGAATTAAATCATTTTTACGTCAAAAGAAAAATTGTGGGAGTGAAAAAAGTCGGAAACTAAAACATGAACGAAGATTGTTGGGTAAGGACAGAGTGCCACTATCACGGTGCCACCCTCACAGAGCCACTGTGACCGGTGCCACTATTTTGGTGGAGCCGTGTTTTGGAAATGTATTGGACAAGATGGGTCCGGGCCATTACATGTAGGATCTCCCGAAACAAACATAGAATGAGCAGGAATTATATGGTTGGTTGTTACGATAATACAATTATATTGGGACGAAGTGTTACACATCGACATGTCTAATTATTTTTATCTTATTTTTATTTGTCATTAGTTAAATTTTGTTGATGTTATGGTTGAATAACGATTTTTTTTGATCTTATGTTATGAAGTGAGCATTTTTTAATTGACATTGCTGGGTGTGCAGGTGGAACACAGTTTGGAAATGTCATGCAGCTTCATCGAGGAAACTGTGCAACCCACCCATAATTGAAAATTTTAAATGGGAATGTTTTAATTAAATCAACTGTTAAATGTTATTAAAGATTCAATATTTTTTAATATGGATAATGAAATAAAATTTTAATAATATTATTATTATTACTATAAATAAGGTATTATTGTTATTATTATTCTTTTCTTAACCCATTAATTATTTTTTGGGGGTGTTTTTTTATTCTTAAAAAATAAACAAAATCTTAGTAACCCCCCTATACCTCCAATATCCTAACCCCCCTCACTATACAGAGAGAGAACCCACCTCATGAAATGCCTCCTTTACCCCAGCGCGATGACCCTCTTGCTCAATGGTGCCAACCTGCCCGGCCTCCCTGTCTAGTGACCGTCATCCTAGTCACATGCTCTTGTTTGGGTACCTCCCTCCTGGCGCAGTTCCTGAACCATCTCCATATTACGTCTAGACGCTCCCGACATATTCTGCCTCTCCCGACTATCCATACAGCATGAGCCACTTCCCTCCACTTTTGTGATGTCAGCACCTCCATCTTTGGTCAGACCTCCTCAAACTGGCCACCCTATGACCAACATGCGACCACCTCTGGCCGACCCACATCCCCCCTTGAATCTCCTATTCAACATGCACCTCTTTTAACATATGGCCTCCGGTGAGCATCCCCTTGCCGGCATCTCCCCTCTCTTGTGTCACCCCACATCGGCATCACACCCATGTTGGCATCCTCTTCCTTGGGTGACGCCCAACCCTTTTAGTAAGGGGTTTTGGATTATGTGTTCCTTAAAGAGAGTTTAATTTTAGAAAAATTACTATGTGTTTGGGTTTGTTTTCATGATGTTATCCTTCAATTTGGATTCTTTTTATAGAATTATGTTATGTTAAACTCTATGTCGGTGTGTTTGATGTGCGCGTGGTGTTTTTTAAAGATTTGTGGGTGTTCAACATCAGTTGAGGTATGATCCCTTTTCATTTCCCTTTATATTTTGAACTATAGAGATCTATTATAGTTTATTATTTCATGAGGATTATATAGTTACCCATGACATTGTTTAATGATTTTCCAATGCTTGTTTTTCTTCTTGTTTACATGATATTGGTTGAATATAATGTGTGAGATGTGTTTTTGAAAGAGGCGCAAGGTGTACGTATGTTGAAGTGTTTTTTTGGTGAATGGTTTTGTATCAGATATGAAACCATAATTGGTCTCTTAATTGTATTTCATATAGGGTGCAATGTGCTCGATAAAATATATATGTGATTTGGAGAATGATTTAAAATGGGTTTATTGTGTGTGTTTCTTGAAAGTTGGGTTTCTCAATTGAAATGTGTTGGAATTTATGTGTACCCCTTTGTTACGACCCTTGAATGTATTTACTAAATTGTGTATATGATTTTATAAAATTATAGTGCGGTGTGGACGTTGTTTGTATTTTTTATTTGTCATGCATTTGAATTAAAATGGTGTTTGGGAGTGTTTTGTGTGTTTAAAGTTGTGGGATACTCTTTTAATTTTTTTTATAATTTTTAAACGGGTTTAGTAAATAATGTAGATATTGATTGTATTGTTTTGAAAACATGTCAAGGTGGTGTTTTCACTATTTATTCATTTGGATTATTATACATAATTTTTTTGGTTCTTTTAGTTATTTTTTTGGTTGTTGCAACACGTAGGCGAGGTAAATTCTGTGACATCGTATTCATTGTGTTGGGGGTACCTGTGCGCGAGTGTGCGACATGTCGCTTTATTGTGATCAAGCTGAGATTTGAGCTAGGTTCCCCAATTCACTTGAATTTATGATTAGAATTTATTAGTTACATGTTATTTCTTTAAATTTTAAAAAATGGTTGATAATATTAAATAATATTTGTAGAATAAATTTTCTTTCGAATGTAGCATTTTATTTTACTGCAATGCACTGAAATTATTTTTCATGAGGTATTTTCAAAAAATGGTGATAAAATACATGTTTGGCATCTTGAACATAAGTCATTAATTATCAAGTATGGTTCATGTTTGATGAGAAATGATTTCTCTTGATGTGAGAATAAATGTATTTTATTCTTTTGAGATATGATTTCTTATTTAATAGATATATAATTCTCATTTGGCTCTTAACAAAAGCGAGTGGTTTTGAAAACCCTCATGGGATTGATCTTTAGGATGTCTTGGAGGGATTCAAAGTGTGATATTTTGTGTCTGATGCTTGGGCATGATATTCATTCCTTGTTTGATATTGATTGTCACCCAACATTGATCTTGCCATGGGAACCTAGCAGAAAAAGTTAATTTTTTATGAAGGATTAAAATAGTATTTTAGACCACGGACTCTCTAGTGGCCCATAATAGTGGATGTTCTGTAATTATTCTTATTGGATTGGGACCGTCGACTAGGACACGTAGGGAGACAGTCATGCATTAAGGCATTCAGAGATTATTGAGTATGGAATGACTTCATGATTAGTCACATGTATACTACGTGCTAGATTGTTCATGAGCTCCTTGGTATGACCCATAACTCCTTTGGCACTCATTTGTCTATGGAAACTGATTTTGTTTTCTAGTTCGGTTAATATCTCTCATGTGGTACTTTTTTCCATTTCTCTTGTTGTGTGTTATGTGTGTTTTGTAATTTTTCTCTTAGATAAAAGATAAATTTTGTTCTTAAATTGATTGTGAAAATGTTTTAAAATATACAATCCACCATATTTTTTGAAACACTAAGCATTCATTTAAATTGAAAAGGTAAATGGGCTATTACATGCTATCGAATTAGAATGTGTACATGAAACCCTTATTTTATATAATTTATTTCAAATGTGTAATTAGTAAATTCATTATTTAAATTTATTACTTTGGTAATAGTTTCTTGGGCACACCTACTCTGTTTCAATATTCATGCCTATAGTTTTTTCTTTATTTTTGTTTTGGATGCAGGTTTCAACTTGGTTTGGGTCACCCTGGTTGACGTTGGATTTTGGTATCAATGTGTAACCAATGGGGTCACGTGGATTTATTGTCATGGATAGGTTATAATTGATGTTGTTTGTCCTTTTCTTTCTTTCCTATCATTTATCATTTTTTCTAATTTCTTTTTATTTATACTACTTATTTTTTATCTATTTGGAGAAATCATTCCCAGTCATACTCTATCGATTCCTTAGTGGTAGTCCCTTTCCCAGGAAGATCAATAATGTCTTTTAGATCTTGTCATAGATCGACTTGGTTGACAGGTTCAGTGTTAACTCGGGTTTGTTTCTGGAAAAATTGTATCAGAGCCGGTCAATTCTTTAGCACACACTTATTTTCATCTCCACCTTTTCTATTTTTGGATGATATGGTATATGGTTTAGGTTTGATGAAGCTCGAGTTGTATTAATGGGAGGATGACAAGAACCATTTCTCCTTCCAAACCGTAGGTCACCATTTGATGTTAGAGTTTATCGATGTCCTTTGATTATTATGATTTGTTTCATATTGGGAAATGAAATCAAAGCCATAAAAGTTACCTCTTTAAGCTCACATGGTCTAGAAAGCCACGTGGAGCATGGGAAATTTCCCTAAAATACTCTCTGTGATGGTGGAGTTATTGTCATATGGATTCAATCCATATATTCAAGTCAAACAACAATTCTAGTTTTCCCTTGTGATTGATTTTGGATTTCCATAATTCTAAAAATTGTTGTGAGAAGTGTTATTTTTGTATTTGAAATGGAAATGACAATGTTTCTATCAAGTTCATTATTTCCTTGTGGCTTAGTGCCTACCCAGAAAAAGATTTTATGAATGCCCAAGGTGAATTTTTATGTGGAACATCCTTGGAAAATACTATAGTAGATCATCCTATGTACTATGTCCCCATTTTTTGATAGTTGAACCCTCTATTACATTATGGGAATGAATATCCACTCGATGTGGAGGAGCGGTTGTGGATGAATGAGAATAAATTATGTTTACTCATGCGTCCTAAGTCATTAAAGGTGATGTTGGATAACTTTATGATTGAATGTCTAATCTAGAAATGGTTGAAGTTGGTGTCTCGAATAATGTCTAAAAAAGATCTCACACAGTAGATCTTTATGTCCTTGTTTATCAAAAAACACATCTCTGAGTTGATGAATATGATGAAGAATATGGAGTTGTTTTGTCATTAGCTGAGTGTTGGATAAAAATTAGAATTACACTAATGCTTCTTTGACCTATTCCCATATAAACTATGTTATGTATAAAACAGTCCCTTGAAGGCTCGACATTTTGAGTTTGGGATCCATCATGAATATCAGTTTAATGTGGATAATCTCAACCTAACCACCTTCTTTGAAGTCATAAGACAAGCCGTTATTGTTGAATATGAGTTAGTAGGAGGACTCTGGATGGTGAATCCTCATCTAAAAATAGGTATAGGTGTATATGATAATGATAGGAAGAGTGGGAAGTGAGCTGATGTTGGTGTCTCTAAAAGAAGAATCAAGAGGCCTTCAGACCTTCAATCATCTTCTTCACAATTGAATGTGGCAATAATTCACCAATTTTGTAAGTAGGGTCACAAGAAGCTGATGTGACTGAGTGCTCCGAGACCCTTCCACACCTGTGGGTGTCTAAAATACTTTTAATGATTCTGCTGAGCGGTTTTCAAGAAGCATGTTGAATAAATCAATGATCACCTCACCCCACCACCATGAGTTAAAAAATGTTTGGGATCTGATTGTGATTTTCTCTTTGTATAGTTCCCTATATGTAGTGGTTGTTACTTGTATCGTATTGTGATGTTTCTTTTTCATCAAATACAATAATAGTGATTGGGAAACCTCATTCAAACATTTATTTTAATGAAATTGTTTTTGGTGAAATTAACCTTCATGTGTTATTTTGGGGAATTATTGTATCCTAAATGTGATGTAGGAGATGCATTAATCAATGGAGTTCCAGACCTAGGTCACAGATTGATGTTGTAGCAGTGTTTAGAGAACCCCAGTGGTGAAAAAGGGTCTTGGATTAATCTCTATCATTAGTGTGGCATGGTTTTTTCTTCACTAGGGGGATGTGGTTAATATAGCGATTGATATATTTTTTATGCCCTATCTATTGGTCCTTTCCCTTTCCCCTCATTGTGAGGTTTTATGGTCAAAGTGGAAAATTTGCAAGCTTACAAGTCATTTTTTTTCATTTTACAAAGCCAGTTTAAGGGTTCCGGGTACCCAAAAGTTTACAACCACAAACTCAAAGAAATAGAAGCACAAAATAATGGAGAAAAAAAACACAATCATACATATTATAATAACCATACTCCTCACCACATCCGATGCATGATTCCTCTCCTCCGGTATCCATAGACGATTCCCATTCTAGTGATCTCCTGTAGCTTTAACTTTGAAACCGACTCCTAAGCTGATCAAGCAGCGGTTATTCTGGAGATGTCCTTTTGACCACACTACCCTTCTTAAAATCCATGGTCACCTCGCAATTCCTCTTAGAGGAAGATCTAGTCCGCATAGGCGGAAGAAGGCATGGGTAATCATTCCTTGGTCGTCTTCTTGGAGTAGCAGATAAAGGCCCCTCAGCTTGAGTCAAAATATGCTTTCCATTTTGAACCACATCGCTGAAGGAACCACCAGCAGTGCCACTCAAATTCAATTTCCCTCATCCAGACTTCTCCCTTCCTTTACCGGTTTTCTGCCCTCCACTCAAACCCAGATTCGCTTCCTTGTTTCCCCTCCGTTGGTCTAGGATTTTATTCTCCGTTAAAGGTATACATTCATCCTCAGTGGTCAGCCTCCCCAAGGTTGCGGCCTGCACCTCCTTCACGCCACCACCATCTTGAATTTCTTCAACCATCAGGGCTGCATTTTTAGTCACTCACATGAGTCTTCCATAGATAGAACAACTATAACTTGCTCAAAATCAGTATCCTAACAGTCCTCCACAGCCTCCACTCCACCCATAACAGGTATGTGTTCCAAAACTTCAAATGGTTGTCTGTCAAGGACCTACTCACCATCATCCTTTCCTCCATGAGCAGCCTCCTCCAGCCACACGGTCAACATACCATCAAATAAACCTTCAAACCTGTTACTCAGTAACAGAAATGGAGCAGCCAATGGGTCCAGGCCTTTAGAATCCTTATCACCCACCGGGGCAGCAACCTCCTCTGCATTCAAAACCCTTCCATCCCCGACCTTCCCAACACTCACACTACCCAGTGAGTTTGAAATATTCACATGCCTCTACCATATGAAGCTCCCAAATCCCTTTTGCTCTTAGATGAAGGATTAAGAGACCCATCAAACTTATCATCCAAAGCCGAACAATCCACCTCAGAACACCTCCCTCAAGAAGAATTTCCTATCAACCTCTCGTCTCAATGAAAGTCCCAGTTTTCTTCAAAACCAATACCTGTAGTAGTGCTCATAGGATCAGGCTGCTAAGCACGACTGATCCCCCTAAGACGTGAATGGAGTTCTCGAAGACATACCTCTGCTGAATGGCCCTTCCTCCTACAAGAGCCACAGAACTCGATCCAATCTTCGTACACAGCTTGATGCTTGAAACGATATTCTTCTTCAATTAATATCCAAAAAAAATCCAAAGGATTGCTAGATGCATCGATTTCAATACAGACCCGGGGGTTCACAGGATGAGAAACTGCTTCAGTTCGGCTATCGGCACAATGAAATCTCCCTACCATGTTGTCGAACATGCGAATAATTGAAGGATTTTTAAACGGAAATTGGAGTTTTGGGAAACTAACCCAAACCGCGATGCAAGGAAAATCACATGAAGTAATATGGTGTTAACCTAATCCTTATTTTAGGGATTCTATTTAGGCCTCCCCATTTTTGTATCATAGTTTCATTCTTGGAATCAGTTTGGTGGTGGGTGGTCTCGTATGGAGCCACCTATTTCTATGTATTTCTTTTGAGTGAGTGTTGGCATAGGGGTGTTCCCAGTGGTTTAGTCCGAGTAAGGATATAATGGTTTTTGATAGATGTAGTTTGTTTTTTACTGGAATATTTCTGGTAAATCGTTGAGTTTCATCTACTGATGTTTAAGGTGAATGTATGTTAAGGCTGGTTTGTGATTCTTAAACGGTCCATGTATTTTGGATAGATCAACTAGGGGTGTTTCTACTTTTTGGGATAGGTGAATGTTATTGGGAAGTCTTTCTCAATCACATGAGTTCATATTTTTAATGATTATATTTTTTCAGTGTTTATTACCTTTTTGATATTCTTTCTCAAGAATTCTCTTAGACCGTATAGGGGAATCTGATTTTGTTTAGGGGTTTACGTCTTGTTATGGATATTCGTGGATGAAAAGCATTATGGTGGGGAGAATTATCACACCCCAACCTATAAAATTATTTTATTTTATTATTTATTTGGCCTTTTATAAATTTTTATGAGGTCCAGGTTGATTCCCTAATGAATTTTCGTTGATTATGATAAAAAATGCACCTTTTTGAGTTGATTTGGTTGGGCGCACGGGCAATGCGTGTTATTGAAACTCCACGTCGCTTCTCCTAGGAAACAGTGTGACCCACCGATCATAGAAAAACTAATATGAGAATTTTTTTACTTAATGAAAATTTTAAATGTTATTAAGCATTAAATTTTTATAAATTTGGGTTAAAAAACCAAAACTTTTAAACTTATTTATATTATTATTATTAAGGTATTATTATTATTATTTTGATAACCCTTTAATTAGTTTCTTTTTTTGTGTATTTTTTTAAATGAATTAAAACCCTAATACCCACTCTCAAATCCCCCCCTACACCCTCACTATGTGGCATGAGCAGAAACCTTAGGCAGTACCTCCTACCTCCAAGAGTGATCACCCTCATGATCATCGGAGCCACCAACCTCAGCATCTCTATCTGATGACCCCGATAATGGCAGCACACTTTGGACTGGCAACGTCTCTCCCAGTGTAGTGCCTTACACCACTCTCTCATTCGGCATGCTGCTGCTGGCTGGCCCTGCCTCTCCATGATGCCCTTCCATCATGATCCACTATCCTACCCTTATGCGATGCTAGAACCTCCATCTTCGTTCAGACCACATTTGGCCGACGACCCTCCAAACATCTTGGGCCGCCCTCGACCATTACTCAACCCTCCATCTTCCCATGTTCAATGTACAACACCTCTAACCAGTGACATCCAATGAGCTTCCCCTCGTTGGTGTCTACCCTTGCTGACATCCCCCCCCTTGTCGACATCCTCTTCCTCTGGTGACACTCTACCCTTTCAGTAAGGGGTTCTTAGTTAGCATGTTCCATGGTGGGTGAATTATTTTTTCTAAAACCCCATGGATTTGGTTTTTTACTGAAATTATCATTTAATTTGGGTTTTTGGCTGCATTAGGTTAGGTTCAACTTTCCACGGGTGCGTTTGAGGTGCTCATGGTATTTTGAACCAATTTTTCGGGCATTCCTCATCAGTTGAGATAGGATCCATTTGAGTTTCCCTTTTAAATTTAGAAAAACATTTATCCATTGCAGTTTCTTGTTTATTTAGGATTAAATACTTACACATGAAATTATTTAATGAATTTAATCTGCTTCTTTTGATTATTTTTTTACATGTTATAGGATGTATATGAGGTATAAGACGTGTTTTTTAAACAGGCGTAAGGTGTGTGGATATGGGTTGTGTATCAGGTATGTACCCATGATGGGTCTCTTAATTGTGTTTTATAAATGGATCAAGGTGTTTTATATAATATATATGTGATTTGGAGAACTATTTGTAATGGATTTATTGTTTGTATGGAATGTATGGTTGTTTTCTAAAATGAGATGGGTTGGATCTTATGTTTACCCCTTTGTTAGAACCCTTGAATGTATTTTATAAATTATGCCTGAGATTTTTTAAAATGTTTGAATGGTATAAGAGGTGATTATAATTAGTTTTTGTCATTTATTTTATTTAAAATTTGTTTTTTATAGGTTTTTGGTGGTGTAATGAAGTGGGTTTCTCATTGAAAATTGTTTTATAAATTTTAATGTGGTTTATTAAGTACTGTAGATAGTGTGAGTTATGTTTTGAAAACATATCAATGTGGAATATACATTGTTTATTCATTTTGATAACTTTATATCAATGTTTCTAGGATTTTAGTTATTTTTACAGTTGTCAGAGTCCATTGGTGAGGTCAATTAGGTGACACCATAGCCATCATGTCGCAATTAACTGTTTGCGAATGTGGGCCATGTCACATTGTTATGATCAAACAGCGAGTTGAGGTAGGTTACCCACTAAAATTACTTTTATGATTTGAATTTATTAGTTACTTATTATTTCACTAAATTTATATAAATGTGTGATAATATTAAATAATTTTTATTTGTAAATGAAGCCATTTATTTTTATGCATTGAACTAGGATTATTTTTTTTAGGGATTATCGCACAATGGTGATAAAAATCCTGTTTGGACTCTTAAACATAATTCATAACTTATCATGTATGGTTATGGTTTTATGGGAAATATATTCCTATGATGTGTGAAGAAATTTATTGGGTTATTTTGATATAAGATTTCTTTTTTAAAATATGCATAATGGTAGTTTTGATCTTGAAGGAATTGATTTGATTCGAAAACCCTTGGGGTATTGATCCTTAGAGTGTCTTGGGGGTGATTCGATGTGTGAGTTGTTTTGTGTAATGGTTGTGTTTGAGACTGGGTTCTTTTTTGATATTAATGGTCACCTGACATAGTATACACCATGGGATCCTATCATGGTATGTGAATTTTTTGTGAACAATTACTTCACTATTTTAGACCACAGACTGGAAAATGGCACATAGTAGTGGATGTTAGGTTTTTATTGATATGGGATTGGGCCCCTTGACCAAGAATGTATTGTGATGGTTAGGAATTAAGGTGTTATGAAGTCCTTGAGTTTGTCATGCATCTAGGATGAGTCACTTATATATTACATTCTGGATTGTTTATGAGCTACGTGTTATTAACAATGTCTCCTTCGACACTCCTTTGCATGTGGTGGATGATTGAGGTTCTTTTTCATTTTCTGGATCTCTTGTGATACATTTCCAATTCACTTGTTGAGTGTTTTTATTTATTTTTTATTTGGGATAATTATTATATTAGGTTCTTAAATTTATTAGGAAAAATTTTTAAAAATGAAATTCACCCTCTTTCTCTGAACACATAACATGCTTTAAAATTGAAATGGGAAATATATTATTACATATTTTGGAAATAGAAATTGTACATGATAACCATATTTTATATAATATAGTTCAATCATGGAATTATTAAATTATTTATTTATAAATACTTATTATGTAATAGTTAGTTAGAAATGCCAACTATGTTTTAATACTCATGACTATAGTGTTTTCTTGTTTTTAGTTCTTGATGTAGGTTTCTTCATGGTTTAGGTCACACAAAGAAAAAATTTGGTTTCGGTATCCATGAGTAACCAACATGATTACATGGTGTATTTTATTGTGAACATGTTAGTTATGATATTGTTCATCCTTTCTTTTTTTCTATAATTTATCATTTTTTCATTGTACTATTAATTTCTACTAATTATCAATTTTTTCTATTGGGTGATATCATTACCATTAACACTCTATCGATGCCCTGGTGCTAGTCACCAACCTGGGAAGATTAGGAAAGCCGATCAGACCATGCCACACATCGACACACGTGACAGGTTTGTGGGTCAACCTGGGATGGTTTGTGACACTAATTGAAATTGTGGGTCTATGTGGCTCAACATGTCTAAGTTTCTTAATGTTTCCATGTGACTCCATGGGTCTTAGGGACACAACAGGTCTAGGTGACTCTACTGGTCTAGGTGACTCAATGATCCTACATGATTTTGGGGGTTTATGTGACTCAGGGGTACATGATGTTCTATGATATTGTATGATAGTCAAGCATTCCATGATTTAGATTTATACCTTGGTGGGATGACCATACCTCGTGCATTATATCCTTGGTGTTATTTTATTTGTTGTCTTGCCTTTTTGGTATGGGGTCCATAGTATTTTTTTACTCACACATGCATGGGCTCCTCATACATGTGTCGTGTCTTGAGGAGACGACTGATGCTTTGAAAATGACCTTGGTGGTCTAGGACAAGGTGGTTCCTAGTGAGATCCAAAAGACAAGGAATAAATCTATAACAAAAGGAATCAACCCGTCACCTACCATTATTTAAGGGTTTTCTATTCATGATATATTACCCACAAGTGTACTCATTCTTTTACACAAATATTTGTTGGGATGGTATAATGGCCGTATTAATTTCAGTTTCTAACTGGTACTTTTAGTGGTTATCGTAGTAGAATTCATGGTTTTCCCAGTATTTACATTTCAATATTTGTGGCCTTGAAAATGTTTCTGTGCATATAGTTTTAATGGAAATGACTCCCATATGTGGGATTTTCTTACTCAACACTAGTCTCCAGTGCTTGGCCAATTGGTGGTGGACATGGGGTAGTCAAGACCATAGCCCCACTGGGATAGGTTGTGACATGCTCCCTATATCTCTTGGATTAATCTCTCATTGTCTATATTATAAAAGAATCCTTACCCATGTTACAATGTGTTAACATATAATAGATCATAATATTCATATATAGATATCACATGGCATTATATTAATATTCACTATATAATATAAATATTTATGCATGAATAATATAGTTCTAGTACGTTTGGAAAATCAGACATGTAATTATAATTTACATAAGATATCTTTTTCATATCCCATATAGATCTTTATAAAATACACAACCCTTAAAAATATGGAGCATAACGCCTTTATTTATGACATGGGGAATGAGATCATTAAAAAAGGAGATATTAAATGCATTGTGATGATAATAATGTGAGACATAAATGATCACATTAATATAACATTAACATAAGATAATGAGAACATGTGTGTGAATTTGAAATATCTTATATTGTATATCATATTTTTTTATCTAGAGTCATGTAACAAATATTTATAGTTTATAATACATGTTTTATAATGGAATAAAATAACTTTATCCATAGAAAAATAATATTGGAATATTACATAATATTGTGGCATACATATAAGAATTGAAAATAAATTCCATGATAGTAATGTTTCTCATCCTATATTATCATAGTGTATTTCAATAACACCCTATTCCATATGAGTGGGAAAAGTTCACTCCAAATAACATAATAATAGATAGTTCACTATATTGAATAGGTTTAACTCATACTTCATGTATTCATTATCTAATAATATATAAATCATTACCCATTGTATTTGAGGGATTTATAATTATGGTCCAACCCATCATATAATGAAATTAATACCTATGTGTTCTATAATATAATAATAAAATGTTAACATCACATCCTTGGGATAAAATTTTCTTTATAATAATTTCATTAAGGAATAACCCATGAAAAGATGGGATTCATAAAAATTTCATAATAGCATATCTTGTTAGAATTATTTTTTTCCTTACTTTATATTCATCATAATCATAAACCATATATAAGTAGAAGAAAAATGTAACTATTGTATCATATCTCAATTAAATAAAATGTTATATCCTAAGATTTTATTATAGATGTAATATACTTTAAAATATCATATTGAATGTTTCTTGTGAGAAATAATCTTTTCAGTTTGAAATAATGTCAGTAATAACTAAAAATTTCAAAAATATTAAATAAAATACATTATATCAGAATATCCTTAGAAACAATAATAAAATTATATAAAGTTCTATGCATTGTTCATGGTGATAAATTTTATTAATAGAATAATTGTTAATTGATATAATTTATTTCACACTAGTATAAAAAAACAAAAGTACTAAATTTGATAAATAAATATGAGATTTCTTTTAGATCATTTTTTAGAATAGATTTATGGGTATTATTATTTTAAAAATTAGTAGTAAACCCTGAAAATATATTCCATAAATAATAATATGGAAGAAATTTTTTTTTCAATCGATGAATGAAATAATGTCAATTTTTTTATATAAATTTTTTGTCTTTTTAATACATATAACAATGAAAAGGATCTGAAAACATGTATTCCAATGAAATAATTAGAGAATAAAATTCATCGTTATATTGAGAGTTAGATCATGAAATTTCACTAATAGAATATTAATCATATACAACCGTGATAAACATTGAGATTGTAACATAAAACCCTTTACACATGGGTAATATTTGAATCATAATCTGCATGAAAGAATGATAAATTGATGGATATTGACAATAATAAGTATTATGAGATAAATGAAAAATAATATTAATTTGTAGCATATAGACGTCATAATATATACAAGTGGTGAATATTGAATGTATCTCATAAAGATAAATGTGAGATGAAAATACATTACCTTGACATCAACTTGTTTTGAAATAGACTTTACCTACTTCACAATAAATTTAAATTTATTGTATTTTTTTCTATAATTATTAACCTACTTATCACATATACAAGAAACTTATAATTTTTAAACAGTAATTTATTAATAATATCATATTAAAATAATATTTTCTATGTTTTATCTTCATAGTTATTCATCAAAAATTCTACATTCTACATCTGGTCCATGAAATATGAGCATGCATCCATTATATCTATAATTTTAATCATTATGTATATATAAATTATATTAATTATATTTTTGCATATCTATTTATATTAATTCATAAGGGATATATATTGAAATATTAATTACACCACTCATGGAGAGGGTATTGACTACATCTAAATTTTTTTTCATGTTTTGATAGATTGAATGAAATAAAGGTAAATATTAATTCAACCTTAAAAAACCATTATTATATAATTTAAATAATATATATTTATCAATTATATCTATCATAATATCCATAAAAATAATAAATTAAAATGAATAACATGTCTCTGTGGAGGAGGTAGTCCTCACATGACCTCTTCAACATTATCATTATGTATCAGGTTAGAATATAAAATGAATGATATAATATTATGATTATAGAGGAATAAGTTTTTCCTAAATATAATATATAAACCCAAAACACATAATTATACTGATCCATATATCATGGTGATGAAAAAATAATTAGATTTATTTATTGAGATGGTATTCCATACATTGGCACGAGCAATACATTCATATCCTTTATTATGGGAAAGAGGGTCGATGATGTAAAATTCATAATCATAATAACATTTAATAACATTTATAATATAAAAGATATTTTTTTATGATAATATTATATATTTATTGATTTTGGAATGGGTAGAAAAAAATCAATCAGATAAGGTGATAACCTATTCTTTGAAATAACTCCTTTGGATCACCCCATATGATATATGGGGATGTAATTATGGAAATTAAAAAACCTATAAAATGTGAAAATGGATTTAGAAAACATAAAATGGTAGGATTTTTTTTAAATAAAAGTCTCAATCTCCGGTAAATAAGAGATAGGATAGGTTCCTTTTTATAAGTGAGGGGAGTGGTACTCTTCAAATCATTAAAAATATGAAAATATTAGAATTTTATTCTCTTGGAAAAAGATTCCAAATAGTTATAGTTTTGAATATTAGGTAGGATATTATTGAAATATAATCATCAAATAACACCTGGATAGTTTCACGAGGTTTTATTAATCATATCATTTTGCTTAACCCCTTATTTAACCTTTTTTAACCCCAACCACAATAATATAATTTTCATTATTTAATGTATACAATTTTACTTATATGGTGAAACATGTCTCCTAAATTTAATAATGATGAATTTTTAAACAATATAATATCTATTATTATTCACTAAATATTTAAATTATTTTATATAATTTATAAAATATTATGGTCATAAAATATCAATAATCTCATATTTAACACATTTCATTTACTTCGATACTAAAAAACAAAGATAAATATTTTATTTCATTATAATCTTTGAAAATGATGATAAGATATTATATTAATCTATTTAATTATTTTAACACTATAAGTAACTCATGTTATAATACATTAAATATTATTAAACTCATTTTTCATAGTTGTCTATAAATTTAATAAATAATACTCCGACATTGGGTAAAATATTTAGGTAATTATATAATTACTAAAAATTATATTTATATTAAAATCATGAAGATAAATTTTTTATTCGCAATATAAGAATTAATATTCATTGAAAATATCACCTTTCAAAATTTGAACACATATTTGGTATTTAAAAGTTTGTGTGTGGAATTTTTTATTTTTCTTTATAAAATATTATATTTATAAATTTCAAGGGTAAGTATACCTTCATGAATTTAATTTTTTGATATGGATAAATCAGAAAAATCTAAATCATCCAATAAGAATATTTTGAAAAATACATACATTAACATTTAGTTTTAAACAAGTATTAATAGATCTAACCTTTCCTATTACCTCAGGGGCATAAAAAAGTCGTTACGTCTCTATGGGGTCTCATGGCAGGTCTTGGGTTCTAGTTTTTCCAAGTACTTGTAGGTTTCATAGTTCTTATTTATGATATTGTAGTATCCCTACCCAAACTATTGTAATATATTTAATATTTACAAAGGTGATAAAATTTTGAATGATTAATTTTCATAATTTCTACAATGTAGAGGAACATTATTAGAAAATGTGAATATCCTCACTATAATTATGGAATCTTTTTTAATCAAACTCAATCCTTATAAATGGATTAAAAATATTTTAAGATAAAATTAAATAAATAAATAATATATAGTTTTTATAAAACTAAATTTCAAATATAAAATTATGTTATACCAAAGTCAACAATAAAATTTATTCTGACAAATATAAATAGAATTGTAAATATATTGAAGGAATATTTTTAATTTTATATCGTTTTAAAAAATAAATATAAATTTTAATTTCATTAAAGAAAAATTTAAATTTTTTTCATAATGACATTATTTTTTACTATTAAGTGAAAAATCAATATTTTCCCAAAATTTTTAAAATTTCACACTATATTGATTTATAGTTGATGAAATCAGCATCAATAATTATTTGATAAATATAAATTTCAATTTTTAAGAAAATTGAATATATTATTTTTTATAATATGAAATTTATATCATTTTTTAATGAAACTTATCTTGATACATAATATGATTTTAGTAAAAGTAGATTATATATTTTCTAAAGATTAATCAATACATATGTATTGATTAGAATAATTATTTATATTTTAATATACGGTTATTCATATTCATTAACATCAATTCAATAACAAGGATTTAATGGTGAAAATCAAATAATAATATTTCATGGTAGTTTATACTCGTCATTGAATATTGTATAAGGTATCAAACGAAAGTATTTTTATTTTAAAATATCTGGGTTTTACAGTCACACCCCCATTAAGAAATGTTATTCCTTAATTTAAAATTGTTATTGATAATCAAGGGTTTTCTATTTGATATTTATTTTTTTGAAAACCAACATAATTAAAATAATTAATAATATGTCCTCTAAAAATATTGAAAGGGAAATAAAAATTTCATTTTAAATCACAAAAAACCAGGTTTACAAATAAAACAAGTTCTGGGGGGATGTTGGAATATAAACATGGAGGTGAACAATCCCAAGTAATAATAAATAGTGATAAAGAAAATATAAAGTATAAATTTAACATACACAAAACAATAAATCTGTGATGGGCGAAACGTCAATAAGTTAATAAAAAAAGGAAAAATAATTACAGATTTCTCTAGTTTATGTTCTTAAAGTGGTGGTATTACATTACTATCATGATAGAGAACACAATAAAATATAAATATGTGATTTCTATACAAATTATAATCATAATTTCATCCTCTTGGAGTGATTTGAACAATTTATACATCATCTCTTAATCACAATAAATGAATATTCATGAATAATTTTTCATCCTAGAATAAAAAAATTATATTTTAACAGATAATTAGTATTATAAAAGATTAAAAAATAATTCCTTATATCTTATAATATTTAAAAATTCTAATATAATTATAACATGATATGTTAATTCATATTTTAACCTCAAAAAATAATACCTATAGTTCTAAAGAAACCATTCCATATGTAGATAACAATCAAACCCTTCCAAAATATTTTTATCCAAATCCATAAGTAAAAAAAATTGAAATATGATCAAAATATTAAAAAAATAAACATCAGATTATTCCCTCAAACAACATAATGTATCTTTCACAGTCTCATACTAAATATGTACAATATTTAATTGTATATTACCAGGAAACATAATTATAACATAAATTACCATTAATCTTAAATGAATGTATACATGATTAAAAAATGAACAATCTACTCATTCAATAAATGAAATCATATATTACCTGATATATTTCATAAAAATAATAATATATTCTATCCATCGATGATAATATTGGATAATTTTCATTAAATTAGTAATCATTTCCAGGGTAATTAATAATATCAAATTTTATATATCATTAATATTTGTATCTCTATAAAATATATTATTTCAATATCAACAACATATTAATGCATATATTTTCCCCAATAATTTCTTATACTGTAATATGACGCTTTTCAATTTAATCAATTTTTATATTCATCATATCAATTTAATATATTGATACAATTTATATGAAATAAAACCACAGAAGAATCCATAACGGTTTCATTATTCTTATAACTATAATACCATTGATAAAGATACATCTACAATATTATTCTCAAATTCCATTAAAATGGCAATTTAATAATTCCACTTCAATATTATTCAATGAGTTTTGTTTTTCCTTCTTTTTCTATAATACCACATTCCATTCATATATCCCTAGTAGTCTCTTAATCATTACTTATATAACCATTTATCATACAAATCTATTGAACATATTCTTGATCATTCCTCAGGTACATCGATTTAGATAATTCTTATACATTAAATAATAAAAAATCAATCCATCATTGGATGATGAGTGGACACATTATTCTCTTCTATTTTGTTTACCGAAAATTACATTTTCCATTTTTAAATACATTATCTATGTCCATATTTTCCACAAAAAAATCATATTTCCACCACATTGAGAAATTTTCCAATCATCTTCTTTCAACATACTTGGAATGTAAGAATTTGGATCTTATTTATTCTATCACCTTCATGAATCTCCATCTGACACTTATTCTAGGATTGAGTAAACCCACCCAAGACAATATTGTTAATAATATAATGGTCGAAATTATTAAAGATATAATGATTTTTTTTCAATATAACTCATTATTTACTTGGTTTCTCACTGTCAAACCATTCAATTGTCCATTACTATCATTTTTAACACAAAAACTATGTGTTACAACCATTTTATAAAATAAAATAAATTATAGTGTGGGAAATAATAATTTTATTTGGAATCCATATTACCGTTCAACATATATTATAGGATGTCTAAATCTAGACATAAATGTTTTAATCTATGAAACTATAAATTTATCCTAGTTTATTCATTGATGATGACGATTAAATTCCATCACAATTGTGGATTGAGAAAATGTGATTTAAACAATAATGATTTCTTAGAAGTTTAAAACTATGTGAATATTAGGGGAGCAGTAACTATGGATCATTATGATGGATATTATATACTCTACTAACTATTTTTTATGCCAATACAACAAGATGCATCGGTTCTAAAAACATATCCACATGAATATTAGGGGAGAACTAACTATGCATCATTTCCAGAGGGCTCTTCAATAAGGTTTTTAATCCTAATTTTCAAAGGTTTATTATCCTTCCACATATACAAAATATAACAATCAATACATTTCATACATTGATTTTATATCTTATTATATAAATATTCATTATATAACATAATGATAAAAGTTAGAATACTATATTTCAATTGAATTTTGAAAATCAATCACATATGAAAATTCGTCATAATATATAAACATTGTATCCCACATAATTCATCATAACTAGAACTATTATTTGTCGTATCATACAATACTTCTGGAATGGATAATTATAAATGGTGAGATAATATTTATTTTAAGTCTAACCAAGGGTGATATCAATTATTACATAAATATAAAATTAGAATAAGAGTATGAGTACCTGACTATAAAATTTGAAAATCATACCGTGGAAATATTATACAATAGTCTTAAATTCTGGGTTAAATATTTTCAATTCATTATACTATAATTAAAAATAATAATAGAACCTGATCCATTAAAGAATAACATCGTGATGAGGCATATTTTTGTGGAATAACCATAAGAATAAAATTTCATTTCACTAGTCATCAATGTTCACTAGCAAAAATTTCATAGAAGATTGAATTAAATCCCCATTCTATCATAGTATTCAATTTTCACTCCCTAGAATATCATAGTGGATATTGTTTATTAATGATCTATGTTCAATCTATATTCAAATTATACTTTTCAAGAAGAATCAATGTTTTCCCAATACATTGGAGGAATATATAATTATGATCTCACAAATAAAATAATGAATTTATATATGTATATATATATCATTATAAAAATCAAATCATATCACATCAAATAAGTAGGTTTCAAATACATTTCATCATATAATAACAGATTGAAATGAAATGGATTTCATAAAAAATATTCTATTTAACTTTGAATAACCATTGAATATTGAAAAGTAATTTACAAAATATTTTCAATGCAACCATAATCCTTTCATGGAAATAATGATGATGTTATCATTTGAACATATCCACAACAAAGAATATGAATCAATAAAAGAGGTTATCATAGATTAAAAATTGTGTTAAATGATAAAATGGAATATTTATTGAGTAAAATAATTCTTTCAGTTTTAAATTACATCATCAAAAAAAAATAGTAATGATTTTATTTATTGAAATTAATTTAAAATTATCAAGTAATATTTAAATAACTTAGTGATCATATCGGCATGAGATTCATGTTCATGACCTATTGATAGAGCTAATATTTACACTATTTTTAATGTATATTTATTTGATTTAAACCTCACCAATTTCACAATTTGATCATATTTGTAACAATTTGAGATTTTGAGTGTGTTTTGGGATAAAAAGTTCAAATTGCATAATTCTAGATTTTTAAGAGATTTTTATTTTAGGGGTATTTTGATCATTTCTCATAAAATATATCATCATATTTTGTGAGTGGAATTTCGTTTGAACCATTATTTTATTTCCATCATCATTTTCTTCAAGAACAGGGTCAGATTCATGAATCATGATGCCCCAAAATTTCAATGATGTTTACAATATTTCCGGGAGGACTGTGTGGACACCACCATCATAATGGAAACATAATTCGGCATAAACTACACAAAAAGATGGGACTTGACTTGGATATGAAAAAGGACTCATAGGCGCGTTCACACAATTAATTTCAAGCCGTTTTGAATCTGTTTTGTTTTCCATTGAATGATTGAGTTTTGAAGAAAGCTTCAAGGAAGCTTCATCCAAAGAAAGTGATTGATAATTAAAAAAACCATAACTCCTTATATATGCGTGCAATGAATCCAAAATTTGTAGGTTGGATGGAAAAAAAATTTATGAACATCATTTATGAAGGGGTCCACGAGTGTGTCGACCAATTAGTGGGTTAAAAATGCGACAAATTTTTTAAAATGAAATCTGTCAATAAAAGGAGGGGAGCACCTAAATCTAAATCACATACCATTCATCAACACACCATCTATCATGAAGTATGTGGTCTTGAGAGAGAAAAGGGGAAGGATAATATTGATATCCTTAAGAAGATTCCATCCTTTGATGATCCAATAGTAAAGATGCAGGCTTCTCAAGTGATGCAAGGCTAAGCGGCAAGTGGTTGCGGACGACGACGCCCGACAGACTCTCTCTTAGGAGTTTAGATTAAAATGTGTAATCTCTTTTGGAATTTCACTTGAACCTATATTTTAGAAAGAATCTGGTTGTTTTCATTCTTAAATATAATTTCATCAAAAAAAATTTAATCGTTGTTCCATTTATAAAGAAGAACAATTGATTTCTCTATTTTAAATTATTTGGTGAGGTCTTGCCATTTAGCATAACAAATTCAATTTGGTTCAATTACATTGAGGTCTTTAAGTAATTGAGTCACTTCTATATGCAGGAAAAAAATCATATTAATGTCTTAAATATGATGTCTTTACAAATTTGAGTGCACCCATGGGGGTCCTTGGGGGTACCATTAGGAATTTAAATTAAGAGATATTTTCTATATACAAGGAAGATGAGAGTGTCTGAGAGGGTGAAACGTGTCTGTGACCACTGTTTTTATTCCAGATTTCAAACCCATTTTATATTTCCTTTAAAATTATTTCAATTTAGTATTTAATTAAAGTTTAATTTTCAATTTTTTAATCAAATACCCATTTACTATCCTACCAAAATAACAAATGTAATAGTTTTGCAACTCGATCTGCAACCTTCTCGAGAGACAACCCTATGGTCACCACTGTGCCAAATTAAAAGGGGCAAATTTTGATTGAGGTTTTTAAGACACAAAAAATGATCACATCAACTGGCGCTATTGCAGGTTAGGTTTCTAGAGTTGATTTTATTTTATTTTTCATGAACCGAACATATTACCATTGGATCCAAAAATTGATAAAACATTTCACATTAGGTTTAGAGCTACTAATCCGAAACTTGAAAGTTGTGAATCTTCCACCAATACACCTAGGAGGGAATTAGTTGAAACTGAAATCCAAATGGATGAAAATATAATGTTGAAAGAACTCTCTTCATCCTATGAAGAAAATCAAGTGAATCTCGTAGAGTACCCGGATTCCACTGATAGATTTGAAATCAAGTTCGGTTTCATCCACTAGATTCCCAAATTCAAGGGGTTGGCTGTTGAAGACCCACACAAACACCTCCAAGAATTCAGCTACATGTGTGTCAACATGAAACCTCTTGGAGTCGATTCTGATAAAATGAATCTGAGGTCATTTACTTTTTATCTAGATGGATTTGCTACGGAATGGTTTTTCTATTCTAACTCAACCTTGAATTGAAATTGGAATTAATAAAAATTATTTTCCTTGAATATTTTTCCCCTCCATCCTGAACTACCTCAATTATAAAGGAGATTTGTGGAGTTAGGCAGACACAACGAGAAACACTTCAAGAATACCAGGAAAGGTTCAAATGCCTTTGTTTTAGTTTACCCCATCATCAAACCAGTGACCACCTTCTCATTCAATACATTTATGGAGATTGTGTCTCACTGATTGAAGTATTATCGATGTTGTTGCAGGATGAGCTTTAGTTGATAAGAAACCATCTGCCGCTAGGATTCTAATTTCAAATATGGCTCATAATGCCCAACAATTTGGAATAAGATGCCTTCTTCATGTCAAATATGCACTATAATTCCCTACTACTAGTCCCGAAAAGAACACAATTGCATGTCAAATATCTGATCTTACCACCACTGTAAGGAAAAAGATGTTGTCTAACACCCCACCAACCAAACACAAAACTAAAGCATCCTTCCAACTACATATCCACTATGGGATTTGTTCTTTGAATGAACATTTTTGTGACCAATGCTCGCAAATGTAGGAGCCTCATGAAAACTGCAATGTAGTTTTTCCTGGAAGAACATTTCAATCAAACCAACAAATACCATTTCAAAACAACAAAAATTTCAGTAATGTATGGAACAACAACTCAAATGAAAGATTACGTCATCCTGAACATCCAAGAGGATTCTTCTAAGGACAATCAAGTAATTATAAACCAATATATTTCAATGAGAAAGCCAATGCTCATTCTGGAAGCAAATTTTTGCCTACCTCTCCCTCTCAAAACTGTGATAGGAACCTCGAAGAATCAATAAGGAACAACAAGAGGAAATAAGGGAACTGAATAAATACTCAAAACAACATGATAAAAAAATGAATACCTTGATGACTCAAATGGGTCAAATTGCCTCTAGTATTAATTTCATAACAAATCAATTGATTGGAGGTTTACCCTCATAGCCACAATTATATCTCAGGAATAATGGGAAGGAAAATGTGAGTGAAATTGAACTTAGGAGTGGAAAAAATTGAACAAACCTCAAATTAAGAACATCAATCCCTCTTCCGACACTTTTGTTGTTAATCCTACCCTTGAAAAAAATGTAGAAAAATATGATGTTGATAGAAACACCATGTCAAGAGAGGAAATAATGTTTTAAATAACAAATAATGATTAGAAGAGGATGTCTGGTCCTTATGTTCCTCCAAAACATACTGAGAATACCCTAGAAACATTCAAACCTCCACTACCTTATCCATGGTGTGATCCACCCCCAATGTCAAGTGCTAAAAAAGAATTGGATAAAGAGGTTTTGGAAACATTCAAGAAATTCCATGTCAATATTCCATTGATCGATGTTGTGAAACATATTCCAAGGTATGATCAGTTTTTGAAAGGAATGTGTATCCAAAAGGTAAAGTGCATAGGAGGTGAAAAAGTAATATTAGGAAGGAATGCTTAATCGATTATTCAACAAGACCTTTCTATCAAGTGTAAAGTCCCTGGAATGTTTACCATTCCATGTACCATTGGGAAATGTGAATTCAAAGATGTGATGCTTAATCTTGGGGCCTCCATAAATGTGATTTCACATTCTGACTTCTCATTTCATCAGGTTGGAAACTTGAAACCCTCTGAAATTATCATTCAACATGCCAACCGAAGTACCACCAAACCTGCTAGAGTTATAGAAGATGTTCTTGATCATGTGAGAGACATGATTTTTCATGTTGACTTCTATGTTTTGGATATGGAATACGATCGGTTTATCACACACACTCCCCTTATCCTAAGGAAGCCATTTCTAAAAATGGTGAAATCAATCAACAATGGTCACAAGGGAACACATTCACTCGAATTTGATGGAGATGTTGTTCATTTCAACATTTTTCATTCGATGAAACACCCAGTTGAGGATCATTCAACTACCCATGAAAACATGATTGATTGGATTTCCTTTGGAATGTTACCTGATTTTTTCTATGATGAAATACCAACTAATGTGGATAAATATGGAAATTATTATGATACTGATTCAGATCAAAACGAAGATGAAATTGGAGAGATTAAAGAGTCTTGGGTTGTTGAGATTGAATATATGAGAATTTATGAAGAATAATTTCTAGAAACCATTGAACCTGTTAGTGGTATTGCATGAGAGGTTTCTAATTTTTCACATGAAACGTGTTTTGAGATCATAGAAAGAGATCACCTTGATTAACATAGAGCTTCAATAAACAATCTAACTTTTGATAAGTTCCATGTCTTCAATGAAACCACCCCACCTGAGATAGAATTGAAACCTCTTCTAGATAACCTCGTGTATGCCTTCTTAGGATGTAATGATCAATTCCCTGTAATCATCTCAACATATTTTTCAATACTCCAGGAAAACCCATTTTTGGAAGTTCTGAAGTCCCACAAGGAAGCCATAGGATGGAATCTCTCTGATCTAACATGAATCAGCCCCTCAGTTTGCATGAATAGAAATTTAATAGAGGATACCGCTAGAACGGTATGAAAATTTCAAATATGAATGAACCCAACACTTCTGGAGGTTGTGAATAAATAAGTCACCACCCTGCTGGCTAGTGGAAATACTTTTCCCATATCTGATGGTCAATGGGTAAGTCCAGCCAAAGTTGTTCATAAAAAAAGTGGATTTAAAATCTCAAGGAAAGAATTTGGTTATCTTTTCCCCATAAGGCATCCAAATAAATAGATAATTTTCATTGATTACTGGAAACTCAATTTGGTTACAAGGAAAGACCACTTCCCATTACCATTCCATGATCATGTCCTTGAAAGACTAGCTAGGAAAACCCACTATTATTTTCTTGATGGATTATCCGGATATTTTCACATTCACCTTTTACCAGAGGATCAAGAGAAAACCACCTTCACATGCCCCTTTGGAACTTTTTCATACATAAGGATAACCTTCGGTTTATGTAATGACCCAGAAACTTTTCAAAGGTGTATGATAACCATATTCTCTTAATTTTTGGAAACATTATTGGAAGTTTTTATGGAATATTTCACTGTTTATGGATCATCTTTTGAATGTTGTTTAAAAAGCTTGGCACGTGTCCTTGAAACATGAATTGAAATGAACCTTGTTCTAAATTATGAAAAAAGCCATTTTATGGTTGGTAAAGGTATTTTTATTTGAAATTTTGTATCCCATGATAGAATTCATGTTGATCAATCCAAAATTTAGGTCATTTCATCATTAATGTAACACAAAACTATGAGATATGTGAGATCCTTCCTTGGGCATGTTTGATTTTATAGAAGATTCATTAAATAATTCAGTACAATTGCACTTCCATTGTCCAGATTACTCCAAAAAGATGTCCCATTTATATTTGAGGAGAATTTCATAAATTCATTTCATAATCTAAAACAAATACTGATAACACATCCCATTGTTCAACCTTTTAATGGGACATTCCATTTGAAATCAGGATCAATGCATCTGACTCTTATCTTGGGGCAGTATTGACTCAAAGGACAGAAAAGAAATCTCATCTAATTGCTTATGCATCCCGAACTCTAGATCATGTCCAATAAAAATACACCAAAACTGAGAATTATCTACTGGTTATTGTATTTTCTCAAGATAAATTTAGAAGTTATCAGCTGGGTTCCAAGGTGATTGTTTTCACAGATCATTCTGAAATCAGATTCTTGATGAAGAAACATGATGCAAACCTAAGGATTCTGAGATGGATCTTGCTTTTACAATATTTTGATGATGAAATAAATGATAAGAAATTATGTGATAACCTTGTAGATGATAATTTGAGAAGTATACCATATATTGAGAATAGAAAACATCAGATGTGTCCCCCAATTAAGAAAACCCTTCCAGATGACGATTTATTTGCTGCTCAAACTGAAATAAAATTATTTTATAATATTGTGAACTATTTGGATTCTAATGAACATCCCCACAAGATTTTCAAAACATTAAATTGATAAATTTATGAGCAATTCAGAGAAATACATTTGGGATGATCCTTATTTATGGCATATTGGTAGTGATCAAATTATACAGAGATGCATTCTGAACACTGAATTTCAATCCATATTACTTTTCTGCCACACACAAAATTGTGGAGGACACTTTGGACCATAGAGAACAATAATAAATGTTCTTTATTATGTAATGTATTGGACCACCCTTTTTAGATATTCTTTCGAATTCTGCAGAACCTGTAAAAATTGTCAATTCCAAGGAATCATTGCCAAGTTGAATGAGAGGCCACAAAAAAACGTTTGTTTTGTGATGTATTTGATGTATGGGGAATGTATTTTATGGGACCTTTTCCCAATTCTTTTAGATATCTATACATATTTATGGATGTTGATTATGAGTCCATGTGGGTAGAGGATATCCCCGCCTGAACTGATGATGCATAAATTGTGTCCAAATTATTTAAAGGAATTTTTTTTTCAAGATTTGGATTTAAAATGTTTCTAATTAATGATCAAGGTACCCATTTTTTCATAGTACTTTGGAATCTCTTTTGAATAAATACGGTGTTAATCATAGGGTCCCTGCTCCCTATCATCCTCAAAAAAATTGTATTCCTTAGTTTTCCATTAGGGAGATCAATGTAATCCTAGAAAAAACATTGAACACAAATAGAAAGGATTGGATTTTGAGACTTGATGATGCTCTTTAGGCCCACGTAATTGATTTAAAAACCCCAATTGGAATTTCACCATTTATATTGGTTTATTGAGAAGCTTTTCATCTACCAATTGAGTTTCAAAACATATCTTTTTGGGATGTGAAAGCATGTAACATGAACTCGTATTTTGCTGGGAAAGAAAGAAAATATTATTTTTCGGAGCTGGGGGAGATCAGAAATAATGCATAAGAAAGCTCCAGGTTATACAAAGAGAGAAAAAAATCCTATAATGACAGGAGGATTCTCAAAAAAACATCAATGAGGGAGACAATGTTCTGTTGTTTGATGCTAGATTGAAACTCTTCCATGGTAAATTTCGTTCCAAATGGTCTGGCCCATTCATCGTTACTCATGTTTTTTCTTTTGATGAAATTAATATTAAAGATCCATACAAAGGGTCATCATTCACTATCAATGGGAATAGGCTGAACTTATTTTGAGAAAATTTCCATGATCCTCCAGGGGAGGAGATTCAACTTCATGACGCAGAATATAATTGATGCAAGGTTGTGTCTTTCATTATCATTTATTTATCACTATGACTTTAATTTCATTAATTTCATGAAAAAAACTAGAAGAGGTGTACATTGTAATGAATAAGTATGGGTGGACACAAGTATGGGTAGATAAGGGTTTTACGAGATTTTGTTTGAATTTAGTTATTTATTTTTTTGTTTTTATATTTTCCTTCCATTTTTATCAAGTTTTTTTAAATTTTATGCATTTTATTTTTAATTTATTTTTATCTGTTAAAACGAAGAAAAATAAAAAAAAGTTTTGGAAGTTTTTTTGAAATTCATTTGAAACTCATTCCAAGGGGAGAACCAAGAGATCATTTGAGACTGAACAGAAATCAATTCTTAAAATGACATTGTTTCAAGTTCAAAAATTTGTAAAATTCGTAAAATCACCACTGCTTTTTAAATATCACGGCACATATCATTAACATTTTAATTGAAATTCTCATTCATGTGAGGCCTATAGACCCATTTTTTACATCTTTTTCACGTTCAACTCTATCTTGATAGAACCAATTTGTTTTTTTTTTAACCAGAAAATGATTCATTTCTATCAAAAATTTAGGGCTTAGATACATGTGATTAAAATGATTGAGACATTTTTTTGGATATTGGAGCCCCATTTTCATGATTTTATTATTTATTTTGGCCTTCCTTTAAGATTTGATCATTCTTTATCCATTAATAGCCACATATATCTTGTTAGGTTAGCCACATTACAAGCCAAATTTCCATTTCCAACCTGCTCTATAATTATAAATGCATGATCTAGTTTAACTTAAGTTTGGGGGAAAGTTGAATCGTGATGTGCTACCTCATTTTGTATTGCTTTGGGAGAAAATTCAAACATTGATGACATATTTGTGAGGCTAGAATATATTTTTCTGAGATATGTGACTATCTGGAGCACTCAAATGAAATGGAGATGTGCCTGTCTGAAGATCTCAAATGAAATGGAGCTGTGACTTTCTGGAGCTCGCAAAAGAAATAAGTCGTCCCCTATCTAGAGCTTTTAAAAAAATTTCTTATTTTCTACTGAAATATTGATGGAATGGGATGGAAGACAGATGATCGGTGCTAATTATGATTTATAGGATATTATGGAGGAGACCATACTTGAGTGAAAATTAGAATCATGCATTCCTTCTTTATAAAGATATGAAACCTCCTTATTCAGCCACATATTTTTTAACATTTGAATCCTACCAACCCCAAACCACAGAAAAAAACATTGTAAAGTCCTCATGATAATCAAATATTCATGGCTCACATTGGGTAGAGATGTAGAAATTTATCAAGAATATGGAAATTCTTTTATGAGTTGGATGGGAAAAGCCTTATTACAAATCTATATTGTGTACTAAGTGAAAATGAATGTGAGGTAAGTGTGTTGTGTGCATGAGAAGAATAAAAAAGTGGAAATGGAATTAATGATTTGAATTGAGAATTTGGAATATTTATCTTTAATGAGGTATGATATCTTTTTAATTCTTTTTGGTAAATTGATAAACTCTATTGGTATGTGCTTTATTTTCCTTGATTCCGTGATCACTTGTCTCGGAGTCCAAGAGACAAGTGTTCGGTAATTGATAGAGCTAATATTTCAACTATTTTAATTTCAATTTATGTGATTTAATCCTCACCAATTTTATAATTTGATCTTATTTGCAATAAATTGGGATTTAGAGTGTGTTTTGGGATAAAATGTTTAAATTTCATAATCCTGGATTTTCAAATGATTTTTAGCTCAGGGGTATTTTGATCATTTCTCATAAATTATATTTTCAAATTTTGTGATTATAATTTTTTTGAACCTTGGTTTTATTTCCATAATCTTTGTCTTCAATACTAGGGTCATATTCATGAATCTTGATTCCCAAAAAAACCAATGAAGATGACAACTTTTCCAGGTGGACTGCGTGGACCCTACCATCATAATGGAAATATAATTCAATCTAAACTACTCCAAATGTAGGGATTAGAAATTCATATGAAAGGGTACTGACAGGTGAATTCAAAAATTTAATT
Source organism: Viscum album (assembly GCA_963277665.1). Classification (NCBI taxonomy): domain Eukaryota; kingdom Viridiplantae; phylum Streptophyta; class Magnoliopsida; order Santalales; family Viscaceae; genus Viscum; species Viscum album. Next base: position 266,000,683 of record OY728141.1, read on the forward strand.
TCAAGCCTTTTTAATCCGTTTTGGTTTCCATTTAATGATAGAGTTTTGATGGATGCTTCTAGGAAGCTTCATCTAGATAAAGTTATTGATAATAATAAAATCATAACTCCTTCTAGACGCATCCAATGAATCCAAATTTTGAAGGGTGCATGGAAAAAAATTATGAACAACATTTATGAAGGAGTACATGCTCGAATCGACCAATTAGTGGGTCAAAACGATGAAAACTGTTTCATGATGAAATATGTCTATAAAAAGAGAGGAGCTCCTACCTCGAAATCACATTCCATTCATCACCACACCATCCTTTACAAAGGGAGTTTTCTTGAGAGGGAAAATGGGAAAGTGGATATTGAGATTATTAAGAATATTCCAAACATTGAGGATTCAATAGATAATATGATGGATTCTAATGTGATTCAAGGCTAAGTGACAAGTGGTTGCGGACGACGACACCTGACACACACTCTCTTCTGAGTTTTGATTTTTATGTGTAGTAACTTTTTGAATTTCTCTTGAACCTATATTTTTGAATGAATTTTATTGTTTTATTTCTTAAATATATATTCAAAAAAAAATTGATTGTTGTTCCATCTATAAATTAGAACAATTGATTCCTCTATTTAAAATTCGTTGGTGATGTCTTTCCATTGAGCATAGAGAATTCATGTAGGTTCGATTACATAGAGGTCATTATTTAATTGGGTCACTTCTATAGGAAGAACCACAATCATATTGAAGTATTAAATATGAAATATTTTCAAATTTGAGTGTACACATGGGGGTACTTGGGGGTACATTTAAGAATTTAAATTAAGAGATATTTTTTATATAAAAGAAGAAGGGAGTGTCCGAGAGGGTGAATCTTGTCTACGACCCCTGTTTTTAATGTTGATTTCAAAACGACGTTATATTTACTTTAAAAGTATTTAAATTCAGTAATTAATGAAAATTTTATATTCAAATTGTTAATCAAATCCCCATTTTCATTCCTGGAAAAAATTACAAAAGTGTTAGTTTTGCAACTCGATCTGCATCCTCCTCGAAAGACAACCCTATGGTCACCACTGTGCTACATTAAATGGGAAAAATATTGATTGAGGTTTTTACGACACAAAAAAAATGCCCAAATCACCTATATGATAAAATAAAACACTATTTTCAGACATATTCTAAACAAAATAAGTTTCTATTTCAAAAAGTAACAATATTAATATTTTTAAAACAATTATTGTCATGCTTGGGTTATTAGTTTTCACTTTGTTTCAGTTCATTGTCAATTTACCCACATTCCATGTGAGGCAAGTTTGAAATAATATTGTCTCATTTACACATTTACATGGAGTATATTTCCATCACTAGAATCCCCAAAAACCCCCTTATAGATCACCTTGAATTCCCCCTTGGTTCCCCTTTGAATTTTGAGCAATGTTGAATGTTATTTGGGTGGACAGAATAGATCACATGGTTTGAATAAATTATTTATTAAATGATGCATCCAATTGGTATAGTTTGTCCATCACATTAAAAATTCCTTTTTAATTCCCTTTTTTATGCTTTTCTAATAAAACATATTGCACCCATTTCATCCTAATTTCATGAATCACATCCACTGAAGGCTCCAAAAATCCTTAAGAACCCATTTTTGATGGGAATTTTGGTGTGAAAACTTCAAAATTATGAATGTAAGGGATTCTATGTTTCTTCTTCCTTTTAATTGGGTTTTACTTCCTCTTACTGTAAGTTCTAAAATTTATAGTTTCTACAGTTCGTACCTAGGGTTTTATTTATTATCTTTTTTTGTGAAATCATGTGGATTTGGGTTTTTTTATTCCCTTGTGGTGTGGTTGTATTGAGGTCAATGTTTCACAAAACAATTTGGTATTTTGATGAAAATGTTAAGATATTCCATTCATAATAATTATTTGATGAGTTAGATTTTCTAGATTTATATTTTTATCTTATTTCTTTTCTATTTTATTTTGTGAGAAAAATGTTTTTGGTAGTATTGATTTTGTTCTTGATTTTAAAGTGGAATGTTTGTGTAAAAATGAGTGTTTCCATTTGTATCCCATGTTATATAATTTGGTGTTATTTTATGGTTCTTGAATTTATTTTATTAATTGTTGTTAGGGCTTCCAAATCTAGTTGGGTATCTTTCTATAAGTTTTTTTCCTTAAAAGTGTTTTTAATGGGTTTTTTATGTGAAGCCTCATTACACTTCTTTAAATGGTTTTATGAATATCTTAATTATTTATTGAGTGACAAAAAGGATTAGAATCTGGTTGGTGTACTATTTATTGGGGGTTTATTCTATAAATGAGTTTCCATTACAGAAAGTGGAGATTGGAGATTGAAAACATTTTTTTGAGAAAAATTTATTAATTGTGGAGATGATTTATTAAATTTTAAGAATGGTTTTGAACATATTTTTGGGATGGTTTGTGTGAGCATGATGTAAAAATTAATTTGAATATGAAACGATTATTAAGGAACATTCTAGTGGGATGATTTGTGTTTGTGTGATCTGGAAATTGAATTTTCATGTGAAAATGGTACTTTATAAGATGTGGAACTTGTTTGAGAACAAGAGGGAAATCCTAGGTATCAAGGTGGGCAGACGTGTACTAGTATGCTAGTGATATATAGTGTTTTAGTACCTATTTCATGTATCTTTTTTGAAAAATAAAAAAAATAAATTAACTATTATTATGATTTTTTGGGACCACTAGGTTTTGGGTATGTTCCCAACTAGTGGCTCGTGCACGAGAAGAAATATTTATTAGGGATAAAATTCACTAAGATACGAGGTTCCAGGGGCCCACTACAAGCTAGTGCCTAGGGTTATATCTCTTGAATAGTTATCAATGGATAAATTACACATACAATCATTATATTATGTGTTTGTATTGGAAATTATGTCCCATGTAAATTTCTATTAAAAGTGTTCTTCCTATATAGAAACCCTCTAGAAATCTATTTTCATATTAAAGTTTCAACTCTTCAAAGCGGTTACTAGAATTATAACTTATAAATACTTGAATGAATTTCTTATTCAAATGAATATCAAATTGAATCCTTTTCTATGAATATTACTATATTAGGCTTTCACCCTAATTACAAATGTGGGTGTAAGTAGACATGGTAATCATTGTCACAAGTATGGACAATGACTTTAGTGCTAAAGGTTTGGGTTGTTAGCTTCCATTCATAGTGTGTTGTTGTGTAGAAGGATTGGGGATGATGGACCCTTGCTGAGAGGTGGACCTTGAGTTTATTCTACTATTAATTTTTAGTTTTTTCCCTCTTTGGATTTGCCTAAAATAATATATTTCAATTCATAATTTTTATCACATTATTTTTTGGATTAAATTTACAGATTAAGATTATTTATTATTTTCGTTGTATAATTATTTTAAATTTGGGTAAATCATTCCCAAATTTTTTTTATTATGATATCCCATGACATTTACAAGCCCGAGGGTATCATGAATGCAGCTCAGGTCATGCCACATATCGGTTTGGGCATCAGTTTTGATGGATACCAGATCTAGTTGTTGAAAAAAATTAATCATAGGAGGTTTACTCATTTTTTTTCATGTTCTATTGGGAAAGATATTCAGTAGATCAGTTCTAGGATTTTATGGAATTGATATTCCAATTACAAGTATTGTTCCATGCCATAACACCTCATGATGGGATTCTTGTCACCTGTGGAAGTTTGGGATTATCAGATTTGTTTTATTTTCATGGTTGGTCGATGATTGGGAAAATGAAAAAAAGAGTAGATATAACAGTCTCAGTGTGATCGTAAGGTTTGGAAATCCATGTGGTTATTGTAATATTTCCCTATAAAAGACTTCTAGTTAGTGATGGTATTTGAATATGGCATCCAACCATATGTTCACGCCACCAGCTAGCACTAATTTGGTATCGTATTGTCTTGTGTCTTTTTTTTCAAATTTTGGAAACATGGTTTAAAAACAATTTATGAGATGATTTTATGAACTGTTATTTTTTGTGAAATAATTTTCAAGTAAATAAGAAATTATTTTATTGAAAAAATGGTATAGATTAAACTTCGGAATGGTTTAGAAACTGTAAATAGTGTGTATACATCACTTTTTTACAGTGTGAATTATGATAATATGTGTTTTGAAAATATGATTCAAATAGAGTATTTCTGAGCTATTGAAATGTTTTTTTGAATATAATCAGGTGTTTTGGAATTTATTTGTGGATTTTGATTATGAATTTTCATTTGTTAATTGATGGGATTTAAAAAAGATTCATGAATTTATTGTAATTATTTTTAACGAAAATAAATGGGTTTTATTAAATGAAAGGATGTTGATGAAATAGAGTTTTCCATAAAATAATAGGTGTTTCAAAATGGGCTGAGATGTATTGAAATAAATTATTATGACATGAATGTGATTTTTTAAAATTTATGTTGATTTTTGTAAAAATATAATAATATTTGATATTTTTTTTTATGGATATTTGTTTTGAGAAACATGTAGTGTTAGTTGAATATATTGGTTTTAAAATGTTCAATTAATTTTTTGTTTTAACCTTTGGTATTTATGTGAGAGACCACATTGATGTATTTATATAGTAAGATTGTTTGTTAATGGATTGGATGGATTTGAGTTGGTATGGATACGGGGAGGCCGCCTAGTGTGGCATGGAAACATGAATTTGAGAGGCCAATGGGCTACCATTTGTGGAAACGCTAATATCCTACCGATTTATTTTCAATGAAATCATTATTTTTATAAACGTTTTATGTTTTGAAAATTTGATTTTGGTTTGTGTGTTTTGTAAGATTTTGTGATTATTATTGCGGGATATTTGGAGTTAGGGAACCCATCATGTTTTAATGATACATCTGGTGTTTTTGTCGGTAAGATGGGTGGAAGTGTTGGTATGTGGATTATTTCTGGAAGTGGTACATGAAGACATTGAGGTTGATCCCATCATGTGTTTTGTTAGGGTTTTTGAAAAGTTTTGATGAAAATAACAGCTTGGTTTGGTCTTTGGGTTTTATTGTTGGCTAGGTTACACCCATATAATGAGTGAATGCATGATAAAAGTCTATCCATAGGTGATATTCCATTGGTAGATCCTCCAAATAATCCAAATAAGGACGTTGTTCTTTAGATATGGACATTCAGTCTACTACTCTATTTTTTTATTTTGAGGATCCTTACAAAGCATGGGAGTTCTTGTAGAAGTTTTAAATAAACCATGGTTCCCAACATTGCATGATTTTCTCTAATATTCATCGGTGATGTTTGACACTACTATCTCCATATGTTTCTCTTGGATGTGGAAAAGGTGTATTCTAATAAGAAAGGTAAATGTAGTATAGGTTTTTTTAGTGAAAGATTATATCCATGAGGGCCTCCAAGTATTTTCGTAGTATTCTCAAGGAAATTATAGGTACTTTGGGTTATATAATGCTACTTGGTACACTTTTCATAGTCGCGATATTGGTAATGTGTAGATTGGATTCTCAAGGGTCTTGTTCGGTGGTTCCATGTTGTATTTTTTACTGTTTATGTTGTTGGATCATGGTGTAATCGCCTATAATAGAATAATAAAAAGTTCCATTTGGGGGTCATAGTGCCGGATTGAAAGGCATGATATTTTTCAATAATCTAATCTCTAGCCATATGTCTCAGATTGAAGATGACATTTAGTCATGAAAACCCCATGGATATAAGGGATCTTGGATTAATAAATGTTTCTAGTATGGGAGGTGGAGATAGTTTTAGGATTCGATATGGTGTTATGTTTCAAGTGGATTCATATCGTGATAAGGGATGTGAAGACCCTATCCCTAAGGGTTGTAATTATTTTTGGCTAATAATTCCCTCCTTGATTTTAAGAATGCAGGGTTTTTTATTGTTTTCAAAATCCCAATAATTGAACCATTTTTTTGAATCTCTGGATAGGATTGATATTATATGAATAACCTTATAGGATCCTTTTTATATATGTCTTGGTTTGTCTCATTTGAGGATAATAATGTTTATGCGAGTGGTGAACCATGTAGTGTCTCTACTGGTTTGTATTTTAGTTCATTGACCCCATTAATAGTGGGGTCTTTTTCATTTCAGCCTATTCTATTTGTTTAAGAAGTTATATTTTTATAATGGGGTGTTCATTCAGGCTTCCCCATGTTATTTTCCCAATTCTATCATAGGAAAATATTTTTTCTTTTGTGATGGGGAGTCCATCCGTATCCCCCTATGTTTGCATTCTGATTTGTTTTAGGAGTTAGTTTTCTTATATGGAGGAGAGTCCATTTGTGTTTCCTCATATCAGTAACTTAGTTTTCTCTATAGTGTTTCCTTGGAAGTAGGTAGTCATTTTCATATCTATATGATAACTAACATATTTCATGGGTAATCATTGGGATTAGAGTGTGCCCAATGGTATTATTGTTGAAAGGGTTTGGTAACTAAGATCGAATCTGTTGTTCATTTCAGGTGTATTACTTGAGATTTTTATTGTATAATTTATGGGTATTTTTGGAATGTGGTTTGATTATGATTGAATTTTTCAAGAATGTGGGGTTGATTTTGGGCAGAGATAGTATAGTTCCCTTTGTTTGGTCAATTGTAGGTGTTTTGGATTTCGGTGGCGGGTGGCCATTACGAGGGAAGTCCATCTTCACCTCACGAGTTAGGTCATAACACAATTCTCATCCTTGTGGAATCATTATCGACATTTTTTTGGAAGTCATAGAGAATCCATTTGTATGGGGAAGTATTAAATAATTTTTTTTCATTTGACCTTATTACTGCTTTATAGGGGTAGAAGGATTTATAGTGGGATAATTTCCACACCCAAGTAATTAGTTTTCACTTCATTCCGGTTCTTGGTCATTTTCTTCACAAGATGGGTGTGACATGTGGGAAATAATAGTTCACCATTTTCTCCTTCTTATAGAAAATATTTATATCCCAAGTCTTCCATTAAATCCCCTTAACTTCTGCTTAAATTCCCCCTTGGTTCACCTTTGAATTTGAGGAAAAATGGGATTTTTTTGGTGGACAGAACATGTCGCACGGTTTGGCTACATGGTATACTAAACCATGCATCCAAAACATGTAGGTAGTCCAGCACATTAAAATTCATTTTTTAATTCTATTTTATCTCTTCTATAATTACCTCTATTGCACCCATTTATTTCCCATTTCATGCCTCAAATCCATGTAATTCTACCAAGCTCTTTTAGAACCCATTTTTTGGGGATTTTTGTGGGGAAACGTCAAAATCTTGGATTTAATTGGTTAACTCTTTGTTTTCATACATCTCATTGGGGTTTCCTTCCACCTTCATAATGTTATAATATTTCTTGTAACAAGGGTTCATTCAGATGTCTTTATTTTTTTGTCTTTTTGGAGAAACCTTGTGGATTATGGATTATTTTCCTTTCCTTGTGGTGTGCCATTGGTGTGGTAGAATTTTCAAAGAATGATTTGGGGTTAAATTGAAAAAGTTAGGTGAATAATTTAGTAATAATTCTTTATTAAGTTATATTTTTGTTGTTTGTGTTTTTTACATGTTCCTCTTCCATTGGGTTTGGTGTGAAAAATATTATTTTGGATTTATTTAGTAGTTTATTTTTTAAGATTAATTATTCTGTAAAAAAATTAGGGGTTTTCATTTGTATCCCATGTTATATCAATGAAGATGGTTGTATGGTTCATGGATGTATTTTTTTTATTGATGCTAGGGATTCAAAATATGGTTGGTTATAGTGTTGTTTTATGTTTTTCATAAAAATAGTTTTTTATTTGAATTTATGTGAATAACCTCATTAAAATTTTTTGAATTATTTATTAAGAGTCTAAATGATTTATTGAGTTTCAAAATTGGTGAAAAACAGGTTGTTGTACTGTTTGGGGGTATTATGTTCTAAAAATGGGGGTTAGAAAGTCAAATTATTTATTGTGACGTCATAAATATTGAGAATGTTTTATGAATTCCAGTAATGATTTATTAAATTGTATCAATGGTGCGAAATATGATTAAGGGATGTTTTGAGTGAGTATGATCTAAAAATTAATTTGAACCTAAGAGGATTATTATGTGACATTATTGTGCGATGTTTCATGTGCATGTGATTTGGAAATGGCGTTTTCAAGTGAAAATGGTTCTTTATAAGATGTGGAACTTGTTTGAGCACAAGAGGAAAATCCCCAGAATCGATGTGGGCAGACATGTACTGGTATGTTTGAGATATGGAGGGGTTTATTCCCTATTTCACATAGCATGTTTGATTAAGACAACATTAACTAAAGTATTGTGATGGTGTTGGGGACCACAATATTATGTGTATGTTTCCAACTAGTGTCTTGAGGATGAGAATATATATTTTTATAGTTAATTTTCACCAAGATACAAGGTACCTAGGACACACAACTAGCTAGTGTTAGGGTTATTTCCCATGAATAGTGCTCATTGGATATTTTATACTTACCGTCAACATTGGGGTTTTGGAATTTAAATTTAAAAATAATTTTAGTTTTATATAAAATTGTTCTCGCTTTAAAGTAACCCTCTTGAAAAAAATTTCCTTTTGATGTTGAATCTATTTGAAATTGTAACTAGCTTTCTTGTTTATAAGAACATACAAGCTCTATATCATAAAATTATTATCACCTGAATCCTTTTAGGATGAATCTTACTAGGATTAGTCTCATATCCTACTAACTCTTTTCAGTGTCTGCGGACTTGGTTATAGTATTTCTAGGTATGGACAATGATTTTATGTCGATGGATTGGGTATTTAGCTTCTATTCTTGGAGAGGTGTTGTGGAGAAGGCTTTGGGATGGTGGAACCTTGCCATGTGTTAGCCCTTGAGTTCATTTTTTTACTACAAATGTTTTGTGTTGACCCTCTTGGTATTTTAAAAAAAAGTATATCAGTTCTGAATTTTTATTGAAGGGTTGTTTGGAATAAATTTTCAGATTCATATTATTTATTACTTTTTATTCTTTAATGTTTCTAAATTCTTTTTTGTCGTTCCCAAATTTTTTTACGATACCCATAAATTTTTGCTAGGTTGTGGGTATCTATAACACCCCTCATGCATTGATAAATATTTGGTAATGAAAATTTAGAAAAAAGGGACATATACGAAATTATATTTTAATTGAAGAAAAATTGATTTTTTTTTCAAAAAGAATTAATTTGATTTAGTTAGTTCACAAATTGAAAAAAATTGAAGGAATAAATATATTCTAAAAAAATGTAGAATAAAAAGAATTAGTTTTTTTAGGAATATCCTAGAATTTAATTATCAGAATATTAACCATAAACTATCCCTATATATAAATATATTGTAATAGAAACAATGTTATTAATTTGTTAAATTCTAAATCATAAGACCCATGAAATGAAGAATATTTTATTGAATTATATACCCTATGAATTTCATGAGAACCCTCAAAAAAATTAATTCACGAGATTTCTATATTCCACATAATTGTATAATGTGTCCAATATGTCATATTTCTCATTGAAATAATAATAAGTCGAAAATCTCATACATTGATTTTTTTACTTTCATAAAAAGTAAATTAAAATAATATGTCGGAAATTTAAATTTTTATAAATATATACAAAAATATTTATCATACATATCATATATGATCCCCTTATAAAATCTAAACATCCATTTTCAAATTATTTGTAATTAATTTTATCATGACACTTGTTAATAGTTTAATTTTTCATGAGAATATAATTTTGTTTATTCCGGTCCTTGAACATGGATGACGTTTCAAACATAATAAAATCATAATAATGATATTTCATTAATATATATTAATAATATATATTTATTTAGATAGAGAGAGAGAGTATTTTTAAAGGATTAAGAATGAATTATAAAATACATCATTCCTGGAGATGGTAAGCCATATGTACGGATAAACGATGACATCATTTTTCAGTGGGTCAAAAGAATGAATGGAAAATAATAATTAACCACTAAATAATCATAAATAGATCATATACACCATATATATATATATAATAATTATTTATAACATTCCCTGTAATGATGAAATGAAAAAATGAATCACATCCCTTTGTAGAGGTGGTAGTCCGCACATATGAAAGAGAGAAGTAAGGTTTTATGAAGGATTACAAGATACATTGGAATATGTGATATTATAACTATTGAAGAATAGATTGTTTACTAATTTCATATATAATTAATAGACAAAATATAAAACCTATATGTTCATGATAGTGATGGAAAATGAGTTGTAATGACTCCTGGAGATAGAAATAAACATGTATCCCTATGTGATACATTAACATCCCAATAGATTTGAAAGGGGGTAACTAATTGTAGTTCCATATGAATAATAACAGATCTATATATATACTATATATAATCTATTTTTAATTATACCATATATTTATAGTTGGAAAAAGAATATGTTAAAATATATGTTTATTTAGGAAGATTATATCTTTTAGGAAGGAACTCCTTTATATTTATTCATAAGGATCACAGGGATACGCAATTGAGATTAAAATAACCAATATAATGTTATTATGAATGTTTATAATTTAATAAATTCAGGTTGTGGTATATCTAGTTGGCTCAGAAATATAAATAGAATGAAATTATCGATAATATATCATCAACAATATCATTATTCATATTTTTTTGTTATTTTTAGATAATTTATTTAAATATTTCTTTCATTATATATCATTATAGTTGTTGTCGAAATAATTAAATTACATAGAATGAAGAGTCACCATGAAAAACGTTTATTTAAACTATAATATCATTACCATAAATAATAATTTATATTTGTATATCTAATTTATATGTTTGTATAAATCACAATAATTATATTACTTATAATATTTATAAAAAATTATTTCAAATAAATAAGAAATATTGTGTCGGCAGAGTGTAATATATTAATGTAATTTTATAAATAATAAATCATAAATATATTACCACCATGAACATAATATCATTATAATCATTGTAAATGTTAATATTCATTCACAACTTTAATTTGTACATATGTGACTAGATAGTTGATATTAAATATATAAATATTGATATTTGGTATATTTATTTAATTTAAATAATATATTAGTCATTTTAATGGACATATTTCCATTAAATATTGAAATTATAGGTTTAGTTTGTAAATTTCAAATTCAAATTTTTTAATAAGAATCTAAATTACCAATAGTGATGTTAACACTTATTTTTAATAAATGTTTACGTGATTTACCCATTATTGAAGTGTTTAATCTTACTATAGTTAATATTATTAATTCCTAAATATTAAAATGGCCTATTTATAAAATTTTGACTACCATATTCAAAATATAAGTTCCATTTTATCGTAATCAATACATATAAATTGTAGAAATAAATCTGAGAAAAATAATAAAATTATGATGAAAGATAGTTTTTTTAAAAAATGTCATCTTTGGAAATAATTTTTTTATTAAAAAATAAATAATAATTCAAATTAAAATGACCTTAATATTCTTAATGATAATATAAGATATATGATTTTAATTATGAATAATTTTTAAAAATAAGTACTTCTAAAATCCATGGAAAATAATACATTATTACGTAAATTTCGCTCTTTTTCACTATTAAGTGAAAAGTAAATCTTTTTGTAATGATCTAATAAATACACTCTAACATGATATTAAAATTATGATCTCGTTAATAATGTATTTTTAAAAAAATTCATATACATTTGAAAATTAATTAGGTACAAAAGATTCTCACAAAAGAAAATAAAAATCATTTTTAAAAGAATAGAATATTTGAAACATAATAAAGATTTTATAAATACTATAATGTTAATATGTTAAATATTATTATATATAATAGTATTTATTGTGATTTTTTAATATATTACATAATGAGGATATTCATATTCATACCCTCTACTAAACTCTTATGTTTTAGTAGTCCTAATGGAATTATAATATTTCAAGGTCTTTAACTTTCATGTGGTGCATCATATATGGTATTGACATAATGATTATAAGGGATAAAATATACTAAATAATAAAAAATTAAAAGGTCATAATGTTCCAATCATAGAATCCATTAAAAATTCCAATTTTATAATCCATCATTCTTTCTTCTATTAAGTGCATTTCTCATTGTAAAACCTTCTCATTTAAAAAAATACATTCTTCAGGGTAAAAAATTCATAAACAGTCTATAATTTTCATTTTAATCCTTAAAGTATCCTTTATTAAAATTTTAAAACACATGGAGTCTAGAATATCTAAATAAATTATAAAATAAATCATATGTCAGCAAATTACAAAAAAAAACAGGAACCACATTAACAATTAACTTAAAATTATTAAAGACTATAATTTAATGATATTTGATTGAATTTTATAATGGTAATTTTTGAATCAAAGAAAATCCATGGAAAAAACACTTAAATAGATACACCAAAAGAATATGGAACCAAACAAGTTCTTTATTGATGATAACCATGTGAATTAGTCAAGGTAGTTCATGACAAACCAAAATAATAATAAATTAAATTAAACTCCAATAAAAAACTTGTGTTCAACCAAAACAAATTTGTTTTATGAAATCCATTTATTTGGAATAAAAATTATATATAAGGGTAAAAATGGAATCCCCATGATGAAGTCAATATTTCCCCAAGCTAGAACACCAAGGATCAATGAAGAATCCTCCAAAATTTAGTATGATAAAGTTTAAATGATATTGTAGATGGATTCCCATTATTTTGGAGAAAAATCTGGTTGAAAGACTGAAATAATGAATGGGGATTTGGTTAATAATATAATTTATAATGACCATTACAAATAGAATTATTTGGCAGTATGGTTAATAAAATGTTCACCGACCCTAATTTATTTACTATTTTATTAATAAAAAGAACATGCATTCTAAATAATAAAAATAATTAAGAAAATAAGTTTCAATCCTTTATAATAACATTTTCCCCTCAAATATCACCCAAACATAGCGAGACACACAATTCAATAAAGGTTTAATGATTGTGGACAATGGATTGTTTCTATATAAACCATGGATTTCCCATTAAAACTCTTAGAAACCCCTTCAATAAATATAAAAATAAAAATAATTGAAAATAAAATATATATTTTGATTGAAATGTGACACATATGAAAATGTGACACATATGAAAATATATCTTATACTATAATATCAATGCCTTGTTCTATGAAATTTCTATTTTTTGGTAAGTCTCCAATCAATACAAAACTAATTTGGAAATGTATATATCTCATAAATTATGTGGATGTATCGAGGACTAATATATGACAAGGACACATCAATCACTTACATATACCCAATTAATTCCTCATATATTGAATAAATAAATTAATATAGTGTCAAAATGTTATATCAATATATATATATATATATATATCCATATTGAATCTATAATATATAATAACAATATTTCCCCAGTATGTGAAATAACATTCATAATAATAACCACGTAACAAAAAATCATATATTGAAAAATAATTATTATAATAAAATAACTAATTAGAATGAATTATATATTTTTCTATAATGATACTGAAAAATAGACATGAAGAAGAAAAATAATGTCCAAAGAATGATGGATATTGATTGGGACCATGATCACATAAATGTGTTTGGTAAAAGAATAATGCATGAACCATAAATCAGTAAATTGTGACATAATACAATAAACACAGTTCAATTACATTTTTATAATAAATGAATAATGTTTATCAAATAGATAGGAATATGAAATAAAAACATTAAAATGAATATTCCATGATTCTATTATAACACTGTTATAAAAATTATGTTATTAGTAATTTAAAAAAATCTATTATAAAAATTAGAAATTTGTTCCAATTTATTTTTATATATATGATATAATTTAGTATAATATTAAAACAAAATTCATTGAAAAAATACATAATATTTTAGAGAATATAAATATTAGTTGTTGAAGTGCACTGTGTTGCATTTGTTGTCAATGAGGCTTGAAGTTGTCTTGGAATGAATGGAAGTCAAGGAATGTCAAGATGTGAATGACAAAGGTTGTGATGGTGTTGGTGGTAAAGGAGAATGGCCATGGTACTAAGATGCATGTCACTTAGGAGATTCACTAAGTGGTATTGGAAATTGTGGTTGAAACATTCTCCATGAACATCTGACGATTGTTGAGCTGATCTTTAAGTTCCAAGAACTTGTATCAAGATTATACAAAGTCACAACATGATTAGAAGACCATGCATTGTATTGACAATGCATGAGGAGTTGAAAGTGATCCATCCATAAGTTCTAAGTGGATGAAGTGGATTAAATAAGTCCATGCACTATCACTTAGTGCATGAGAATTAAAAAATGTTCCAATTGATCTCTGATTAGATCAATGAAGCACTTTGAATAATTTAAGTGAATCAGGAGTTCAGTTGAAGAAGAAGAACCTTCAAGAATTACCCTCCTAAGTAATGAATATATGTTGAGGAGATTGGAGGAATTCTAATGAAGAAGAGAAGGGAAGAAATGTAGAAGAAGGATGTCTTAGATTTGTGGCATTTGGCATTTTACACTTAGTACTTTGAATACTTAGTGTATATTTTAAGCAAAAAATAAGCCACCAAGGAGGCCAGCCGAGGGATCACCCAAGGCACATATGGGCCTAAGGCGCCACGCCCATGGGGAACCCTCAAGGCCAAGGCGCTCCCTGAGGCAGAAGGCCGTGACCGTGTGTAATCCGGGGCCACGCATGGGATCAGGCCTGCGCAGCAGGGGCGCCAGAGCGCGCCCGGAGGATGCATAGTGGGCGCTAGGAGCGCGCCCGCAGGGAACAGAGTGGGCGCAGAGCGCGCCCGTAGGGAGAACACGATGCGGGGCGGCACCGTGAGGAGGGAAGTTCAATTGGTGAGTTGCGGCAGCGGCACATTGATAAGCCGCGTGAAAATCGGCCGCCGTTTCGATGTGGGACGCGGAATTTTTTCGCGGGAGCGATCCTGGCCGCCCGATCGATCGCGCGCCAGATCTCGGCCGCACATCTGATCTTCGGCGAGGCGATCTAATCCAGGCCGTCCGATGTATTTCAAATGCCGCATCTGACGGATCCGAGGCATCTCCTTCCTCGAGCATGAGCCGAGGACACCCCGTGCCACCCGACGTCTCCCGCTAAACCAGAGCCTCCCCGACGAACTGTTTTCGAGCTCCCGGCCACCATAGTTTGATCTGAAGACTCCATTGAGCTCGTCCGGCCACAACGAACACATCCATGCTTTAAAATGAGCTTGCATGCTACCAGTGGAGAAATTCTATGAAGGCCGAAGGCAAACGATGTGCCGAGGCCACACGGTGTTCATGTTTTGCATGGGATGGGCCAAACAGAGGCCATGCATGCAGTTTCATGTGCATGCACGAGGAGGAGGAAAAAATATAAGAAGCCCGCGTGAAACAGAGGATAAAAATCAAGATTTGAAATGATTTTTAAAGATCTGAAGATCTCGGGAGTTTGAGATTTATCACGCGGATGAACCGCACCGCCTCTGCCTATATAAAGAGAGGTCGAGCCCTCGAGGAGGTTTGCTGACCCATTGTTGAAAATCCAAAGTCCCGTGAGAAGCACTTTGTGCCTCTCGAAGCCGATGCCCCGCGCAACACCCTTGCGCGGCTAAAGTTCCAGAGCCACCCAAGGCTCTGAAGGAGGTCCCTGCCCGCGTACTCGCGCGGCAGAAGGAGCCCTCACTGCCCGCAAACTTGCGCGGCAGGAGGAGCTTGCGTGGCTGAGGTGCTTGACACCTTTCGCGCCCTTGTGGCCTTGTGCGCTTGCACGGCAGTAGGACCTGCGCGCCCGCGGCCAGTGCACTCTGTGCGGCTGTGAAGAGAGGAAGGCCGCACCCCTTGCGCGCCTATTTTGAAGGTGGAGTTCGGGCAGTGTGTACACAAGAAGTGGAAGGCCGAGGCAGTGCCTCGTGTGTGAACTTTGAGAAGGCCGAACCTTTGTGCTTGTGTGCCAAGAAGACAAGAACACCTACGGGCAGTGGCTTGTGCAGAACGAAGAACAAGTTGTGTGTGCACCAAGTGAAGACCACACATTTTGTGTGTGTGCAAATTGAAGAAGAGGCCGTAGCCCTTGGGGGTGTGCAAGAAGGAGAGTCCAATCTTGTGTTTGCAAATTGAACAAAGAAAATGTGTGTGCAAACAAAACAAGAAGTAGGCCGAACCTAGGTGTGTGCACTAAGAAGTGTGTATACACTTAGAAGAAGAAAAGGGAGGACATCCACACAAAGAAGAACACACATTTATGTGTGTAGACAAATTGCATAAAGTGTGTGAAGTTTGAGAAGTAGGTGTGTGCTGAAAAGAATTACACCCTCTGAGGGTTTACTGCACCAAGAAGAGAAGAAGGGGAGTGCATGCATGCATGCATGCACGTGCACACGTGAACAGTGCTAAATCAGTGGTGTGCATCTGAGGAGTCCAAGACTTGAATATCTTGAAGAGATTTGAGAACCCATGCTATCAGTGCATGAAGATGAAGAGATTCCATGCACTCAGTGCATGAAGTTGAAGTGAGTGAGACTGGACCAGACTGAAGTTAAAGAAATCAATTGTCTGAGTATTCAGTAGCTGGAGAGAAGCCAGGTAATCCTGAGAAGAAGGAGATAAAACCTGAGCTAGACAAGAAGCCCTGATCAACCACAAGTGATCAGAAGAGAAGAGCAAGGCCAGCAGCATTTATCCTAGGCTGCTGAAGATACTTGAAGAAGCTTAAAGTGAAGAAGAGCTACTCGTGCGACTCGAGGAGCCAGGAGAAGACCCTGTGGGACTCAGGGAGAAGAAGTCTTCAGTGGGATTCTGGAGCAGGCCAGTGGGACTCTGGTAACACTGTGGGACGCAGTATAAAGACCCTCCTGTGGGACTCAGGAGTGATACAGTGGGACTCTGTATCGACCATTGTAATACTAACAGATTATAATGGGAGAATCCATGCTGGGAGAGCATGGCAAGGATGTAGGCCTTTGGTGTCGAACCTTGTAAATCCTTGTGTCCTGTTCCTTTTCATTACTGCATCATTCGGGAAAGGTTGAGAGATACAAGAAGAGTGGATCGAGGCTTTAACCAGCCATAGAGGTTTAATTGATTAAGAATCAATTAGTAAAAAGTTTTAAGGGATCACTGATTCACCCCCTCCCCCTCTCAGTGATTATCACTGATCTGGGCACTTCAATTGGTATCAAAGGGAAGGTTACCTCTAAAATATCCAAGGGAGTCATTATGAAGTGCAAATTTGAGGAAATGAGTGACCAGCCTCAAATGGAGATATCTGCCAAGACTCAGAAAAATAGAAAGAAGAAACAGGCCAAGAAGATGAAGAAAGCCTGTCCTAGCTGTGATGAAGTTGGAACAATGAATGATCTTCAAAATGAACACTAATATCTTCAGAAGACTGTCCCCAAGGAAGTGGCAATGTGTATTACTACTGGCATCCTTTATCTTCAAGAAGAAAAATCACAGTTAGAAGAAGAAGCCAATGCAATGGAAGATCAATTGGCTAAAAGGGTTGGCATAACCAACACTCTCAGAAAGCTGGTGAAGGCTAAAGATGAAACTGTTTCTCTTTGCAATGAAAGATATGAAGACACTGCTGAAGAATTGCAAAGAAGCCTTTCTGAGAAATAAATCTTTATGATAATGATCAAAGATGTTTTCCATGCACTGGAAAAGAGGCACAAAGTGTCAATGGTTGTCAGAGATGCTCAACTAGAAGACAAAGTCAAAAGGGTGAAGGAGCTTGACAACTCATTGATTGAAATGAAGCAGGTGCATGAAGACTAGATAAAACAGCTGGAAGAGAAATGGGAAGGAAGGCTAAGAACAATTTAGGATGAGAAGAACTCCCTCAACATGAAGTGTTTAGAACTAGAGGTGATATTGAAACATCTGCAATCACCTAAAGCTGAATCCTCCCAGTCAGCTGCAAGAAGACATGTTTCTACTCAAGTATACTTTGAGCAGGATGATTCTAAGAGAAAGACATCCTCTAATAAAAGGGCAACAACTTCTAAAAAGAAGGTACCATCCATCCCATCTTGTACTGATGCTTCTAATTGTGTTTCCACAAAAAGTGCAGGATGGAAAAATAATTCCAAACAAGTATGGATGAAGAAAATGAAGAAGCAGAGCTCTCCTGAAACAACACAGCAAGTCAAGAAAAGTACCCAACAATCAAAAGGACTGAAGAGGTCAAGATTTGTGGGTTAGTGTTGGTGTTGTAATAAGTATGGGCACTGTGCAGAGGATTGTTGGTACAATCCACTAAATGTCAAAGCACAAAGGAAGCCCATGCCAAGGGGGAGAAATCCAGAAGGAAATAAGCAACATCCACAGGTCCAGAGACATCTGTTTACTGCTAACAGATTTGGATTGCTTGACAACATCTGGGATGGCTGCAAAAGTGGTCAAAAGAATGATACATGTCAATCTCCAAATGTATCCAAAGATGGAATGAAGAGAAGATCACTGAACCTGGCTAAAAGAGATTCCTTGGGAAGCAAGCAGAAGAAAGTGGAAGATGCTCCCAAGAAGAGTTTGAAGAATGAAGATAAGTCCTTGGAATTCAAATCCAAGAAGGGTGATGCATCCAGAAGGACCACCAAGAAATGCTTCTACTGTGGGAAGAAAGGACATATCATGGATCTTTGTAAAGAATCCATGAAATTAAATAGAAGCAGTCTGGACTCAAAAAGACAATAAATCCAGAAGAAGAAGAAGGGATTGATTGAAAACAAGTTGCCTAAGAAAGGTAGCTTGACAGCATCAAAGGAACCATGTGAAACTTCTATAACTGAGGCCACACTTCCAAATGACTCGTTAGTCATATGGACAAATCAGTTGCAACTTGCCAAAGATCTTCAGACAGCTGAAGATGAAGTTCTGGCAATTGCTAAGGAAAAAGGGAAGAAGAAGATTTCACATGAAGATGTGTTGAGATCCACACCAGCACAAACATCATTGAAGATCAAATGTGCAAGTGTGAAGAATGGTGAAAATGGGACATCTCGGTTGAGAGAATCTTCTCAACCTTGTTGTTCACATTGATGAACCAAGGAGGTTCCATCTTATTCCCTAACCACTTGTATTTACATATGCTAACGTTTCAGGGAATTGAAGATGATGATCATTCTCATCTGGCGAGTGGTTTGGACAGAATGGAGTGCACCCCTTGAGGGGGAGCCAATCTGGAGAAGATGGTATTCTAATATTTAATACCATCTTGAGAAAAGTGATGGTATTCCAATCATACTTTCATCCCTTGTTTCTTAATTGAGTTTATATTGTCAATTAAGGGGGAGTATGGATTGAAGACAAATGGATGAAAGGGGGAGCTTTATCTTTGCACCTGAACTTTCTAATGAGTTTTGTGAAGTATGTGTAGGATTTAGCAATTCATTGTTATATCTGAAAAATTTTCAAACCCCTGAAGCATGATCTCACATGTATAGTGAATGTTGGACAGCATTGAGTACCTTGGTTACATCACTCTTTTTTTCTACACCGGGTTAGCCCAAGTAGACTTAGAGTTGATTTACTAAAGGTTCTTTGCTAAAGAAGAACATGTGGCATCATCCCTCTCTTAGTGATTTTCAAGAAGATGCTATTCAAAGGGAGGAAGATTTTTTTTGAAAGTGAACCACACCACACCTTTGCATTTTATTTCCAATAAGGGGGAGAAAATATTGGCACACATATTGACCCATTCATATGTGCTGAAGTGGTGTATTGACAACAAATACAAAGGGGGAGATTGAAGTGCACTGTGTTGCATTTGTTGTCAATGAGGCATGAAGTTGTCTTGGAATGAATGGAAGTCAAGGAATTTCAAGATGTGAATGACAAAGGTTGTGATGGTGTTGGTGGTAAAGGAGAATGGCCATGGTAATAAGATGCATGTCACTTAGGAGATTCACTAAGTGGTATTGGAAATTGTGGTTAAAACATTCTCCATGAACATCTGACGATTGTTGAGCTGATCTTTAAGTTCCAAGAACTTGTATCAAGATTATACAAAGTCACAACATGATTAGAAGACCATGCATTGTATTGACAATGCATGAGGAGTTGAAAGTGATCCATCCATAAGTTCTAAGTGGATGAAGTGGATTAAATAAGTCCATGCAATATCACTTAGTGCATGAGAATTAGAAAAAGTTCTAATTGATCTCTGATTAGATCAATCAAGCACTTTGAAGAATTTAAGTGATTCAGGAGTACGGTTGAAGAAGAAGAACCTTCAAGAATTACCCTCCTAAGTAATGAATATATGTTGAGGAGATTGGAGGAATTCTAATGAAGAAGAGAAGGGAAGAAATGTAGAAGAAGGATGTCTTGGAGTTGTGGCATTTGGCATTTTACACTTAGTACATTGAATACTTAGTGTATATTTTAAGCAAAAAATAAGCCACCAAGGAGGCCAGCCGAGGGATCACCCAAGGCACATATGGGCCTAAGGCGCCACGCCCATGGGGAACCCTCAAGGCCAAGGCGCTCCCTAAGGCAGAAGGCCGCGACCGTGTGTAATCCGGGGCCACGCAGGGGATCAGGCCTGTGCAGCATGGGCGCCAGAGCGCGCCCGGAGGATGCATAGTGGGCGCTAGGAGCGCACCTGCAGGGAACAGAGTGGGCGCAGAGCGCGCCCGCAGGGAGAACACGGTGCGGGGCGGCACCGTGAGGAGGGAAGTTCAATTGGTGAGTTTCGGCAGCGGCACATTGATAAGCCGCGTGAAAATCGGCCGCCGTTTCGATGTGGGACGCGGAATTTTTCCGCGGGAGCGATCCTGGCCGCACGATCGATCGCGCGCCAGATCTCGGCCGCACATCTGATCCGCGGCGAGGCGATCTGATCCAGGCCGTCCGATGTATTTCAAATGCCGCATCCGACGGCTCCGAGGCATCTCCTTCCTTGAGCTTGATCCGAGGACACGCCGTGCCACCCGACGTCTCCCGCTGAACCAGAGCCTCCCCGACGACATGTTTTCGAGCTCCCGACCACCATAGTTTGATCCGAAGACTCCATTGAGCTCGTCCGGCCAAAACGAACACATCCATGCTTTAAAATGAGCTTGCATGCTACCAGTGGAGAAATTCGATGAAGGCTGAAGGCAAACGAAGTGCCGAGCCCACACGGTGTTCATGTTTTGCATGGGATGGGCCAAACAGAGGCCATGCATGCAGTTTCATGTGCATGCACGAGGAGGAGGAAAAAATATAAGAAGCCCGCATGAAACAGAGGATAAAAATCAAGATTTGAAACGATTTTTAAAGATCCGAAGATCTCGGGAGTTTGAGATTTATCACACGGATGAACCGCACCGCCTCTGCCTATATAAAGAGAGGCCGAGCCCTCGAGGAGGTTTGCTGACCCTTTGTTGAAAATCCAAAGTCCCGTGAGAAGCACTTTGTGCCTCGCGAAGCCGAAGCCCCGCGCAACACCGTAGCGCGGCTGAAGTTCCAGAGCCACCCAAGGCTCTGAAGGAGGTCCCTGCTCGCGTACTCGCGCGGCAGAAGGAGCCCTCACTGCCCGCAAACTTGCGCGGAAGGAGGAGAATGCGTGGCTGAGGTGCTTGACACCTTTCGCGCCCTTGTGGCCTTGTGCGCTTGCGCGGCAGTAGGACCTGCGCGCCCGTGGCCAGTGCACTCTATGCGGCTGTGAAGAGAGGAAGGTCGCACCCCTTGCGCGCCTATTTTGAAGGTGGAGTTCGGGCAGTGTGTGCACAAGAAGTGGAAGGCCGAGGCAGTGCCTCGTGTGTGAACTTCGAGAAGGCCGAACCTTTGTGCTTGTGTGCCAAGAAGACAAGAACACCTACGGGCAGTGGCTTGTGCAGAACGAAGAACAAGTTGTGTGTGCACCAAGTGAAGACCACACATTTTGTGTGTGTGCAAATTGAAGAAGAGGCCGTAGCCCTTGGGGGTGTGCAAGAAGGAGAGGCCAATCTTGTGTTTGCAAATTGAACAAAGAAAATGTGTGTGCAAACAAAACAAGAAGTAGGCCGAACCTAGGTGTGTGCACTAAGAAGTGTGTATACACTTAGAAGAAGAAAAGGGAGGACATCCACACAAAGAAGAACACACATTTATGTGTGTAGACAAATTGCATAAAGCGTGTGAAGTTTGAGAAGTAGGTGTGTGCTGAAACGAATTACACCCTCTGAGGGTTTACTGCACCAAGAAGAGAAGAAGGGGAGTGCATGCATGCATGCATGCACGTGCACACGTGAACAGTGCTAAATCAGTGGTGTGCATCTGAGGAGTCCAAGACTTGAAGATCTTGAAGAGATTTGAGAACCCATGATATCAGTGCATGAAGATGAAGAGCTGCCAAGCACTCAGTGCATGAAGTTGAAGTGAGTGAGACTGGACCAGACTGAAGTTAAAGAAATCAATTGTCTGAGTATACAGTAGCTGGAGAGAAGCCAGGTCATCCTGAGAAGAAGGAGATAAAACCTGAGCTAGATGAGAAGCCCTGATCAACCACAAGTGATCAGAAGAGAAGAGCAAGGCCAGTAGCCTTTATCCCAGGCTGCTGAAGATACTTGAAGAAGATTAAAGTGAAGAAGAGCTACTCGTGCGACTTGAGGAGCCAGGAGAAGACCCTGTGGGACTCAGGGAGAAGAAGTCTTCAGTGGGATTCTGGAGCTGGCCAGTGGGACTCTGGTAACACTGTGGGACGCAGTATAAAGACCCTCATGTGGGACTCAGGAGTGATACAGTGGGACTCTGTATCGACCATTGTAATACTAACAGATTATAATGGGAGAATCCATGCTGGGACAGCATGGCAAGGATGCAGGCCTTTGGTGCCGAACCTTGTAAATCCTTGTGTCCTGTGCCTTTTCATTACTGCATCATTCGGGAAAGGTTGAGAGATACAAGAAGAGTGGATCAAGGCTTTAACCAGCCATAGAGGTTTAATTGATTAAGAATCAATTAGTAAAAAGTTTTAAGGGATCACTGATTCACCCCCTCCCCCTCTCAGTGATTCACACTGATCTGGGCACTTCAGTTGTTGTTAGTAGAATCAAGAAAATATGTTTACCCCATATATCATTAGAATAAAATTCCATTCATTTTTTTTAAATTTAAAAATGAATTTATCAAAAAATGATTAAAATTTAATTTTAAATTATTGATAAGAATGTGAATTTTATTTTAAATACTCTCTAACTATTATTTTAATTAAACAATAAATTCCATAAATTATCAGAAGAACATTGACTGGTTGAGAAAAGTTGTAAACGAATAAAATACAAATTATGTTGAATTTTCAAAACAAATGTTGAAACATTATTTTTACTGTACACAATATTTGAAACAGTGGAAGATAAACTACTAAATCCTATAAATAGCCATGTGAGAAGAAATTAAAATTATTTTTAAAGAAAATTTTTATATAATTCCTCACACATTAATATAGTCCGGGAAAATTCCAAATAAGAATGAGATTGTAAAATAAACCTTTTATAATTTATTATATATTAAATAAAACCCCATAAAAGGGAAATAATATATTGAAACATTAAATACCATGAATAATGAATAATGAATAATATAATAACTAAAATTTCCTTCATATATACCATTAACAATAGATTAGGTTAATAATATATAATATGTCTAATGGGAGTGGAATTTCAATGGAAAACACATACTACATTAGTAATATATGAAACAAAAAATATGAGAGATATACAATTATATGGATTTATAAATACATAAACATTTATTTTGGATCATAATAATTGAAATTAATGGGGAGTATATAAAATATAAAAAATAAATTTCTGATGAATATGGAATTTGTCACCAATAAGTAATCATGATATGAGAAAATATTACATTGGATTTGTGCTTGGTCGGACTGATAAATTCCTATTATGTAATGAATTAAAATTTATTAATTTCTTTCATATCTAAAATTTGTATCTATATTTTATTTTATATTCTTTATTTAACCTATTTTCATCAATTAATTTTGTTTTTTTTCCTACAACTACTTCATAAGGTGGATTGATCAATTAATATTAAATTACAATTTTATATTAATAATTAGTCATAGTGTTAATAAATTGTCCCATCACCTTTACAATTTCAATAAATTTTATGAATATAATTTCCATCATTTTATATAATTTTTTAAACATCTATTAATGGTGTTAAGAAAATAATATATCTTCATTGATGTGGTAGTGAAATCATACTCACGAGATACATTATTATTTTCCAATGAATAAATGGGTTATATGGTAGTTGATATTATGTATTTAATGAATCATAAGTATTTCATAAACATATTATATGTTAAGTAAATCCATATTTATAGGAATCTATATGAATTGAGGAACCAAAATTAATTACATATATATTTAGAGACGATAATACATATATATGCAAAATCATTGATTTCATTTTCCATTGGATAAAAATGATATTAATTATTGTTTTACCATTAAAATAAAACAATATCAATATGATAAATGTAGTAATTTGTTTATCTTTATATAGTTAATGATTATATTTAAAAATTTATAGATAAATGAACTTGAAAAGGATTTGTATGTACATATACATTTTCTCATTGTAACCTATATTAGATAATATTATAAGACTTATTGAAGTGTACATTTTAACAGACTAGAACCATTAGGTTCTTAAATTTTAATTTTCTCTAATGTATATTTTATTTCATGTATTACGTATGTTCCAAAATATTTTTTCTATTATTAGTGTGATGGGGGGAAATGAGTACAAATTTGGATTCATTATTATATAATATATTCCTTACTAAATTAAATCATTCCAGTACATTAATTGATTTAATGATAAGTGGGTATGGTAGAAATGAAACCATATAATTATGTAACAACCATGCTTTATAAACATGTATCAACGGTCTGAATTATTATGTTTTCATAAGATACATGCCATCCCATCCAGTAGAAAAAAATAGTATAATAGTCTTGGTAAACAATATACATCCATGATTACCAAATTATATTTGGATACATAAATTACTACATAATATTATTCAATAACATAATCATTCCATATAAAATATCCTTTTGTATCAGTAATTATAATTTTCATGGATTTTTAGTAAACTAAATACAATATGGTTGAGATGAAACTATCAGTAAGGGTGATGAATTGTGGAAGATATCATGAAAAAGTATGCATAATCAACCTAGCATGGTAAAAAAATAAAATAAAATATATTTATGTAATTTGACTATCTTTATTATTAAATGCATATAAAATATTTAAATTTAAAAATATGAGCACAATATTCATTTAAGAAATTACATGACTATTATAATTATATAATGAAAAATCAACATGGAAATGTAAATATCTGAGCACACATTCCATTTGATCAATAAACTAACAATGAAATGAATTAAGAGAAAATGTAATTATTAAAATATAATGTATATTAATAATTTAATTCATAATAAATGAAATTCTAAATTATTGGATGTCATTATGTTAGACATCATGATATACCTAATGTTAATAAATTTCACAAGAGAGTCTAAAAATGATTGGTAAGTAAACACCTGAAAACCATTTCCCTAAGTCTATCCAACTGCTTATTCTCATTATTCTTCAAATGTATTGAGTGTACAACTATATCATGTCTCCACCTATATTTTAATTTATAAATCATTCCACATGAATTTATGTTTCAATCTAAGTCATTAAAAATAAGACTTTTAAAAAAAATTGAATCAGATAAGGTATAAAAATTAACTATAATTCCTCAAATCATCCATGTAACATTAAATATAATATTTCCTATTTTAAATGATATATAATACAATTATTACGAATAAAAATTAAAAAATAATATTGATATTTAGGTTATTTATAATGTCCCCGGATAAAATTAAAACAAATAATTCAAAGGAATGATAATTATTACGAAAATTAATCACGAAAAAGGATGTCAATACTTTCTATAGTCAAAATGATAAATAACTATACTAATAATGAGTAAGTATAGAATAATTAAAACATATATCTACTAGATTATATTTAATTTATGGTAGTTGTGGTTGAGGAATATAGATACAATAAAATTTACCTCACCCTTTATTTGAAAATAACACTTTCTAATTGAATTTTCTAAACTAAATGTTCAAAAAATATTTTGATGATATTTTTATTTCCAAATAACCCATGAAACATACAAGTTAATAATTATAATATTTAATGGCTATAATTATGATAAAATCTTTTCGTTTTTTAAATATTAAAAAAATTATTCTTTTAATATCTTTACTAAAACCCAAATGGGGAATTTTTGGAATATGACATGAAGATTAATATTAATTTTTTTTTAAAATTTAAACAAGGGTAAAAATTTAATTCAAAAATCCTTTTTACAATCATAATTTTTTATGGGAATTTTTTTTGAACACATGGTTTTGGATGAAAAAGGATTTTCAACCGAAGTGTAAAGTAATGTTCAAATTTATTAAAGAAATTATATAAAATTTAATTACCAAAGTGTTTATAAATGGTTAAATGACATGAATACATCATTAATAAACGTAATAGAATAAAAATAATGAAATTTATTTCCAATTTTCAAATAAATTCCTTGATGTAAAATTTAATCACTAAAAAATCGGTTAAAATGAAATTGTAAAATAAACCCTTACAAAGATCATTATGTTTAATTGAGAATTAACCAATAAAATTATCATGTGTTTCAAATATAAATCCTCATAAAATAATTGTATTTATAGACTAATATAGACAAAATTATTTATTGATATAATATTTTAATTTCAAGGTCAATTAATAAGTAATATAACTAAATGAAATGAAATCATGCTATGGAATTAATTACCTGTAAGAAAATTTCAAGTCAAATCCACATTAACAAAATATTTCAAAAAATACATTATATTTCAAGAAGAATTATTTAATAATTATATTAAAAGTATAAAACAATATATATATACCATATAAAAGAAATTATGTGCATAACATTACAATATGCCTCAGTGATGGGATATTGAGACAATGTCCCATACCACTTACGTCTATTTTATTAAACATGGTTTAACCTCTGCTACAATGATTTTAAGAATTTGATAAATTTATTTCAGAATTATATTTATGTTTATAAAATTTTAGATGATTCTTTTATAACATATTACCGATATTTTTAATTTTTTTTATTCGGATTGTTTGAGGTCTTAATTATCTTATTTTTTTCAAGTGTGTTTTTTCATAGAAGTTATGATTATTTTGTATATAATATAGATCATGGAAGTCTAAAATTGTATAAATATTTAAATTATCCTATTTACTCTCTATATACATTATTTAAATAGTTAATTATGTTTATACTTAGAAAATTAATTGCATCGTTTCATGGAGACCGTAGACTTTACCTAGACACAAGTAACAATATCATTACACTAAACAATGAATGGGTAAGGAATTATTTGATATGTTTATTTTGAAGCATTAATATAATGTGATGTATATAACATATATTTATAATCTTTATCCTTGTTAATTACTATATAAGATGTATGTGAAATATGAATCACATCGCATTGTGTGGTTGTAGATTGTTGTACACATGAGCAACATTATGGTATTATAAAATATATAGAAGAAATAATTTATACAAGAGACTATAATTAATGATGTATAAAAATATCATTAATATTATATATATAAATATATTTATATTAAATCTATGAAGACATGAAATCATTATATGTGATGATGAAAATTGATTTATAATTTTTTTGAGGTGGTCTTACATCATAGACATGATCGATATTTTTGTTTCCTATTTTAGGGATAATGTGATGGATATGTGCCATTACATTAGAAAAATTACATCTTAATATAGGTTATATACTTCTTAATTATTTTTTTGAATTAATACATATTATTTTGTGAAAAAAATTGATGAAGATTTAATGTTATTTAATAATAAAATTATTATCTCGTTGAGATGCCTCATTTGGATGTCCTAACAAGGAACCTATTTTTAGTATTTTGGGAAAACAAGAAGGACTATACAATGTATAAATATTTTGGGGAGTGTTATTTTTAATTTTTTGGCTATCCAATGGGCTTGATAGGCCTGAATACGTGAAATTAGGGGGTGGCCTTTTATAAGTGGGAGAAAGGGAACTCACAAAATATTGGAAAAGAATCAATTACAAACAACAATTAATTATTCAAAAATATTAATAATGGGTCATCGTTGACTCTTTTATGTGAGGAAGTCAAAATATTTACATTCAATGGGTGTCAAAAAATATTATAGTACATTTTAACCCTTATCCATTTATAAGTATAATAATCTCATTCAAAAGTATAACTATATACATGATGAAATGTGGGAATCCAACTAGAGAATTAGCATAAGTATATATCAATGTAATATCAAAAATCAATATTAAATAGATTTTCATGAACTATATTAGAAATTAATTAATTAATTATAACTAATTTTTTAAAATATAAAGAAAAATATAAATTATTATTATTATTAATTTAAAAAAAATATATTTTTAGAATAATAATCAGTTTTCTCAATATTTATTGAAAAATAAATCAATTTTAAAAATTTTAAAAAATATACCTAAATATAATTATAACATGTGTATTTCAAAAATGTTTTTTATTTTTACCAATACATTATTAAAATGTGGTAAAAGAAATAAAGTGTTAGTGAAAAAAATTAATGAAATTTTTAAAAAGATACTGTTTTTCATTTACCACATCTTTTTCATTAAAATGATTCTTATTTAATTTATAATCAATATTTGACAACAGATTGTTTTATACACATTTAATCCATATAATTTTTATAATTTTTAAGTGTTTTTAATGCTATACAATTTATTAAAAAGTATATATAAATATATTATATAATAATTCATTTAGACATAGGGATTTATATTCGGTATGGTATCAAAGATATCAAAATTATTTAAAATTTTATATAATATAATGGTTAATCTAGAACCTGGGATTCACTGATCACAAGAATCTTCTTGACAACGTGAATTTTAAAGACAACAAAATCATTAAACAATGATAAGTAAATAAATCATTGATTTATTTTATATGATGATTGTGTCATCCCGAACATAGAAACTACTTATTGGGTTCACCGAGCCAAGTGTGTCGCATGTCCTCAAGCACATCTCCCCAATTTTCTAAGGCTATTGACTAGAAATAAAATCCTATAGTGTTTCCATTAATAGACTATTCCCTAATTACCCATGTTTAGCAAAATAGATAAATATAAATTCTGGTAAATAGTGGAATAAAAATAAGTATATTAAATAAAAGAAATAAAAAATATTGATAACATAAATAATAAGTAAAATAACTGGAATAATAGATGATGATATTCTATTTAACTAGAATACTGGAAAACATGGATACAATAGATCATTCGTTACATGTTCGAAAAAATTTATAAGGAAATAAAAAAATTGTTCCAAGAATCTTGATCTTTGGCTCGACCATCTCCTTTTCAGACCCATTATAAACATCATCCAGTCAAGTGTTTGAAGTCATAGACACCCCTTTGTTAACACTTACATCCATGTTATCTATAGTGGGTTCTAAACAATGCAATGAGATGATGTGAGATAAATCTTACTGGGTTACCACCAAGGGTTTATATAACATTAGGCACATGTAATGGAAATGTAACAGTGTGAAATCATGTATACATAATATAATCACGTATTATGTAAATAAATACCCATGTACCTGATTTATCCCTTTACTAGTGTCTGAATATATAACAAGTTCATTAATTTATTATTACTTGTTTATAAATGAGTTACATGTTATCAAAAGTAAGGGTTCCAAGATGTAGCAATGAAACATGTAATGATTCTTAATAATTATATTCCAGGTTAATAACCAAGGAAACATATACATCAAGGGTCACAAACTCAGTTACAACTATAACATAGCTATGGGTATAGTGAAATAGAAGGATCAAATTCCAAGGTATTCTAGAAAAATATTCCTAATGAATAAAAGTTTATCATCCAAGGTAAAACTGGGATACGCCGTGACTGGGACCATTAAGAATTTACAATTTTCCATACTTTTGAATGCTAGATCAAAGGAGTATCCACATGGAATCCTATAATTCTATGTCAAGGATCATACGATATCTTACTAAGAATCCATGAATAGAAATCCATTGGGAACTAGATGGATTTGAACATATACAAGCCATATCCTTGAATGAGAATGGGGTTTGAGAGTGCTTATAGAAACCCCCGATAAGTATCCAATGAAAGCTCATGTTGGGCCATTCATATTTGATAATGAAGTCATATAATATTTCATCATTTTCATTCCTTTCCATTAATTATTTTAATAATTCAATGTAGAGTGTGACCCTTTAATCAATTCTTACTTTATCAAAAGGTCAATTTGGTACAAGAGTTTCCATTCATTATTGTGAAAATTCCACAAATCATGAAACCATTTTTAAATCCATTTAAGGAATATTCAATAATTATGTTTCATTATTCTAACTTCCCTAAAAAATTAATTGGTGCTACATACATGAGAATACATTATACCATCCATTATTTGATTCACATTTTAAATAAATATATTTAATATATAAAAGCATACCCTTCATAATGTCAATCTAAGGAACTCTAGAACAGAGACCACATGTTGTCAAAACAATAAAATACCAACCAAGGAATTAATTTCTTCATGTGATGTATAGAGTTCTGGATCTTCCCACTATCAACTAATAACATATTTTGAAATTTCAAAACCATATGGTTTTAATGATTATAATAATCGAATATAAATTCAATATACATCACTCAATGAAATTGTATGGCCCTGCACGATAAATTACAAAATCAATGAACATGATCTGTGAGTTATATACCACCCAACGTTGGGTCATAGGAATATCCTCCTATGATATTGGCCACTAATTAATCATATAATATTGTTTATCTATGAAAAATGTATAATTTATCACACATCAATAACTAGGACTATAGCATGAGTCAATAATTATGACTTAAAAATACTTGAGTACATACAGTTTTACATCAAACCTGACAAAAAAAAGCTAGATCAGATCCCAGATGATGTTGATCATTCAATCCCTATATTAGGCCTTCAATAATATCCAAATGGGGATGGATAAAAGGAGTAAAATACTATATAAAATAGGATTAGAAGGAATAAGGAGGATTACATAGATCATTATGAAAAAATTGGTCATTTTACCAAAAAATTTAAATAGGCACAATTTCTCCATAATGTTTTCCCAAACGTGCACCAACCGTGCATGGGAACCTATGAAGAAGGGTTTCTCACATGTTTAGGCCCCATATAATGTGAATCTATATGAAAATAATGTGGTAAGGCTCTATAAAAAATGTAAATTCACCCATATTGTTCTATCAAATCATGTAGCCATCCCATATTATTTACTATAAATTTTACACTGTTATTATTTATCCAAAAAAATGATTCATGGGCTCCAAGAAGTACCCAGACACCCTTGGGAACATTTCTAACATAGTATTCATAAATAATAGTACAAAAATAAATAATTTTATCGAAATTTAAGGGATCCTTAATTTGATGAAAAATCATGTTCTTATAGCCTTTCCCCTTAGATAAACTCATCCCTGAGTTCACCATCCATGGTGTGAAACATTGTATGAGAATAACTCTGGCCACTGGTCATGTATGTCAGCCTACCGCTCCAACCTCTTTTCATGGAGATAGTCATGTTACCATAGAACTTTTACTTCTGGGATAGACTAGCCAAATTGAACATTCATGTTCCGGTCAATGACGAACACTATAAAATCCTCAAAGGTAGTGTCGAAATCTTATTCAACATCCTGTCGATAAAAGGTATGATATAAAGTGGAATGATAATGGTGTAGCTCGGATACATGGAATAAATTACGCATGAAATTATATCTCTAGGTTAATAGAAACTGATAGGCTACCTTCATGACTTGCTCCAAAAATATCAAATTTCCCAACATAATGAGGTGAAAACATCCCTTACTTCTATAACATGATACTCCATAGGCTGTATGATATCTATAAGAAAACACAATACATGACCTAGATCTCTATAGGTAATCGACAACGATCGTCCAAGGATTTTTGTCTGGAATGAGTATTATTCATATACATTCGGATTAGATGAACCTACTCCAATTTCTCTTGAATGATATGAGGACCTTATAGGGTTTCCTCGCAAGCTTATAGCAATAAAATTGGTGAGGGACATGACCAACCATACACGAATTCAAAAGGATCCATCTGAATTATCACCGGGATGATATTATTATAGGAATACTGAATGAGAGAGATATCACTCTCTAAAGAACCATTGACATCAAAGACACATTCTTAGAGGACATAATATAGGACCTATATCTTCCATTCCTATTATCCATCATTCTGAGGGTGAAACGTTGTTCATAGATGATATTGTGTTCCCATAGTCTTATGAAATCCAAGCCAGAACCATGATAGGATATAAGAATCCTTATCTAAAATGATAGTACAAGTTACCCCAAGTAGTTGTATGATAATATGGACATACAATCGTCCATCCTCATCAAATGATAATGTATTCTGTATTGGAATGAAGTGAACAACATTCATCCGTCTGTCATTGAAGACCCATAAATCGTTACAACCTCTAGGAAGACTAGGTAAAATTACTATAATGTCCATAACCACATCTTCCCATTTTTATTCTAGGACTGTAAGAGTCTATAGAAAGCTTGTAGGTATCTGGCCCACCTCATTCACCTGCTGACAGAAGGAACACCTACTGATAAATCCTTCTATTAGGCATTTCATCCATAAAAACCAATACTAGTGTCACATGTCTCAATACATGATAGACTAGCCTAGATGAACTACCCATTGATAAGCATGTAACCATTTCATTAACTCCCCTATCATATCCATGGGAAACGAGACACATCTATGAATAAGTAGAATGTTATCTCTATCCCTAGACCAATCTAGAGTTGCATTATCTTCTTATATTCTCTCACAGAGAACCAAGACATCAGGATATAAAGATTCTCGATTTAATGACTTCTCAAGGAGGGAATATGTAATATCAACGTTGAGTGGTAATTGTTATTATGAATATAATGAATATGTATATGAAACCCCAAATATTGTTTCATTAACATCCATTCTTCATTGTAATCCAGTATATCACGTGTTTGAGTTTTCTTACTCTACGCAAATATAACCACGTTAGCATATCCATGCATGTAGGAAAGATAAAATCAATGTATTGTAAATATTATACCCACCACTTCTATTCGAGTTTTATGTCACAATATTTAAAGATATTTTTGAGGATATTCTGATTAGTGTACACAATAAAATGCTCACCAAATAGATAGTGTATCCCGCAACATAATTCATTGAAAAAAATACTAGCTCAATATCATGTGTTGGGTATTGTATATCATGAGGTCTCAAATTCCATGATCCCTACACAATGTATCTATCATCAAACTTCATCACCTATCTTGGAATGATGCCTCCCAGATCACCAAAGATGGTATAACATATGTCTGCCTCAGGAATCTTCTCAATAGGTTCTGAAATAATACTCTTATTCATCTCACTACAAGTATTCTCACATAATTCTAACTATAAGAACATGACACAGTTCTTTTTAAGAACAGTGAGACGTGGAGAAATGAGTGATAAGACATGTATGAAATGAATTTAATATCCAACATACCCTAAGAAACTGCATATGTCAAACACAATCTTATCCTTCTTCCAGTGAACTATTGTACAATCCTTTTCATGGATATCAAATACTCCTACATTTGATATTATATGACCCAATAGGTCTTGTTTTTCTAATAGAAATGTGTATGTAAACAATATTAGCATAAATTTGATGCCCTATAAATGTAATTATAATTATCACAAGATGATTGAAATAGTAATTATTTGGGCGAAAATACACCAAGATGTCTTCCACAAAGACTATGTAAATATAATCTGGATTGGGATGAAAAAACATATTCATTAGGCCCATTAAAATGGTGGAGATTAATTTAATATTGAATAAAATAACAATGTTGTTATATCGACCATAACTGCTAAAAATAATATGTATGAGTTATTCTTGATTGCCTTAGTCACACATGGTGGTAACTCAATATTAGGTCCTTATAAAAGAGCATGAATGCTCATATTTTGTCGGATGGGTAATCTATTTGAGGTATTGGATATCTGTTATTATCCTTAGGCTAGTTAAATTTTCTACAATCCACACAAATATATAAGGATCAATCCTCCATATTTGTAAAAATCAACGTCTAGCCCCAATAATAAGAACATGGAATTCTTAAGAATTTTGAATATAAGTACACTAATGACCACTTGGGATTTTGAATATTTATAGGTCTTATCATTCGTAGAGGAATCGACACTGGTGATGCTCTTGGAATAAGCCCAATAGTAATATCAACCTCTCTCTAAGGAATAATGTTAAAAATCATTAGGAAATACATCCACGTAACAATCCACTACTAGAGGTAAATAATAATGTCAGATATCATGATCCTCCATGAAGTGATCGTCCAACAAGTAGGTCATTCGACGTATCCCATGATTCTTAGGTACTACTATAATAGTCTTTTAATCCCACTCTCCCTTATGTAGATAAATTCATCCCATAGGTGATGTAAAAGATACTATGCGACGATCGCAGTCCAAAAAAGTTTGATATTGATCCAACTTATCCATACCAAAAGTGAAATAAAATCATTTCATCTTGATAATGAATAGGACTCATTAAAAATGGAATCATATTACCTCAATGGAACAGTCCCTACATTATTATATGCCCTTTGAACGAACTCCTAGTGGTGAATATATGGTCAACATGCCAAAATAATACAGTATCAATAGTACTAGACACTCCAAAATAGATACAAAGATAAAAGAGTTCAAATCAACTGTATTGAATGAAGCATATACTATAATAGAGACCAGTAGAAGATAAATACTTTGGAATTTTATGAGTTTGGGGTTTCTGACAAGACACTTGGTTCCGAGGCCTAGTGCGTCCGGAGTCAATTTTTGATGTTTTTTTCAGGTACGTCCATTAAACATATGTGCGGGTTTTTCTATCTTTTGAACTAGTGCACAAAATTGAAATCTGAGGATACCGATGAACTCCCAGTTCCGATATTCGCTTAAGGGGACCTTTACCGTAGTTGTGTTTTACGCATGTTGAAATCTATATTTTTTAGGAATTCATACTAAATTAATAAAATTGTTGGTACATAATTCTATTTACATTTGGTAGATATATCCTACAAGGGGAAGTTATTGTTGGGTCCCACACCCACATAACCTCTCAGTAGAGGATATTTTTGAGGTGGGGCCCACACAATCCCTAACTTATCAACTCCCCTCAACTCCCCATTAACACCCTCTTTAATTAATTTGACAACTCCCCCTTAATGAATGTGATCTCTTCACCTCCCTCCCTCTCTATTTAATATTATCCAACACTTTTTAATTAATGAATTGAACTATTAAATTAATTAATTAATGTTTTTTAATTTTTAATTAAATGTGTGAATAAAATAATATCCTTAGCTATTATTTTAGATTGGCACTCATGGTGTTGGGAGAATTTTTGGAGAGCAGGATAGAAGAATAGTGTTCTTCTCTCGACGAAGAACATCGTTCTTCAACGACGAACAACTCCGACGAAGAACGCGAGGGACACAATCACCTTCCTCCACGACTTCAACCGGGGAAAGAAATGAGGAGACACCACAAGAGCACTACCAACATCCCACATCATCCAATATTGATGGAATGACACCGTCATCCACGACCCCCGACCAACATGACACTCATCTTCCACGGCTCATCGAAGAATGAACCTCAATCAAGATAAGGGGTTTGTTTAAATTTTAATTGAATAAAATTGTTCTTCATCTCTCGTTGAAACCATGTTTAATCTTTGGAAATATGATACCGCCTAACGTGGTGGGTGAATTCCAAATGAATACTGCCTGATGACCTTCTGTTGATCCATGTTTTTTTCGATGGCAACGATTACAGAAGGGGTGGTGGCGATCAGAGAAAGCGGTAGTTGTATGTTGGCCATGTGGAGAGGAACTGTGGCCTGCATCCGCAGTCTGGTTGGCTGAAGAAGAACAATACTGGTGTAGCCGGCCGATTTGGTGGAACCACGGCGCCCCAAGGCACAACACTGGGGAGATCTGCGACCCGCACTCCACGGGCAACTTCGGCTGGTGAACCGGCCGGATCGTCCATCGGCATGGTTGAAGGAGGCCGCGGTTCTGCCTGATACTGTGTGCGGTGGACAGAGGGCCACCGAAGCCGGCCGCTTGCACTAGAGAAGATGTCTGGCTAGACAGTAGGGCGGTGCCTCTCGGCGCTGCCGGTTCGAGATGCCCCCCCCCCCCCCCCCGCATAGATCGGCCACCCGGGCCAAGCTGCTCGGCCAGTGACCACACAGTACTTCCTACAGTGGGACTCGTCCCTTTTAGGTGAGAGTAATGGTTGGATAGGTTGGTAGTAGCGTCGAGGCCTTCCGGCGTCGTCCATGGAATTAAATAGTAACATCCATGTCAGGATTGACTATATTAGTCAATGAACGTGGTTTATCTAGGGGATGAGACAAGATATCTCTTTTCGGAAAAAGAGAA
Source organism: Viscum album (assembly GCA_963277665.1). Taxonomy (NCBI): domain Eukaryota; kingdom Viridiplantae; phylum Streptophyta; class Magnoliopsida; order Santalales; family Viscaceae; genus Viscum; species Viscum album. The sequence continues at coordinate 266,037,551 of OY728141.1, forward strand.
ATATTATCATCTCTTGTAGGATGTAAGGGAAAAACGGTGTAGTTGGGTTCTTTACAAATGTCTAGTCAAACCCATAGTTTTTTGAGTGAACGGTTTATGGTTTACTATAATCTCAAAAGTCTTAGTAGTTTCTTCTCGTAGAAGGACCTAGACCTAAGATAGTGACGTTGGATTGAGTTCCTCCGGGACTATGACATTGAAATAGTCTATACTCCTAGGAAGGGGAACGTTGTAGCGGAGTTCGTTTCTTGATGCCTCACTTGTTAGAATGTTAAGGCAGAGCACCAGGTATCAGCAGTCTTGGTACTTCCCTTAGAGGTCCCAGAGTGGAAGATGGATGTGATATCCATGGATTTCATGACGGGGCTTCCACATACATCCAGAGGGCACGACTCTATCTGGGTGAAATTAGACCGACTCACTAAGTCGGACCACTTCCTACTGATCAGAGAGCATTGCTCAATAGAGAGATTGGTACTCCTCTACATTCAAGAGATCATACAATTTGATGGTTTTCCATCATCTATCATTTCAAATCGACATGCTCGATTCACTATCAGGATATGGAAGGGGTTACAAGAGGCTTTTGGGATGCAGCTATGTATGTGCACCGCCTTCCATCCTTAGATGGATGCTCATACTGAGAGGACCATTCGGACTCTCGAGGACATGCTTCATGCATGTGTCCTTGAATTTGGTCACATCTGGGAGGATCATTTACCCTTTTTGGAGTTTGCGTACAACAACATCTACCACTCCACCCTCGTGATGGAACCATACGAGGCACTGTACGACCGACCTTCCAAATCACCTCTGTGCTGGACTGACCCTGGGGAGTCAGCACTTGTAGAACCAGAGATGGATCAGCCTATGACGGAGAAGGGGCAGATCATCCTTGAGTGGATGAAGACATCATAGAGTAGATAGAAGTCCTCTGCTGATAGGAGACAGATACCACTGGAGTTTGAGGATGGCGACAATGTTTTCCTATGGGTCTCACCTCGATGAGGTCTATGGAGATATGGTCAGGGCTACAAGTTATATTTGTGATTCATGGGACCTTTCCAGGTCCTCAAATGTGTAGGTGAGGTGGCTTACCGCTTGGCCCTACAACCTCAGCTACACCAGGTGCATGAATTCTTCCACGCATCTCAACTGAGGAGATACGTGCATGATCTGTCCCACATCATCGTCCACAGGGAGCTGGAAATCGATGATGGGAAGACATTCAGAGAGGTCCTAGTGGACATCGATGATCGACTGGATCATGTCCAACATGGGTGTTCGAAACATCTATTGCACGTTCGCTGGTAGCACATGAACCTCCAGGAGAAAAAATGGGAGCAAGAAGCTCAGATGCCTGATCAATACCCACTTTTGTTTCTATAGTGTATGTTGTAGCTTTACGGGGACATAAATACCTGAGGTGGGAGTTATGAAAAGACCCTAAAATTTTTAGTAATTTATTTTTCATAAATAATTTGGAATTTTACGAGTCTGTGGTTTCTGAAGACACTTGATTCTGAGGCCCGATACGCCCAGAATCAATTTCAGATGTTTTGTTCGTGTACGTTCAGTAAAGTTATGTGCGTGTTTTTATATCTTTTGAACCGGTGTAAGGAAATGAAAAATGAGGACACCGATGTACTCCCAGCACCTGTATTCCTTTAAGGGGACCTTTACCGTAGTTGTGTATTACATGGGTTGAAAGTTATTTTTTTTTTGAGGAATTCATTCTAAATTAATAAAATTGGTGGTACACAATTTTCATTATATTTGGTAGTTATATTCTACAAGGGGAAGTTATTGGTTGGGCCCACACCAACATAACCTCTCATGAGATGATATTTGTGAGGTGGGGCCCACATGAGCCCTAGCTTATCACCTCCCTTCAACTCCCCATTAACACCCACATTTATTTAATTTGACAACTCCCCCTTAATGAATGTGATCTCTTCACCTCCCTCTCTCTCTCTCTAATAATTTCCAACACATTTTAATTAATGAATTGAACTCTTCAATTAATTAATTAATGTGTTTGAATTTGGAGTTATATATGTGAATAAAATAGTATCCTTAGATATTAATTTAGTTTGGAACTCATTGGGTTGGGAGAATTTTGGGAGAGCTAAAGAGAAGAATAGTGTTCTTCTCTCGATGAGGAAAACCATTCTTCAACAATAAACAACTTCGATGAAGAACATGAGGGACACGATAAACTTTATCCACTACATCAACTGGGGAAAGGAAGGAGGCGATGCCACAAGAACTCTACCTACCTCCCTCTTCCGCCAACGTTGACGGGACTACACCATCATCTGTGATGCCCGACCACCGCGATGCTCGTCTTCCGCAGCTCGTCGATGAACGAACCATAATCAAGATAGGGGGTTTGTTTCAATTTTAATTGAATAAATGTTTTTCTTGGTATCTTTTTGAAACCATTTTAATCTTCGGTCATATGATACCTCCTAAAGAGGAGGGCACATGCTGAAAAAACACAGCCCGATGACCTTCTGTTGATAGTTATTCTTTTTCGATGGAAATAGTGACGGAAGGGGTGGTGGCAACCAGGGAAAGCCACGGCCGTATGCTGACTGCATGGAGAGGAATAGTGGCCCACATCTATGGGCTTACTGACCGAAGAAGAACCGAACGACCGTAGCTGGCCGTGTTGGTAGAACTGTAGTGCCCCAAGGCGCCGCACTACGGATATTTGCAGCCCGCACTCCGTGGGTCGCATCGGTGGGTAAACTAGCCGGATCGTTGGCCGAACATGTTGGAGGAGGTCGTGGTGTTGCGTGTGGTGGATAGGGGCCCGCCCAAGCGGGCTTCTCATGCTGGAGAATCCTGTCGGCTTTGGACGGCCGGGCAGGAGGGCAGCACGGCCGGTTCGAGAAGTCGGTGGGCCACCCCCCACCACATCGCTCGGCCACCCGGGCTGAGCCGCTCGACCAGCCGGGTTTGGAACGAGCATAATTCCAAACGGGCCCCTGAAAGGGAAAATCCAATAACTCTAAGAAAGGGCATCTGATTGACGCGTCGTATGTCACATTGGGTTCCTTTTGGAGAGATAAAACTTTGGGATACATCAACTCTGGACTACATGACAGTTGAGGTATCGACCCCTTGCCTCGAGGAGCCGACCCTCCCGGAATCGAGCATGATGTGTGCGAGAACCCTAGAGATAGATGCGACTACGATGAAAACTATATTGGAATCCTCCATGGGTTCAGCAGTGATGATAACTGTACTAGAATCCTCTGTGGGTTCGACATCCACGACAACTATACTAGAATCCTTCGTGGGTTCGGCAGTGACGACAACTGTACTCTAATCCGTTGTGGGTTCAGCTGCCACGTCAACTGTACTAGAATCCTCTGTGGGTTTGATAGCTATGACAACTATAGTGGAATCCTCCTTGGGATCTACAACAACGACAACTGTACTGGAATCCTCTTTGGGTTCGACAACAATGCAACTGTACATGAATCCTCCTTGGGTTCGACAACAGCGAGACATGACTAAATCCAATCTGGGTTCGACAACAAAGAGACTGGATTTCATCATCCATGGGTTCGTTATCAACGAGACTGGAATGAATCCACAGTGGGTTCGACAACAACGAGATAGAGATACATTATGTTTCTGTGAGTATATGCCATTTGACAGTGATAGATGATGCAGTGGCTACATCTAATCATCTCTTACTCTCTTTAATTTTTGTATACCAAGTGTGATCTGAGTCATGACTTTTAATCATTATCAAAAAAGTGATTGAGTTCTTTCATGTGTGTTCTGGGTTGTTCATGGGCTCGATAGTGGAGCCAAACTGAGATTGATAACATAGGTATATATATGGGCATAAACCTAAGAATAATTGGTTGATACTTTGTGGATGTATCTTTCCTTTTGTGGTTTATCCTTAATGGATTCTGGGAGACCTTTAGGGGTCTCAGGGTCCGTACTGAGTATCGTTATACTCACCCCTGCACAAGAAATAAACGCATTATGTTGTGTTGGTTGCAGAAGAAGGACAAAACTGATCGAGGTAGAGACTTGTGGAGCTGGACGGTACCTAGAGGTGGACCACTTGATGATACATACACGAAGCAGATGGAAAAACCCATGGTGCTGAGGAGACCATTTGTACCCACCCTTCAGGTGGGATTCTCGGAGGATGACTCAGTAGTTGCTATTTTACTTTACTGCAGTTGTACTAGCTTCTCAGTTGTACTGTACTTTAATGTTGGGATTGTATACTGTCCCATTTACTTTTCATCACTTACTAGTGTATTCATCATTATTAGTGTTTACGTCTTTTGCGTGCTCTGTTGTGTTTTTTTACATCTATAAAGTCAATGCCTTTCCTTTTATCGGGATTTACGTCTTTGTTGCTAGTCGTCGGTCCCTGGCTTATGGAAGGTGCGATTGGGGTAGTCACGGCATGGGCCCCAAGGACGGGTCATGACAGAATGAAATTGGACTGATCCATAGCATTGTTTAATAGATGGAATACCATGATCATAATTGCTCTCTTTCCACAACTACTAATCAGAGGTCTAGATACCACATTCATGAACTCCTCCTAATTCAGTACTACCAATGCTATTACATGTCCCCACCCAGTGTGGTGCAGAATAACCGGTGTTGGATGGTGGAGCTAGCACATATCCATTTCCACTAAAATCTAGTAGAATGGTCTTAAATAATCATTGAAGATTCCCCATATGACCATAATCCTTACACTCTAGTTGGTCTTAATCGCACTTAGGCATCAAATAACCCCATCATCCACACTGATGAAAGACTATGGGTTTATCAAAACTATTTCTATGGTTTTTACTACCCTAAATAAAATACTTGTGCTAACCTTTCCTACAAGCAGGTGAACTACTGGCCAATAGTGGTACTAATCATCTATGCATGGTACAATTTATAACCCTAATCATTTATTGAATGAAAAGAGCCAAATTGAACTTGCAGAAAAGTTAGTAAGGAACATTTCATTAACATGTGCACAACTGGCATATTGGTGGCCATCCTCGGCACTTCTGTCATGCAAGATCCCATCACTAGCTAGAATAGGTGAAAAGAGCTATAACTCAATGAAATGTGTTGAATCAATCAAAAATAACATAAATCCCTACTCAATATTCCCGAAATATCTAGCTCTACGAGCTCTTAGGGTCTGAGGGAATAACTGATCATAGAAGGTAGTCTGAAAACAACCCATAACATGCCCCAAGGACGACCGGTATGGGAAATCAATTCCTAACATCGTTTTGCCAAATATCTAGTCATTTATATTTCAAGTTTTTTCCCACAAATTGAGGCATGTCATAATTGTAAAAGATATATCGGGTGACCTTTAGAAAAGAATCAGTACCCCTTTGACCATCATCCACTGAGAATGTAGGAGGATGCAGCCCCTAGAACTCATGATTAAGATCAACTATCATAGTTACAAATTGTGGAGCACTATGCATGGAATGCATTAGATATAGGAAAATATCACAAAAATTGGTGTTAGTTCCCAAATCATGTACAAAAGTAAATGTATCATGTTTCACTCTTACAGGTAATAATAGAGGCTTCAGACCCTCCACGTCTAGACTATGATCTCTGAAGTATTCTTGGTGTATGATACAACTAATTAATGGATGAATTGAATACAAATTTCAACAACATGTCAGATAATTTTATTAAGATGAAATATAATATCACTTATGGAAGATTAATAAGAAAAAACTAACTACACTAGTTATGATACCATAACTACCTCCAAAAATAGTTATATATCATTAGTTTCTCACATAAAAGTATCATTTCATTTTACATTTTATTAAAAGGATCACATATTTACATTTCATAAACAAGAAAATTTGGGATATGGATGTTCAAACCTTTCATATTTTCAAAAACGATTCAATTTATAGTGGAAAATAATTCCCATTGAATCAGTTCCCACACACCTTATCAATTTAAATGAAACTGATTTATTTATATCCTAATTGTTCGACTAGGTTAATCACCTAACTTAACCCATGAGGGCCCATAACACCACATGAATTTTCAACGGAAATAACTCAATTAAAACTAAGATTAATGCATGTACTTACTAACATTCACATCATAACTCAAAAATCAAAGTCATATAAATAAATTATAAGACCTGAAATGAACCTGTATGGAATAACGACATGCATGAGATGAATATAAATATTTCTAATAATTGTGTATGTGACAATGATGACTTCCCTCATATCATCGAAACAATAAAAAATAGAATTTCAAACAAAATAATAATAATAAATTACACACAACATGTTCATCATGAAAAGAAGAAATAATGTGAACTGTAATTGAAAAAAGAACAACCATTATATTTTGGGTAACATGCATATTACCCCAAAGAGGGTTTTGCGACACCATAATATAACTTATGACCAATTCCCAAGTGTTCTTAATATCATAAATATTTTCATAATTTGGTATGAAAGAAATGAAACTGTTCTAATACCAACTTGTTAGGTCATAGACCTAGATTCCACTAAATGGGTTCTTCGAGACTAGTGGGCCACATGGCCAAAAGAGCATCTCCCCAAACGCCAGAGGCGGCCATATAGTAGTGAGGGACAAGGTAGTGTCTGTGGGGAAACAATTCCCTCCTTACCAATGTGTTTCTTAATAGATGAAAATAAATATAAGTAAATATAGTAAAAATATATGTAAATAGAATGAATAATAGAAAAATAGAGAAATTATTGACAATAACTGATATTAATGTAATTAATGATGATGACATATCTTGTCACTAGAAAAATAAAAATGATGGATTCAATTCAATAGAGATAACATGTTCTAATAATTTATAATGATAAAAAAAATCTATTACAGAATCTCAACAACTGACTCGGTCATCTGCTCTCAAGATCTACCCTAAACAGCAAATAATAAATTGTTCGATGCTATATGAATCCCCTTTCCACATTGGAATTCATGTAATATTCTTTGGGTACCAAATGATACCTATATAGGATGTTAGATAAATCTCAACGGGTCACCAACAACAATTTCGGTAACAATCAGCATGTGTAATGGAAATGTACAAGTGTGAAAACATGTATATATAATGTAAAACCGTACAATTTTACTAAATACCCAGGTACCTGCTCTATCGCTTGGACGATTACATAACATGTAACTTGTTCATAGTTGATTGATAATAATTTAGAAATGAGACACTAGATGTAAATACTGATGTTTCCAATAATTGAAAGGAAATCAATAATTTTTTTAATAATGATGTTCTAATGTAATAACAAAGGCAATGATTACCTCAATGGGTCTCCAAGACAGTAATGATTGGATCATGGATAAGGGAATGATTGACATAAATTGAGCATATTCCAAGTAATTCTACAATAATATGTCTTCCAAAACCCATGTTATCATCTAAGGTAAAATGGGCCTATGTAGTCACTCGTCCCTATGGGAATTAACCATGTAACCTACTGGTCAATGCTGGAACAAATGAGTTTATCCTGGGAATTAGCTAATAGAATGTGAGTGATCCTACATTATCATAAAATAAATACATTTATATAAAATAATCACTAAAAAATGAATAGTTTAAAAGGGGTTATTTTTTACTTTAAAAGGGGTTATAACCCCATATAAAGAGGCTAGTGACCATTATGATAAACCACCGATAATGGGCCCTCCTACTGTTATTAGAGGTAGTTTTGGGTATGAAATACAAAATTAATGATGAGTTTAGCTGCGATTATATTTTATGGGGTTTAAACCCCATCTAAAATTGACCTAAAGTTATCATAATCGAATGAACAAGAGGTAGTTATAACCACAACCACCTTTGATATAAGGATTTATGGGTGGTTTGTGCTTCCCTTAATTGTGATTTATTTTCTGTAGGTTTTCACACAACTACCCCTATGGTTTTTCTTTTTATTATTTTAAAAAAATCCAAACCATACCCCATGCATCCCCTCCAATTCCCCACCTCACGGAAGTCTCTCCTAAAGTTTCCCCCTTTAAGCCCCTTATAGACCCCATCACGTGACTTTTTGGTGCCCATCCATCCTAAATTTATCATAATCGAATGAACAAGATGCACTTAGAACCACAACCACCTCTAATATATGGATTTGGGGTGGTCTGAGGTTCCCTTAATCGTGATAGATTTTGTGGAGTTTTTCACACAAATTCCCCTAAGGTTTTGCTTTTTATTATTTAAAAAATTCCAAACCATACCCCACTCGTCCCCTCCATTCCGCCATTCCCCTCATGTTCCATCTAGTACTACCATTCCCTCCATAATGTTCTCTCTTTTTTCCATGTATTCCCACCATCTAGTGCATTTCCACAAGGGAACCAACGACACCACACATTTTGAAAATTTTGCCATGATTTTAAATTTATAACCGAGTAGGATTCAATCTGGGACATCTTCATAGTTCTTCCACCGATTAAACCACTACAACATTTTTATTTTTGAGCATAAAATGAATATATTATTTTATTTTTATATATTAATAAGTTTATTATAAAATATGTTATTGAATATTTTATTTAAATACATATAATATGTTTACTGAAATATGAATATATATTAAAAAACATATATAGTAACAAATTTACACATAAAATTTATATATCATTATATTCATATATATTAATAAGTTTATTAAAATAAACAATATTAAAATAATATATTTAAATACATAAAATATTTTCTTTAAAATATCCATATATGTTCACAAATATATTTATATTATCAAACTTACACATATAATTTCTATATTATTTAATTTATATATATTAATATGATAATTATGATAAATATTATTTGCATAAAATATTTAAATAAATTAAATAAATAACATGTATCAATACTTATATAAATATAAATATAAATGAATATATATATATATATTTCATACACATCACTATAAATTATAATTTCAAATATATTTAAATAAAATTTTGAATGTATGTATTTATAAATACTTTTATATCCATCACACACAATCACAAATGTATATTTAAATATTTAATTTTAATTATTTATATTTATTTTGAATTGTTTATATTTATTTTTATACATGTATATATTACATATATATATATATTACCCAAATATATTATCAAAATATATATATATTATATTTATATTTACATAATTAATATATATATATATATATTATACACATATATATATGAATATAATAAATTATATATTTTATATATACATTCATATATATACATTCATATATATACAATATATATATATATTATTTATATTATATATATACATATAATATAATATAATATAATATAATATAATATAATATAATATAATATAATATTATATTATATTATATTATATAATATTATATTTATATATAGATAGAATTTTACAAATATTTATAAATTTCTACATATATTTATAAATATACATCATATATACACATATATTAATTATATCTATCAGATTATTATATGTATATTAATATAAATTTATTTATCTATATATTTATAAATATAATATTAGTAGTGTTATTATAAAAACTAAAAAGGTTTTTATGATTTTTTTAAATAAATTATATTTATTCATATATTTATATAATATATTTAAGATTTTATATTATGGTCACTATTATATTAAATAAAATTTCATACAAAAAAATATATTAATATATACAGAAATTTTACATTTATATTTATGTATACATATAAATACGATTAAATAAAATTATAAAAATTAATTATATTAATATATTTATATTATATGTTATAATATATTAAAATACATTTATATGGTATGTTTTAATTATTTATATATATATTATAATTTTTAAGAATATTGTGGTGGTCACAACCCCTCTACTCTTTTAAAATAAAGGCAGAAGTGAACTCCCTCTAATATATGAAATTAGTGGGGGTTCAATAACCCATATAATGTAAGATAATAGCACGGGTTGAAAACCCCTATTAATGTCTTACATACAATGGTTTAATGAACCACAACTATTTTATTAAAAAAAATTCCATATCAAACAAACAAACACATAACACCTCTGAAATCCAACTGAATATATATATATATATATATATATATATCACATCTAACCATATATATAGTGCCTCTATATAAATATACATTGCCACTAAATATTAAATTAGTGATAGTTATGACATAACTGACTCTATAATCTAACAACATATTAAAATACTGCCAACAAAAATTTGTCGGGGTTATTCATAACCCCCAATAATGTTTACGTAAATGACATTAAACATAGTTGTGCATAACCCCATATAAAAAACCTCTATAATCACCTTATTATTTTGTTTTGCATTGGTATCTAGGTGGGCCTGGTCCTAAAATAGATGCATTTTTCAATTACAATGGGGTTCAAGAGAGCTTAAGGAATTCTATGATTCTAATCTATGGTGATCTCATGTATGACAACTATTATTTGATACTGAAGTCATATAATATTTCATTTTATTAATTATATTCTTTTCATTACTGTGACAATTATAAGTACAGTTCCACCCTTTAATAAGTTCATAATTTATCAATAAGTCTATTTGTTTCTAGTCATTCTGTTCATTAGCATGAGAAGGACAAGTAAAATGCAACCCATATTAAATACATTTACTACATATTAAATAATTGAGGTACTCTTATCTACCTTCCATTAGCAAGGTAAGGAGTGATACAAACGTGTGGACTTTTATTCATTAAAATTTAAATCTGGTCGAGTCGTATACATTGTATACATTCCAATTTACCTTTCCCATTTAATTTTCATTTTGATGTAGTTATCATAGGCAGTTCATGTGATGAGAATACATTGTACATTCAATTTTAAAATTTAAAATTTAAATCAATATATTAAATATAAAATATCTTCCAATTTTTAAGATCATGACATGGCACACATGAACAAAGGCTCAAATGTATCAAAACACTAAAAACACAATTAATTCAAAACATCCTATGTAGGATGGATGGAGTCGGGGGGGGGGTGTACCCAAAAAAAAATAATCAAATATTTGAAAAGTGAATAACAATATGGTTCTAATGATTATAATAATAGAATATAAATTCAATAACTAACACCCAATGAATTCAATGGACCTATAAGACAAATTCCAAAATCAACAAACTTGAAAAATGAGTTAAAGACTGCACAAATTAACGTTATTTAACTATTATCCTTTGATATCATCATATGACTCATTTTAGAACAATGTTGATATTAGAAAATTGGAAAACAATCCAACATAAATAAATAAATCGAGATCAAGAGAGTAGAATAAAAGATTAAACATACTTTAGTACATATCATTGTGCATCTAATGTGATGAATGAAATCTTAGTCAGATTCTAGATGATGGAGATATTTAAATTTTGTAACTAGTGATTTTATGAAGCTCAAAATGAAAATAAGAGGAGGACAATATTGCAAGAAATAAAATTAATATTAAAGATGATTCTTGATTATATTATTAAAGGAAATTTGATTATTTTTCACAAATATGAAAATGTGCATGGTTTGTCCACACAGTTTTCCAAACCGGGCCCCAACCATGAATGAGAACCTAGGGAATAATGGAACTCACATGGTTAGTCTACACAGTCTGAAAAATGGTGAAAAATTTGTGCAGCAAGGATCTTTCCAAAAAGGTATTCCACATGTACAGTTTTCTTTAACAGTGTGACCTTTCCACATGATTTACTACTAACCATGTGTCACACATATTTCTCCCATAAAGATGAGTTCTAGGCTCTGAACAAGCCCCATACACTGTTGAGACGATTTCTATCTCATTATACATCCATAGTAGGTTTAAAATAAATAATTGGGATGAAATTTATATTGTCTATAAATAAGTGAAAAATAGAGTTCATATAATGATAGTAGGATGACAGTTTTTTGTGATCCCTTTTCAAATGTTGAGAAATTTATTACTCTTTTTGAATACATGTAAATATAGTTACTTTATATATTTGTATTAATAAAAATTTCATCTTGTTTTTATACATCGATCAATTTCCACTTCATCTAATAATTCATGGAATGAATATACAATATTAATTTTTATTCCTCAAGCACTACAATTAACTTTTAATAAATCTTAATATCAATTAAAGAGTTAGGAGTCTGTATAAATGTTTCTACGTATTTTAAAACAAAAATATTGTTTTCATAATTTATCAAATATTATACATTAATCGATATTCTTCTATAGTAACACCACTGGTTCTTCAATAATGTTTTATCATTAAATAATTTATATATATATATATAATGACATATTATCATATACATTAGATAGGCTACTGATATGAGTTAAACCCTTATCAACATTTAGTTGTCGGTACAACCCATGTATCCATTCCAGATGCAACATGTTGTACATAATAAAGAAACATATTAATATAATTAATATAACATTGACAAATTATGTTGACCTATAATTAATACAACACCCAATAATAGATTAATATTAAAAAATATCGTTTACTTTAATCTAATGTCTGAAAAAATCATGTTAATTATTCCCCAATAATCTGTTTCGTATAATACAAAATTGATTATATTCTCATAATTTTTTTTAAAATATCCTTAATCATGTCACAAAAATGTTACAGAAATTTTCAAATAAGGTGATTAATAGATTGAACATATGATCCAACATAACCTCATAATCCCAAAATGGAGTCTCTAAATCTTATATTAATGATGTCTTGAATACTTATAAAATATATCTCTATCCTTATATGTTTCATAATTCTTAATAATATAAAATAGGTAAAAAAAATAAATTGAATTTTTTTTCTTTAATACCAATAAATAAATAATTAATCAATATTATTTCAACATAGGTCTTTCATTGTATATGGATTCATCGTTAAAATAGTTTATTGAATTTTAAAATTACATGGTGCCCCGAAGTAAATACTACAAATTATAAATGAATTCAAAGGATGAAATTTATTTCCTTATGTCATACTCTTAATTTTTCCTCATAACATCACTACATTATGCTAATTTTCCCATACAATTTTTTTCGCATTTATTTGAGACACCTTCCTGGGTTTCTCTTTTCACATTTTTGTAATAATGTAAATCGAGCACTCTTTCATCGATGGACTCCCCCACTTGAACACCTTGAGAACCCTATTATCATTTTATGTTGTGAATCTAGGAGTATGTTAATGTAAATGATTTTATCCTTATTTTAAATAAACTAAATTTTCATAATCAAATATCATTAACTCTTATCTTTATCCCATTTTTTACTCATAGTCACCACATTTTCCGTCATGTACAACAATGAAATGATTCCTCCTGCTTCCATATATTGACTAAAAAAATGTTTAAAATTTGACCCAGTAATCATTGTGTGAAAGTATATAATATTTTATTTGATCTATATATCATGAAAATATAATTTCTTTTTAATATATGATATATAAACTCTAGGGCATTCATTTCCATCATCAATTCAAATCCTTCACAAAGGATTGTACAGAAAATGTAATTTTACAAAACATATATCCAGGTATTGTCAAATTGGGGGATCATTAAAGACCATTATGGAATACTAGGTAATGATACAGTTATTAATAACCTACCTCTTTTTATATAATAACCCTATGTACATTTGATCTAAAACCAAATCGACTTATTATAACCATATAGGGACGCATTTCCATAAAAAAACATATTCTCTACCATACCATAACATTTTTATTTTCATCTATACATAACTACAAATTATATCATGGATTATTATTCCATATTATAATATTTCATACTTCTAGTTCCAATGAATTATAATACACAATCTCTTATACCAAATGTAATGACCATGACTTTAGTACTCTGGTGGTCCTGCCTCTTTTATTTCATTGGCCTAAAATATAGTTGATATCATCTTAAATAACTAAATACATTAGTTATATTTGAATACATAAAACATATATAATTCCAATATTTTATTTCAATATAAAAATTAAAATATATTATTTTTCTAAAAATATCATTATTCTCACTATTAAATCTTTGAATATCAACCACTATACAAATCATAGATTCTTATGAATTGAAAAAATATAAGAGTAAGCTAAAATTCTAATTAAGGGTTATATATGGTGGGTTATATGATGAATCCATAAGAATAATCAACATGTAATGGTAAATACCTAAACACGTACTCAAATTAATCAATTAATTGACTATCATTATTAGATATGGAAAAATCAATATTGATAATTCAATTTCATAACACAAGTCCCATTTAATGAATAAATTGGGAATGAAATGTATCACTATATGATATAATTATATAAATATGAATGGATAAAAACAAATGAATGAACTATTAATGTAATTATTTATAATGATATTTCATAAACTCAGTAAACATGGTAGCTTTACATTCATGATCTTTGACATTATAATTTAATATTGATGGGTATACATTCACTAAAACCCAATTTAAATAAGGTTAGACAAAATATTCATATAATGTTACTATTTATGCATATATAAGCTATATTTAACTAGTACACACCCATATATTCATTTCGAAATAATTCACCATATATTGAATAATCAATTTAATTCATGAAAAATATTTCGTATTAACAAATTTTAAAATTGTGTAAGTAATAAATATTTAATACAAGATCTTAAGACAGTAAAATAATGTTTAATGTTAATAATGTATTTCTATAATTTCTTATTTACTTAATAATCATATACCTGATGAATTATGTTTAATATTAGGGGAACTATAATGTTCAATGATCATAAAGAAATGAATATTTCTAGAGAAAGTTAATAATTAAAATTCTTAATCCTGAATGAATATTTCAATACATTCCCTCATCAAAATAATAATAAAACACACTATCAATGAATAAGTGTTTCATCATCATAAAGTTTTTCTTGCAATGTATATGTAAAAAAGAATTTTTTCATTTGTTAATTGAATTAACCAAAAAATTCATTAAAAACAATTTTGATGAAAATAAAATGTTCACATTGAGATTATTATTAAAAGTAAATTTTAAAAATATATTTTGAGTATAATATTATTTAAAAATATCATTTTAACCAAATAATTTATTATTTAGAACATGTATTTTTTATTGCAATAGTAAATCCCATTCATTTTGTACACCTTAAAATAATTATTTCTTTCACATTTTTTGTAAAACCCAAACCATAAATGATTGGAAAAAATGTGGATTCCTTTGAAAACATTTATAAATAATTATAATATTTTAAAATTCAATTCAATAAATCATTTTTAAATTATAATTTTTTTTTGAATTTTTTTTATTGATAAAATGATTTTGGAAAAAGAATAAATCTCAACCAAAGAGATAAATGAAGTCATATTTTGATAAATAGAATTTAATTTTATGTTAAAGTACCTAGGATTATAAAAAAATTATTATTCCCCAATAGCATCATGAATAAATAGTGTATATAATAATTAATGGTGTTTATTATACAATTGACAAAAATTTACATAAATAGAATTTCAATCACAATCAATCTCTATTAAAATGAGATTTTCAAGAAACCTTTTCATTGATCATAACATTAAAGTGACAATTAACCAATGATAGAATTATTTGTATTAAATGTAAATTGAAATAAAAATTTCATATAGAATATATGATGTTAAATATTATTTACATTATTAATATTATAATAAAAAATAAAAACAATAAGTAATATATCCCAATGAAAATAAATTGAGTAGTAAAAATAAATTCCAGAATATAATTTTCATATGAAATACACATAGATGAAATAATTCAAATTATAACATAAAATTCTATGATGTATAATATTTTAATTACATTGAATGGAAATAAGATACTATATACATTAAATATATGAAATTAGATGTATAATAATACAATATGTCTCAATAGAAATAAATTTAGACGATGTCTCTTACATCATGTATTTTTTTCAGTGAACCTCCCCCTATGGAACAGGCTTCAGACTAGTAGTGTGGGTATAATATTGATCATGGAGATACAATTTCATCATTATTAGAGTAATACTATGGAAGAAATAAAAAATAAATAATGAAATGATATAACAAAACCCGAAAAATTCAAGTTTCACAAGATGACTAAAACTAGAAATAAAATATCATAACATAACAGCTGATATTCAATTCCAAAGTTAATGCCTAGTGTCATATTTGAAACCCAAAATTAATGATACTGAAAATTCCCTAAAGGGCGTTGATCAACCTCAGCTCCCATTATCCATGATCTATCACAAATCATATATCTAACACTGATACTTTACTCTATTCATGTCCAACAAATATTAAGTCTATTAAATTAATAATCAGGTATCATGATTAGGGTGTGAGTAAGACTCACTAGGCCAAAACCAAATACATATAAATTAACATATGATCAATAACATGGAAGTAATTTTTATAAAGAATAAATTAATAGAAATAATGTGCATGATTTAAATTTATTAAATTATTCAATTTTTAACAACATAACCCCAAGGTTCTGAATAAAACTCATACGCACAACACATGCATCAGACCTTGTTTCAGTGAAAAACAATCCCAAGGAATATCATATTTCTGAATTTCATAGATTTTCTTCATCAATTAAATTCACAATTGAATTCCACTATATCAAATCATATATTTATGTTATGAAGGAATGTGATTGTTACCATTCATCAATTAAATTCAAATTTGAATGCAACTATTACCATTAATAAATTTAAGCCACATATGAATTCAATTTTGACATTTAATGATTTCCTGTCAAATTTGAATACCATTTTTACCTTTCACCATTTCAAGTCACATGTTAATTAAATTGTTACCATTAAAAATTTTAGGTCACATGTGAATTCTATTGTTACCATTTACCATTTCATGTTACGTGTAGCTTCCATTGTTACTCTTTACATGTTCAAGTCATATTTTAATTCAATTGTTTCCTTTCCCCATTTCATGTCAAATGTGAATTACATTTTTACCCTTAACCATTTTAGCCCACCTATATTAAAAAATCACTATAATTAATTTACCAATTAATTAATCAATTTCAAAAACTGCACAATCACATCATTCCCCCAATTAATTAAAAAATTATTTAACTTCATCAATAAAATTAATAATTAAAAATTATGTTTATCAGATCATTCCCATTAATTAATTCCCTAATTAATTATTCACTTCAATACCAATAATTAAATCACCAATTAGTTGATCATAGTTATCCCATTAATTAATTAACCAATTATTTAATCAATTCACAATCATTATTTAATTAATAGAACTAATTAATCAAATTTAAAATAAAAATTATTCACATAATTAATTCATCAATTAATTATTCAAGATACATAATCCCAATATACCCATAATTAATTCATCAATTAATTATTTATAATCCATCAATTCAATATCTATAATTTTATAATTACTCAATTGATAAATCAACCAGATTAATTAATTCAATTGGAAAAACTCAATTGTTAATAAACCAATATAAATTTACTATTTCATACATAAAATAAAATAAAGACTTTACGATTTGAATTATTGACCTCCTACCATAATTCGTTGATGATAGATTTTATAATGTAGATTCCAAATGAAGTGAAACAATGATGAATGTGATGAAAACCCTAATCTAGGTGTGAAACCAAGATCCCCAATCGAATGAAATAAGAATAATAAAACTTATCTCTTGTTCTAAAATGAAATTGGACAAACACCTTTCGATGGATTGGTGAAGAAATGAAAATAGATAGGACATCAATAGTAATGAGATTCACTTACCAAGGAAGGTGTAGATCATTGATCTGGACTATGAATCACTGAGAAGGGAGGTCTAGAGCTCTTTAAAATTGTCTGGGACCATAAAAAAATTGAGATGAATCATCTGTGGATGATTATTGAAAAAATGTGGTTTAAAACAAGGGGTTTGGGAATTTGAGAACTATATTTAGCGTCATCATAATCCTCCATGCATTTTTGGGGAAAGGGAGCATAGTTATCCAAAAAGTTAACCTAAACCATGGTCCCATACAAGTGGTGTATAGTTTATCCTTTTAGGGTTAATGTATTGATAAACCATGCACCAGTCCTGAAATCCCTCTATGTCCCGGACTATAAGATTTGAGAATCCATGGAGAACAGTTTTGGAAAATTAGGCGCCATATGTGAACATCAATTCTCCCATTTAGTGTTCCCCAATTTCCACCCAAAAACATCCCTGGTAAAAAAATACAAATTAATCAACACAAGGGAAAATAATACCAATAAAAGAGAAAGAGTCATTTTCTGAAGAGGTTTGGTTCTTAAAATTATGGAGTAGAAGGGTATGGATGTCATAAATATATTAATTTTATGGAATAAATATCATTTCATATATAAGAAATATATTTAATAAATGTATTCTTTTTACATTCCATGAATCCATGAGTTAAAAAATATCTTCCCTCTATGTGGTTATAGTCTGATGTACACATGAGAGACATTATTTTATTGGGAATGACATGGAATGTAAGAAGGTAAATGTGATATTAGAATATATATGGATAATAATAGCATTAATAACACACATATATATATGTTAATTATATCATTAGATACAATAATTATATGTGTTGAGAGAAAAATAATAACCTTTATTTATGTGATGTTAGTCTTCTATTCTCAAGATCAATGATTTATTCTCCCTTTTGATAGAGGAAGTATTTTAATAAATATCATTAAATCACCATAAAAACATATAAATGTATGGAAGTTACTACTATTATTATATATATTTTTAATAAAAAATATATGTGAAATGTTTAAATAAATTCAATGTGCTTTATTAAGACAATTTTGTTCCCATATAGAAACCTAATTTGATCTCCTATTAAGGACCCTAAAGTATTAATTTTTGGAACTAGAAAGCTCAATAAGTTTTCTATAGATTTTAAGGATAATTTTTTGACATATTTTACAAGAAAAAGGGAATTAGTGGTGTAAACATGTGAAATGTGTGTCCGATTTTATGTAACTAGGGGAGATGACACACATGTAATTTTATAAAGGAATAATTTACACACATGTTTTTATCATATCAAAAGAAAAAATGAAGCATGTAACTATATAAACATAGAATATATATTGTCTAAATATGGCCATACAATACGTTTTGGAAAAGATTTATGATCATTTTAACCACTATCATTTTAGTTTAAACAAATGTACATCGGTTCTTTACCTTAAATATGGTTAATTATTTTTACATATTTTATAATTCACAATAGTAAGGAAATTACATTGAGAAAATCAGATAAAATAAATTATTCTTAATCCAAATATGGAATCCATTTTTCCAAATTCAATTCACATAAGAGTAAAAATAAATTTTAAAATTACACTGGTAGACTTGATTAAAAAGTGTTGTTTCCGAAGGGAAAATTATAGTAAGTATATAATGTTTAAAAAACCAAGGTGAAATTTATTTAAATGAAATAAATTAGTTAAATAATAATTTTATTTACAAAAAACCTTGAGAACTATTTAATATAAAATTTAAATTTATAAACATATTAAACAAAAATAAGAAACACAATGAAACTAAATTGATGAAAAATATATTTTTTCAAAATATAATTATTTTTCAATTAAATGATCAATATTTTATTTATAATAAATAGACATCCTAGTTATTTTTAAAAAATATGTAAACCCTATAATATAAATAATTTTTTTATTTATATTTAAAATTTCAATCTTAACCACTAGTATATAATAATATACTATATTACATTTCATTTTTACAGAGGGTTCCAGGTTCCACATGCTAACCGAGAGATAATTTTTATTTAAATATAAATATTTCATAAAATCTTTAGGTTTTACAAACTCATCAATGAGAAATGTTCCATTTAATATACATTAAAGAACATAATTTTTTCCTTTTAAATCATGGGTTTTTAAATATTTTATATAAATGATATTTTTTCTTATCGTGAATATTATACCTTTATTTTTTACATATTGAAATCTTTTCACTTATATTCATGGTGATATATTTTTACCATGGTTTTTATGAATTATCTAAAAAAATATTTTCATCACATTGACTAATATTATTTATATTGACTAAAAATATGGAACCCACTATAAAATATTAGATTAAATTAATTGATTGAAAATAAATTTAATATCCATTGAAAAACACAATGAACACTATTTAAAAAATTATCTCTTAATCATCACTGATTTTGTATAACAAAAATGAAGTATAATGTTTATTCCCATGGAATTAATTAAATTATAATAATTCAATGGGCACTTATGTTACATCAATAAATTGTAAATAATTGGATCTTTTTAATACATTATTCAAAGAGAAGGACAAATAATAGTTTTTATATAAATAAAAAATAAATAGATTTCCAAATTGGTAAACATGGTTTTAAAAGTTAATAATTATATTTTTTAAATATATTATATTGTTGAATTGATATATTTTGGTATATAACAAATATTTCAAAAAAAATATAGTATTTTATATATCATTATTATGTCAATAATATTTTTTGTATTTTTAAATTCATCATTTTTCACTATTCATAAAAAAATAAATTACTTATACAAAATATAAAAAAATTAACTTTATTATAAATATGAGAGTATAAATTTATAAATGAAAATATTTACATAAAATTTATATCATAATTTTTATTAATTATATTTTTATTCATATTATTAGATAATTTTATTTTAATTATGCATTTGATTCATACGAATAAAAGTCATACATCGTATAATTCATGTTAAATGGAGACATTATTCCCTATTTTTAAAATATCATCCCCAAAATTTAGACATTGTAAAATCATAAAAAAAAAATAATATTTATTAATCCAAACATCTTTATGCTCAAATTTTTCTTCCCCCATTATATAATTTCTCACATGTACCTTTACCTATTGATTTATCTAATTCCACAAAAATAAAATTCAACAGTGTTATGAATATAGATTTCAAATCATAATAATATATAATGGGATAAAATTCCATTTCTTTAGATTTAATTACATGAATATTGTATTCCCAAAACTTCATCAATAATGAAATATGAAATATATCATTCAATTTTATAGGTATGATGGCATCAAAAGAATTTGAAACTGCAATAACGATTCATTACAAATTATTAAATGTCTTGATGTAACTATCCACTAATTTCTATTTTATTAAAATCCTTTAAACACCATTTTATTGTGATTTTATCATGAAAACATCATAAGATAATAGAAATTATTTATTGTTCCTTTGATTCTATGAAAATATCTTCCTCTAAAATTAAACTACCTTGAAATTCCTCTAAATAGTTCATCATTTAACCATTATTTTTTAACATGTTAAATTAAAAAAAAATCATTCTCCAGTTAAATCTCATCAATTTTATTTATGACATCATATCCAATGAATCCATTTGAATTATTTAATTAAATATATTATAATATGTGGATTCCACAAAAATTTAAATATTAATACCTAATATAAGATTTTTATGTGAGCATGAACTCATCAGGTCTTATAATGTATAAATAGCGGTTTAGGAAAATCCAGAAAGTAATGGATAATATGTAGTGATTAAATTTATCTCTATGTTGGATTACCTATGATGATATATCTATAATTTCAATAATAATGTTATAATAAAAAATTAAAATGAATACCCCTTAAATCAATATTATCTATCTGATAAGTAGGTAAGGTATAAAGGAAAATACTATTCTATTAATATAGATGATGTGAAAAGATTCATGTTCTATTTTATACGGTTTTATGAATTATTTTTTTGATGTTTTTTCCATGATATTATTATTATTAGATCCAATAAACACATAATGACTATACATAAATTTTATTTATAAATGTATTTGAAAACAAATTATTAATGGTACCATTGACTAATACCATTAATTCCATGACTAGTTGATCATTATTAGAAAAACAAGATTATGGGAAACTTTTATATAATATCAATCCTATGTAGAGACAATAAAGATAATGATATACATATGGTATTGTATGATTGACCATGCAATTTATTTTTTGTTTCATTTAATATGCTGGAAAATACTACATTTCTAAAATTATGAAATTTATTTAATAAAAAAATTATTTAAGGATATAGGTAATATTTTTTTAAAAGAATTAATTTTCATAATTGTTTTATAGTGATCAAAGTAGTAACATATATTTGTATGGGACATTAAGATTTACGTTATTCTCATTATGGAATTTATAGTCATTTTTATTTTTGAAAATTCATTACATTCACTGACATATTTCTTATATTATGTTTTATTTGAAATATTTTTTAAGAGTATTAATGATAACTATTAATCAAACTGACTATGTATGACATTGGTTTTTAGAGCATATAGATGTCAATTTATTATAGGATAAAAGATTCATAAAATATTTTTTTTATAAGATATCCATGGAATGAACGAATAGAATAATATTGGTTTTATAAGATATCCATGGAACAAACGAAGAAGATGTCATTAACGTATGTACTATATGATCTATAAGAATATATTAATTTTGGTGTTAAAAAATTTATCTTTTATACCCATCATTTATAGAAAATATTATATTATGGTGGAAATTTAATAAATAATTAAATTATACCTATCATGTTATTATATTTCATTATGTAATTAGACTAGTATGTAATGTAATTCCTCTAATTTATAAAAGATATCCTAGAAATAATGTTATCATATTACCCTAAATTTGTATGCACCAATGTATTTATCACATGTAATTTATTTATGTATTTTAATCTTTGACCTTCTATTTATCAATCACAATATTGTAACCAATAATATCTATAAATCATCATATATATTTACTTCATTCTTTTATTTCCATAATTTCACTTCCGACTAATGTTTTCCAACTTAAAAACCTAGTTATGTGTTGTTATTGGTGAACTTCTATAATGGATTTCACTCTTTTAAAAATGATGTTTTATTAACCCACTTTCAAATGTGTTTAATCATTAGTTGTATTTTCAAATGATGAACATTTGATTACCTTGAATGAAATAAAATTTCAAGGATGAAATTTATTAAATGGGGAGAAAATTTATCACCCCAATGTTTTTAAAATAATACCATTATTCTCTTTATCTTTCAATTCATTCAATATCATTTCTCAAATAACTGTAAACTAGAATATAATAATAACCTAGAGGATATATTGATGATTATTAATAAGAATAATGACATTTGAAAAAAAATATCGATCAAACAAGTATAAATAAAATTTTTTATATTAATTTAGTATCAATATAAATTTGAATAATTTATAAGTTATAAAAATTTCATTCTAGAAAACACTATTTTTTATAAAAAATTATTCCATAACCTTTTGTGGAATTTTGTTAAAAATAATTTCTTTAATCATTCAAAATAACTATGAAACAAAAAAAAATAGATTTTTGAAATTAATTTTTAAATAATCCTTTTGATTTAATTGTTGATAATTTTTTGAAAAAATATTTTTTTTTCTTAATGGTAAAAAATATATTTTTTGATGATAAATTCATTTTCATTAAAATAATTTAAAACGTTCATTATGATTTTAAAATTTTTTAACGTAAAATTTCCAAATTTATATAATCATTAATAATATATATATCTTTGGAATACATATATTTTTTATTTTTGAGAGAATATATTTTATTCTTTTGAAAACAAAAAGCACTTTGTAAAATATTTTGTCATCGCCTCGATGAGTTTAATATTAAATATTGTTCATATTCATATATGAATTACGTTTGGAAACAAGGATTCAATATTTGGATCCATAATAATTTATTTTAATTAATAATTTCAAAATAATTATTGGACATAATTAATAGTTAAAATTGTATAAATTAATAACCATAATTAAGATTAAAACATGTTTATATGGACTGAAACTATGAATGAAATGGTTAAAATGACCAAATCAGATGACTAAATTCCATTGAATATGAATATTTTGAAATAATATCCTATAATATTTTACAATGATACATTTTTGTTATTTTTGGAATGTTAAAAATGCGTGTTCATTTATTTATATTAAGAAATCCCATTTGAGTCATTCCCCCAACATATAAAAGGAATCCTTATATCTTATATGATGCACATATAAGGAGAACATTTAATTCTAAAATAAAATCCCAAATAATCTCATCAAATCCCTCTGGATGACCTAGTGTTCCTTGTTCGATTTATAAAACCAATTTCAGAAGGGTTCAGGTATAAACCTAAAGCGGTTTCCAATAGAAGATGTATACTTCTCTTCCAATAGTATTACATTTCATATAACATTTAGTCCTCATAATAAACATCAAATATGATAAATAATAAAATATTTACAACCAAAAAATTATATTTTACTATGTAAACTTAATAACCAATATCCATATCCTCTTTCATCAAGTGGGAAATGAAACATTCAATCGTATGAATAGTGGAATACCACATTATGAATTGATGTAATTCATTTTTTATCATGGAATCTCAAGTAAGGATATAATTATGGATACAATATCTATATACATATATATCATTTAAGACATAATTAATGATCTTGAATTATAATATCACATATTTCCACTATATTACAAACTGTTTGGATATTGGAACATCGCTCATGTGTACATGTGAATTACTACCTCCCAGAAGTGATGCGAAACAAATTTCATTTTATTTTAATAAATATTGTAATAAATAACAATATAATTAATATTTATGGTATATATGAAATAATAATTTCTCTTTAGAGGGTATATATTATTTATACTTTTTAATTGCACATATTTAAATATATGCAAATATTGTTTATGAGTATGTAATACCTACCATCCCCTTGACCAATGTATATCATTTTAATATCTTTATCTTTTATAGGCTATTATGAAATATATATATATATATATAACGGATATATATTATATTAAATTAATGTATTTTTATTCTATGCTGGAACGGTGGTCAGTTTATAATGAATGAAAGTATTAAAACAAATCCTTCATAAAAAATTGATGAAATTATCACTAAAAATAGTTTTTTATTAATTAATTGCTCATAAATTGGTGAAAGAGAGTTGTATGGAAATGTTATATGTTAATATATATAATTTTCTATTTATTATATATATAATATATATATATTTATTATATATATAATTCTGAATCGTATGATTGAATTCACAACTGAGCTACGAATTTATTGTCTCATTTTAACATCATAAGTCATTTTAAATATTAAATAATTATTAACGTTGTGTGGCCTATATAGTGAACCTCAGATATTATATATTAGGAATATATTAATCATCACATTAACTAATATTTCATTTTATTTTATTACATTCAGGGTGCTTATGATCTAAATGTTTCTAATGGATTAAGAGGTTAATTCAAAAGGTCATATTTATTTGATATTGTTTTTGTTTAAGTCTTTTTTAGTGGAAATGATTCATCAATATATCCATAAACCAATATATTTTATTATAATAATGTCGTTAATGAAAATATAATGTTATATAATAATTTTATTCACTTTTCTGTCATAATTATCAAGAATAAGTTTTTAGGTAAATCTTACATTATTAATATCTTCTTTATAAATTCATTTTTCATCAATATACATTTTTTTTAATTAAAATTAAAAAATTTATTTTACTTTATGAAAATTATTTATTGATAAAATGTTTTCCAATTTTTCCATTTTATAATTTCTTGAAATTAATATTATTGTAATATTCTAAATTAGGAACTTTTTATTCTCTTTAAAATAGTGTTGTAATAATGTTTTTTTTCATATACAACATGAAAAAATATAATGATATTTAATTAAGTGTCAATGTTATGATGTTTAGTTTATTAGACTACTATTTTATTTTAAAAAATATATTTTCCAATTAATAGTATCATTTTTTGCATTAGATAATGATTTTGAATGTGAAATGGATATTTTCTTCAAAATTGATTGAAAGGAATGTTTTTTTAATTTGTATTCATAAATTAAAATTAACATCATTTCGACTATTAATATATTTTTGATGTGTTGTAATGATTCCATCCATATTACTTATGTCGACGGTTAATGATCAGTTCAATTGGAATGTACTATATTAAAACCATTTTCCATAGTATTGTTGATTGTTTATGATAATGTTTTTTAATTCTGGAATTTAATAAACATTCATATGATAATTTTGATTTTTGAATGATATTTATATTTTATATTTGGGTTTTAGAAGATTTAAACATTTTTTATTCAACTTTTTAAATAATATTTTTTATTTGATTTTTTTCACCTTTAATATAAGGAATTAACTGGACTTATTAACTGATTGTTTGGGATCATTATAGTTTCTCAATTTATTGGTATGTGTAATTAGACCAGATAGCTTGGACATTTATTTTATACCATGACCATTTTTGAATGAATTACTATATTGAGTCCTTGATTATATGGTTCTGATATCTAACGTTTTGAGTTATGTCATTATTATATTATTTATTATTGTCCATATGATTATTAAATTATTTAGAATATCCATATATAATAATAAATTCCATATGATTATTTATATGTCATAATTTTATAATTTTTTCTTCCTACAAAATTATTCATGATGTTCATGTATTTGATTAAATGAAATTTGATTCAGTTATTTACCATTCCATATTGATTGTTCTTTATTTATTAATTATATATTATGTTGAATATATAAACCCTCAATGTATTAATACTCACACATTTCTTATGTATCATTTCTACATGATACTAGGATGTGTGTCATGATTAAGATGTAGGGATAGGGAAAACTAGTCCCATGACACACCACCACACACATTTTTTTTCCAGGCCTCACATATGTTAAAAGAATGATACCTCACTATGGTTGTCCCACCCATACAATCTCACTAGTACACCTAATAAACACGGGGTATTATCAAATCTTACCATTAATTATATGGAAATTGAGTAATTTTTATTCGAGCCCAACTCTATTTCATAATCACAAATCATCCTTAATAATAGGCCCACCACTAGGGTTCTGCAAACCCATACCTGTCTCTTTTCATCGATATCTACTTAATCTCATCACCCATTAGTGACATCAATAGCTGAAGGATTATCATGACCATGTATTCCTATGATGGGGTCTATCCTTATTAAAACCCCTCATACCACTTAGTCCCAGAACCTACTGAAAAAAATAAATTGATCCTTATTCTCCATGGAAAACCAATTGTAATTCATGACAGATGCCAATGAACCAAAATAATTTACAATCCCACCTATCCATTGAAAACCCATGTTAACCCTCATAAATAAGAATCCCATATTTTCCGCACCCTAACAAATTATGAATGAATCATTCTAGAAAAATACTCTCCAATTGACATATAAGACTAATGAAGGTGTTCATTATCACAGTTGACACCCATGGAAATATCATGGATCATTCCCATGAATAAACATTTGATTCCAGGATAAATTTCCCTAGGAAGTCTCCTAGGTTATTCCTACTATAATATTTACACATCAAGACCTACCGAGGTTTATTCTACACAAAATTGAATCCATCTCCCCTTATAGACAAAATATTAATGATATTCCTTCCACTGAAAGTGTACCATGATCATTTCTAAAGCATTAATGGCCCAAAACAATCCTTCAGATATACCTAAGAAATACCTGATCCCAATATCATTAACAGAAACCATGAAACATTCATGAAAATATAAAATCAAACATAACGTTTATGTCATTTTTCATTATTGGTTACGCCTAAAAAATTTATGGAATTTATATGCAATACAACCTCTGTCAATACATAATTATTCCTTTTCATGGTTCACCTATTCTCAAAATGCCTCATGATCTCCCACTCACACCATAAAACATAAATAATTAATTATAAATATTTATAAATAATTATTTATTATAATACAAAGAGGCCTAAAAACTAAGATTGTCACTGATCAACAGTGTATCAATATATTCTCAACCAGCCACCCCTAGAACAATCAATGTGTATCACCAATACCATAAATAGAAAAATTATTTTTATTAAACATTTATTGAATGTACAATTTTCAAAAAATATTATTTCAATCCAATATTAAATCATGGTAGAAATGTACCACAACGAAAAAGAAGATATGTGATAGAAAAACTACTTCCCAGGTATTCATCTATTAATAAAATATGAATGATCTATCGATCAGGATGACTTACACAATGTTTCTTTTCAATTTTATTAATTAAATGAATATAAAAACTGAATAATATTATCCACAAAAAAAATGAGGAAATAATGAATTAACTGTCCCAAAATCACAGTCAAAATCAATAAATAATATAACATGTTCAAGAGGATTATATAATGGGCATGTGAGGTGAGAATCATTCATGTCATATCCCCTAATGAGATCTAATATCACATAAATAATAAAACAGAATGACCATGAATGTTTAAAGTATACCATGGTCATGAATGTGACACAGAATTCTCATTTAGAACATGAATAATGATTTCATGACATGAATTTAATTTTATCAACACATTTTTTGGTGAACCATGGTTAATTAGTTGAAATATTCATGGAAGATGTCATCCTTTCAACAAAGAACATTCATAGACAAAAAGGCCCCCAGGAAGTTATTTATGGTATATCCAGCACATATAAATCTATCAATGCCCCACTATTATAGTATTCAGTACTGTAGCCAATGATGACTACATCAACATGAACCAAAACCCCCTTGAATCTACTGATCCTCATCCCACATAGAATAACATCATGTATGGATTTCTAAGAACTTGGAATCCCAACACATACCATATATATAAATATTAACCCCCCCAAAAAAATTGTACACTCATTTATATATAGTTTTACAATGTGAATATATATGTGGTGGTTACAACAATACACAATAATTCATACTGTTCATGAAAAGTTTTTTGGTACTCACATTATATCATATAATTTATTATGGTTGTAAATTCACTGAGAAATTTTCGTTTTTCATTATTGATAGATAAACACCTTTTCTATACAAAACTCAAAAATCCATGTAAACTATTCACTAAAATATATGACACATACACTCCCAAGGAAACATCTACAATATGAAACAAACATTAACCATATACCTTGAGTCATTATATTATATCATTCCAATTAATCACAATAACTATGGGGATCTGACATATAATTACCTACCAAAAATTATTTATTCCAAACCTTGATTATTCCTACCAAAGGAATCTCCTTCTGAAAAAACACATCATGTGGTCCACTGACCATTAAAATATTTTCCAAAAAATGATTATGATGTGGATTCTAGCTCACCATATAAAATTCATTGAAAAAATCAATCGATCAACATCGATGATTCTAATCTAATAATTATCATTTTCACCAACTAATGTTCTCTCACTATACTTGATAATGATATCTTTACCCCCAGAGGCTCTTTGATATCATCCAAACACCAACCCCAAAGTATAAACTAAAATTATTGTGTAATTATATGGTAAGATTACTAACTTTCGACATTGGTTGTCATTATCCATATCTAATAATTAGAATAACTCTATTTCAAAATAGTCATTGATAATACCAATAACACCCCAGCAATGATAGAAATTTACTTACTCAAACCAGAATTGAACCCAAATCCAACATTTAGTATTCACCAAGGAACTAGATCACATTAGTTCCACCGATACTCTGGAATTAGGATTATACCCCAACCATCCACCCTGTTATCACACCACTATCATATCCTACCTATAACTAGGCTCATTTATCCGAAATAGAGATGGCACTCATTACCATTGGAGTCTCATTATCATCACCTCACAAACCAAATCACCTGATATCTATGGTCCAACTGATATATATTACTAAATATAATTACTAGAACTATCGAACAACATTATAAGTAAACTCCATCATATGACATCAATAATTCATATTCATGGCCTTCTTAGAAACATAATCCTGTAACAAAAATTTTACTACCCATCATGTTTCCTTCCTTGTGAATATTATTATCATAGAACACAGATGGGACACGAAATCATGCCTTCATCACAACACCCCTACTAAGGACCAAAACCCTAGGCATTCACTCTCGTGATCATATCAACACTACATTACCAACATAACTCCCCTATAATTCACATATATACCTTCAAATTTCTAATTTAACCCTATAGAAACCACTCTAATATCCTTATTAAAAAACAATCACTTAATGTGCCCCATATTAACCATCCTAGGAAAATTGAGTCTCCTCCCAAATATGCATTCCATCATTTAATCTCCTCATCAATGTAGTGTGATGTGACTCTATCTAGTAGTCCCATATCTAGTGTTGAAAATGAATTATTAAATAATTTTCCTAATATCAAATTGATATGGACATATACTTATTTTTCTTCATATCCATATGTTAAAAATTATAGATCATAAATTAAATAATACAATATTGTGAATAGATTGTTTAGATTCTATGATGATTTGATTCAAAAGATACTTATTTAATAGTACTTATGAAATTTCTTCCATAATTTATCAACATAATTATGACTTATAGATATACAATATGTTGTACTTATTCTAATCCATGGGTAAGGGGAAATATAAAATTGTTGATACCAAGTATTATATAATAAATATTAATATAATTTGAAAAGGGGTTTGGTCAAAAGAAAATAAGAAAACCAGAACAAGGGATAAATTTATTAATAAAAGAACATTGATTATTAATTTTTTTTTATAAGAAATGATAGAAGAATATATAAAAACTAATAAATAAATATATTCCATAGAATAACATTGAAAAATAAATAATAAATATCCAATTTCTAGTAAGTATATCATATGAACAAAAGATAATTAAATGAAAATATCATATTATAGGAATCCCAATAATTCTCACCCTTCATGTTGAGACCAAACCCATATATTCCAACCCTTTCATTTTGTGACTAATTAAAATCGTCTCCAGCCTATAATTGTTTATAAAATACATGTATGTATAACATTTATATTTTTGAGTAAATCAAAGAATGTACATTCATTATTAATTCAATAGACCTAAATTTTTACCCAATGTATTAGAAGGATTCTATAGACCTATCCCATTATATGGATTTATAATACCCACAATTTATAAGTGCTTTATTATAAAAAATACTCTAAGGATTTCATTACACCTAACTATCTCAATTATTTATCATGTAGAATTTGTAACATTATCCAAATGAATATATATGACTACCACACAAAAAAACATTTGAATATCCAAAAATGAAAAACCAATATAATGAAAATGGGTTTTTTATTATACATAAATTGAATCGCAGTGTGTGATATAAAAAGTATATCATCTGATATTAATAATTAAAACACCAAATTGTTTTATTTTAAATATCATTTTGAAATTACATAATGAAACACTATTCTATAGGTGAAGAATAATATCATAATAGATTGGAATATGAAGAGATACCTAAATGTGATATTATGAAAAATTTCATAATATTGGGGTAAAATAAAGAGGATAAGCATCAATTCTAAAAAGATTAATTTAGAATGATGGTAATTGAAAATAGTATAAATCCAAATTTTTAAATAAATTCCAATAATTAATCTTTAAAATAGATTGAATTGTATCAAATATATGAAGTGAAATAATTTGGAAACCACTAAATTTAGAATTAATAATCAATAACGGATCCTTGCAAAGAATATAAATGTATTAAAATGAAAAATTATTTCATTTTGAAAACATTTACTTTTAAAATAATTATTCAATTTTTCAACTATAAAAATAATTGACTTCTATATAAAAAATAATTTTTACGTGATTATATAAATGTTTATTATAAATTTATTGAAATACATTTAAATTTTTGGAAATAAATTTTTTAAAACTTATATTTTCACATGTGCGACTAAATAACCTATTAAAAATAGGAGAAGAGAAGTATAAAATTCATCTAAGGAATACAAAATATTATATTTCCATATTATATTGATAATTATATTTCATTAAAGAGTAATAATTAAATATAAATTATAATTCTACAAAAATAAAATGATAAATTTCTTCCAAATAAATTATTAGTACAGAAAAAACTAATCAAGGATTTATAAAAATGGGGAAGAAGAAATATTACTGCATGGGGTAGATGAGTCAACAAAATCCTTTAATACTTTGGTATATTTTGGATAAAAGTAACCATAAATATATAACCTTTTGTACCTCCAAAACCCATTTAATTAAATTAATATCCTAAAATAATTAAATATTATACCAATAAAACTATCTAAAATATATCATTTGTGACATCCCTAACCCAGAAGCCACTAAACCGGTGCTCCTAGCCGGGTGGTTACATGACCTTAATCGCGCCTTCCCGTATTCCAAAGGTTGTTGACTAGAAGCGGGGGACTACGAAGTCAAGTGGGGAACTATAGCCCCTTTTTATCAGAGTAATCCACAATATAAATAATCAAAATAATGGAAACAATAACCAATAAGCACGAAACATGTATAACATCCATTTCCTATAATAAATATGTCATGTCATACTAAAAGTGCAAAGTGTCCAAATCCCCAAAATAATGACAATGGAAAAAATTCCCAAAATGGTCCCGAATCCATGTCTGGATCCTCCACCAAGTGCTACCCATGTCCACTCACTATCTAAGAAGGGAATTTACCCTTCTCCTAACCCACAATCATGATGTCTTTTCAGGTACCCAACGGTGGTGCAAGCAGTGTGTGAGAACGACTTAGTATGACACCACCAATGGTGTCTACAAAATATCTTGTCAAAATAAATAGTGCATGAAAAGTAATATGAACGATAATTTCCAAGTAATTAATTAAGATACCATTAAGAAGTTTAGATCCAAGCCATTGCCACTACTGTTACCATTCATTACACACCCATTATAACCATTTACCATTTCATCACATTCCCATGGGTTAATCACATACACTATGTTACATGGGTCTAAGGCCAAAAATCACATGCAAGAGGGTAAACACATCATTATCCTATCTCACTAGGACTAACCCCTCATAACAACCATAACCTCACGTCAAAGCCTCAATCCGGGTGGATGAAACTGTTAGGAGAATAGACCCCCATCCCCCTTTCCTAAACCATGAATTTAGGGTGGAGTTTTAGAGCTCAGTCTTCACTCGACCCGTGGGTGAAGATCCTCATGTCATACCCCACTCTATGAAGCCATGTGCTCATGCTTATATATGTAAGTAACCATCAACCATCCGAACCATTGCCCTTCGGAAACACTATTCACAACAACCCACATGGGAATCCACATCATGCCTTAACCCATTAACAAATTACAATTTCACATCATTTAACCATTCACCCAATTCCCATTTGTTATGCCTAACTCACTAAGCATTCAACATTTAACCCATAATCTATCCCATTATTGTCTTTTATCAGTTTACACATCAACCCATTTAACCTGTTAATCATTAAAATAAATCAACCATCTAACCGATTGCACATTAACCCTTAGGTTTTTGCCAAGTCTAGGTGCATCACCTAACTTCTATTCGAAGTTCAACCAATCATGAAAACATATTTATCAAGGTCTATACAATTCATTACAACAAGGTCACTGGTTTAATATCAATCCCCACATCTGGGAAAAGCCGAAACATCCCATGAATGGACCCAATTAGGTCATTTCTATCACAACACATCCCACAGAGATCATGATGGTTTCCATTTTCCATTTTAAAAACCATTATTAGAAAAAATTCCATGTTTATCCAAACCATAATGAAAGGAAAGAAAGAACACAACTAAACATGCACAAATACCCAAATATCTATGGGATATCAGTTATAGACCACCTAACTTGAAACCGCGGTTGAACGAACTCTCAATCAAGTCCATAGACCTCGATCCAAACAACCTTTGGAGCTTCAACATAAAATTCACAAAAAATTTAGGGTTTTAGAGCTTCAGAATGAGAGGGAGAGAAGATACAAACCATAAAGAAAAAAGTTAAGCAAGGATGGGATTAGCCTTACCCAGAGCTTCGATCTGCAACCAATGGCACCAAAAATGCCTTATTATCGAAGGAGATTGGTCTCATGGAGGCTTTGGCGATTTGGTTCGATCCTAGAGTGGAGAAGGAGAAAATGATAGGAAATGCTGAGTACGGTTTTAAAGCCCGGAGTGGAAAACTTGTAATTTTCCCCAACATTAATTGGTCACATGATTTGTCTGTACGGTTTTGCAAGACGTGCGCAAACCGTGCACATGCCATTGTTTGGAGGAGGAGGGGTCACACGATTTAGCCACCCGTTTTGGAAAATTGTGTGCATGATTCTGTCTGGAGGAGGAAGGGTCACATAGTTTATCCTGGGCAGGCCGCATGGTTTTCCTGGCTGTGCGAAGGTCATGTGCCCTGGCCTGTCTTGCACAGATTTCCATTCTTTTATATCCCAATCCGCTGGAACACCCCCAAGGCCTCTAAGACTTTCAAGAGACATCCCTTGATCCCCGAAACAGGGGATTAAACCAAAAAATAATTATAACATGCCTTTCCAAAAATTGGGATCTTACAACCTCCCCACCTTATAACGGCTTGTCCTCGAGCCGAGTTTCCAAGCCTCTTTCGTCCACCAAAGAGAAGAGATCGGGCCACTGAGCCCAAGTATCTGATTTTTTCTCTCAAGTTTTTTCCTAAACATTCCCTTGATGCCACATCACTCGCACTAATTGAAAAGAATTACCTCGCAAGACTTTTTCACTACGATCGACCACACGAACCAGATGCTCCTCAAAGGACGCATCAGCCTCAAGCTCCACATCCTCAATATCAACCACGTGAGATGGGTCAGGGTGATTCCACTGAATCTGCGACACATGAAACACGTCATGAATTCCACCATACCACTGTGGAAGAGCCAATTGGTAAGACTCCTATCTGATCCTCTCCACAATCTCAGAATGTCCGACATACCTGGGAACCAACTTTCACTGCTTTCATATCGGACGGTGAACCAACCTTTGAGACACCCTAAGGAACACTTTTTCACCCACCCCATACTAAAGAGGTATACACCTCCGATCTGCATACGACTTCTGTCTAATTTGAGTCGTAGACATCTGCTTATAGATTAACATAACTCTCTCTGATGTCTTCTGCACAAGATGTTTCCCAAACAACTAAGATTCACCGGCCTCTAGCCACCACAGCAGAGATCTACATGGCCTCCTGTAAAGTGCCACAATCGGTGCCATCTTAATCGTATCCTGAAAACTTTTGTTGTAGGAAAACTCAACCAATGATAGGTGTCATTCCCAAGAACCACCAAAGTTCATGACACAAGATCATAACATGTCTTCCAACACTTGGATCGTACGCTCCGACTGCCCGTCCGTCTGTGGGTGGAAAGCTGTACTCAAAACCACCTGCGTGCCAAGTGCCTTCTGCAACCCTTTCCAGAAACGAGATGTGGAACGAGGCTCTCAGTCTGAAACTATGTTCCGCGGCACACCATGCAACTGAACTATTTCCCGAATATACAACTCACCCAACTGGTCGACTGTATGGGTCTCATGAATCGGTAAGAAATGAGCCACTTTCTTTAACCGATCCACAATCACCCATATTGCATAATTCTTCCGCAGCATCCGCGAAAGACCCATGACAAAATCCTTTGTTACATTATCCCACTTCCATTCTGGAATGGGAAATGGATGCAACAAACTGCATGGGCATTGATGCACGGCTTTTACCTCTTGAGAGGTAAGGCACCGTGCCACAAAGCCCACAACTTCCTTCTTCATTCCTGCCCACCAGAACTATCATTAGAAATCACTGTACGTGTTGGTAAAACCAGGATGCACTTCCCACATTGATGCATGGAACTCACGCATCAACTATTCACGCACACACTTTGGCACAACAACACGATCCCGAACCCGAACAACACTGTCCACACTGACAGCTTAGCCAAAAGGTAGCTCCCCACCATTATGCTTTTTTTTCATGATCAAACACACATGATTATCAAGCTGACCTTCCATAACATGACTTAAAAGCATCAAATCCATCGCTAAGGAAGCAAGAGTGACCTGACCACTCTCTTCCTGCACCTCCAGGTGCATTTCTGCAAACAAAGCCATCACCTTCCACTCAGTGCTGGACTCCTAAAACCTCTCATTATGAACTTTCCTGCTTAGAGCATCGACAAAACTCTTTCCCTTTCCCAGCATATACACAAACATAAAGTCAAAATACTGGAGATATTCAACCCATCTTCGGTGTCGAAGATTCAGATCCCACTGTGAGATGATGTATATTATTTTGTTATGGTGGGTAAACACTGTAAACCATTCTCCCAATAGACAGTGCCTCCAGAACATCAGGGGGTACACTAATTTAGCCAACTCAAGGTCATGAGTGGGATAATTCCACTCATGGTGCCTCAACTGCCTTGACCCGTAAGCCACCACCCGATCATCTTGCATCAACACAGCCCCAAGTCCGATTCTGGATGCAACACAAAACACGATGTACTTCTTACCCGGATCAGGTAAGAATAATATAGGTGCGGTCGTCAGCCACTTTTTTAACACTTGGATGGCATTCTCACAAGCCTCAGACCATTCGAACCAGATTCCCTACTTGGTCAGGCCTGAAAGAGGTACTGCCAAGCTAGAGAAATCCTGAATGAACCTTCGATAATACCCGACCAAACCCGAAAACTCAGAACATCAGAAACACTATTGGGATGATCCCAAGATACATCTGCCTACACTTTATTTGGATCCATTGACACACCTGCCTATGAGATGATGTGACCTAGAAAATGTACCTCACCAATCTAGAATTGGAACATGGATATCTTGGTGTATAGTCGGTGCTCTCATAACATACCCAATACAATGTCAAGATGTTGGGAATGATCGTCATGTGTTTTCAAGTACACTATGATATAGTCTAAAAACTAAACCACAAACTGATCTAGATAGGGATTGAATATCTGGTTCATCAAATCCATAAACATTGCGGGTGCATTGGTCAA
Source organism: Viscum album (assembly GCA_963277665.1). Lineage (NCBI taxonomy): Eukaryota > Viridiplantae > Streptophyta > Magnoliopsida > Santalales > Viscaceae > Viscum > Viscum album. The sequence continues at coordinate 266,074,822 of OY728141.1, forward strand.
GCCGAAAGGCATTACCACAAACTCAAACAACATGTAAAGACTCAAGAATGATGTCGACAGTATGTCAGAAGACCTCACCCTCAACTGGTGATAACCCAAACTCAGATCAATCTTATAAAACACTAATTCACCCCTCAACTGATCAAACATGTCATCAATTCTAGGAAGAGGGTACAGAGTTTTCACCGTCATCTGATTCAACATTCGATAGTCAACACACAGCCTTAATGACCCATCATCCTTCTTTACAAAAATCACGGGAGATCCCCAAGGAGACATACTAGGATGGATAACCCCATTACGCTCCAAATCCTTAAGATGCACCTTCAGTTCTGGGAGTTCTGTCGGTTCCATTTGGTATGGCGTAACAGAAATTGTCTCCAACCCCAACAACAACTTGATTTTGAACTCGACATCCATCTTGGTTGGTAACCCCAAGAAATCCTCACGAAACACATCTTGAAACTGATCCACCACAAGAGGGAATATATATTACTCTCTTATGTCATTGTCATCAACCATGAGTCATGCAACTCGAGCCATGATTCCACTCATCTGTCATCAAAACGGACCCACACACGCTGCTCGAATATCCCATTCCCCATGGTGGACGTAAGAGTCACCCTCAAGAGACCTGAACGATACACTGCGTTGGTAACAATCTATTTTCACCCGATACAACACCAACCAATCCATTACAGGATTAGGTCAAACCCTGACATCTCAAGAATTAACAATTCCCATAGAAAATGATACCCACCAATTTCCAAGGCACATCCCTTTCACTACATTATATCCTCAACCTGCACCCCAAAAGTAGTGTCAATTGACATCACCCCACACACCCCCTACACAAGTAAACCCAACGCTACCACATGTTTTAGTAGAGATAAAAGAGTGTGTGGCACCTGTGTAAAACAATGCACTAGAAAAAGTATAAGCTACAAGGATCGTACCTTGAACAGTCAATTGTCCAGCCTCGCCATCACTAGGCACAAACTGAACTGCCTGAAGCTGAATTGCCCCTCTACCCTGGGCTCTAGCCCGAATGCCCTGCGCTCACTACCCTGCTAGCATGAGCGATCTTGCCCTGGAGTTCCACGTCCACCGCCCCTAACAGTACGACATTGGAGCTCCATATTCCTGCAAAATGCAGGGCAACTGATCACCTTCCCGTATTAGGTAACTGCCTTCCACCATCATACTCACCCACATGCTGAGGTTTCCTGCAGAACTTATGCACATGTTCCATCTGGCCGCATGAACGACATCAACTAGAGGTCGAAGACACAGACCACGCATGTGCTCCAACCCATCGAACTAATAGTAGAACACTTAATTTCCACTCTGATATGTTGACTGTAACACCCCGAGATTTTATGAAAAATATTCTTTTCATTAATGTCTTGTGTTGTACGCTACACCAAAAGGAGCTTGCACAACACACGTCCTTGACTTTCCTTGCATTACACGCAATCGCGACCTTCCTCGATAGCGTGTGTAGTACGTAATACCGAGTTTCACTAAACAACGATATGCTATTAAAATATTATTATAACTAGCAGTTATGAATAGTAATAACCACCTTTTAAATTTTTAGAAATTTTATCTCTCAAAATGGACTTTATTTTTGGATTCGGAGTATCGAATTTAGCCTAAGGTGAAATTTTGATACTTTTCGGATAACTTTCATATTCTGATGAATAGTGAAAATTACTAAATTATAATTAAACCCAAATTTATAAATCAAAATAAATAATAGTGATAAATTATTAATTTGAGTGGTTTTAAAGTATATTTAGAATATATTTTTACAATTTAATACAATTTTGGTCATTGGATGTAATTTCACATTTAAACTAGACATAAACAAGTGTCAATCTTTTGATAGATATTGTTTCTTAAAAACACGCTATTTGTTTTAACAGCGGGATTTAATTATAAAATTAATTAATGCAACATCTATGTTATGAATTTGGTAAAATAGACTTCATTTTTTAATTCGGAATATGAAATATAGCTTAGGATGAAATTTTGGCATTGTTCTGAAAAACATCAATTTTTGATTAATAGTGAAACTACTAAGTGGTAGTTAAAAAAACTGAATTTTTCATAAAAATTAATTTCACCGCTTCTGTGAATGGAATTTCAAAAATCCGAGAGACACATTTGATGTTAGTAAGTAAAATTTGGTTCAATGAGATGAAAATAATTTTTGGTGAATAGTAACTTTTTTCTTTTATTTACCACGGTTAAAAGTAAATAGGGTAATTAAGGGTAAAAATGATATTAATATTACCCTAACACATGTCCTAATCCTATTGGACAAGTGTATCTCGACCAAAAACAACCTTAAGTGTAAAATATTATCATTTAGGCCCACTTGGATTAGATTAGGACATTTATTATTATTTAATTCAAAGAAGAGTTAGAAGAGTTAAAATCAATGTTTATTTACTAAAACATTTTTAAAATAGGGTTATACATAAGATAAATTCGATTGTAAATATTCATTAGAAATATAAAGAGATTTCCTACATAATGGAATTTTATTTGTAATTTTTAGACATCAAATAGGTTAATTTATATATGACACAAACATGATGCAGTAATTATATTATTAATGAAATATTGACATAATTGATATTATAAATACCAAAATAAATGTAATTTAAGACTTTTTATGAATTCCACTAATTTTATAGGTTACTATGATATATTAATGTTGATTTAATCAACTTGTTTCGAACATATAATTCTGTTATGACTTTCACAAAAATCATATATCAAATAGTGTCAAAATTGACACAAAATAGTTTTTAAATCAAATATTATAGTATTAATTGTTATTTTATTCCTAAAAATCTAAGGTTCGTCCAAATGACTTATATAAGGATATATATATTAATAATAAACAATTTGGGGTTCGTTTGGAATGTTATAGTAAGTTTATTAACCATATAGTGTAAGAAAACAAAAAGACACGGTAAAAGTTACATTATTTAACTTAAAATTAAATCTAATTGATAAGGTTAAAATAATAACCTAAACTTGTCTAAATCCTATTTGTTGATAGGATTTAGAACCATCCCCACTTTATCTTAGAAATAAGACCCTTTGGAACCATTATAAACCGATTTTGACTTTAATATAAAATAATATTTTGAGATATTTTTAAGGTGCCCCTCTCCTCCATTATAAAAGGGCACCTCCTCCCTCTCTTCCTCACACAACTTTGAGCCTTAAAGCTTGGACAACCCCTGCCAAAATCCCTTCTCCACTTCCCCAGTATCATCCTAGAGGTCCTGGTATTCTTCAAAGACCATCCTTAGTTCTTCAAGTGGAGGCTAAGAAAAGGCGCGTCAAAAAGAGGTAATATCCATTACCGATCTTTTTCAATTTCTTTATTTTTCATATACTTCTCCTTTTGTTGTTTCATGATAATGTAATAACATCAGTATTTATTATATACTTATATGTTATTATAAATATGAAACAACTCTAATTAACCTTCAATCCATCCTACGGAAAAAGGAAATCACTGCGCATGCGTACGTACGGAATACCGTCTCCACGCCGTGGTGTAATCTATTTTCCGCCACAACCTTAATTTGATGGGTATAAAGGTGTAATGAGTAACTATATATGATTATTATAATGTGATATTTATACTGAAATAGTATACATACACTTCATCACAATTCCACGACCATGGGAACGATATCATCGCTCGTGCGTACGTACGGACTACCGTCTCCACGACGCGATGAGATTCATTCTCAATGATTAACCATTCATGAATGATTATAAAGTATATATAATAATTACTAATGAAATATATGACCTGATAATGATACTGGAATTATTTATATTTATATGTATTTCATCTACTTAATTCCATTCAATTCAATAAGGAAACAAAAACAGTGTTCATGCGTACGTACAGACTACCGTCTCCACGAACGGTGTATTTCTTTCTATTTACTGATTTATTATATATATTATTAATATATATATATATATATATAATGTTTAATATTCTGGAATTATGTAATCATGATCTAAGTAATCATATGAATAATTACAAGTTAAAAACATGGACGACAAATGAGACGATTATATCCAAAACGCTACTTTAACAAGAATTTACAGAAGAATGGGTAATATAATGTCATTAGTGGACCATATATGATATAATAAAAATGAATATAATTCTGGAATAATTCAATAACATGATTTAAATCATTATACAGGAGGTTCGGACACTTATAACGCAAGTCGGACCTAAGGTAAGGGAAATATCACAATCTCATTTTTATCCGGGATTGTTTATACTTTTGTATTTACTGGGGCGTATTTTATCATCCACGTCCATGTTTCCAGAATATATAATATTATTTCCATCCACCTACAATTTTTTAAATCCAATTTTACCCTTCGGTGAGTTTTTAGAAAAGAATATGAAAGGAATCTTTTGTTGTTTTTCGTACGAGGTACTTTTTTAATTTTCTGACAAAAGTACAAAGAATGTTTTTTAAACTTATACGGCATGATTGGATTTTTAAAACATTATTTCCAAGAATATTCCTTTACAAGCTTTAAATTTTATTTTTAATCAAATTCGTTTAGTTTAAAATTGTATGACATGTTAAGAAAAGAAAATTGTTTTTGATGTAGAAAGGATATTTTCCTCAAGAATGGAGTTCAAGTATTTTATCAAAATTATTTTCAATCTAAGATAATAAAAGGGTTCAGTTTTTATCCCTATTATTACATTGGTTTGATTATGTTTTGATGGAAATATTTTTATGAATTCCTTTATCTTATATGAATTTTTTTATGATGTCATGTTGTTTAATAATCCAATTTTTATTACATGGGTTACGCTATGATGTATGGTTTATGATTATGTGGAACACATAAGAAAGGATTCATTATAAGATGGGTGGGACCTATATCTCCCTCCAATGCATTGGGTAATGATTTTATATCTTATGAGATAGACATGGCTGGAATGGTAGGTTATACCGGTTCAGTGAAACAGGGCTGAAACGAGGGTGACTCGATTCAGAAAGAGACTTTGTCCACTAAGATAGTCTTGGCAATGAGTCATGACTAACAAGAAAGGATACTCTATGATTATGTGTGTATTCCAAAAAGTTTCATGTTTTAATTTATGCTTATTGGGATTTCATTTCACTACTATGATTTATCCCATGTTATGAAATTATGCTCTCTTTTACAGGTTAAGATTTCCAAAAGTTATGTTCTTATGAATATGATGTGATTGATTTTTCTTTTGTTTACCCTTACTAAGAATTTGAGCTCACTCTATTATGTTTTCTTTTCCCTAGGATATAAAGAAAGGTTTTAGGTAAAAAAAGGGAAGATCTTTTTGGGAGATATTGAAGATTTTTCACCACGATTAGAAGATTACGTTCTGAGTTTCCAAAGACACTAAACTATTACGATCCTTGTGTGTGTGTTTTTGTTATGTACTAAGTATTCCGCAAAAGTAATGTAATGTCCATGTACGATAAGATTTGGGTATCTACAGTTGGTATCAGTGGAAAGGTTTAGTCAACCTTTGGAAACTAGGACGCGAAAATGTTAGTGAGATCCCTAGAGATATTTCTAAGGTATGTCTAGGGATGTCCCTAAGGTTAAGTATACGTATAGGTTATAGTACTAGAATTACGCTGAAGATCATAGAATTAAACCTAAGATGTTAGATATTGAAGGTACTCCCCCTTTATTATGTTGTTTTCCCTATCATGATTTTTTCCTCTCACACTATTCTTTTTGGGTTTTAGACGATGGCTGGAACCCGAAGGAACCGTGTTGATCAATGCAATGGACAATGAAATGATTTCCCTCCTGGACAAACAAATGTTATGGGAGATGGAGTACAAAATCTTATTTCTATCCTTACACAAGCTATGAATCAGTCTGGTCTTCCAAATGAGCAGAGAAAGGAACAGTATTCTATTGAGTCCTTCATGAGGCAATGTCCACCTTCTTTCAGTGGGACTTTCGATCCACTTGTTGCTGAACAATGGATCAGTACCACTGAAAATATATTTTCAGTTCTTCAATGTTCTGAACATGATGAAGTCGTCTTAGCAGTATATCGTTTGGAAGGTGAAGCTAGTCAATGGTGGAATCTTATCAAGAATACGAGGCCAAGAGATGAATTTGAGTCCATGGAATGGGACGAGTTCAAGAACTTGTTTTTCAGTAAGTACTTCACTCGTATTCTTCAAACAAAGATGGAGAAGGTGTTTCTTGAACTAAAGCAAAAGGATGATGAATCTGTTGGTATATACGAAGCAAATTTTACAAGACTTGCATGGTATGCATCTGGCATTATCATCCAACCTGAAAGTAAAGTTGAAAGATTTTTCAGTGGCTTAAAACCAAGTCTTCGAAGGGCATTATCTATAAGAGACTTCAGTAGCTATGATGAAATTGTGCGTTGTGCTATCAAGGTCGAAATGGAAGTTGGTGTTACATATCCATCTCATGGTTTTGACAAGAAACGAAAGATGGAGTTCAAGGAGAAATCCCAGAATAATGGTGAAAAGAAGATGAATGTTTCCTTATGCACAAAGTGTGGAAAGAAGCATGGTGGAGATTGTCTTAAAGGGACTAGAAAATGTTTTAAGTGTGGAAAAGAAGGTCATCGAGCAGCTGAGTGTCGAATTAATGGAAAAAGGGTTTCTAATGATGTGAATAAAGCAAACACTACAGAGAACGCACCACCAACACTTCAATACATCAAGTGCAAGGAAATGGGGCATTATGCTAATAAATGCCCTAATCCAAGGTTTAGTGATGATCAACATGAGAAACCACTGAAGGCAAAGGACAAAGGGAGGTCACATGCGATCACTATTGGCGATGTTGAATATGACAATGATGTGGTGGAATGATTATTTGTTTATTTAATGGGATTCCAAAATAATATTGTATCATGGAGTATTGGAATATTTATGTATTGGTCTAATGTGGTATTCAATGTAATTGAGATATTTTTGGAAATAAGATGATATGCGCATAATGAAGGGAAAACGAGAAAATGAAATGTTTAACAGTATTCATGAGCTCATGATTGATATAAGGACTAAGTGATATCATGGTTTGAGTATATAGAATTTTGAGGATTTTGGTATGTGAAAGTGTTAACTTTTAACTGCATTCATGTTTTCACTAAGGTATTCAAGAGAATACATGATTAAGGACTTTTAATGTTTGGAATGTGACCAACAAAACATATCTTATGATATATGGGGATCGGCGATGGTGTTAAATCTCTGGTAATCATTTTCACTATGTTATGAGAATGGACTACAATATTTTGGATAAGCCTAAAGATTGGAATGGATTATGTTGGACATAAGTTAATATTGTTTAAGGATAGATGTTTTTTTTCCATGTGATGTTATTGTAATATAGTTTAGAAAAAGGACAACTTGCGGGACGGGCGACAACCCATCGCGTCGGACAATGCTGTGGGAATCGAACCCACAACCGAAGTGCGACTGGCCTTTATCGCCTACCACTGGCCTACAGGAAGTCCATATTCAGTAGAAACTAGTTTTATTATATTAAGCAATATGATATATGAAGTATAAGTCCATTTTAGGAACCATATATGATTAATCTCACTATAGAATGACTTATGTATATTTAATAACTTTTCCTAATCTTTTGTTTGAGACAGATGGAATGACCCGTCATTCTATCACATGACCTGCTAACACTTCACGAATAACAAATTCAACTTCATTTATTTAAGAGTTGAAGTGGAAATTGTTCAAGGCACGAACAACAGTGATATTGTACCAAAATAAAGTAAGTATTTATTCTAATTCAAATTCTTCAACTTTAGGGAAACGATCTTGAAAACCAAAAATGTTGTCCTAGTTCTCTTATATCTGATTAATCAGATGGTACCTTAGATCGTCTCAAATTTATGGATTTGTGATTGTTGACTTTTCCATAGCCATGTTCTCTACCACTCTCCATCAGAACATGATGGCTACATTTCTCTTCCATATCCATATATTCACCTATGGGGAAACCCAGTGATTAGTTTATTTGGGTAACTGCTACATTTCATACTTTTGTTTTAAAAGAATGGTTTTGGTATTCCTTTTTACGATGTGGGTTTCTATTAAAGAAACTTTCAAGTAGCAAACCATTTATAACCCCGACAAATTTCGAGGGAGAAATTCATTTTAAGGGGGGTAGAATGTAACACCCCGAGATTTTATGAAAAATATTCTTTTCATTAATGTCTTGTGTTGTACGCTACATCAAAAGGAGATTGCACAACACACATCCTTGACTTTCCTTTCATTACACGCAATCACGTCCTTCCTCGATAGCGAGTGTAGTACGTAATACCGAGTTTCACTAAACAACGATATGCTATTAAAATATTATTATAACTAGCCGTTATGAATAGTAATAACCACCTTTCAAATTTTTAGAAATTTTAGCTCTCAAAATGGACTTCATTTTTGGATTCAGTGTATCAAATTTAGCTTAAGGTGAAATTTTGATACTTTTCGGATAACTTTCATATTCTGATGAATAGTGAAAATTACTAAATTATAATTAAAAACAAATTTTTAAATAAAAATAATTAATAGTGATAAATTATTAATTCGAGTTGTTTTAATGTATATTTAGAATATATTTTTAAAATTTAATACAATGTTGGTCATTGGATGTAATTTCACATTTAAACCAGACATAAACAAGTTTCAATCTTTTGATAGATATTGTTTCTTAAAAACACGCTATTTGTTTTAACAGCGGGATTTAATTATAAAATTAATTAATGCAACTTCAATGTTATGAATTTGGTAAAATAGAATTCATTTTTGAATTCGGAATATGAAATATAGCTTAGGATGAAATTTTGGCATTGTTCTGAAAAACATCAATTTTTGATGAATAGTGAAACTACAAAGTAGTAGTTAAAAAAACTGAATTTTTCATAAAAATTAATTTTACCGCTTCTGTGAATGGAATTTCAAAAATCCGAGAGACACGGTTGATGTCAGTAAGTAAAATGTGGTTCAATGACATGAAAATAATTTTTGGTGAATAGTAACTTTTTACTTTTATTTACCACGGTTAAAAGTAAATAGGGTAATTATGGGTAAAAATGATATTAATATTATCCTAACACATGTCCTAATCCTTTTTGAAAAGTTTATCTCGACCAAAAACAACCTTAAGTGTAAGCTATTATCATTTAGGCCCACATGGATTAGATTAGGACATTTATTATTATTTAATTTAAAGAAGAGTTAAAAGAGTTAAAATCAAAGTTTATTTACTAAAAAAAATTTAATATAGGGTTATAAATAAGATACATTCGATTGTAAATATTCATTAAAAATCTAAAAAGATTTACTACATAATGGTATTTTATTTGTAATTTTTAGACATCAAATAAGTTAATTTATATATGACACAAAGATGATGCAGTAATTATCTTATTAATAAAATATTAACATAATTGATATTATAAATACCAAAATAAATGTAATTTAAGACTTTTTATGAATTACACTAATTTTCTAGGTTACTATGATATATTAGTGTTGATTTAATCAACTTGGTTCGAACATATAATTCTGTTATGACTTTCACAAAAATCATATATCAAATAGTGTCAAAATTGACACAAAATAGTTTTTAAATTAAATAGTATAGTATTAATTGTTATTTTATTCCTAAAAATCTATGGTTCGGAAAAATGACATAGATAAGGATATATATAGTAATAATAAAAAATTTGGGGTTCTTTTGGCATGTTAATAAGTTTATTAACCATATAGTGTAAGAAAACAAAAAGACACGGTAAAAGTTAAATTATTTAACTTAAAGTTAAATCTAATTTAAAATGTTAAAATAATAACATAAACTTGTCTAAATCATATTGGATGATAGGATTTTGACCCATCCCCACTTTATCATCGAAATAAGTCCCTTTGGAACCATTATAAACCGATTTTGACTTTAATATAAAATAATATTTTGAGATATTCTTAAGGTGCCCCTCTCCTCCCTTATAAAAGGGCACCTCCTCCCTCTATTCCTCACACAACTTTGAGCCTTAAAGCTCGGCCAAAACCTGCCAAAATCCATTATCCACTTCCCTAGTATCATCCTAGAGGTCCTGGTCTTCTTCAAAGACAATCCATAGTTCTTTAAGTGGAGGCTAAGAAAAGGAGCGTCAAAAAGAGGTAATATCCATTACCGATCTTTTTCAATTTCTTTCTTGTTCAACTTATTTTTCTTCAGTTGTTTCATGATAAAGTAATAAAATAAGTATTTCTTATATACTGATATGTTATTATAAATATGAAACAACTCTAAATAACCTTCTATCCATCCTACGGAAAAAGGAAATCACCGCGCGTGCGTACGTACGGAATACCGTCTCCACGCCGTGGTGTAATCTATTTTCCGCCACCACCTTAATTGGATGGGTATAAAGGTGTAATGAGTAACTATATATGATTATTATAAAGTGATATTGATACTGAAATAGTATACATACACTTCAACACAATTCCCCGACCATGGGAACGATATCATCACTCGTGCGTACGTACGAACTACCGTCTCCACGACGCGATGAGATTCATTCTCAATGATTAACCATTCATAAATGATTATAAAGTATATATAATAAGTACTAAAGAAATATATGACCTGATAATGATACTGGAATTATTTATATTTATATTTTTGTCATCTAATTAATTCCATTCAATTCAATAAGGAAACGAAAACAGCGTTCATGCGTACGTACGGACTACCGTCTCCATGAACGGTGTATTTCTTTCCATTTACTGATTTATTATATATATTCTGAATATATATATATAAATCATGTTTTATATTCTGTAATTATGTAATCATGATCTATGTAATCATATGAATAATTACAAGTTAAAAACATGAACGACAAATGAGACGATTTTACCCAAAACGCTACTTTAACATGAATTTACAAAAGAACGGGTAATATAAAGTCATAAGTGGACCATATATGATATAATAAAAATGAATATGATTCTGGAATAAGTAAATAACATGATTTAAATCATTATACAGGAGGTTCGGACACTTACAAAGAAAGTCGGACCTAAGGTAAGGGAAATATCACAATCTCATTTTTATCCGGGATTGTTTATACTTTAGTATTTACTGGGGTGTATTTTATCATCCACATCCATGTTTCCAGAATATTTAATATTATTTCCATCCACCTACAATTTTTTAAATCCAATTTTACCCTTCGGTGAGTTTTTATTAAAGAATATGAAAGGAATCTTTTGTCATTTTTCGTACGAGGTACTTTTTTACTTTTCCGACAAAAGTACAAAGAATGTTTTTTTAACTTATACGGCATGAATGGATTTTTAAAACATTATTTCCAAGAATCTTCCTTTACAAGTTTTCAAGTTTATTTTTAATCAAATTATTTTAGTTTAATATTTTATGACATGTTAAGAAAGGAAAAGTGTTTTTGAAGTAGAAAGGATATTTTCCTCAAGAATGGAGTTCAAGTATTTTATCAAAATTATTTTCCATCTAAGATAATAAAAGGGTTCTATTTTTTATCACTATTATTACATTGGTTTTATTATGTTGTGATGGAAATATGTTTATGAATTCCTTTATCTTTTATGAATTGTTTTATGATGTCATGTTGTTTAAGAATCCCATTTTTATTACATGGGTTACGCTATGATGTATGGTTTATGATTATGTGGCACACATAAGAAATGATTCATTATAAGATGGTTGGGACCTATATCTCCCTCCAATGCATTGGGTAAAGATTTTATATCTCATGAGAGAGACATGGCTGGAATGGTTGGTTATACCGGTTCAGTGAAACAGGACTGAAACGAGGGTGACTCGATTCAGAAAGGGACTTTGTCCACTAAGATAGTCTTGGCAATGAGTCATGACTAACAGGAAATGATTTTCTATGATTATGTGTGTATGACACAAAGTTTCATGTTTTATGTAATGCTTATTGGGATTTCATTTCACTACTATTATTTATCCCATGTTATGAAATTATGCTCTCTTTTGCAGGTTAAGATTTCCAAAAGTTATGTCCTTATGAATATGATGTGATTGATTTTTCTTTTGTTTACCCTTACTGAGCATTTGAGCTCACCCTTTTATGTTTTCTTTTCCCCAGGATATAAAGAAAGGTTTTAGGTAAAAAAAGGGAAGATCTTTATGGGAGATATTGAAGATCTTTCACCACGATTAGAAGATTACGTTCTGAGTTTCCAAAGACACTAAACTATTACGATCCTTGTGTGTGTGTTTTTGTTATGTACTATGTATTCCGCAAAAGTAATGTAATTTCCATGTACGATAAGCTTCGGGTCTCTACATTTACCCTCTCTTCCATTAACTTTACAAAATTCCACCATTATGTGAGATCTCATGGAGTCGCTTTAATCATTTAGTTAATACACCGCTCATCTGTCCTGCTGACACCACAATCCCACTACCCGTAGCTCCCTTCAGGTTTCCTTCTGAGATCAGTGCCTAATCTACTAACTCTGCGAACCTCTTAACGTGGAAGATGTTTACTTGAAACATGATATCATGTCTCAACCCATCCTGGAAACTCCTTTATACTGCTGACTCATTCCATGCTAACATTGGGACAAATCGTTTCAAATCAGTGAAGCAACTAGCATAGTCTATCACAAATAGATATCCCTGAGTCAGACTCATAAAATCTGCAGCCTGCTCCTGTCTCAAGGTTTCTGGGTAGAAATGCTCGAGAAACATTTCTTGAAAAACCTTCCACGAAAATCCCTCATCCTGCTCAATTTGAGCATGAATGACCCACCAACTCCTCGACAGGCCTCACAACATATAAGTTTCCAGCTTCACCCACTTCAATAACAAGGGTCTCTATATGATCCAGTAACGTCTGGACAGACTCTAACTAGAACTTTGCTGCCTCTGGCACACCCCCTCTAGTGAATGTCGGAGGGTTCTGCAGCTGGAACTCCTTGGTTAGCTCAAAGATACTCGGTGCAACCCACCCTAGGTCGCGATCCATCATCTGCATATGGAGAGCCATTTTCTCTGGAAACTATTCTTCTCTACCTTCATTGATCTCCAAATTTTCATACTCCTCTACTAGAGGAGTGTTCTCAGCAACACCCTTTGGTTTCCCAACTGGTAACTGACGTCGTGGTGGCATTTCTCTAAAATTTGAAGCATTTGATTTAGCACACATACCAAATATATTTCGTGACATTATCAACATCTCTTTACTAGATACAACAACCCACTCTTCATAGGCTATCCCAACAACATTTTCCAACTTTTTTTAAACCCTATTACTTCATTAAACATCATTTACCCACTTGTATTAGTTCATTATTCACATTATTTCTTGGTTTCATGAAATTCCTGAGGCACCCTACTTTCTGGCCTCACACACCCACCCCATGTGTGTGTCTAATACAATGCATGTCACATATCTCCCTAGGTTCCTATAATGATACCTGAATTCCAATCCTCGTGTCGTTAAGGCCATGAGCCAAATATCATATAACAGTCACATCAAACCTCATGTGCATCACCGAACGGTGAAATATCATCAACTGTAACAACACACAACCCAAAACAACATTTCCCACCCAGGGTGACATGGGTTTTCACTCGTACATGGGTTAGCTACTCCCAAGCATGAGATCATTACCAAGGCCCGACACGTCTCAAAACTTGGCTACCAATCCCAAATAACAGACCTTAGAGAATGGGAAGAAAGTCCTCCTTGGATACCACATTGTAACATCCCAATCCCGGAAGCCACTAAAACGATGCTCTGAGCCGGGTTGTTACATGAACTTAAGCGCACCTCCCTATATGCTAAAGGCTACCGACTAGCAGCGGAGGTCTACAGAGTCAGGTGGGGAGACTATACCACCTTTTTATCAAAGTAAGCCACAATACAAATAAACCAAATAGCAGAAAAAATAACCAATAAGAACAGAACATGTATAAAATCCATTTCCAATAATAAATATGACATGTCATACTACAAGTGAAAAGTGGACAAAACCCCAAAATAATGACAATGATCAAAATTCCTAAAATGGTCCCGAATTTAAGTCTGCATCCTCCACCAAGTGCTACCCATGTCTACTCACTATCTAGAAAGGTCCTTTTCACTTCTCTTGACCTACAATCAAGAAGTCTACTCAGGTACCCAACGGTGGCCCGAGCAGGGTGGGAGTACAAATCATTAGGCCACCACCAACATTGTCTACAAAATATCCAGTCTAAACTGATAGTGCATGAAATAGAATACTAATGATAATTTCTATGTAATTATTTAAGGTACCATTAACCAATTTAGAGCCAAGCTATTTCCACTTCCATTACAATTCATTACACACACATTATCTCCATTTACTATTTCATCACATTACCATGGGTTAATCACATACTCTATGTTACATGGGTATAAGGCCAACAATCACATGAAAGAGGTTAAACACATTGTTATCCTATCTTACTAGGAAAACCCCCCATATCAACCATAACCTCTACTCGAAGCCTCAGTCTGGGTGGTTGAAACTGTTAGGAGAATAGACCTTCAGTCCCCTTTCCTAACTAGTGCATTTAGGGTGGAGTTTAGAAACTCAATCTTCACCCAACCTGTGGGCGTAGATACACATGTCATTCCCCACTCTATGAATCCATGTGAACATTCTTCTATATATAATTAACCATCAACCATCCAAACCATTTCCCTTTAGCAACATTATTCACAACAACCCACATGGGAATCCACATCATGCCTTAAATCATTAACACATTACCATTTCACATCATTTAACCATTAACCCAATTCCCTTGTGTTATGACTATCTCACTAAGAATTAAAATTTTTTCCCATAATTTATCCCATAATGGAACTTAATCATTTTATACATTAAATGATTTAACTCTTTCATCATTCCCATAAATCAACCATTTAACCCATTCCACTTTAACCCTTAGGTTATTGCCAGGTCTAGGTGAATAACCTAAATTCTATTCCAAGTTAAACCAGTCATGAAAACATATTTATCAAGGGCTCTACAATTTATTTCAAAAGGGTCACTTGTTTAATATCAATCCCTAAATATGGGTAGAGTCGGCACATCCCATGGATGGCCCCAATTAGGTCAACTCTATCCCTACTCATCCCACTAGGATCGTGAGGGTTACCATTTTCCATTTTAAATTCCATTATTACCAAACATTCCAAGGTTATCCAAAACATAATCAAAGGAATGAATGAACACAACTAAACATGCAAAAATACCGAAATAACTATGGGATATCACTTGTAGACCACCTACCTCGAAGCTTCAGTTGAACACCCTCTCAATCGAGTCCTTAGACCTTGATCCAACCAACCATTGGAGCTTCAATATAAAACTCACACAAAAGATATGGTTTTAGAGCTTCGGTATGAGAGTAAGAGAAGATACAAACCCTAAACCAAAAAGTTGAGCAATGATGGGATTAGCCTTACCCGGAGCTTTGATCTGAAACCAATGACACCAAAAATGCCTTAGAATCGATGGAGATTGGTCTCATAGAGGCTTTGGGTGATTTGGTTCATGCCTAGAGGGAAGATGGATGAAATGAGAGGAAATATCAAGTGGAGTTTTAAATCCTAGAGTGGAAAACTTATAATTTTTCCCAACTTTAAGTGGCCGCATGATTTGTACGCACGGTTTGGAAAACCGTGTACAAACAGTGCACAAGCCACTGCCCGAAGGAGGAGGGGTCGCACGATTTAGATGCACTGTTTTGAAAACCCTGCACAAACCGTGTGCATGATTTTGTTCAGAGGAGGATGGTTCACATAGTTTATCCTGGGCAGGCCACACGGTTTGTTTGGTCATGCATAGGCTGTGTGCCCTGGCCTGTATTGGCCAGATTTCCTTTCATCCGTTCCCCAAGCCCCTGGAACACCCCATGGACTCTCACACTTTCAGGAGACATCCCTTGAAGCCCGAAACAAGGGATTCAACGAAAACATAATGAAAACATTTCTTTACAAAAACCGGAATCTTACATCACTTCTTTTAATATGAATTATGTCTAAAAACTTAAATACGAGATAGAGGATAGATTATCAAAATTCCAGAACACCAAAAAAATGATTGATGATCCTATATATAAAAAATAAATATCATAATAATATATTTTTTATTTAATATTATTACATAAAACATTTTACAAAAACCCTTCACAATTATTCCCCACATATATATTATTTCATTAAATTATATCTTCGACATTGGGTGTTAGTTATCTTGATCGTTTTAATGTTTTCTCATAATAGTGGTGTTCTAATTCATTTTCCCCCAAATTTAATTAATTTAAAATTCATATAATATTATAGAATTAATTATTTATAAATATTTATAATTTTAAAATTTCATTATTTTATTATTTTAAATGATTTTTTAATGATGATATCCACAATGATCATGTTTCTTTTTTTTAATGAACATATCATGGTATATTAATTAATGAGTTTAATTTCAAAATTAAATATCCAAGACAAAAAAACATTATTTACTTATTTATATAAGATCATATCAACAATAAAATTGTCATATTCATACATATTATTATTTTGATACATTATTCAAGTAGGTCGTTAGACCGACACAATCAAGATCATACCAAATTTATGTAGGATTAACATTATAAAAATAGTTTTCTTAGAATAATATATTTATTAAAAAATAATAACGATATTATATCGATATTATTTGTTATTTTTTCACATATGATGTCTGATTAATAAAAACAAATGTTGCAAAAAAATGGGATATATTACTTCATAGAATTAATGGGTGTGACAATATATGAATTGCATATTCATTTTCACTAAGGGAATATAGGGAACATGATTAATGGTAATTAAAATTGTAATACGAAATATTTTCACAATATATATTGAATTCATCAAATAACATTATGACAAATATATTTTAAAATAAAAAATTAAAAGGAATAATTTTTTGGTTAATGTAAGTACTTATGCTGAGAACATGAGTTTTGGCTTGCATGACTCAATTTAAATGGAGTGATTAAGAATTTATATTTTTACTAGAAGTTATGTAATTTGAAATAAAATTCATAAGGAGTTATAAATTGAACCATATAAATGTATAACCAAAATTTATGAGTGTTTTGTGAAGGATTGGGGACAAATCCCCGTAATAAATAATGACAATGTTGATTTTCTAAATATTTATGTTATGTGAAAATAGAAAAAATGTTTAGAAAGTCAATAAGAATTAAAATTGAAAATTAATTTATTGGGTATATTTTTTAGTGTGTAAAAATAATATAATCATTTATATTTTTATTAAAACATTTTTTCCATTATGTCTGTTAGCTAAATATTTTACAATTTTTGTATTTTAGCACAATGAATACTTTTAAACATATTTATTCATTTTTATACAAATAAATATTACATTTAAAATTACATAACTAATATAAACATATTAAAAATATAAAAAACCGACTTTATACCAAATATATATCTACAATACAAACTAATTTTATCATTACTGAGTAGAAGAACATTTATAAAAAAATGTTTATTTAAATGTTTTAAACTTATGTGTTGGATAAAATTGGAATTATATTTGATTTTCAAGATAGAAATTTTTTCATTTTCAATGAAATAAAATTTACTAATATTAAAAACATATACCAAAAATAGTTTTGTAAAATTTTTATTTAACTAAAAAATGTTTCATTTATTGGAAACTTGTATTTCTGTTAATAAAATGTTAAATGTAGTTTTTAAAAATTTAATATAATAGTTTGAATGTGTTATATTTACTCTTTTGGTAAATAATTGAACCTGAAATATGTTATTCATGTTTGTATGTTATAATTATTTCATGATTGATCCATAAAGTCTAAGGTTTTAGTGAAAAAATTCCACTCGTCAAAAAAATAAATTAATTGAAATAAATTAAAACATTTAATCTTAACAAATTTGTTTTATTTATAGATATATTAAATAATTTAAAATTTTCATATTTATATTATAAAATTTAAAATTGAGCTTTTAAATTGAAATACAATGAAAAAAATATTCATATAAAATTAATTTTTTTTAAATATGAACTTTTATTAGTCTTATTTTCCATCAATTACTAACTATATTGTTATTAATCAATTGTTTTTATAAAAAATAAATCATTCCAACTACATATCTAAGTTATTAAGGTAATTTAGAACAAATATAATTATATATAAATGAAAAAAAATGGTTAATAAAAATTTTTATTTTACTAGTTTATAAATGTTTATATAAATAAAAAACAATTTAAATTAAAATTAATAATGCGATATGTATAAAATATATGTTAAAAGTAACTTATTACATTGAATTTACCTGTTTATACCATCCTAATTTTAGGTACATATCCCCTTAGGATCCTTGACTATGATATACACATTAGGTAAGCTCTAATAGCTTATGAGTCTTGTTGTTTGGATACTATGTTTCATTTAAAAATTTCTTCAAGATTCAACTTCTCTCGTATCTGTTTACACTTATATATTATTTTTGGAGTTTGGAATAGTATTTTTCTTGGGTAAAACTTCATTAAAGAACCTCATTTAAAATCTCAGACAAATTATCTTCTTATGGGTAACTCTCTCTAACTCATCGCATTTATTTATTTTTGAATAATTTATTTTTTCCTATTTATTCATCCATTTAAGCCCTAAAATATAAATAAAATATTATAATAAGAATAATTATTACTTAACATATCAGAATTTCTATTAAAATAAGTGTTCCTTGTATTAAAATATGATATCATAAAATTTGATTAAATAAAATATATAGAGATATTTTATTTCATAAAAAATAATGATAAATTGATTACCCTTTCATTGAGTCACATATTATAAGAAGTAAGATCGGATACCTTGCACACTATTAATTCATCCATGCATGTTAGTCCCACCCAAGAGCCTAATGCATCTCACTCATGTCGTGGCTAACTACATCATCAAGCACCATCATTCCAAAACCACAAAAATCTAACAAGACACTCACCACATTCAGAAATAATATTCAAAGAATCTATCATGTAATGATAATTGGTTGTCCATTATCCACATATTTAGTATTGAACACTCAGACTATTACCTCAATAAAATGGTGGCTAAATGTTTTCAACGTCATGGCCCGACACAATGTTGGAACTATCTCTTAAATCATGTGATTTACCTATTTACCCTTGTTTCTTAAACAAGTGACCTTGGTTATATTATCTAATTATGAGTAATTATGAGAGCCACTACCAAAACTAAAATAATTACTCATTGTTCTTATAGATAAGTCAAAATACATGTTTGGGATCATTTTATAAAAAGGTGAGTTCCATGTAACAGTCCCCTACTCACCATTATCCACATATAGACCACTAAAAATTTAGAAAATACTTGAGGATATGGTTTCCCTATTCCCTCAACAATTTCACCCAACACATAGAAAGTATAATCAATTTTCTCAATGATTTAATAGTCCTCGTACATAACTTGAACCCTTTATTTTTTTCCATTATACATGAGGTTATTGATTTGAGTTTCAAAATGTTTATTAAATACATATGTCAAGGTATGTTTCTTTTAAATCCATAGTTTTAAATAAAAAAACATTTCTAGGAACATAAAATCATAAAATGACCTATAAAAATGTTAACCCAAAAAACCTCTACTATATATCTCAACACATTTTTGTTACCATCCATTACCTTCAAGGATTTAATATGCTTCCTCCACAACCCAAACCAGTGACCATAGTCACAACAACCATGTGGGAAGCACTGCAACTACCACTGAGTCTATTTCCTAGTTGTACATATAATATTTATTTATTGAATTCATGCATATTGTAATGGGTTCATTTTATGGTTTATATGAGATAGATATGCACACAAAAAGTATAGAACCTATGATGTGATGTGCTATATCTTATAGGGAATTATGCCACTATTTTTTAGAGGGTACAAATTAATATTATAGTTAAGTGGATATTTATAATACCCATTAATGGTTTATTTAATAACTGATCAACCCACCTTGAAATCCAAAATCAATAACATAAATTCACCTTGAAATTACATCCCAACATCTAAACTCGTTTTCATGATATTTTTCAGTTACTCGGTTCTAGTACATAAAATTCCACAAATATAACTACATTAAGAAACAAAATATTATTAGTTTTAGAAAAATGAATTAAATGAACCATAATCCTATGGGTAATAATGTGCTATCCAATATTAATTCATTAGGAATATAGTGCTACTGTTGACCAAAAATGTGTCCACAAATAACCATAAAAAGGACTATATATCCACAACTATAGAAAGGACTACACATGGTTGAATATGGAGATCCCATAATGAAAATAATATGGTTATGTGGAATATAATTCCCCTAACATGTTATATAGATAAGGTTTCTAAATTATTTTAATTAATATTCAATGAATGAAATAGGTATCTCAAACCCCAATTAGAAAAAAAAAAATAAAATATCATGTGAGTATTACATGTGAAATATTATTGTTAAATATGGGGATCAGGGAAAAAAGACAATTTCCAAATCAATATATATCATCTCTCAAAATCACATTATATTAAAAAAATATCATCCACAATAACACAAATTATGACCAACTAAATTATATTGATGGTTACTGAGATTACTAACATAATGGTGTTCATGACCCACTAGACCATGTTCTATCCAATGATATGAAAAATTTCATAATAATCATTCTTACAAAAAAAACAAATATTAGGATAAAAAACATATAATAATAATTTTTTATTCACATAAATATAATTTTCCTTCTAGTTAGTGTTCCACAAAATCTCGAGTGAGCCTCCGCATATGAAAAGGCCATCCCATTATAATAGTGTTCCTAAATGATATAATGGTGAGACTATGTCATATAATCAAAAACAAAAAAAATTTGTACAAATTTGTATTCATCATAAACATTATAATATATTGAAAAAATAATTAAAATTATATATCAAAATTTACCATGAATAAAAATATAGACACACAACCAAATCAATCATAAACTGGTCGCCCACTATGACTATTATATGTACTAATAAAAAGGAAAACTATATTCACATTATCCCTACTACCAGCCATGAAACTCATATAACCTATATACAAATCCCCTTATTCATTCCCGAGGTGATCCATTGTATGTCCTGTAATATAATATAAATAATAAATATGGGTATAATTTGAACTGAGGACCCCGGTAGGGTGTGATAGGTACATATCAGTAGGGTATCATTAGGTTGCACTTGAAAATTCCATAATTTAGGTGAATTTATGATGAAATAATATATTATAATATCACACATTATCCCCATAGATCTTGTTCTAACATGGCCATTATGAATCCCTTCATCATATAACACCATCATCAAATGAGGTAACTATGAGACCTCCTCATACACGAATTGATTCGTTAACTGAATTCAAATCATCATAAATATATGAAATATTCTATACAATATATCCAATAATAAATAAATATTGGTGTGATTTAGGCCATGTACTGAACACTAGCTAACAATCCTTGGTATGAAATTATTTCCAAGAATCAAACTAACCATATTAATCAAATTTTTCCCTTATTAAAAACACAACATAAAGTGTATCACACGTGATACGGTACATCAATCATGTCCAACATCAACTTCAAACAACATATTACTCTTGTTACTCTTGTCATATATCCTATTACACAACACATCCAAAACCTTATCCCACTCATAACTATCAAATTGTATCATCATGAGAAATCTCACCCTTTGTTGGGACTCCATATTACACATTGAATTCTACCAACACTATATCACTCATTGGGTTTCCAAAATTTTTATATGAAACACTAAAACACTCATGGTGGGATTGGAAATCACATACATTTTTATTTGTCAACCTCACCATGATATTGTTTTAATTCAATATCACTCATGATAGTGTAATTCCACTGGATCAATTAACAAATATAAAATCCTACTACTATCAAAGGAACATAGAATACACAATCATCCATAAGTAGTAAAACATTTCATTTTTCTTATTTTTATTATCATTTCACTGTGTACTAATCACTCATTAATATCCTATATTCCCAAAATCCAAAAAAAAATATCCAATCCATTTTTCAATTAGAGTCCTTCACAACCATGTATATCTTTACATATCGATTTAAACATTTTCTCTTAACCTGTTTTTAGAACACTTTCTAAACAATAATCCAGATGTTCTTCTCAAAAGTTAGGCACCAACCTCATAAAATCCCTTTATCAAACCTAGTCTCACT
Source organism: Viscum album (assembly GCA_963277665.1). Taxonomy (NCBI): domain Eukaryota; kingdom Viridiplantae; phylum Streptophyta; class Magnoliopsida; order Santalales; family Viscaceae; genus Viscum; species Viscum album. The sequence continues at coordinate 266,097,314 of OY728141.1, forward strand.
AGATGGTGTTTATACAAAGCTATCTTGTTATATGATCCATTGAAACATAATATTGTGTCCCATACAATACCCATATCCCACACACATTTCCATTTACATATCCTTCAAGTGTGAGCCATCATCACATTACTTAGTGGAATCCACTCTCAATCACAACCTATACTTTAATTAAAGACTATTCTTAATAATAACACTCACCAAGGGACACTCCAACCTTAGTAGGGTTTTATACACCAATCAAATTATGTACAAATATTTTTTTCCTTACATATCCCTAAAGCATTAATGTATCATTTAATAGACCTAAGGAACCACCTAATATATTATTTCAACTAAACTAATATATGATGAACTTATTATCATCTCCCCTATTGAAAACTGGCCAAATATCTCATCAACCTCAACATGAACATGTGATTTGATACAACCAAAGATTACACAACAACTTATTTGAGGATACGAGACACAACACCGTCATATCTCTTCTACAAAATTCATCTTCATTTCTAAAATATCTATCCAGTTCAATGAATCCTAAAATTTACAATAGTTATGAATAAAAACAATATTTAACACTAATATCCATAAGGATTATCCACTCAATTGAAGATTATGAGAGTGTAACACCTCAAAAATAAAAAATAAGATAATATTATTATATGTGGAAGATTATATAAACCACAATGAATAGAAGAAAATACAACACCCTGAGACATTATAAAATATATTTTTAAAATATATTTAATATAAAAAAAATTAAAAACATAAAAAAAAGATTTTATCTTGTTTTACATGAATGAATGATTTTTTAAGTTAACTTGTGTGATAGGAAGGATCAGGTTTAACCAAACAACAATATTCTATTATAACTATTTAATTGTTATCGAGAACACATTTTAATGATTGGTAAGAAAATAATAACCTAAATTAATAATAAAAATATTATACATGTAAATAAAACAGATTAACATCTACCAAATTGGGAAAAAATGATAATAATTTAGAGAAATAAAAAGTTTTTTCTAAAAAACTATATTTTTTATAAATGGTTATTTAGTCAGGATGTGTGAAAATTATTTAAATATCATTTTGAACACATTTAGGGAATCAAATTAAAAAATAAATTTTTAAATCAAAATACCAAAATTATCATAATGTTACATTTTTTGATTTTTCTAAAATGTTTGGTTCTTTTATGAATAATAAGAAATACAAAATTTTAATTGAAAACTACCTTATTATTATAAGTAATTATAATGATACATTATATTTTCACATGGTTTTAATGTTTAATTAGTTCAATCATATATCAATTAATCCAATATAGGTAATTTTTACTTATTTTCATGTTAAATTTTTATATAAAATCATTGTAATATTTTTATCATTTCAACATTTAAAACCCTATTTTCATTGGGCCCATGTAATTAATTTTAAATTAAATTATGTATGTTCTAGGTGTAGTAGAAGCACGTTGGAGGGTGTACCCAACATTAATTTTAGCATTAACAACTATCAATATGTGATCCTTCATGAAAATAAAATAATGGATCTTTGGAATAGAAAGAAGAATGAAAAAGAAAGAGGGGAGTCCAGATACAATATATAGGATCACCAGATGTTGGTTATAATAAATTTAATTAATTATCACGAATTTCCTGGATGGAATTCTTTCTTCGTTGATGTTTTCAGTTATGGAATTATGTGATTCATCATTGAGTCGTAGAAACTATGTGTAGGATACCTCTACCGTGGATCCACACGTGTTCCATATATCTCTGGACATCACCAAAGGGATCTCCGGGTCCATGCACAGATGTGCCTTCGCCTGCAATTTTTTCCTTCGATCTCCTTGATCTGGTGGCAGTGGATCCCTCTCTCTCTCTCGAGTATTGATATTGTTATTAGTGGAAATGAAATTCTCTCTTGTCTCAAGAGATTTTCCAAATCTGTTGTGCACAACACAATAAAAAATGGATAGGCTATTGAGAATTTTATAAATGGGATCTTAATTACATAGAATAAATAAATGAACTATTTACCTGAATTCATTTATTCATTTCATTGCATTCATTGACATACCCCTATGTCTAATAATAACAGTTCAGTATTATTATAGCTGGTAATGGTCCCATCGAATTACACATAATATTATTTAAATAAATAAAAAATATAATATCTCATAAATTCCTAGAAAAAATAAATGGTGTGTATATTTAATATAAATAGCATGTACTTTTGTTTTTCATTTTTCATTATTTCCTCCACATTTATATGACCTTGACTAACAGATTTTTTATTTCCCAAATAAATATCACTACATTACACGCAAATAAATATATTATATCACCCAGAAATTATTCTCTCGAATAACTACTATCGAAATAAATGTGATCTGGAATCCTTGAATAATTATTAAACCACAATCAAGAAAAATCTAAATTCATCTCGGTAAATTAATATTTAACTAGGATACTTGGGAACACATAGTGTGTGACCCTATAGGCCTTTTCTAAATATAATTCGGTGGAGCCTCTCTAATGTCCAATGTTAGCATCTATAAACATGCCATGGAACCCATATATGAAGATGTTAATGCCGTAAAAACGTGTCACCTCCTACAAATTCTTACTGTGTAATATAATCCCTTTGTATCGATATCTCTATTCAAGCCGGTGGGGTGATGGTGCCATCAACCCATGTGCTCAAGTATTCATTCTTTGTATTCCCATAATTGAACTCATTGAATCCTTATCATGGACAAGGATTTATTTAGGATATATCAATTCAATGAAAGGGCTTGAGATATCTACTCCAATTATGGAATAGAATGGAAAAATCCTTTCTCGCGTTATCTATTAAAGAACTATAACTCGTCATGCACCCAATATATCCAACGTTGCTAAAAATAGTGTTTCATCCCAGTTTTCATCAATAAATCTATGTGAGCGATTTGTAATACCCATTAATAGTAACCTTAAAGTATAATTAACCATACACTCGTCCACTTATAGGAACATCCAATGACACTATAAAATGTGGATTTCCTACCGATGGTACATGTTCTCATAATATGATCCTTGATATAACTAAGGGCACAAACTATTGGAAGGTGCCTCAATGTTTTATGAGTCCTCACCCCTAATGGACTGTATTATATGTTTCCCTCAAATAACATCATCCGTCCATAGAACATATTATCTAGAACAATATTATGGCACTTCCAGGTTCTCATCATAGCCGAGTTACACTATAAACCTTTAATGAAACATCTATCCGTAGGAAATTATCACATGATTTCTAACATAGAAGAACAATCAATATGTTTTAATGTATTTATTTATTAAATAACTACAATGTATTGTATTTTAGGACCCTAACTCTAACTAACTCCAACATGGACTAGAGGAAACTGCAGACCAACATTAACCCGCTAGCTCTCACATGATATTCAAGATTCTTGTTGAGATAGGCTTTTAGACATGGGGTCTTACATGTTATCTTTTCTAGACACTCTGTTCACTACATCTTTAACCCTTTGATTGAAATCTCTTAGAAGGTGAAACTTCCAAAGTATGTGCATTTTTTGTTGATGTGACCTTGGTTCTTCTCAAGAGCCACCACTGCAGTATTATCACAATAAAATAAGAGAGGATTATTACTGTTATGAACCACATCATGCTCATAGAAAATGTTAGGAATCTAGATAGCTTCATTAGCTACCACAAAAGCTTCTATATATTCAGACATCACTGTAGAATCTGAAACAACAGGTTTCTTTGAATTCTTCCAGCTCACAACTCCTCCATTGAGACATAAAATATATCTAGATTTCAATTTCAGAATGTCTTGATCTGTATGAAATCTAGCATCGATATACCATCTAATGACAAAATCGTTATCTCCCCCATACACCTGGAACATATCTATAGTTCATCTTAGATACCTAAGGATTGTCTTAAGAGTAGTCCAATGACTTTCTAATGGATCTTCGTGATATCTTCCTACTATTGTCTATGAATAGGTAATATCATGGTTGGTACATAACATGGAATACTTGATGGATCCAATAGTCGAAGCGTATGTGATCTTAGTCATTCTATCTTTACCCAATTGTGGCAGAGGACACATTTTCTTTGAAAGATATCGGCCATGTGACACTGGATCCAATCCTCTATGAGATTGTTACATACTAAATCGCTTTAATATCTGGTCAATGTATGTACCCTTATATAGTCCAAGCATCCTTTTAGATATTTCACAAACGATCTTGATCCCTAAAATGTAGGATTGTTCACCCATGTCCTTCATGGAGAAACAATTGTTCAACCAGTCATTAACTGAATGTAAGGATGGTGTGTCATTTCCAATATGCAATATGTCATAAAGATATACTACTAAGATAAAGAACATATTCCCATTAAAACAGTTGTAAACACATGTCTCACATTCATTCTTAATGAATCCAAATTCATTTATAGATTCATCCATCAAATTTTATATGACCTAGATTCTTTATTTTATCCATAAATGGATTTCTACAACTTACAATCACGTCTGGCTTCACCTTGGGTCACAAAACCTTTAGGTTGTGTCATATAGACATCTTCATGAAGGATCCCGTCTGGGTATGCTTTTTTGACATCCATTTTCCAAATATCATAGTCAAGGTAAGCTTATTTGGCAAGAATGATTATTAGGGATCTATACATGGAAATGGTGAGAAGATTTTATCATAGTGAATTCCATGACTCTGTCTAAATTCTTTATCCACTTGCCTTGCTTTATTGGTTCTAACATTACCATCCATGTCCAGTTTACTCTTGAATACCCATTTTCATCCAACATGATTTACCTCAACTGGCTCCTCAAAGAGAACCCATACATGGATATGATATATGGAATCCATCTCCAAATTCATATCTTCTCACCACCATTCAGCTTCTACACTTTCTAATACTTCTTTATTGGAGAGGGCTTGATAATTTTACAAAAATAATGATTCCCCATCCTCGGTGACTATGAAACCCAATATCTCTGGTTCCCTTACCTCTCTTGAGCTCTTACGTAGTACAATTGTATATGGAACCTCATCCATAGGGACCCGTATAACCTTTCACTAAACCAACTCTCGTGTATCATGAGCATCAACTTCTTCGAAGTCAATCATTCCCCCACTATCATTTTGGAGGATATGCTTCCTCTCAAGAAATACATCTTGTCTGGAAACAATCGCATTATTATCTGAAATGTTATATATGTAATATCATATCGTTTGATTGGGATATCATATAACGATACACTTGGTGCCTCGGGGTTCTAGTTTTTTTCCTAAAAGAGACATAAAAAATTCCTCACATCCCCATACAATTGTGTGTGACAAAATGGGTTTATTTCCATTCCATAACACATAGGGAATTTCATCTTCTTCCTTAGTTGGTACCCATTATAATATGTTTTCAGTAGTTTGTAATGCATATCCACAAAATGATAATAAAAGATCTGCATGAATCATTGTTGACCTTACCGTGTCTAACAAGATGTGGTTCTTCCTTCCACTAACGCCATTATACTGTGGTGTGTATGGAGGAGTGAGATGAGACAAAATCCAAGACTCGAATAGAAGATCGATGAACTCTTGGTTCAAATATTCTCTACCTCTATCCAATTGAAGCTTCATTGTCATCTTAATAAGCCGATTCTCTACTTCATTCTTGAATTCGTTAAATTTATTTAAGTCTTATGACTTATAACTCATTAATTAGATATATCCATATCCACACAAATCATCAATGATCATCATTACATAAGAATATCAACCTCTAGATTCTAATAGAAGTGGTTCATACACATCCACGTGCACTAATCATAGAATTTCTATGGACCTTTCACCCTATACAATGAAAGGCATCTTGGTTATTTTACCTTGTATACAAATGTGACATCTATAATGTGGTTTTAGCTCAGTAGAGTCTAAATAGACATCTTATAAGAGAATTTCAAGTAATTCTAGTTTATATGACTGCTATAGTGATGCCACAACTGGGTGGTGTATGAGTCACGTTAGTTTGGTTCTTTATCGATTTCCAACACTTGGTTTTCATAATTTAATACATACAAACCATTATTTAAATGTTCCATACAATAGAATATTTTGTTTCTAAAATTTTATCAAAACATATTCCCAATCATGAAAATAAATCCTTCCACATCAGAACATGAATCAAAAATTCTGTTTTTGGTAACACTAGGAACATAATAAAAATTATATAAAATTAAAATCATCCTAATTGGAAATGAGATGTGGTAATCGACAATGGAAACCACATCCATCCTCGTGCAATTGGAAGCTCCAAGATCCACCTCTCCGTGGTAAACCATTGTAAATATACTTGGTTCCTTCATCTGAACATATTGTGGTCCCCATGAGGTATATCTAATAACCAAAGTGTAAAATTGAATGATTACACTCGATAACGAGAGAACCTTTAGCGTCACCACGATTCCGGGTGCAATTCCACTTCTTGTGGCCTTACTTTCTTAATGGAAAACATACTGACTCTCATTCCTTTCCATGCCTCTACAACATCCCCTTCTTGGAGGGACGGTGCTCGGGGGCATTAGGCCGTTTATAAGTCCTTCTCCCCTTTGCCTTGTCCTTCCTTTTCTTATTCACCATAAGGAATGTGGGTTTGTCATGCCCCATATACATATATACCTGAAATAATTATTTTCAGATGTCCTGATATCCTCTTTTCATTGTCTCTCGTGTTATGGTTGACAATAAATCTAGAGAGGGTCTTGGGAAGTGATGGTAGGAGGATATCGGTAGAAAACTCATCTAGGAAAATAATGCCTATAATGTGCTGGCGTTCAATATAGCCAATAAAACTGACTACAAGAGGCCCTTCTAGTGTATACTCTCTATGATTAGATGTAAAAAAGCGTTTGATATCTCATATCTATCATGTCTCGTCTTATCTGGGTAGTTATCGTTAAGGATAGACATCATGCTATACACGTCCATGTTTTCATATTACTTCAAGATATCATTAGACATAGTCAATAGCATGATACATTTGACATCTATGGAATCACACATATGTTTCATATATAGAGATAGTTCATCATCACTCGCCTCTTTTCCAGGTGCATCTGGAACCTGCTCTTCCACCACGTATAATTTTTTCTCCCGGTGAAGGATGACTCGTAAATGCCTCTTTCATTAAAGGTAATTAGTGCCGGTGAGATGGTTTTCCTACTTGAGTATTGTTCCCCATGATATTTCTGAAGTCATTTTTCATTCTATTTCTAAAAATTAATATGTGAAAAGTTTTATTACTTTATTATTATAAAACCTAAACAAATAAATTAATATTAATTTGTCTCCCACTATTATATCAGAATCCAATATCACTCGCCATTGACATGAGAATATTATGTTACATGAATATTCTATTGGAAATGATCTATATTTCACATCATATTACCCCATCTAGGGTTTTTCAAACATCATGATGGTTGTTAGGTAGGCATTCCAAATGAAAACAACATTAAAACACATCTCATTGATCCACTGAGTGGATACCCCAGTCCTGAAATCCATTTATTTTGGATTTCGTCATCCTTTTCCTCTTCGTCACACCAAGACCTATTGTGGTAGTCAACCATTGATGCAAACCATGTCATGTCAACCCAAATAAAGGAATTATAATTCTTCTCTAATTGAAACCATGCCAACTAGGGTTGGTCATGCACTTTGAACTGTGGATTGATTCTAACAATGATTATGGAAGGCTATACCAACATAATATTATCTTTTAAGGATTTTATCCTTATTAATAAATTTATATTTTATTATATTTGATTAAATTCTTGAAAATATTAAGAGGGATATACTTAATTAATTAACCATGTCTAGGATAATATCTAATCATAATCCTGTATTATTTTAGTTTCATCATGCATGCTTGTTTAATTCACAAATTGTGTGATGATGACAAAAAATTCACAATAAATAAATAATTAAACTGATTAAAATAAAATAAATTGTTTGATAATTAAAATGTTATATTGGTTAGTTTATCTAGAGGGTGATAAACTAACAAAAGACATAGGGGAGAAACACATTGAACCTTTTTGGGTCATGTTTACTACTTTTCCACATTTACACCACCGTATCTCCTTGGATTGGATTCACCTTGGGTACTAACATGAGTCGCCTCCAATATCATAGGAGCACCATCCATTAAATATGCTTTTATCACACACACAGGTGATGGATAAAATGGGGTATTAAAAAATGTATCATTGGGCCTTCAATCACTACATATTAATGAGTAGAAGGTTCACATGCCATCATATTTAATTTAAATAAATAAATTAAAATAAACCATTCACATAAAAATTTCTGGGTCTAACTCATGATCATCCACATATGAAACAATATTTAAGCATAAATAAAACTATCATTCAATTCTACTATCATTCTTGTTTATGATACACCATACTCGAATCAATTAATTATCTTTAATTATTCAATCCTTTTATCTTAATCTCATTTTCTTAATTTCCTGGGGATTCTCATCCATCATATTTTTAAACAAATAAAATCATTTAAAATAATCTTTGTACGTAACGTGTACCTTGGAGGCAACCCAGTGATTTCTCATTCATAACTCCCCATTGTGTAGAAATGAACATTACACAGATGATAAATTAAACACACATATATAAAATGCCTATGACGTATTCTGCCTAAGCATTATGCATGTACGATGGTACAAATCTCAAGGGTTTGTATAATATAATAATTTTTTTTTAAAAATCTGCATAATTTGGATGAGCACACAGTATGTAGTTCTAACTACATGGTGTGTACTTTTTTTCACCATCTATTCGAAGTAAACGCTTAGGGACATGGAATGTAAATGTACTTCAGAATTAAATGGAATACACAACATGTTTAGTGGGACCCAGACCGTGTAGTATCTGTGTTACTTGGTTTCTTGTCAGGAAAGCCATATACGGGGTACATGTTTCAACGTTAACTAGAAGGGACTACATGTCGTTTTTCAATGATTCACACCACATGTAATCTATAAATTATGTGCCACCTGTAACTGGTCAACAAACCTAGTCAATAAAGTCATAAAAATACTTCAACACACATCCTAATTTGGCAGACCAGTCTGATACATTGAATCTTGAGTACATGGTGTGTACTACCGAATACATGCTATGTATTCTGGTTTAGTATGGCAAGGAATGTATAGAAACTTTATATGAGATCCAATATTTTAATTTAATCAAAATTTAATGAAAAATTCATATCTATAAGTTGAATGGGAAAATAGATAGGAGGAATAGATCTCAAGATTCAAATTTAAAGAATGTTTAACTTTAATTGAAACAACTAAATTATTAAATAGGTAAATAACCAACAAAATTCTAAATAGTTATAATCTACAATATGAACCCTCTGATATCACTTGTAGATTCCAGGTGTAGTTGAATCGTTTTGGTGTGTGTGATCAGCTTTAATTTTAGTATTATCAACGAGAAATCAGAGATCTGTCACGATAATAAAATATCGGTTCATTAGAATAGAAAAAAAGTAAAGATGGATTTCCTAGAACCATAGAAAAGATAATCATATATCAGTTATAATTACTTTAATTAATTGACAAGAATTTCCTTGACTGAATGATTTCTTCATTGATGATTCTGGTCACGATCTGATGTGATCCATCATTTCATCATAGAATACAATTGTCGGATTCTTGTATTGGTAATCCAAACATAATCCATGAATCTGTGGGCATCACCGAAGGGATGTCCAGGTGCGGTCTTAGAAGAGACATCACATGTAATGTATGCCTTCGATCGCCTTGATCCGTTGGAGGTGGATATATCTCGTGTAGCTTCAGATCATTCTTGATGGAAAAAAGAATTCACTATCACCATGAGTGATTTTCAAAATCCATTGTGCACAACACCAAAAAATGGATAGGCTAATTAGAATTATATAATTTTTATTTTTATTACCTACAGTAATAAAATTAATTAATTTCAGGAAATCATTTATTCATATAATTTAATTCTTTGCATCACCCAATGTATTATAATAATTGTTGACTATTATTATTACTTTACATGCACCAAGTGAGTTTTAAATAATTTTTTTAATTAAATATATTATATTACACTCATAAATTCCCTGAAAAAATACATGTCATGTATATTTAATATACACAGAAAGTAATTTTGTTTTTAATTTTTCTTTCTTTACATAACCACATTTATTAGCCCTTAAATAATGGCTATTTATTTCAGAAATAAATATCACTTCATTACTATCTAATTAATATATAATTTCTCACACACTATATTATATCAATTAACTTGTTTCGAAATAATGGCGATCATGAGTCTATGATTAATTATTAAACTACATTCTAGAATAATATTCATTTAACTTTTTAAATTAATATTTAATTGAGAGACTTGGATACACATAGTATGTGACCCTCTAAGACTATTTTTTAGTGGAATTATACAGAGCCTACATAAAGTCTACGGTTTGCATCTAGAAACACACCAAGGCACCCATCGAGAATGATGCTAATTCTATAATGACGTGTGATCTCCTATAAACGCTTACCTTGTAATCTAATCCCTTGACCTCGATATCTTGAATAAAGTGGGCTGCATGATAGTGCCCTCATCCCATGTGCTCGATTATTCACTATTTGAATTCTAGAAATTTAACTCAACCATTCCTTACCATTGTTATAGATTTATTTAGTATATATCAATTCTATAAAAGGGCTTGAGGTAACAACATTTGTTATGGAAGAGAAGGGACAAATCCATTCCCGCTTTATCTATTAATGCAGTATTACTCGTGATGCAACCAACATATCCTACCTCATTGAGAAAAGTGTTTCATCACTGTTTTTGACAATATATATATGCTTTCAAGTTTAAAAACCCATTAAAAATAATCATAATGTCTAAGGACCAATCCACATGTCTGAAAATAGGAACATCTAATGAAACTGTGAAATGTTGATTTCCAACTAACAGGTCTTGTTCTTATAATATCATCCTAGATAATTCCAATGAAACATACCATGAGAAGGTGCATAAATGTTTTATAATTCCTCACCAATAATGGCCTGAATTATTTGATTCCCTCAAATAACATCATCTGGCCATAGAACATATATTCAAGAATAGTGTTATGCCACTTTTCGGTTCTCACCATTGCATGGATTCACTATGATCCTTTAATGCAACAAATATCCATAAGAAATTATCACATGCATTTTCACACAGATGAAAAATGAAGATGTGTTAAAGTATTTCCTAATGAATAATATACAATGTAGTAGGTTCTAGGCCACCAACTCCGACCAATTCAATTAAGGATATGAAATGAGAAATGAAAAATAGATTCCAAATTTTGAATCATAATAATAATTATTCACTAATAATTTAAAATAACATTTCAACATAATTCATAAATTAAATCATTACAATATTAACTAATATTATTATAAAATCGAGTTTATCAGATGTCAAACATAGTAGATAATGGGTAAATTGACCTAAAATCATTTCAAATATCCCTAATATATGCATATTTCTACCATTAACCACAATGTTCATATTGTTTTTAGTTTATGATAAACTATTATAATATTTTGATATATGTAATTATATAAGGAATGTAAAAACACAAAAGGTATATTCCCTTCTTTTTATATCTATTAATCTTTGGGATAGGGATAAAAATGAATATGTTTAGTTATAATAATTATTCTGAAATATGAATGAATTTTTTATATCATGATATTTTAATTCCATTTTTGAATGGTGAAATAATTACTTTAAATTCCCAGTAAATAGGAACACAAGAAATATTTAGTAAATAATTTTATAAAATAAATGATACTAAAAAAATTATTAGTTAAGTAAATTTAATGAATTATATTATTCCATTAAGTTTTTAGAGTGTTATATAATTTTATAGTAATTTTAACATAATATATATTAATTCCAACATAATATAAAAAATTTTAAATTGATATTAAATTAAAAATATCAATATTGGTAATAATGTTATTTTATAATAAATGATATGTCCGTAATGGATTAATAAATTCTAAAAAAAAATTGATACTAAAAATTTATTATTATATTTTAATAAAAAATCATTATTTACATTAATGGGCCAAATTTTTATGTAATGACAATATTTACATATAAATTGTAAAAAACTCGGTTAGTGAGATTACAGTTAAAACAATATTTTTTCATGTTACATCTTCTTATGTTAAAATTAATTTTCCACATAATAGTATTTTTTTTAAATGTGATTAAATATTTTTAAATATTGGTTCAAAATTATTTTAAATGTATCATTTTATTTTATTCATAAATTATAAATAACTTGGGATAAATTTTAGTGAATGTGGTGAAAATAAAAAATTATAAAATTGAGTAAACATAAAAACTATAGAATGACATGAAAAAAGCTGAATTGTTTTGGGTGTGGGTGGTTTTCATAAACCCAATAATCCCATTAATTCATTATTTATCTATTTTTGAGGTATACTAGGTAAGTGTGACTACCCTATAGTGATATATTTTGCGTATTTAAAAAATGCCTCCCTTCCTCAATTATAAATGGGTAGTCACTACTCTCACTTACACACACCTCTAAGTCCTTATGTCATGACATTCTCTTTACAAAATCACCTCCAAAGATTCATAATCTCATAATATAATACCTTTTTTGAATAATGGGATCCTGGAATGGGATTGGTGAACAACTATGGTGGATACCACAAAATTATGTAACATTATTCAATGAGTGTTTTTATTTTATTTCTTATTCCACATCGCTTGATTCTAATTATAATATTATTATATAAAAATCAATATATAATATATGCCAAGATGTAATCATTTTATGGTAGTATCCTAAAAACACCGACACCATAATGAAATGATTCATGAAATCTTAATTTGTGTGAATGGAAAACTACTACCTCACGGACCGCTGTCATTATTTTTTCCATTACAATAAATCAATGATGGGAATTATGATATATATAAATCATATTATTGATATATATAACATTATAATACATCTTTAATCATTATATAACATTTAACTTTTTCTACTACTCTATAGGTAGTACGATGGTATTTCATATGTATACAATGGACAAACCACCTCATTAAACATTTTGATTTGCATTTCACAATTGCATAATAAGGAAGATAAAAAAATTAAACCTAATGATTATATCTTATATATATATGATATAATTAATATATAAATTCATTATTTTTAGTTAATAAAATAAAAACTATTTCACCTTATTTTTAAAATTTTCACTCAATGAAATATGATAACATCGTTCATGTACGTGTGGACAACAACCATTTGTAATAATGCAAGACATTTATCATCACCACACATCATGATTGAAATATAAATGTATATTTAATGAATTAATTTGTTATATAATAAATAATGATTATTATTTAATGGAAATACATATAATAAATTCTTTATATCATGATTGTTGAAAAATTGAAACGATACTCATGTGTACATACAACCTACTATAACCATGATAATAACATACATAATATCAGGAAAAAATAATTCATGAGTGGTATTATATTAATTTGTTATCTATAAATATGATAACAAATTTCATGAATATAATTTTTTATATTATGAAAATATATAATATTTACAATAACTGAAACATTCATTACAATTCATGAATTATAAATCCATTGAATTAACAAATGAATCAATGAAAATAATGATGGAATTTTAATGAGAGAGTGATAAAATGTTATATGAGTATCATATATGAAATTATATCTAGAAATATAAATCATATATTATTTATTAACATTTTTAAAACAACAATACATTTGGATAATGGTTTTTTAACCAATAGGATGTATGTGGTAAGGTATTTTGTCAGAATTTATATTCCATCTAGACTTATTTGTTATTATGAACCAATTCAAATTTGTTTATAGTGTATATACATACCCTTTGAGATGTAATATCATGGTTATCTCATAATTCATGGTATTTTATGATTCACTATGAATAATATCATCTAATATGACAACCCTGCTTTTTATTACAACTTAAGCATGCTTAATTACATAAAACTTCACTTGATACAAAAAAGAAGATCGATAGGTTTAGTGTATTTGGGGCTTAGGATCATTACTTATAAACTTTAAACTTGAAATACAACATCTTTATTGAAAACATCCTTTACATGACCACTACATTCCTGTGTACTTAGCATTGCATGGGATAACCTGAGGACATGCATAAAAAAGGGTGAGCTATAAAGCCTAGTAAGGGAGTACACAATGAATAACATGAGGATTACAATACATGTTAGGCAATAGGAACATCAATAGATCATTAGAGTAACATGAACATAAGTTCATGATAAAGCATGATAATCATAACATGGAAATGTGGCAACAACACTTAACATTGAATTAGCATGAGCTAAGGCTCATTGCACTTGGAGCATGAGTAAACCCTCATTGCACTTGAAGCATGAGTAAACCATCGTTGCACTTGAATTATCATTATTCAACACTCATTGCACATGACGTATAATGACACTATACTTTACCCAATGCATTGGAGCGCTATAAAGGGCGGACCCTTCATAAACATTTCATTTCATGCATAAGTGTGCCACATGGATCATAAAACATGGATTCATAAAACATAATAATTTTTTCCATGATAAAGGAATGTGGAATTCATACATGAAACTTTATAATCAATAAGTAAATCTTCATAAATGTGAATACCCTTGATGGAGAAATGGGCATGGTATTCACTACACAATGATATTGGCTTAGAAAATCGGTGTGATTTCGGCAGCGTAACGACGTGACATAAGAATTCATAAAAATGGTTGATGAGAGAGAAAGGGGTTAATCATCATATTTACATGTAATGTACAGTAAGGAGGTCATATAGATACATGTCCCAACAATTGAAATGGAATTTAGATTCATGATAAAAAAGTATTGCTTGAATATAAAAGAGGAGAAAAAGGTTCCTTTCGGAATTTTGGCATAGTAATGGGTGTACATGGGAGGCATTTAATTAGAGATAAAGGGGTCTCCCATCATTCAAACAATAAGAGGGAAGTATGGGAGAGGTTCGAAACCATACCCCAACATTCATAATTGAAATTTAAAGGGCAATACAAATTAAATAAAATTGACAAAAATGAGAAAGGAAGAGAAAAACCCTTACATGGAAGTCTGATTCCAAAGGTTGGAGAAAGGCTTGTGAGAGGCTTCTTGGGAGATTGGGGCACCTTGGGAGGATTATAGAGAGAGTATGGAAGAGGTTGGACGAACTCCAAGGTATTTTAGTGAGGAGGAAGTGGGAGCTTGGGTTGGTTTATATAGGAAAGGTGAGAGAATTCATTATTATTTAGGTTTGGGACCCCTTATATTAAAATAATACAAACCACAAACCATCCCATTGTATTTGCCCATGGTTTCTGGAAAAGGAAAGAGGAAAACAATATTTTACAAGCCCATGGTCCGAACTTATTAAAAAATTAGGGTCTCTTATGTGGAGGTGAGTCACACTCCCATGGAAATTAATTTAAAAAGGCAAAGTGTTGAATAAGTCTTGAGGGCACCATTAATGCTTTGAAAAGTAAGTCAAAAAAACCCAAAACCTCATTATTTTAATGATAAAACACATATTGGCCGAACATATGGATTATGTTATTTTATAACATCACCATTTGGTCATTATGATCTCTCAAAACACATTATATATTTAAATGGTATTTAATTTTTACCCAAAAATTTGACTGTCTCAGAAAATTATGAAAAATTCACCATTGGATAATTTCGACGTCCTAATTCCAAAAATAATATTTATTTTATCTAAATAATTTTCTAAATATGTGAATGTTCACATTTAATATAAAAACCGTCATTTATAAAAAAATTCACGGCTTTTGACAGAAATGGCTTTCAAACCTTAATAAAAATTTTAATTGCATTCATAAAATTATAAGATCATTTATACTTAATAAAATATTAATTTAATATTAATAATAATATTTTATTAAAATATTATTTATTTCAAAAAATCCTTTAATTTAATAAAATATAATTCTTAATTAAATAATAACTAAAAAACGCCATTTGTACTTTAAAAACTAATTACAATGTATCAAAAATGACTAGAAATTATATTCATTATTATATAAAAAAATAATGTACATGAACATGGTGCTACTTATTTGTTACATAACCCCTTAAAATAGCTGCATAAGACCTAAGGGTAAGGTGTGCGATGGTGAATGACTCTTGGGGCGGCTCGGATAACATCGCTCGAGTGGTAATTTCAATAAACTTCCACTTTTCCCGTAGACGATCACGTTCGAGCTTGACTTGATGAAGCTCAGCTTGGGCTTGGTCAAGGGCAAAGCCCAAAGACGCCACCTCTTTTCCGAGCTCTGAAAAATGGGCTTCGTAAGGGGCAATTCTACTGGATGAGGCCATCACTTCCTTTGTCTGAGTAGAAATGGGTACGTTAAAGCCTTATATTTATACTACTCAGATGATCAATGTTCAACAACTATAAAAGTACTGGTCACAAATCGTAACGTAAAACTAAAGAAGTTGACATCTTATAAAAACATTTTTCATAAAGATACCTTTAACTGGATCAAGAGGGATTTTACATTAATGAAACTTTGGGCCATTACAATATTCCCCCCTTATGAAATTTCGCCCTCGAAATTTTCCTTTTCCCACACTAAAACAAATGTGGGTAACTCAGCTTCATCATATCCTCCGACTCCCAAGTTGCTTCTTCAAACTTGTGGTTTCTCCACAACACCTTGACGAGGGGAATTGCCTTATTTCATAGAACTTTTTCTCTACGATCTAAGATCTTCACTGTTTTCTCCTCATAAGAAAGATCGTCTTCTAATTTTACCACCTCAGAAGTGAGTACATGTGAAGGTTCTGGTATGTACTTTCTTAAGAGGGATACATGGAAGACCTCATGCACCTTGTCCATAGTAGGTGGAAGTGCTAGTCAATAGGCCACAGCCCCAACACAATCAAGAATCCTGAAGGGGCCGATGTACCTTAGACTTAACTTCCCTTTCTTTCCAACCCTCATGAACTTCTTCCACGGAGATATGCGTAAAAACACCATGTCTCTGACTTTAAACTCAAGGTCTCGTCGATGATTATCTGCATAACTCTTCTGTCGACTTTGGGCTGCCTTGATATGCTGCTGAATGGTTTCCACATTCTCCACCATTTCATTGACCATTTCTAGTCCAAGCAGCTTATGTTCACCGACCTCATCCCAAAATGCTGGTGTTCTACACCTTTTCCCATACAGGGCTTCATATGGTGCCATTTGGATGCTCGAGAGGAAACTATTATTATAAGAGAACTCAACTAGAGGAAGATGTTGATCCTATCCTCCTTTAAAGTCCATTTAGCACGCTCTCAACATATTCTCAAGTGTTTGGATAGTCCGCTCGGATTTTCCATCAGTTTGAGGATGATAGGCCGTACTAAAGTTCAATTCAGTATTCAAAGCATGTTGAAGACTCTTACAAAACATAGAGGTGAATCTTGGATCTCGATCAGAAACAATAGATAGTGGTACTCCATGCAACCGTACCACATCCCTGATATATATCTGTGCTAGTTGATCCAAAGTGAAATCCTCTCGAATAGCAATGAAGTGTGAAGTCTTTGTAAGACGATCCACAACAACCCAGATTGCATTATTGCCTTTGGATGTCCTTTGATGTCAAGTGACAAAGTCCATGGTGATGTTCTCCCATTTGCATTCTGGAATGGGCAATGGTTGCGTCATCCCCTTAGACGTCTGCCTCTCTGCCTTCACTTGCTGACACACCAGGCACTTTGATGTATATTAAGTGATCTCCTTCTTCATATTATCCAACCAAAAGTTTTCTTGGAGATCACGATACATCTTTGTGCTCCCTGGGTGAATAGAGAAATTTTAACTATGTTCATCATCCAAAAGTTTCTTCTTGTGCTCCGAACGTGATGGAACACATAGTCTTTTTCCAAACCGCACAATTCCTTATTCATTAACATTAAACTCTGACGATTTTCCCTTTTTGATAGCTTCCACTTTTTCTTGGATTCCCGCATCATCCTTTTGAGCATCCTTTAACCTTTCCAAATGAGATGGTTGAGCAATAATTTGCGAAAGGATTGATGATGTTCCCTTCTTTATGATTCCCACATCCATCTTCATCAAGTCTAAGAAGATTGGATCCTTATCAATTCTCATCATTGATAGAATCGCTGGATCCTTTCTACTTAGGGCATCTGCCACCTTGTTCGCCTTCCCTGGGTGGTAATGTATTGAACAGTCATAATCCTTGATGAGATCTATCCATATTCTCTGGCGCATATTAAGCTCTTTCTATGTGAATATATATTTAAGACTCTTGTGGTCAGTATATATCTCACATTTCTCTCCATAGAGATAATGCCGCCAGAATTTCAAGGAAAAGATCACCGCCGCCAACTGCAGATCATGCTTTGGATAGTTTCGCTCATGGATTTTCAACTTCCTTGAGGCATAGGATATCACTTTATCATTCTGCATCAACACACATCCTAATCCCTTCTCCGAAGCATCACTGAATACCACAAAATCTCCCCACTTGTGGGTAAAGTGAGCACATGTGCATTGATAAGCCTCCTTTTCAACTCCTTGAAGCTTTCATTTCATTCATCACTCCAAGAAAACGTTACTCCTTTTCAATTTAGCTTGGTAATAGGGTTGGAAAATCGTGAGAAATTTCTCACAAATCGTCGCTAATATCCATCTAACCCCAAGAAGCTACGGATATCAGTTACCGATGTTGTCCTCGGCCATCCCTCAATTGCATCTGTTTTGGAGGGGTCCACATATATACCATTGCTTGTGATGATATGGCCAAAGAATGAGACCTCCTTCAACCAGAACTCACACTTTCTGTACTTGGCAAAAAGCTTCTCCTTGCGCAAAGTCTCTAGTACAGTTCTTAAATGATCCTCATGGTCCTCCTTGGTTTTAGAGTATATTAGAATATAATCTATAAAGACTACCACAAATTTGTCTAGGTAATCTCTAAAGACTCTATTCATCAAGTACATGAATATTTCTGGAGCATTGGTGAGTCCAAAAGGCATTACTATGAATTCATAGTGCCCGTACCTTGTACGAAAAGCAGTCTTGGGGATATCTTCCTTCTTCACCCTTACTTGATAATATCCCGACCGCAAGTCCACCTTGGAGAATTATTTTGCTCCACGCAGCTGACCAAACAAGTCATCGATTATTGGGAGAGGATACTTGTTCTTTATCGTGATTTTGTGAAGTTCACGATAATCGATGAAAAGACTCATTGACCCATCCTTATTCTTGACGAAGAGGACTGGTGCACCCTATGGTGATGCACTTGGGTGTATAAACCCTTTATCCAGATTCTCATGTAGTTGTTTCTTCAGCTCTTCAAGCTCAACAACATCCATTCTATATGGAGTCATGGATATTGGTAGCACCCCAGGTATAAGTTCAATTGAGAACTCAATATCTCTTCTTGGAGGAAGACCAGGAAGTTCCTCGAGAAATACTTCAGCGAATTCCCTCACAATAGGCATTTCTTAAAGGTGGTTTCTTCCTTGGCCTCAATCATCTGAGCCAGATATGCGGGCTCATAAGGCAGTAATATCCATGCATGAGATGATGGAGCTAAAGGAGATTCATCTTCCTCCTGAAACTCATAAAGAATCGTGGGTCGATTCTCCATATGGAGTGTGATTTCCCTCTCCCGACAATTTATGTTGGATCTATATAAGGAAAGCCAATCCATGCCAAGAATTGCATCAAATTTCACCAAAGGGAGTATGACGAGGTTTGCCAGGAAATTCAATCCACAGATTATTACAGGGGAGGACTTATATTCATGGGATGCAATGATTTCCCCATTTTCCGTACTCACCGACATCTTTACTTCCAGGATTTGTGGTGGTGCTGGGATTGTTCTACTAAACATTCGAGATATAAAAGAGTGTGTAGAACCTGAATCAAAAAGTACATTTGCTATTCTTGAATGAATAACTAGCATACCTATCACCACTTCGTTGTTGGGGTTCACTTCGGCAGAAGTGATGGCAAAAGTTCTTCCTTTCTGTCTTGTAGGTTGATGGTTGCCTCCGATTACCCTTGGATTAGGGCACTGATTTGCAAAATGACCCGATTATTTGCATTTGTAGCATTGAACAACGCGTTGAGGTTCGAATGGAGCCTTCCTCTCCTCTGTCGTAGCTACGGGTCCTTCTTGCTGACAGTTAATATCTAGGTACCCTTCTCTTCCACACTTGAAGCATTTTCTTGTCCCCCTAATGCAATTTCTAGGGTGCTTCTTTCCACACTTTGGGCAAGTGGGGTGATGGAACTTCTTAGCACCATTGGATTTATCCATCAGACCACCAGCATTGAAGTCCACCTTCCGCTTCTTGTCCCCATGATACCCCTGTGATTCTCCGATCTCCATTTCAACCTTGAGGGCACATCGGACAATTTCCTCATAGCTGTCGAAGTCACGGATCGCTAATGCTTTCTGCAAACTAGGCTTCACCCCACCAAATAAGCGGTCAACCATGCATTCGAGGGTAACGACAAAGCCGGAAGCGTATCGTGAAAGCCTTGTGACGTTTTCCTCATACCCTCCCACAGATTCTTCATCCTTCTTCTTGAGGGAAAGGAATTCCCTTTCCATCTTAGGATGGAGAGTGTGCGGAAAATATTTATCGAAAAACATCTTCCGTAATTCCTTCCATTCCAAAGCCTCGATCTCCTCCTCAGGCTTCGTATTTTTGATCAATGTCCACCATTTATCAGCTTCACCCTCCATACGATAAGCCGCCAGGAGAACCTTGTCTTGTTCAGAACATTGAAGGATAGAGAAGATCTTTTCAATGGAGTTGATCCATTGCTCAGCGATCGTGGGATTAGATGATCCACTAAAAGTAGGAGGTCTTTGTCTCATGAAGCTCTCGATAGCGACTTGTTCTTTCTTAGGGGGTTGAATGTTCATCTTGACCCATGTTTCTATTTAAAACTTGAGTTAGCTGAGAGAGAAGCGTGACAAAGTTTGTGATTCCCGCTCCCATTGGATTGGTCATCTCATTAGTACAATCATCACACTGATCTTCACAACGGTTGTTAGCCCGAGTTCTCCTATTACCGGCCATTGGCTGGAATAAAAGGAACGTTAGGGGTAATGCATAAAGGGTAATCCAAAGACAAAACTTGATGACTTATAAATAAACTTTAATCTCTTTAACTCATGAGTCTATAGGATTCAATCCAGGATTTTCATGATCTTCCTTCTAACATATATTCTTAGGGGCATTTTTCCCTTAATAAGGGTTCATACTAAGATTGTGAATTTATAAAAACATATCTCCCGGGAGTTTCGTAACCAAGAGTGCAGCAAGGCCCGTTGTCGTGCACCTGTTCCCGTTCGAGTCTAGCTCAAAGCGGTGTTTTCGGGTTTTACCCCTAGGATACATCTGTTCCAGAGCCGCCTCTACCTGCTCGTATCCAGACATGGATGTATTTGTTTGATAAACCACTTACTTAGTATTTACCAAAACAAAGGGATGTTTTTATTATGCTTAGTCTTTTATCTGAGGCTTTACTAGGGTTTCCTAATCCCAAAAATAAATAAACCTCCCTCTGATACCAACTATGACAACCCTGCTTTTTATTACAACTTAATCATGGTTTATTACATAAAACATCACTTGATACAACAAAGAAGATCGAGAGGTTTAGTGTCTTTGGGGCTTAGGATCATTACATAAAAACTTTAAACTTGAAATACAACATCCTTATTGAAAACTTCCTTTACATGACCACTACATTCCTTCATACTTAGCATTGCATGGGATAACCTGAGGACATGCATAAAAAAAGGGTGAGCTATAAAGCCCAGTAAGGGAGTACACAATGAATAAAATGAGGAGTAAAATACATGTTAGGCAATAGTAACAGCAATAGAGAATTAGAGTAACATGAACATAAAGGCATGATAATGCATGATAATCATAACATGGAAATGTGGCAACAACACTTAACATTGAATTAGAATGAGCCAAGGCTCATTGCACATGGGGCATGAGTAAACCCTCATTGCACTTGAAGCACGAGTAAACCCTCGTTGCACTTGAACTAGCATGAGTCAACACTCATTGCACGTGACTTATCATGATACTATACTTTACCCAATGCATTGGAGCTCTATAAAGGGTGCACCCTTCTTAAACATTTCATTTCATTCATAAGTGTGCCACATGGATCATAAAACATGGATTCATAAAAGATAATCATTTATTCCACGATAAAGGAATGTGGAATTCATACATGAAAATTTATAATCAATTAGTAAATGTGCATAAAGGTGAATACCCTTGATGGAGAAATGGGCATGGTATTTACTACACAATGATATTGGCTTAGAAAATCGGTGTGATTTCGGCAGCGTAACGACGTGCCATAAGAATTCATAAAAATGGTTGATGAGAGAGAAAGGGGTTACTCATCATATTTACATGTAATGGACAGTAAAAAGGTCATATAGATACATTTCCCATCAATTGAAAAGGAATTTAGATTCATGATTCAAAAGTATTTCTTGAATATAAAAGAGGAGAAAAAGGTTCCTTTCGGAATTTTGGCATAGTAACGGGTGTACATGGGAGGCATTTAATGAGAGAGAAAGGGGTCTCCCATCATTAAAAAAATAATAGGGAAGTATGGGAGAGGTGAGAAACCATACCCCAACATTAATAATTGAAATTTAAAGAGAAATACAACTTAAATAAAATTGACAAAAATGAGAAAGGAAGAAAAAAAAACCCTTACATGGAAGTGTGCTTCCATAGGCTAGAGAGAGGCTTGTGAGAGGCTTCTTGGGAGCTTGGGGCACCTTGGGAGGATTCTAGATAGAGTTGGGCAGAGGTTGGACGGACTCCAAGGGATTTTAGTGAGGAGGAAGTGGGAGCTTGGGTGGGTTTATATAGGAAAGGTGAGAGAATTCTTTATTATTTAGGTTTGGGACACCTTATATTAAAATAATCCAAACCACAAACCATCCCATGGTATTTGCCCATGGTTTCTGGAAAAGGAAAGAGGAAAACAATATTTTTCAAGGCCACGGTCCGAACTTATTAAAAAATTATGGTTTCCTATGTGGAGGTGAGTCACACTCCCATGGAAATTAATTTAAAAAGTCAAAGTGTTGAATAAGTATTGAGGGCTCCATTAATGCTTTGAAAAGTAAGTCAAAAAAACCCAAAACCTCATTATTTAAATGATAAAACACATATTGGCCGAAAATAAGGATTATTTTATTTTATTACATCACCATTGGGTCATTAGGATGTCATAAAACACATTATATATTTAAATGGTATTTAATTTTTACCCAAAAATTTGACTGTCTCAGAAAATTATGAAAAATTCACCGTTGGATAATTTCGACGTCCTGATTCCAAAAATAATATTTATTTTATCTAAATAATTTTATAAGTATGTGAATTTTCACTTTTAATATAAAACCCAACATTTATAAAAAAATTCACGGGTTTTGACAGAAATGGCTTTCAAACCTTAATAAAAATTTTAATTTCATTCATAAAATTATAAGATCATTTATAATTAATAAAAAATTAATTTAATATTAATAATAATATTTTATTAAAATATTATTTAATCCAAAATATACTTTAATTTAATAAAATATAATTCTTAATTAAATAATAACTAAAAAAACCATTTGTACTTTAAAAACTAATTACAATGTATCAAAAATGACTAGAAATTATATTCATTATTATATACAAAAATAATGTACATGAACATGGTGCTACTTATTTGTTACATAACCCGGTAAAATAGCCGCATAAGACCTAAGGGTAAGGTGTGCGATGGTGACAGACACTTGGGGCGGCTCGGATAACATCGCTTGAGTGGTAATTTCAATCAACTTCCACTTTTCCCGTAGACGATCACGTTCGAGCTTGACTTGATGAAGCTCAGCATGGGCTTGGTCATGGGCAAAGCCCAAAGACTCCACCTATTTTCCGATCTCTGACAAATGGGCTTCATATGGGGAAATTATAATGGATGAGGCCATCACTTCCTTTGTCTGAGTAGAAATGGGTTCGTTAAATCCTTATATTTATACTACTCAGATGATCACTATTCAACGGCTATAAAAGTAACGATCACAAATCATAACGTAAAACTAAAGAATTTGACATCTTATAAAAACAGTTTTCATAAAGAAACATTTAACTGGATCAAGAGGGATTTTCCATTAATGAAACTTTGGGTCATTACATCTAATGGGATTTCAATTGAAAATTAAAATTTGGTTATGTTATTTTACAATCTCGCATTATTTGGTTATTACTAACACTCTCATGAAATTTCACTTTTATTGTAATACTTTTCCATTCAAATTTTATTTCCTATTAAATAAAAATATAATTTCATGTAGGATATGATTATTTCATATACAATATTAAATTTTGAAACATGGTGTTTTCTTTGAATGTAATTTTGTTAACTAAGTAATAATAAATAATCAGTATCCATTACTCAATACTGATATTTTATATGGCATATTTAGTCATGAATTAAATGAAATATTCAATATATGAGGAATTATTTACACCTATAGTGCTAGGTGGTCCCTGATATTTAGCATCCCCTTGATACAATAGCAGGTCTCATGAAAAAAATTAGTAAATATTTACTAAACAGATAATTAGCAATATTTTAAACTCTCTCAAGAATGGTCTTGATTTTAGAGGTATTATGTTCTTGGTACATGATTCCCAACAATTATAAATTTTCAACATTTTATTTATAAGTATTTTTTCCGTAGTTTCACAATTATATTATCTTTGGATGCATTCCACACTCTAATTATTTAATAAAGGGAATATGTGTTATGTTCTCTACCTTTATGTATTAGTTTTTTCTTTATATATTCATGAATTTTGGTTATATAAATTGAATGTGTGTTCAATTATTTACCTATACATATTATTATTATTTATTTATTCAAGATATATTCTATTTTACCTTAAAGGTATTAATAATTTGATATCACCATTATTTTTTTCCTTTTCCATGAATCCAAGAAGTGAACTATGAATGATATTAAATGAAATGATAAAGGGACAGAAGTTTTTATTAATGAAAATATCTGGTAATTATTAATTCAAAATGTAATTAAATACTCAAGTTATTATATGGTTCACCAATACTACTAAAATATTTGTTCATTAGTGATGTGATTCATTATATCTTATGCAACTGTAACAATACCGACACCAACTCCGGACTACTGGGGTATGGGTTGCTACAGTTGGTATCAAAAGAAGTATAGTATAAACATTGTGAACTAGATTTAAGAAAACATTGATATTAGAACGTAACACTATGTTATACATTGGGGATATTAAAATACTAACATCGTAATTTTTTAAGGAAATATATTATGTTTTCTTTATAAGAACGAAATTAATATATAGATATTATATGTGGACATGGTTATGGGGAAGAGGTGGATGTGGGTAATAAAATAAAAAAGGGTGTATTAGACTTGACATGATCATCACATGGGGTACTATAATAGTCATTATTGTGCACATATTTTGACACTCATTGTTGATATGCTTAAGGTAATTCAGATTATTTTTAAAAACAATTATGAATGAATTGAAAATAAAGATATTTCCAATGATTCAAAATTTAGGATTATGAAGTCATCTATGCATAAATTATTCAATTTATGTTATGTGTTTTGGTTTTTTTGGATAATACATTTTTTTCATAGTGATATGATTGAATATAGTGCATTCCATCATTTAAAAATGCAACATATATAAGGGATGGTAACTCTATAAATTATTATAATCCCACAAGTATGAATGATAATTTATTTGATTTTATTAAAGTAGTTTAATGAAGAGAACTAGTCTCCAAAATATTCTCATCATATTTTGAAATAGTACCATGTTATAAAACAATATTTAAATATTTATTTATGTATAATGGATTCTATGGGAAGAAACAGAATAATATGATTGATAGAAAAAAATACATATAAATGGAATAAGGGAAAGAATAATTTTCAAAGATGATAAAAATGGAGAATGAAACACATGGGTTATTAATTTAATATAATTGTAGTTTATTAATTTTTTTTGAGATATTGGAATCAATGATTTTTATTTCAGGGGATGGAAAAAATATTCCACTATATAATGGTTCAAATACAAAGGTAGTGGTCATTATAAAAAATCAATTTTTAAAGAGTCAAAGGAATATACCACAAGATAAGCTAAAAAATCATCATGAAGCTTATGCTATCACTAAAGATGAAGAGAAATGATGAGTTTTATTCTATTTGGAATTATTAATTTTGTCACATGATTATTTTATCAGTATATCATGGTTATATGATTTATGATTTATATAAGGATTGTACTATAGTATCTTTTAAATAAGGATTTAAAATCATATGTTACGAAGCACCAATGGCTAAGAAAAATTATTTACTGACATTCTGACCTCATATTAGAACACTTGATTGTGGACCCAAATAGGTTCTTGGTTTTGTAATATTTATGTTAGGATATAGAGATAATTAATATGGCTAATTTAAATTTGTTTTTAATTCTACCTTGGAACTGATTAATTATTTTCTGATTTTTTACCATACCTAATAGGGGTTAAATGATAATTGGATTTAAGGAATATATTCAATAATATATTATTTAAAAAATGAATAATGAAATATGTATCTTTTTAAAGTTTCCTTAAGATAAAAATTATATTTTATATGGAAAATAAAGACGATTTAGTCACTATACCTCCAAAGTTTTTGATATTAAACATAGATAAAAGTATTTTGATGATTTTTAATGTAAAATTTATAAGAAATTATTAAATTGATCAATGGGTGTAGTTAGATAACATTGGATTAACATCTTGTGTTTGGAAATAGTTATCGGTATATGGATAAGCTTGTAACTTTTTTATGGATATTATGATCCATTAAAATCTCTATTTATTGATTAATCATAAAAATTCCTTATTTCTATTCACATCAGGAAGTATGGGATGATGTGAACATGGAATAATGCACAACAAAATGATGAAATTATTATATGAAATTAAATGAATTCTAATAAGTATATTTTCATTTCAAAATTATCCAACTTTAGGAAGAAGATCATGAAAAAAATTTCATGTCCAATTATCATGATTTTTGATAATATCAATGACCGTTTGATAGCTCTGGTTTATGGATTTTATATTTATACCATCCACATAAAAATGATCATTGTCACTCTATATCAGTTTCATGGATCTAGATCTCAATTATGTGTAAATGTTTTCACTTCCTTCATATATTCTCAAATTTTGAAACCTAGTTTTGTGTTTTTCCAAATGACCTTTGTACCCAAATCTATTATTTATTTACAAGATGTTTTATTAACCCTTTAATGAAGTGGTTTTTTAATTCTTTGAACCTTTGAATGAAAATTATATGGTTATGGATAATTATTTTAAAATCTAAAGACATAATTTAATAAATTTGTGGAGAATTTAACACCCCAAAATTCTAAAATTGTGACATAATATTCAATAACATATATGAAATGAAAATTGATTCATATATAAAAATATAACACCCTCAGACTTTTTGATATATTTATTTTTTAATAAATTCTTTAAAATCATGTGACTTCATTACATGATGTACTATGATAATATTGGGTTCCACGAAACAATGAGTTTCATCATTATATTGTGTTATATTCTAGACTACATTTTACCAAACAAAAATAATTGATTGTTATTATTATTTAATTGATGTCCCTTAGAAACAGAATTTCTTGTATTAATAAGATTAAATAAAATATGAAATTTATTTTATACACGATTAATAAAAAATTCAGTAGTAATATATTTGATATGAATTAAATAATAATCATTTTAATGAAAATAAGTTGTAATCTAAATAACAATTATTATATAAAAAATTGTTTAGTTATGCTGCAAAAAAACAAAAATTTAAAATATTTCATACCAATAATATAAACCATATTTTAATAAATATATATTCAATTTTCAACTAGAAATACCAAAATTCTCATTGGGTGAATAGTTTTTGGAATGTTTCATTTTTTGATTAATAACAATAAATTTATAATTTTAATTTAAAATTGGCTTTTAATTAAAATTATGTATAATTTTAAATAAAATTTATAATTAATTTTGATATATAATTAGTTCAATTTTACATCAATTTATCCAATATATGTAATTGGAATCATTTTCAAAATTAATTTTGTTTTAAAAACATCGCGAAGATTTAAATATTTTCATTATAAAACCAAATATTTTTTCACGTATATGAGTGTAATTCTAAATTAAATTCTTCCTCTTCGTTGAATTGAATTTGAAAAAAAATGATTACATATTTGGATTACAATTTGTATAATAATAAAATAATGTCAATGTATTTTTTACTACAATGATGAGTTAATGTAAATTAAATTACAAATCTGGATTTAGGTAATCATTTTTGTACTAGTGGTTAATCCATATAGATAATGGGTAAAATAACATACCAATTGGTTCAAAATAAATATTCTACCCATATATGTTCCATAATATACGTATTTTCTATTTTATGAGTTTTCGGACAATTGTTCATGAATGTGACCTATTTGTTATACTATTTATATAAAATTAAAAAAAGACACTTTGTTGGACCTAATTTCTATACAGATTTTCAATGGTTTAAAATTATGAGATTATGATTTATAAGTATTATTTTTAATTAGTAATGAGTTATTCTATCATAATAATTTAATTTACAATTTATATATGAAATAATTAATTTTTTTTTATGAAATTACAATCCATGAATTATTAAGTTAATGATTGAATAAAATAAATGATTCAAAAATATTAAATTTAAATAAAACTGAAATAATTTTTTTATTCCATTAATTTTTTAGATGACTATACCATTATAAAAATGTTTTTCCATGAAATATTGTAATTCCATAATTTTCATGATATTTTTATATTCAAATTATTAGAAAAATTTCAAAATTGACAAAATTTTTATGTAATAACAAAATTCTATTTTTAAAATGATTTAAAATTACAAATAAAATCTTATTTTATATGTAGTGTTCTATAAATATTAATAAATATAATTAATTTTCCATTAATGGACGAATTATTCATTGATAATGAATATATATAATTCTACATATTAAAAAAGCATTTCGCATAGTTTAGGTTAAATTGGTATTTTAATCAGGTGACGTGTTCATGTGTTAAAATTTATTTTCAACACATGTAGGATTTTTATATAATAAATTTTATTCCATATTTAAAATTATTAGGTCCTAATTATCTAATATTGATCGATTTATTTTATTCTTAATGGATATATTAATTAAGTTAAAAATATTAGTTAACATGGTAAAAAACTAAAAAAATAAAACTGAGTAAACATAACGAATAAAGAATAGATGATAAAAATGAGATTCATTAATATGTAGGAGTTTTGTATTTAATAAATCATCGCATTAATCAATTATTTCTCTATTTTGGTTTCACATATTGTATAAGTGACCTTCTAAAAATAATACGTTTTATTATTTAAAAAATGAAACATCTACTATTCATTAAAAAGGAACTCATTCCCCTCAACATATAACAACTCTCACGAAACATTGAATGAATAAAACATCCCAAAAACTTTTTTTAATGTCACCGATAAAGTAATTGAATAGTTTCTGTAAAAATTCATTTGAGTATGGTTTTGGTTAATTCTTAATGAGGTTACCTGAAGAAGAAGAAATGTTATACACGATGTATTTTTATTTAATTTCTTCTACCAACTCATTGAATTGTTATTAAACCATTATTATATAAAAAGGTAATATTATAAATAAAATATACATCTTTTTTGTTAGGTTAATGAACTAAAACCATCTTTGCATCCATAATGTTGGTTAGAAAATCATCATTTCTGTGGATAACAAACTACTGCCTCACGAACTGATGTCATTTCATTTTCAATTACAACCTTTCAGTTTTTTAGAATGATCATGTATATTAAGAATATATATTTTATCTATAACCTAATTATTCCTTTAGATACATTTTTTCAGATATACCTTTTTTGAATTTCATTCCATAGGACATATGATAATGTCGGTATTGGGTACATTGGACTACTATCTTGCGAGGTGATGTGATTCAATTTTCACTAATGATTTACATGGATGTTGAAAAGGATAAATTTAATTATTCTGTATTATATAAATGAAATAATAATCATAATAACAAAATATTTACAATTATAAAAATATTTACAATTATAGAAATATAATATATGTCATTTTATACTATACATGTTATCTTAATGAAATATGATAACATCAATTATGTACGTGTGGACTACCACCTTCATTAAATGAAATTAATCGCTTTTAACCACCATACCACATGAATGATATATATATATATATATATATATTTAAATCAATAATATATTATAGATGATATTATTATAATTATGAAAATGATATAGGATACTTACTTCATTTTAATAATGATCGTAGAAAAATAGAAACTTTACTAATGCATATATATGACACACCATCTCCATTATCATAACATACATTATTTCTAAAAAAAACTATTATGATTGGTATTAATGTTATAATTGATGTGTAATTATGATAATTATTTCACTAAAATTATTATATATATTATGAAAATATATTAAATAAATATAAACATGATCTTTCATTACAAAGAAAAAATTAGAAAACAATGAAACTAATACCCGAACAATTGTAAATAAAAAAAGATTACCAGAAAAGTGATAAGAAGTTATATATCTATTATATTTGATATTATAAAAATGAATATGGTTATTTATTATGATAATACTTTTTTTAAAACAACAACACATAAGGATAAATAATTTCCAACTAAACTGATTCATGATGTAATGGAATTTCATCTCAATTTACATTCCAATGAGACTTATTTGTCATTATAAACAAAGTAACTATTATTTAATATATATATTTCATATATTACATTTAATATGATGATTCAATCATAAGTAATTTTTTTATGTTTCAATTCGATCCATTTCAACCATGGGGAATGGACAAGAACATATCCAAGTGGTAAATGTTATTATATAATATCACATTATCTTGTGATTGTTAACATTCACATAAAACACTCTCTTTCTTATAATAATTATTCATTTTATAGTTCATTTATCATAAATAACCATATTATTTATGGTGTATTGTATTATATCCTAAACCATATTCCATTTTCAAATATTCTGTTTACATTTCAATATATATGATTAACTGAGATACATTCATAAATCATTATCCATTAAAAAATAAAGATATTTCATAATCCATAATGTTTAATGAGTTCAATAAAATTTTTAATTTATGTGTAATGATTTTGACCATCCACAAAATTTTTACCCTGCAATAATTTATCTCCTTTTTTAATTAGTAATCATTATGATACAAATCAATGAGAAAGCAATAAATAGGATTTTAAATTTACATTAATTTGTAATGGGAATAGTAGTGAGGGTATTTGTTATCAGGGTCCAAATACATAAAATATAATCACAAGTGATTAACATGATTTTAGTTATAAATATTATCCATGATATTTTCCAAATGATATTATCTCTAGATGTATATCATTCTATGATTATTGATTAAATTGAATGGTTGTTATGTTATTTAACATTCCATATTGGTTAAGACTTATATATTCATGTTTCTAAGATATGTAAATGGCATGTTTGTTCCCTAATTGGTAATTCTATATTGGTAATTCATTATCCATTCATGATAACATCCTATATAAAAAACCCTTACTATTAATTTTAGCTCATCTTTATTTTTCCCTTATATAGGAATCTATGATGTGTACTGAGAATGTAAGTCAACAATATTTTAGTGGGAATAATATTATTCTAAAAAATACCATTTAGTTATTTTTTTTAAATGTAATACGAGACTCAACTAAGTATAATGTTTACCAATATAACTAAAATATTGTGTCCATCAAGATGTTATTCATCATGTCATATTTTATTTTAATGAAAAAGAAAACGAATCATATCTATTGGGGATGAGGTTACTACGTTGAGCCACGACTAGGATTATATATACCTCATCCAAGCTCATACCCCTACTAAAATCATATTATCTACAATAAAACTAAAAAACCTAACTATAAAAATATATAATTAATTATTTTAATTAATCTAAATATGAATAACAGTTATGGGACACACTAATAATATTCATAACCCCATCCAACCTCATCATAATGCTTCATGACTCATCTTTTACACCAACATAAAAATAGAAATCATTTAACTATTGATCAACCTCTAATTTTCTGCACAATATATAAAAAACACAAAACAAAATGTGTATAAATTAATCACATATTAAAAAAATGAAAAACTATATATAGAAACCATCGTATGTCCTCCTATAGTTTGACCTCGTGAATGAGATATCATTCATGAATATTAAAACCATGCACCTATTGATTTAAATAATTACACCTTACAAAAAAAATAAAACTTTCTTTTGTAAATAAAAAACAAAATGAAGTATGAAATGATGAAATATTATTGAAAATTTTTCAAAACATTTTTAGAATTTCCCCCTTCGCAAATGAAATTTATGTGGATGAATGGGAGGGTAACATTGATTGAAAATACACCTCATGATCTCCAAAATCCCTTAAATCTTTAAATCCACTGAAACAAAAGATATGTAGTTTCCTCGGGACAAGTAAGATCCACCAATGGATTATTTACTATGGGGAATGGGGGTTCTAATTTAAGAATCATTTTTCTAGTCTTATTAAATGTTAAACCATGGTTTTAATAATAACCAAATCAATTTATATGGGTTTTACCCTAAAACATCCCCATCAATACCCTGAAATTCCCCCATGAAATCTATTGATGGCTTGGCCACCAAATGTCACACCATAAATTTCATTTCATTTTAATTTTCGGATTCTTGTCCTGCAAATACTACTCCAACATCATCACAACCCTTCATGACTCCACTAGCATTAATCAACATCGTAAAAAACCATTTATGTATTTCAAAACTCAATGAATCCCAATATGGTTCATGGTACTCAAAAAGGACCCCATGCTAAGAAAATCATTCTCATCTTAGACATATCATCAAAAAAATCATTTTTTCATAAAAAATATAGAATTATAACTATAACCAAGTCTAAGTTAATGAGATGATCTCATATCCTAACTCCACCAAATCAATCCACCTCAACTATAAATATTTTGTCATATAACATACTAGTTCTTATAAATAAGAGTTCCTATCAGATTAAAAAATTCAGTAACCACATGTGAAGGGTGCGAGTACAACTCTGTTGGCCACCAAAAATGGTGTATATAAAATAATTTCTATATAAAAATATTGTAAATTATTATATACTATGAGTAAATAAAAAACTAACCTTACATAATAACAATCATGGTCATGTTTTTTCCTCAATAAACATAAGATTGTCAATACGAAATTCAACTATAATTGTGGTCTCTTAAAACATGAAAAGAATATCCAATAAGTATTAATTAAAAAATATATTTAACACAATATAATTTAACATTATATATATTTCCATCATCCATGGATGGATAAAATCCAACCTTCATAAAAATAAATTAGTAGTCATCTTGGCTAACCATCGACAA
Source organism: Viscum album (assembly GCA_963277665.1). Taxonomy (NCBI): domain Eukaryota; kingdom Viridiplantae; phylum Streptophyta; class Magnoliopsida; order Santalales; family Viscaceae; genus Viscum; species Viscum album. Next base: position 266,131,336 of record OY728141.1, read on the forward strand.
CACACACATATTTCGATGGATCATGATTAACCCACAATCAAACAACCACCTTGGGAGGAATAAAATCTAACCCAATGGTTTACAACCAACTTATTAGGTATCACATAAATCACAAATAATCATAAAAAATATACCACTAATATTACCAAATATAAATCCATTAGTAGATGTAGAAACACATAACCCACATGGAATCCACATGTCATATCACCAATTGGCACACCATTCAACCCATTACACAACTACACTAGAGTTGTCTTGACAAAAAATGTATCGAATAAATAATTACCCAAAAAGGTATTAATATATTTTTAATAACTCCTAACTTGAAAAAATTAATAATTCATAGTAATTTCATATCCATAGTATTTAAGAACACCTTCCCTAAACCAACTATCATGTGGTTGTTTTGTGACACCTCACTCATCCCTTATGAACATGTACATTCTCCATTATTACATATCGAAACTCATAATATCTATTTGATAAAATCTATAGCATCCTTGTTTGTAAAGAAAATTCATTTTATATCAAAACCTACCCACTATTTTCATGCCACCAAAACTATTGCATAAACAATTCCCACTTACTAGGGATCCATATGGTTATAATCCCCTCATAACTCAATTGTTTTATTGTTTCACATCATGTCCTTATTCAAATGGTTTTAATTTAATCCCCACTCATAAAAAAACCCATAAGAATTTAGAATATAATCCATATAAATTCCCAAAATATAAATCCTTTCCTATTTAACCATGTTTTTATTAAATAATTTCAATAATAATACATTTATTGCATGGGTCACATGGGTTGAAATCTCTTGAAACCCATATAAGTAATTTACAATTTAATTCTTCTCTAGAACATAACTTATTTCCATTTTCATTCCATTAAATACTACAACCATTTTTGACAAATTATAACCCTCTTAAATCATTTCATTGTGATAGGGATCCAACAATGGTCTTCAAATCCATACTGCATTACATAGTCAAATAAACATTTTATCCTTGGCATAAAACACACCGATAAAGTGTTATAATGTTATCCAAAATAGAATATACTAATTATATCCTTCAAATTAAGGAATAATGTCCAAAAAAACTTTTTCTGTAATATTTCTTAGTCCTCACACTTAATCTCAAT